>CM046879.1:459256454-460462384 GCA_025667525.1 Glebionis coronaria | reverse complement strand
TCATCCAACCAATGTGATCACCACAGTGTTACCATCGTGACCACCCATCTCGTCGTGGCCTACACCATCAGCCATCATAACCGTCCCCATCAGTCACGACATCCACCATCTCCCAAAATCCGTATCGTGACCAGCCACCACCATGAAACACTAGATCTATCAGAGATCCATCAGCAGCACCACCTTATCCAGCTCCACATCACATACCTCTTTGTTTTAATTAGCAGCCTATTTCAGAAGCTCAACTTCAGAGACTTCTGATGATTTTTAAATGCCCATATATGTGTTCACTGCACCATATCTAGCTCCACATCACATACCTCTCTGTTTGATTCCAAACCGTAGTTAAAACTAATTAATCATCTCAAAACTTTATCACTCAAAAAATAAGATCCAATCCACAATTTTCATCTTCTCAAATCATCACTTCTGCGACACCATCTCATTCGATTCCTATCTCAGAAAAGCAAATAATTCAAAGAATCCATTTATGTGGCCACAATAAACAAATTCAACCTTTATTTTCGATTTGTTTTTCTGGGTTTTTTTTGTGAATTGATCGATCTACGATTCGACGTTTGTGTGAGGTTTTTCAGTTCGTGGGATTAAATTGAGGAGTTGATTTATAGGGTTTTGTATACCTCGATGATATCAAAGAAGATATAAATCATGTGTACATCACAATTTCTTCTGGTCTTCTTTATTTTGATGATGGTGGATATTTGAGATTGTGATGGTGGAATGATTTGTGATGGATTCAGTTTTGATTTGGATTGAAGTGGGATTTGTTTTCTTTATGAACCGGTGGGAAGATTCTTAAACGTGATTTGTTTTTTTTGTTAAAGTGATTTGTGAGGGGATTTGGTGGGATCTTGGTATTAACGTGAAGTAGTAGTATGTGTGTGTGATCGTGTATGTGTTAAAAATGGAGTGTTCGCATTTAATGCATGTGAAACAAGTAAAAACCCCAAACTACCCCGCCCCTCATTCGACTTAACTGGAAAATCTAACGTCTATCCAAGATAGGAACTATTTTTTTATCGAAATTGTAAACGATAGGGACGATCGGTGGAGTTATTTTGAGATAGGGACCAAACTTGATGTTCTGCGTAACCGATAGGGACCAAACATGAAATTTTTTCTTGTTAAAAATGATGTGGCGGTGAGATAACATCTCATTTTTAGTGTTATGGTGTTATGTTACTATTCACTTTAAAATGAATTGTGTTTTGATTTGTTGATAGCCACATTTATTATTCTCTCAGTATCTGGTACGTGAGTTTGTTTTGTTATTTTTTTAATTACATATTGACTCGTATGGAGATGTAAGAAACGAAATCAAGACTAAATATTTTCCGGTGCGCAGAAATCTTTGAACCGGAATACTAAAATAACATATTTTAATGAACCGGTTGTATTTACCATACATTTAAAAAATGATTTTTTTCTCAAAAATTAGCATTGCATCGAAAAATTTATATAATTCTCGGACACCTACAAGGACCCCTACACCCGTCTGGAATATGAATGCTCCACTAATATGATACAATCCAAATTAGATTTAGACCGAGAACAAGCTCAGTGGTCAATCTCTTCTTATCAACTTGAGAATTGAGGGGTAAAGAATCAATTCCGAGAAAGAACATGAAGTATCTTGTGATATGCTTATTCAGATATCATAGAAGAGAAGAAGAACAAGATAAAGAAGCGGAAAAATTAATTCATTCATAATCCAAATACGAGTATAGTTGCACACATATAAGCTACACATCCAAACACTACTACTATTATTGTCATTAACAACCTTGTAATTAAAAATATTACATAGATGAACCTAAACCCGAAATATACACATAATACTACCCTCTCACAAGATCCTTGACCCCATGGAACAAGATATTCAGTACAAATCACCAACATCTTCGTCTTTCTTCTGCATACCTTCTTCCATTTCCACTTAACTAACCACTTGTCCTAATCTATTCTTAATAACCCATTCTTCAAGGAAACAAGTAGAAACTATTTCACTTTTGATTAGCTCTTGTTGACTTCTAAAAAAGTCATCATAATCGATTTGTGAAATATCTTCAAGCTTTCTCTTCAATTGAACTTTCATATTAACTTGCTTCACAAATATTATAGAACACATACATATGAAGTTCTTGCTTTATGTCTCTATATTATCATTATAGTTGCATAAGTAACACGCATATAATTTCCCATCAACACCTTAAGATGCACTATTAAATTGAACAATAGGAAATGAAATCTCAATACTAGTAACTTTCTAGTCAATCCAAACATAACCTTTACATTTTCTTTATACCAATCACCCACTGATCCTAAATTGTAATGAAAAATAGCTTGGAATGCCCCCATTTTTTAGACCTTTTACTTTTCCTCTACTATCCTCCTTATAGCAAAATTTGACCAACAACTTTACATAACAATTAGAAGCATATATTTGAACCTTACAACCCATTTAAGCATGACATTAGTTATAGTATAATATAATGTTCGAATTCTCGTCGTGGTATAATACATACCTCTTTGTCATTCCACAAGTACCACATGTATCTGAATTAAGTAGGATTCTCCACCAATGTTCAATTATTCGCGACAGCCAACCTGGTTTCCTTCAGGATTCTTAACGATTAGTAAATTAGTAGAAAACTTCAATGAATACAAATTTCTGCCCATGCTTATGGAATATCTAGAAGAATTGTACTGCTTATGTGTTGTTGTAAACCTTAACCCAAAAAAGTTGTCAACAGATTGTGATTCACGTTTAGTGAAGATGAATCACTCATTTGTACTTCTCGCAACTTCAGTATCTCTTACGGAAGCAAAATCAGTTGTAGTAGTACATGAGTATGAAATTGCTTCTACTAATGTTAACCATCTTTGTAGTCCTCGTTTCCACCTGAAAGTTTTAGCGACTAACAAATTACTACTTTGTTTCCTCACTCCCTCACATTTGTTGATCAATAATTCAATGCCAATACTTGTTTTCTGATTTCCAGTTATACCATCGTGCTTATTGATAACGCTCATATTATACATATTTTTAGGAGCGTCATCATGGTTTTTATGGATATATTTATGTCATTATTATGAACTTATGATACTTAATGAAAACTATTTGTTATTTTACGTTCATCAAAGGTTGCGTGATGAGAAACGCATAGAAAAAATAAGAAATACCGAATAAATAAAGATTATACACATACGAAGAATCACACATAAATAGCAAGCTCGGGAAGCATC
Organism: Glebionis coronaria; assembly: GCA_025667525.1. Lineage (NCBI taxonomy): Eukaryota > Viridiplantae > Streptophyta > Magnoliopsida > Asterales > Asteraceae > Glebionis > Glebionis coronaria. Next base: position 460,459,117 of record CM046879.1, on the reverse strand, counting down.
TCGAGAGCAAAAGAATCAATAATATATAGCTTCTAAGTCCCTAGATAAAGTTTAAATCAAGTTCGTTTGAAGTATAAAGACCCCCGGTCAACTCCCACACTTCCGAAAGTTAAATCGAAGAATGTTGGAATCTTTGTGTTCCCGGTACACCTTCACCATTTTTTCCATAACTTAAGCATACAAACTCTGATTGACTTGCTTCAAGTGCTCACGAGTGCGCAAGAGAAAGCGCTACAACTTTTATTTTTACTATTTTGGCTTAGTCCGGACGAGCAACCGTCGGCTGGCCATAGCAGTTGCATGCCAAAAGCACTTCGTGAAGGGAGCCTTTTAGGCAGAGATAGGCAGCCGTCAGCTCCTCAGCAGGCACAGGCACAGATTAGCAGCCATTGGTTCCTCCTTCCTCAGTAACCACCATCGGGCCATAGCAGACTCAGTCACTCCAACAATATAGTTACGAGATCGTAGTATATAGTTAGTTATATAACATTAAGCAAACCCAGTCCATGGCATGTCATGGACCGGAGTCCCAAGCCCATCTTATGGGATTGGGTATAAATATCCTCTCCTTTGATGGAAAGGGGTTGGTTAGTTCAGTTTTACTTAATATGTTTCACATATTCTCTCTACTTCTCTCTCTAACTTTCTCTCTCTAGAAAAACCTTCCACCTCATTCTATTTCTTGTATTATCATATTCTACAATTGGTATCAAGAGCCATGGGATGAAATTTCTTGTTATTGTGTTTGTTTGGGGTGATTTCGTGACATATACACCATATATAGGTCACGTCCAAAATTTTTTTGTGTGTTTTTTTGTGCTTAAAACTTCATAGCTAAAAACACAAAAAAAATCTTGTTTGGATTGATATTTGGTAAAAATATTTTAGATCAAGTACAAATTTTGATTTAAATTTTTCAGCGAAAAATTGTTGGTTGCATTTTTATGGTTCTTTGAAGGTTAATACTTGGTTGTACAACTCGTTTCGTTGGAAAAGCTCAAAAACCTCGCCTTTTAATTGTTTTTTCTTAAGTTATTTCGGTTTTTTTAAACTCTAGCAACCGAGATACTCAAGTTGCAAACCGGGATAAATACATTCAGAAAACTGGGATAAAGACATTCAGAAAACCGGGATAACAAGAATTTCAGAATACCGAGATAACCAACTTCAAAAAACCGGAATAAAAGAAGTTCAGAATACCAAGATAACTACTATCAGAATAACGAGATAACCAACTTCATAAATACCGGAATACAAAAGTTTCAAAAACCAAGATACAAAGTTTGGAAAACCGGGATAACAGTTTTACTAAAAACCAAGATACCAACTTTAACCGGGGTACGAGTTCTTATAAAACATGGACAAAAACTTAGGTTTTTTTGGCATTTCAATTTTTTGGAATTTGGATTACGATGCGATTTTTTTAACTCAAGGCAAACTTAGAAGACTTTTAATCTAGAATCTACATCAACAAACAAGCATTTAAGAATTTTTACGGTTTTTCGTTGGTTTGTAAAATCCCGCGAATTTAATTTCTTAGTTTTACACGAATTTAAAATCCTGTATTATTCTCACTTCATAAACAAAATTACTTACTTTCATTGCTCGATCAACAAGGTAATCCTTATATAGTGATACATTAAGATGACTTCATAGATGTCGTCTCTTTCCGATTTGTAAATTATCTCGGGTACCGATACGTGCCCACCTCTGCTTATTAAAGAGCTCTATGAATCTTGGAAAAGTCGTTTGAGGCTATATATGTTAAATTGACCAAATGGAAGCCTTATCCTTGATTCGGTGTTGAATGGACCATTAGATTGGGGCACGATTACAGAAGATGGTGTGACTCAACCTTAAAAATTCACTAATTTGACATCGGCAAATCAAATTCAAGCCGAGTGTGATGTTAAGGCTACCAACATCATTCTCCAAGGTCTTCCACCAGATATCTATGTCCTTGTGAGTCATCATGAAATTGCAAAGAAATTATGGGAGCGTATTAGTACTTTGATGCAAGGCACATCGTTGTCCAAACAGGAACGCAAGTGTAAACTATATGCTTTGTTTGATAAGTTTGTATACATAACAGGGGAGTCAGTTCATGATTATTATTGGAGATTTGCTATGTTGCTCAATAAATTGAATATCTACAACATGAGGATTCAACAATTTCAAGTCAACACTATGTTCTTGAATACTCCACCCTCAGAATGGAGTTACTTCATTACTGATGTCAAGTTTTTGGGTATACCTAGGTTTTCGACTCGACATTGTAAACCGACTAATCCCAGGGCGACTACCTTTTGGATAGCCCGGAGTCGTCGCAGGTGAACCTCCGTGGCTACCCCCAAATGTACACACCTAGTGAGGTTTGAACCCTTGACCTCTCCTTTGAGAGTCAAGGACCTTCAACTAACGTGGATCAACTTTATGCTTATTTTCTACAACATGATCGCCATGTGCAACAGCTTCGTGTGTCGCAATCATCACATCATGATTCGCTAGCATTAGTTGCTAATCATCAACTGTATCCATATGGCAATTCACTTTATTCATCTAGGTCGTAATCATATCAACATCCCTTGTAATCAACCTTGGAATTTGCCACAGTATTCTCATCTACCACTTCAAGTTAGTGCTCATCAACAACATTCTCCTTATCAAGAATCATTATCTCAAGTGGTTCCATATCAATCATCTCAAGTTCATCAACAACATCTTACTCATCAAGTATCACCCTCCCAATTAGTCACTCATCAACCATCTGAAGTTCATCAAACCGCTTACTCACAACAAGTCAGCACTCCTCCAAGTCTATTCTCTCCAAATTGTAAAGTTAAACAAGCTCAAGCATTCTACTGTAATGAACTCCTAGATATTCCAGTCCCATGTTCAAAGTAGGTGACTATCCCATTGAGGTATTGAGCGTAATGACCGCTTACATGTCTCAGATGCTAAAAAATAGAGGACTTCCCACTACAAACAATCAACTAAGAACTTAATCGAATCCCCATCAGCAAACAACTATTAAAAATGGAAGGGTCATGGTTCAATCTATTCAGGGGAGACCTAGTTCATCAAGCACGGGAGCAAGGACGACCTATAATGCTATTGCAAGTGGAAACTTTGTTGCGAAGCCAAAAACTCTGACTTGTTATAACTCTAGGGGGCCACACGACAAAGCAATGCACGCAGCCGAAAAGGAGAAGAGATGCTTCATGGTTTAAAGACAAGGTCTTATTAGTTGAGGCTCAGTCACGTGGTCGTGAGTTGGATGCAGAGGAGTTAGCATTTCTAGCTGATCCAAGGGTTGCGGACAATGATGGAACTCAGGCAGCTCTTACTCAAAATGCAGCATATCAAGCAGATGATATCTATGCATAGGATTCAGACTCTGATGATTTCAATACCGCCAAAGCAGCTCGCATGCCAAACGTATCTGTCTATGGTTCAGACACAATATTTGAGGTACCAAATGTTACCAAAGATAGTAGTATTGTACCACATCAAGTTGGTCAAGATCCTACGTATCCACAAGAGAATCTGGTGGTGAGTGGATTAAACGAAGAGACGAACAATGATAGCAATATCAATGCAAGTCCCTTGACTTCGAGTCACTACAAGAAAATGAAGCTATTGTAGCATTTTAAAAGCATCACTTTGAAAATTGTTGCCTTTTACGCTTTAGTAATGATAAAGCAACATTTTACCATATAAGTGTTGCGTTTAAAGATTTTATGCAACATTTCTTTTCAAGTGTTGCAATATTTAACTATAAAAGTGCCGCATTTTTATATAAGTGTTGCTTTTCCTCTCTATTTTTTTATAAGATTTTTGCTCAATTTTTTTCCCTCTATCATTTTTCGCAAACCCGTCTAAGTTTTCCCCAAAATCAAATAATCCCGCTTACTCAACTCACTACTAAAAAAAGCCTATAAAGACCTCCTAAAAAACCGGTTGTAAAATAACCACTTATTTTTGTAAAAAAAATAAAAAAAATAAGAAACATAAAAACTAGATTTTATAAAAAAAAACCAATCTTTATAACCTAAATCACATAAAAAGTGGTTCTATTATTAAAAACCTGTCTCCGCGTCTTTCAAATAAATTGGTTCCGCCATATTTTTAATAATTTTACCCAAAAATTGTTTTTCATTCTCTTAAAAATAAGCGGGGAATTATCCCCCCATCTCTTTTCACCAAAAAAAATTGAAACTCAGTCATTTCATTAATTCATCTTATTATCATCTTTTTTCAACAAAAAAATTGGAACTCCGTCATTTTATCAATTCATCTTATTATCATCTTTTTTCAACAAAAAGTTAAAACTCTTGCATGTTTCCTGTTACCGAAACCTCTACTCCATCATATATTCACCAGTTACAAAGTCATCTTTTATAATCCCATGTTTAGGTAAGGGTTTAATTTTTGTAATGGTTATCTTTTGATTAATTAACATATATTACTTGTTTAATATCGTGATTTGGATCTGATCGATTATGGGTTTATTGTTGATTTATGTGAACAATTAGGGATCTAGTAAATTTGGGTTTAGTTGGGTTTACTGTTGCTTATTTATTGTAAATTAAATCATTTTTTTCGTCTATCAGTTTATAAGCTACATCTAAAGTATGCGTATCTATGATAAAATCGAATTTACTAACAACTAATTTGTGCCTTCAGTTTTTTTAATAGTACTTGTCTTCCTTTGAAACCGATGAGGTACATAGCATTGGAAGTATGAGTATGTTTCATTACCCTTTTACCTAGAATTATAAGTCTAGTTGTGGAAGGGATTTGCACGTCTTGCTATTGTAAAATCAAATCCAACCACTATGATTGTGCATCACATTTTAGTAAAGCTGATTATATGATTCTGATTATTTAATGCATCACCTATTTTCATTAGACAATTAATTTTGTTGCAAACTCATCATGACCTATTTAATTCCATATGAATAATAAGTTGGATGTAAAAGAAACAAAGCTTGAGATAATTATTGGGATAATAAATACCAACATGAATAGCTTGACTATTACGAGAGCTTGTAGCAGTACCAAAATTGGAAGCCCAATCGATGACAAAAACATTCTTTCAAAATTCAAACACAATTCTCTAGCAATAGCTATTCCGCCAACACCTGCACCAATCACTACACAATCCATATATGGAGGGACTTATTGTTATGTGAAAATAGCTTGAAAATTAGAGCTCCTTTTTTTATTTTATGAAGTTGTATATAGCTTATTTGCTTCTAAAGGGAAGACTCTTGGTTTATTTGGTAGGCAAAAGTTGCGGGATTGTAGGATTCTCTTAACAAAAAGGAAGCTCCAACCGCCGTCTTGATGGAAAGCACTTCGAAGGCCAAAAAAGTCAGAGCGAAGTTTCTAAGGTATGTTCTATATATTGGATATGTATTCATAGGGCGATCTTGATCTGATTAAATAAACCACAGTAGGATCATCACAAAAGTTTTGATTTTTAATTCATGTACCCTTCTATAATGTTAATACTAATTTACAAGGCGAAAAGGGAGAAAATTGAGTTGCAGCAAGAATCTGAACGCAGAGGTAACAATATTACTAAGATGTAAACACAGATAAAGTCACTTCAGCAAAAATTAAATGATGAAAATGAGCAACAATTAAAGGCACACATGTTTTATGACTATATCGATTTCATATTTGTATAGCCTCTTACTTTCTATACACACATGTGATATCTATATACAATTACAGAATCTAATTATTCTATTATCATGTTATAATTCTCATAATCTGATGGTATATTCTAATATATTGACACTTGAATAAACAATGCAGATCTTACTTCATGTTTCATGAAATAGATGCTAACAATGAGAATGTATATTCAAATACTTACCACTGCTTTCCTTTACAGAGAGCTACATCTATCAGGTATCAAAAATCTAAATTCCTTTTATTTGCTCACAGATCTTATCTTAGCTATGCCCAAATCTATTATTCTTGTCTCTCTCGCACATAGAATATTATTCGCGAAACTATAATGTTTAGTTTACAATATTGCTAAGAAGTCAGCGATTTTCATCATCTCATGGGGTATTTAAGTGTATGTACAGAAATCTGGACATGAGTTCATTTCTGATCGAATCTTGTATTCTTTCATTATTTTACTCTAGGTGTCGTTTCTAATTCCTGATATTTACATAAACTATTTGCTAGTTTGTGTTTTCTGCTCTCAAGTATCGCTTCTTTGACATATTGAGGGTGCTTTTTTCTTAATATTCAATTGTTACCTAGTAGGTTGTCTAGTAGATATCAGTGATCATTTAGTTTTGCTTCCTGGTCAACTGTCAATGTATGGGTCGTTATTCAATAAATAATCCACCTAATTGCCAAACAAGCTTCCTTAGGACGGGATTTTGGAATTTTGTGGTCTCGTATTTTGACACGTCTTTTTCTTTGACACCTGGTGCAAGTATATCTCCATTTCATTCTACCAATTTAATTTATTTAGCAGCATAAGAAATTTTTTGATGATCAATCTGTGCAGGATAAGGCTAAGAGTAGCTCCAAGACTTGTTAGACAGTATTTAACATGAGTAACCATACATGCTTGGTTCAAGGTATGTCCCTCTTATTCGAATTCCATTCAAAACATGCTCTAAATGATTAAATAGAACTTTACATGACAAACCGACTATCGGGTCGGGTTATCCGGGTTGTCGGTTATAAGATAATCCAACTCTACATACGACTGTATGAGGCACATGGTGTCGATCTAAAAGTATGAGGGAAATATCAAGTCCAAACACTATACATGCTAATTACTAATTTAGCATCCGGAACCCTTTGGAGGCTCTCCAAACTGTACAAACCCAAAAAGATCAGCATAATAAAAAATTTTAAAAACTATATTAGTGCTTTCAACATAAAAAATTTCCAAAATCCATGGACGTATTATTAATACATAAAAGGATCAATATATAAAAGTTGTTACATGTTCTTTTTTACTAAGTCACTGTATATATTGGCTCAATATATGATATACTAGTGGTATTCATATTTCAATGCATACGATCTACTATATCAATGGAACTGAAAGGATTCCTAATTATATATATACATAACAAGGTGACATTGTCAAACATGGTGGTTGTTTTTATGTAGTCACTGAAATTTACAATAGTATTAGACACATTATAGTGTCATATCCATAATGCAGAAACTAGTTTTCTTACGAGGTTTTATTCAAAACATAATTGAATAGCATTGTCAGGGTCTTATCGGGTTGACCCGATAAGAAAAATTATTCAACCCTAACCAGACTCGATAAAAATACCAGGTTATCGGGTTCGGGTCGAAATCACCCGATATGATTTTTTACCCGATTTAACCTGACCCGATAAGCGTTATCGAGATCGGGTTCGGGTCGGGTCAACCTGGCCCTACTGACACCCGCACTCCTAGGCATATTGGGTTGTGATTTATACCATATTTATTACGTTGAATTTTTACTTATATTGTTAGCTTTGTGGTTTAGTGATCTCTTTTTTTTGCTGATCGTATTACCTTAAATGTTGTTGGAAGTACGGTGCTTGTAGAGATTTGGTCGTCTTCTATCTGAATATATATCAGGAGTGTAATGCATAAGATTTTACTAGTTGAAAGTTCGTTCTCGGTGTCTCTTCGAATTGATTTCCGGTTAATTGTGTGAAGTTAGTTGTTCTTGGTGAAGCAAATATTTTTGGTTTTGGGTAAATTAAATGTGCAATACTATAAAATAAAGGAAGGGGAATTAAATGTAAGACGGTGCAATATTTAAAACTTGGAAAGTAAATGACGAGAACTTAAATGACGTAAAAGTAAAACTAAGCGAAAAGCAAATGGACAACTAAATAAAAATGCAAGACGTAAATAAAAACGAGGAAAGTAAATAAAACGAGGAAAGTTAATACTTAAACTAAAACAAACTATTAAAACAAATCAAAACATCAATCGGAATGAAGAAAAAGGTCCTGATCGGAATCCTTGTCAAGGGGGTCCAATCGGAATAAGTTCCGATCTGACGATCGGAATGCAAAGCTTAGTATCAATCGGAATATCCAACACAAGAGACCAATCGGAATACTGGAATAATCACTCCAATCGGAATGTACAAACAGGAAGCTAATCGGAATAAGTGAAAACTTGCCATAATCGGAATATACAAACAAGCTCCAATCGGAATGATGGCAAATAGGGAAAATCGGAAAAACATTAAACCCTTTTCCGATCATAAGATCGGAATGAAGGTTGTGCAGGTCGGAAAGTGGCGATCGGAAAAGGGTTTTAAAACCCTTTCCGATTTGTCTCTTGATCCGAAAATAAAGGCAAGGCTTTAAGCTATTTGATTAAGCTAGAACTAAAACTAACACGAATCAATAATGAAAAATGACTAAATAAGCTCGAACATCAACTTATCAAACTTAAAATAAACAAGCTTTTAAAATCAAAACATAAAAAGATGAACTTTTAAGCACGAAAACATGAATGAACAACACGGATCAAATGTAATCGCACCAAAAGTAAACAAGAATCAAGAAAGGAAGATGAGAGATTAAGACAAGAAAAGTAAAGATTAAAGAACAATAATGAAAACTTACTTGAAAAATAAAATGGATTAAAAGTGTATAACAAATGATTAAAGTGCAAGAATTAAAATGACAAGAAATAAAAATGGTGGAAGTGGTGGTTTGTCAAACAACCCAACAACTCTAAACAAATGAGGTTGGTTGCTATTTATAGGGAGATTAGGGAGGAGCTTAGGAAGCTTCCTCCCTCTTTCTTCTTTCTCTTAATTGCACACTTAGGTCCTTGATCTCTTTAATCTTTTGTTAGTCTTCTTAATACTTGGACTTTGTCTTGGGATTTCTTCAAACTCGTCTTGTATTTTCTTCATAAATAAGACTCGAGTTCTTCGGCTTTTTAGTAAACTTCCGTCTTTGACTTTTTCTTCGATAAATCTTCAGAATTGGTCTTGGACTTCCGTTCTTTTTCCACTTTTAATCTTTCGACTTCGTCTTTCGTCTTTTTCTTCGATAAAAGCCCGTGAATGCCGTGTTTTCTCCACTTTTCACCTTTTCGTCCTAAATCACAACAAAAACACAAACCACGCATAATTCCGACATAAATGACATAAAATACACGTTTTGGCTCGGTTATTATTGCAATTAAGTGGTAAAAAGGATTGGTGTTTTCACACCTATCAAATCCCCTACACTTAACCATTGCAATGTCCTCATGCAATGCATTAGTTACAAAGCAAGATTACATTTTCCATCATAATCAATCCACGCTGGCCTTTATTAAAGAAATAGAAAATTATAAACATACAAAGTAAATAAATCAAAAACATACCTTGGGTTTTGAAAATGTCGTGAATGATCATCATCCTCAAGTTTCACTTTCTCCAAACCAAGCTTAAAAACGAGATCATTGTTATTATAAGTTAGTAAACTAACACGAACTCATGTGGGCCAATTATTCACTTAGACTCCCTTATTCCTAGGTGTATCTCTTATATTTTATTGTTGTCTTGAATGATCACGAGGATGCATTTTTGACTTATTTCGATAGTTATTTAGTCCGAAAATAAAGTGAACGATTTAATCAATAGTTAGCTAAAGGACCAAATCTTTTAAAACTGCTTCTCGGGACCTCATAAAGTTCATATCTTGGCATAACTCGCTTCACGATTTGAGACCTTTCTCGGACCGATATTTGGCAGCGACTTCATACTTCGAATCTTTGAGAGACGTTCTTGAAATAATGGTCTTCTCTTCATAATAGGAATTTCTTCACTTGAAGTTTAGAGAGATTCTTCATCTTTAGACCACGACTTCTTCATTTTTCTCCAATCTTTATTTTGGACTTTGATATACAACGATCCGCCTCCTTTTAGGACTTGGATCTATTTATCCTCATACCTTGTTAGGGTCTTTTCGGATAGACTTCTCCATGAAATTTGGGGAGTTTTTGCTTTTCGTTGTGTGTCTCGATCCTTCATATTGATTTTCGATAAATGATTCTTCACATCACTTTTGGATCTTTAGCAACAAAATGTAGCCCTCATGCCTTGTTAGGGCCTTTTCGGACTCGCCAATCTTCGCGTCCCGCTTCAATAATTTATGCCTTGGCTATGAACTCTAATCCATACCGAGCAACTTTTAAACGATCTGGGGCTAGAAGCTAAGTAACCTTTTAAATCGTACAACCTTATTTATTAGCAGATGAATTTATTAACAAGAGGAGGGAGAATAGGCTCATAATTAACTCACATAAATTCACGAAAGAATACCGAACTTATAATTGACTCTATCATCTCTCGTTCTCCACAGTTTAAAATCTCAAGGAATGAGATTCGTGGATGCTTAGCCTATTAATCAGAGTTTTGGGTTTTCGAGTCGCCTATAGGATCTTGCAAATTCTTAGACTTTTTCAAGTTTAGAAATCGCATTTTAAAGTTCCCTTGATAAACGACTCTCTAGGATCAATTATAGGAACTTGCGAAAAGTTCTTGTTCTTAACCCGTGAGAGTTAAGACTTTCGCGTTTTATAGCTCCCTATATAAAAGCCTAGCAAAACTTGACTTAAACACGTTAAGGATACTAGCTAGAGTAAACTTAGGTAAGTAAACTCGGGTTAAGTCAAAATATTCACGACTTTTGAAAATTAAAACCACTTTATTAAAATTTATTCTAATAAGGAAAGAAAATAACTATACAAAAGTAAAAACTAATAGGCCAAAATAGATCAAAAATTTTGAAAAATGTCGAAAAATCAAATTTTCCGGTTAAAATGAGGACAAATACAAGGAAAAGACCACTTAACTTCGATAGAAGTCCCCCTACACTTAAGATAAACATTGTCCTCAATGTTTAAGCATGTGGGAGTAAACTCCCCTACACTTAGGACATTGTGCACGTTGTTTAAATCTCGCTAAGGAAAAGACAACTAAAGAGATTCCTATTTTATATTTCTCAATATTAAAATAGGAATAATGTATAAGATTTTACTCGTTGAAAAAGTTCGTTATTCTCGGTATCTCCTCGAATTGATTTCCGGTTAATTGTGTGAGATTAGTTGTTCTTGGTTAAAATAATATTTTTGAGTTTTGGTAAAATAAATGTGCAAGGCTTAATAATAAAGGACAAGAAATTAAAACTAAAACTAGTTGAAACGTAAACGGTGCAATACTTAAAACGTTAAAAGTAAATGACGTAAAATTAAATGACGTAAAATGAAAACTTAACGAGAAATAAATTGACAATTAAATAAAAATGCCAAACGAATTAAAAATTAACTAAAAATAAAACGAGTGAAGTGGCGGAAAAACAAACAAGCATAACACTAAGACAAAACAAAACATTCCGATCGGAATACATTCCGATCGGTTGATCGGAATACTTAGAAAAGCTAATGATCGGAATGAGGGAAAGTGACCCCAATCGGAATGTTTGGAAATAAGTGAAAATCGGAATACTGTAAAACAAACCCAATCGGAATGAGCAAAACATGCATAATCGGAATATCTAGAAAATGAACAATCGGAATGTATAAAATTTTGCCCAATCGGAATATACCCATAACAAGTTACAATCGGAAAACATAAACCCTTTTCCGATCTCACGATCGGAATGAGGGTTGTGCGTCTGGTCGGAATGTGCTGATCGGAAAGGGGTTTACCACCCTTTCCGATTTGGTTCTTGATCCGAAAGATAAGCTAAAGAAAATAAGCTAAAACAATAAGCTCACACTGAAAATAGAACGGATCTAAACTGAAACGGAATCAAAGAGCTCAAATAACAACTTATCAAACTTAAAATAAACACTTTTTAAATCAAACTTTTAAGATGAATACTTTTAAGAAAACTTGAAATCAAATAAGCATTAGAATGAAATAAGATCAAAGATGAACATGAATCAAAGATAAGCAAAGTAAGAAAGGTAGAAGAAGATGATTAAAAATAAGAGCTTGATTAAAAGAAAAGATTTCAAGATTAAAAGACTTACTAGAATTAAAGAAATTAAAAGTGCTTAACAAGAAATGAAAATGGTAGAAAGGGTGGTTTGTCAAACCACCCAACAACTTGAAAATGAACTAGCTAATGGCTATTTATAGTGGTGACTAGGGAGGGGCTTAGGAAGCTTCCTCCCTCTTTCCTCTTTTCCTTAATTGCGTCATTAGGTCCCTCCTTTCTTTAATCTTCTTAAATCTTGGACTTAAATGATTTTGTCTTCGGGATTTCTTTGAACTCGTCTTGTATTATCTTCATAAATAAGACTCGAGTTCTTCGGCTCTTTAGTGAACTTCCGTCCTTTGACTTTTTCTTCGATAAATCTTTAGAATTGGTCTTGGACTTCCATTCTTTTTCCACTCTTGATCTTTCAACTTCATCTTTCGTCGTTTTCTTCGATAAAAGCCCGTGAATGCCGTGTTTTCTCCACTTTTCACCTTTTCGTCCTAAATCACAACAAAAACACAAACCACGCATAATTCCGACATAAATGACATAAAATACACGTTTTGGCTCAGTTATTATTGCAATTAAGTGGTAAAAAGGATGGGTGTTTTCACACCTATCAAATCCCCTACACTTAACCATTGCAATGTCCTCATGCAATGCATTAGTTACAAAGCAAGATTACATTTTCCATCATAATCAATCCACGTTGGCCTTTATTAAAGAAATAGAAAATTATAAACATACAAAGTAAAGAAATCAAAAACATACATTGGGTTTTGAAAATGTCGCGAATGATCATCATCCTCAAGTTTTCACTTTCTCCAAACCAAGCTTAAAAACGAGATCATTGTTATTATAAGTTAGCAAACTAACACGAACTCATGTGGGCCAATTACTCACTTAGACTCCCTTATTCCTAGGTGTATCTCTTATATTTTATTTTTGTCTTGAATGATCATGAGGATGCATTTTTGACTTATTTCGATAGTTATTTAGTCCGAAAATAAAGTGAACGATTTAATCAATAGTTAGCTAAAGGACCAAATCTTTTAAAACTGCTTCTCGGGACCTCATAAAGTTCATATCTTGGCATGACTCGCTTCACGATTTGAGACCTTTCTCGGACCGATATTTGGCAGCGACTTCATACTTCGAATCTTTGAGAGACGTTCTTGAAATTATGGTCTTCTCTTCATAATAAGAATTCCTTCACTTGAAGTTGAGAGATTCTTCATCTTTGGACCACGACTTCTTCATTTTTCTCCAATCTTTATTTTGGACTTTGATATACAACGATCCGCCTCCTTTTAGGACTTGGATCTATTTATCCTCATACCTTGTTAGGGTCTTTTCGGATAGACTTCTCCATGAATTTTGGGGAGTTCTTGCTTTTCGTCGTGTGTCTCGATCCTTCATATTGATTTTCGATAAATGATTCTTCACATCACTTTTGGATCTTTAGCAACAAAATGTAGCCCTCATGCCTTGTTAGGGCCTTTTCGGACTCGCCAATCTTCGCATCCCGCTTCAATAAGTTATGCCTTGGCTATGAACTCTAATCCATACCGAGCAACTTTTAAACGATCTGGGGCTAGAAGCTAAGTAACCTTTTAAATCGTACAACCTTATTTATTGTAGATTAATTTATTAACAAGCGGAGGGAGAATAGGCTTATAATTAACTCACATAAATTCACGATAGAATACCGAACTTATAATTGACTCTATCATCTCTCGTTCTCCACAGTTTAAAATCTCAAGTAATGAGACTCGTGGATACTTAGCCTATTAAATCAAAGTTTTGGGTTTTCGAGTCTCCTATAGGATCTTGCAAGTTCTTAGACTTTTTCAAGTTTAGAAATCGCATTTTAAAGTTCCCTTGATAAACGACTCTCTAGGATCAATTATAGGAACTTGCGAAAAGTTCTTGTTCTTAACCCGTGAGAGTTAAGACTTTTGCGTTTTATAGCTCCCTATATAATAGCCTAGCAAAACTCGACTTAAACATGTTAAGGATACTAGCTAGAGTAACTTAGATAAGTAAACTCGGGTTGAGTCAAAAGATTCACAACGTTTGAAAGTTAAAACCACTTTATTGAAAAACTATTCTAGCAATGGAAAGAAACTAAACATGGTAAAGGAAAATACAACTATACAACTAGGCCAAAATAGATTAAAAAATTTGAAAAATGTCGAAAAATCAAATTTTCCAGTTAAAATGAAGACAAATACAAGGAAAAGGCCACTTAACTTCGATAGAAGTCCCCCCTACACTTGAGATAAACATTGTCCTCAATGTTTAAGCATGTGGGAGTAAACTTCCCTACACTTAGGGCATTGTGCACTTTGTTTAAATCTTGCTAAGGAAAGGACAACTAAAGTGAATTCAATGGGAACATATAAAATATGAAATATTGAATCACAAGAGTTTAGGATAGAACCAGGAAGATGGGAACACGGTATCACGGTTCGTCAGAAGTCATCAAGAGTGTGTCTTTGAAGCTCTAATCCTTGCACATGATAAGAAAGAAAGCAAGAAACACCACGGGGCTCCCCCTACACTTATGGTGAAGATAGATAGATAATTGGGTTGCCTCCCAAAAAGCGCTTGTTTATATTAACCGAGTCACGAGCCTGACTCGTCCCCGAATTAAATGGTCCATGGGGAAGCCTCGAATGTGATATCGGGATCAAAGACCTTGTCCTCGTTCCCGGTTGACATCAACAAAGGAGAGGCGGGGGGATAAGTCTTGTATGGGAGAAAGGTCCGTTCAACATACGAGAAGTATGTGAATTCAAGATCCACGGGAGGTGGGTTGGGTAAAGTAAGCACATTGTCCTCCCCCAAAGACAATAGATGCTGAGAAAGCGGCAAAGCCGTATTGTTATCAATCATAGCATAATCAATGTCACCTCCCGGGTCAAAGCACTCATCCTCCGAAATAGTGGCTAAAGGGGAGGATGAAAGGTGCTCGTGAGGGGGACTTGGGACAATATCTTCCTGCAGCAAATTATCAAAAATAATGTCCCCCTCCAAATCATCGTCATCATTACCTGGTGGTATGAAGTGAATGTCAATTTCCTCCAGCAATGGGTCATTATCTTCAACGGGATGAATAGATGGAGGCAAAGAATCGGAAAGAGGAGGAGAAGTCAACGCTTCGATTTGAGCAATAAGAAGGTGCACTTTCCGTAATCTATCTCGAAGAAGCACGTCTTCCACCTTATCCACAAGATCATGTTCATCGGTGAACTTCTCGTAAACCGGAGAGAATAAATCGTCATCACCCGCATCTCCCGGTGGAGATTGAGAAATTTCAAAAGTGAAATTCTCATAGCTTGGAGAAAAATCGTCATCACTAGGATCGACCTCTTCCGTAAGAGCAACGTCATCCTTAAGCTCCATAGCAGCCGGTATGTCACAAACCTCATCATCAAACACTTTATCAAGACCAACATCACTAAGCTCATTCAACGAATCACCATCCTTATATACGTTTGGGATATTGATAGGAGGGATGACAATAGAACTAGGACATTGAGCAGTAAGATCATTCCAAGAAATAGTAGGCTCATCGTCATCATCATCGTAATAGTATGGATACACCGGAGGAGGAGTATAAATCTCGATATTCGATATTTGCTCCTGTCGTTGATCCTCTTGATATTTTTCGATGATCTTATTCCAAGCTTCTTGAATTTGTTGACTTTGTTTAGCAAGAGTGGCCCATTGTTCGTGGGAGCTCAAATGTTCGAAGGAGGGTTGATTATCGATGGGGTGCTGTGGGGGCTCAAAATGTTGAAAACCTGAATTATAGCATGGTTGTGGCTCATAGTAGTTCATCGGTTGAGAAGAATTAGAAACCAGGTTTGGTTCATAATAATCCATTGGTGAAGAAAACTGAGGACACGGATTTTGCTCATAATAATTCATTGGTTGACAATAATAGGTATCGTGAGGACCCCCACAGTTGTTGCAAACCGGGTATGGAGAAAAATCAGGTGCGTCTTGTGGATAGCTATTTTCATTGTCATAATTGCACCCCGGTTCTTGCCCGTGACCATACGGGTATCGAACCGGGCACGAAACATGCCAATGAGAATCGCTTCCACAATAGATGCACGGGGGAACAGGAGGTGGGTTCAAAAATAATGAATTAGTCGAGTTGCACAAGGGACAAAATCCGAATTGTGTGTTGTCGATATCGTTTCCGCACCGCTCACATGTACACCATTGACAAGGGTTGTTCCCAGATAATTGTTTCCCACACCGGACGTAATGGACATAAGAATCCATAAAGAAAGATAGATAAGCAAGAAGAATATTTTTGGTGCAAAACTTTGAAAAAGAAATGCTTTTTAAGATTTTTCAAATTTTTTTGGATTTTTGAAAATATTAGGACACGAAAAATAACGTTCACAAGTGATCGGATCCCAAAAGCCAACGCGACTCTCACAAACAACCTTCGATCCTCACGAAAAGAGCCGGCAGCGGCGCCATTTTAATGTATAAGATTTTACTCGTTGAAAAAGTTCGTTATTCTTGGTATCTCCTCGAATTGATTTCCGGTTAATTGTGTGAGATTAGTTGTTCTTGGTTAAAATAATATTTTTGAGTTTTGGTAAAATAAATGTGCAAGGCTTAATAATAAAGGACAGGAAATTAAAACTAAAACTAGTTGAAACGTAAACGGTGCAATACTTAAAACGTTAAAAGTAAATGACGTAAAATTAAATGACGTAAAATGAAAACTTAACGAGAAATAAATTGACAATTAAATAAAAATGCAAAACGAATTAAAAATTAACTAAAAATAAAACGAGTGAAGTGGCGGAAAAACAAACAAGCATAACACTAAGACAAAACAAAACATTCCGATCGGGTGATCGGAATACTTAGAAAATCTAATGATCGGAATGAGGGCAAGTGACCCCAATCAGAATGTTTGGAAATAAGTGCAAATCGGAATACTGTAAAACAAACCCAATCGGAATGAGAAAAACATGCATAATCAGAATATCTAGAAAATGAACAATCAGAATGTATAAAATTTTGCCCAATCGGAATATACCCATAACAAGTTACAATCGGAAAACATAAACCCTTTTTCGATCTCACGATCGGAATGAGGGTTGTGCGTCTGGTCGGAATGTGCTGATCGGAAAGGGGTTTACCACCCTTTCCGATTTGGTTCTTGATCCGAAAGATAAGCAAAAGAAAATAAGCTAAAACAATAAGCTCACACTGAAAATAGAACGGATCTAAACTGAAACGGAATCAAAGAGCTCAAATAACAACTTATCAAACTTAAAATAAACACTTTTTAAATCAAACTTTTAAGATGAATACTTTTAAGAAAACTTGAAATCAAATAAGCATTAGAATGAAATAAGATCAAAGATGAACATGAATCAAAGATAAGCAAAGTAAGAAAGGTAGAAGAAGATGATTAAAAATAAGAGCTTGATTAAAAGAAAAGATTTCAAGATTAAAAGACTTACTAGAATTAAAGAAATTAAAAGTGCTTAACAAGAAATGAAAATGGTGGAAAGGGTGGTTTGTCAAACCACCCAACAACTTGAAAATGAACTAGTTAATGGCTATTTATAGTGGTGACTAGGGAGGGGCTTAGGAAGCTTCCTCCATCTTTCCTCTTTTCCTTAATTGCGTCATTAGGTCCCTCCTTTCTTTAATCTTCTTAAATCTTGGACTTAAATGATTTTGTCTTCGGGATTTCTTTGAACTCGTCTTGTATTATCTTCATAAATAAGACTCGAGTTCTTCGGCTCTTTAGTGAACTTCCGTCCTTTGACTTTTTCTTCGATAAATCTTTAGAATTGGTCTTGGACTTCCATTCTTTTTCCACTCTTGATCTTTCAACTTCATCTTTCGTCTTTTTCTTCGATAAAAGCCCGTGAATGACGTGTTTTCTCCACTTTTCACCTTTTCGTCCTAAATCACAACAAAAATACAAACCACGCATAATTCTGACATAAATGACATAAAATACACGTTTTGGCTCGGTTATTATTGCAATTAAGTGGTAAAAAGGATGGGTGTTTTCACACCTATCAAATGAGACGGAAGTTTACTAAAAAGCCGAAGAACTCGAGTCTTATTTATGAAGAAAATACAAGACGAGTTTGAAGAAATCCCAAGACAAAGTCCAAGTATTAAGAAGACTAACAAAAGATTAAAGAGATCAAGGACCTAAGTGTGCAATTAAGAGAAAGAAGAAAGAGGGAGGAAGCTTCCTAAGCTCCTCCCTAATCTCCCTATAAATAGCAACCAACCTCATTTGTTTAGAGTTGTTGGGTGGTTTGACAAACCACCACTTCCACCATTTTTATTTCTTGTCATTTTAATTCTTGCACTTTAATCATTTGTTATACACTTTTAATCCATTTTAATTTTCAAGTAAGTTTTCATTATTGTTCTTTAATCTTTACTTTTCTTGTCTTAATCTCTCATCTTCCTTTCTTGATTCTTGTTTACTTTTTGTGCGATTACATTTGATCCGTGTTGTTCATTCATGTTTTCGTGCTTAAAAGTTCATCTTTTTATGTTTTGATTTTAAAAGCTTGTTTATTTTAAGTTTGATAAGTTGATGTTCGAGCTTATTTAGTCATTTTTCATTATTGATTCGTGTTAGTTTTGGTTCTAGCTTAATCAAATAGCTTAAAGCCTTGCCTTTATTTTCGGATCAAGAGACAAATCGGAAAGGGTTTTAAAACCCTTTTCCGATCGCCACTTTCCGACCTGCACAACCTTCATTCCGATCTTATGATCGGAAAAGGGTTTAATGTTTTTCCGATTTGCCCTATTTGCCATCATTCCGATTGGAGCTTGGTTGTATATTCCGATTATGGCAAGTTTTCACTTATTCCGATTAGCTTCCTGTTTGTACATTCCGATTGGAGTGATTATTCCAGTATTCCGATTGGTCTCTTGTGTTGGATATTCCGATTGATACTAAGCTTTGCATTCCGATCGTCAGATCGGAACTTATTCCGATTGGACCCCCTTGACAAGGATTCCGATCAGGACCTTTTTCTTCATTCCGATTGATGTTTTGATTTGTTTTAATAGTTTGTTTTAGTTTAAGTATTAACTTTCCTCGTTTTATTTACTTTCCTCGTTTTTATTTACGTCTTGCATTTTTATTTAGTTGTCCATTTGCTTTTCGCTTAGTTTTACTTTTAGGTCATTTAAGTTCTCGTCATTTACTTTCCAAGTTTTAAATATTGCACCGTCTTACATTTAATTCCACGTCCTTTATTTTATAGTATTGCACATTTAATTTACCCAAAACCAAAAATATTTGCTTCACCAAGAACAACTAACTTCACACAATTAACCGGAAATCAATTCGAAGAGACACCGAGAACGAACTTTCAACTAGTAAAATCTTATACATTAAAATGGCGCCGCTGCCGGCTCTTTTCGTGAGGATTAAAGGTTTTTTGTGAGTGACACGTTGGCTTTTGGGATCCGTTCACTCGTGAACGTTATTTTTCGTATTCAAAAATTTTCAAAAATCCAAAAACATTTGAAAAATCATAAAAAGCATTTCTTTTTCAAAGTTTTGCACCAAAAATATTCTTCTTGCTTATCTATCTTTCTTTATGGATTTTTATGTCCATTGCGTCCGGTGTGGGAAACAATTATCTGGGAACAACTCTTGTCAATGGTGTACATGTGAGCGGTGCGGAAACGATATCGACTACACACAATCCGGATTTTGTCCTTTGTGCAACTCGACTAATTCGTACTTTTTGAACCTACCTCCTGTTCCCCCGTGCATCTATTGTGGAAGCGATTCTCATTGGCATGTTTCGTGCCCGGTTCAATACCCGTATAGACACGGGCAACAACCGGGGTACAATTATGACAATGATAATAGCTATCAACAAGAGGCACCCAGTTTTTCTCCCTACCCATGTTGCTATATTTGTGGGGGCCCTCATGATGCTTCTTTTTGTGATCCGTCGCAAATCTTTGAGAAAGTACCGTGCTATCATCCTAATGTCTATAACCGTCAGCCCCCACATCACACCCTCAATCATCAGTCCTCTCAGCTAGGGGTGTCATTCGGTTCGGTTCTCGGGTTGTTCGGTTTATTCGGTTCGGGTTATTCGGTTAATTTTTTTTTCTGAGTCAACCCGAAAACCGAACCGAACCGAAATAGATTTTAACCGAACCGAACCGAAAACCGAATTTGAATTCGGTTCGGTTTTCGGGTTGACCCGAATAACCCGAATTTTCTGAATTTTTCAAAAAAAATATATAATTATATAAATATTTAGAAAAAAAAGGTTATTTCAAGTATAAAATGATATTTTTATATTAAAATTATATTTTAATAACTAGTTTGCATATATTAGGATTAAATTAAATTTTAATAACTATTATATATATATAAATTTATAAAAAATATATATATATTTATAAAATTTCGGTTTTCGGTTCGGTTCTCGGGTCCGACGGCCAAACCCATACCCAACCCGAAAACCGTATTTGTAGTTCGGTTCGGTTCGGTTATAACCCAAAACCCGAATTCTATTTTTGGTTCGGTTCTAGTTCGGGTTCGGTTCGGTTCGGTTTTCGGTTTTTGTGGGTCAAACCCGAATTATGGACACCCCTACTCTCAGCACACTAGTCTTGATCAACAACTCACTTCTTTGAATGGCATTCTAGAAAGTCTAGCTCAACTCCGAGCTGACTTACATCAGGAAAGGCAACCGTTGCTTGATGTGGACGAAACCTTAAAAACCACCGACACCTTTTTGAGCCAATTTAGTCGTTTTCCCTTCTTTTCTACACCAAAATGTTTAATTACAGCGTGGGATAGAATCGGTGAAATTGAACATACTCAGGGCGATGAACAACAAAAGTTGCTGCATGAGCTTCTTAAAGATGTGGAGGTTATAAAGGAAGAGTTAGCCGACTACGTCACTCCTAATTGGACTCGTCCCATCTATTATGATGATGACGACGACGATTATGTCTACACTTTCAACCAATCTTCTGAAGTTGCCGCTCCTACTGTCGATGTTCCTACTGCATCTAAGGATCTAGATTCGTTGAATGAGCTTAGTGATGTTGGTCTCGACAAAGTATTAGATGATGAGGTTTGTGACTTACCTGCTATGGAGCCTGAGGACGACGTTGCTCTTACAGAAGAGGTCGATCTTAGTGATGACGATTTTTCTCCAAGCTATGAGAATTTCACCTTTGAAATTTCTCAATCTCCACCGGGAGATGCGGGCGATGACGATTTATTTTCTCCGGTTTACGAGAAGTTCATCGATGAACATGATCTTGTGGATGAGGTGGAAGACGTGCTTCTTCGCGATAGATTACAGAAAGTGCACCTTCTTATTGCTCAAATCGAAGCGTTGACTTCTCCGCCTCTTTCCAAGTCTTTACCTCCATCTATTCCTCCCGTTGAAGATAATGACCCATTGCTGGAAGAAATCGATATCCACTCCATCCCTCCAGGTATTGATGATTCTGACACGGAGGGGGACATTTTTTTTGATAATTTGTTGCAGGAAGATATTGTCCCAAGTCCCCCTCCCGAGCACCTTTCATCCTCCCCTTTAGCCATTATCACGGAGGATGAGTGCTTTGACCCGGGAGGTGACATTGATTATGCTATCATTGATAACATCACGGCTTTGCCGTTTGCTCAGCATCCATTGTCTTTGGGGGAGGACAATGTGCTTACTTTACCCACCCCACCTCCCGTGGATCTTGACTTCACATACTTCTCGTATGTTGAAAGGACCTTTCTCCCATTCAAGACTTATCCCCCCGCCTCTCCTTTGTTGATGTCAACCGGGAACGAGGACAAGGTCTTTGATCCCGGTATCACATTCGAGGCTTCCCCAGAATGAAATAAGATCAAAGATGAACATGAATCAAAGATAAGCAAAGTAAGAAAGGTAGAAGAAGATGATTAAAAATAAGAGCTTGATTAAAAGAAAAGATTTCAAGATTAAAAGACTTACTAGAATTAAAGAAATTAAAAGTGCTTAACAAGAAATGAAAATGGTGGAAAGGGTGGTTTGTCAAACCACCCAACAACTCTAAACAAATGAGGTTGGTTGCTATTTATAGGGAGATTAGGGAGGAGCTTAGGAAGCTTCCTCCCTCTTTCTTCTTTCTCTTAATTGCACACTTAGGTCCTTGATCTCTTTAATCTTTTGTTAGTCTTCTTAATACTTGGACTTTGTCTTGGGATTTCTTCAAACTCGTCTTGTATTTTCTTCATAAATAAGACTCGAGTTCTTCGGCTTTTTAGTAAACTTCTGTCTTTGACTTTTTCTTCGATAAATCTTCAGAATTGGTCTTGGACTTCCGTTCTTTTTCCACTTTTGATCTTTCGACTTCGTCTTTCGTCTTTTTCTTCGATAAAAGCCCGTGAATGCCGTGTTTTCTCCACTTTTCACCTTTTCGTCCTAAATCACAACAAAAACACAAACCACGCATAATTCCGACATAAATGACATAAAATACACGTTTTGGCTCGGTTATTATTGCAATTAAGTGGTAAAAAGGATTGGTGTTTTCACACCTATCAGAGTGTAAGCTAACGATGTTTTTTTATCGTTTTCATTTGTACCAGGCAACATCGTTTTATAGCACATCAAGCCAGAGATTTGCAAAGATGATCTCAAGATGTCTAGGGTTACGTGTAGTTTGATTGGTTTTTCTTTTGTTCACTAGAAACTTTATGTTGGTTATCTAATGTTAGACAGTTTTATCAAAGTACACAAAGATGTTACTGTGGTATTTTATTATTCGTATGGTTGAATAAATGTTAATTATTTTTTTTTGAACGGCAGAAATAAATGTTAATTATTAGTGTATATTAAAACTTTTTGAAGAATATGCATGATACATATAACACATATTTAGCATTGTATAGTGTGAAACATAAATGTTATAAATCATTTATAAAAGTGTCATAATAACGAAGAATAAAGTGTTGCAAAATTAGTAGTAATGATGAGTAAATGTTGCACTTGAATTTAGAAGTGTTGTGGTTGTAAGGAAAAAGGTTGCATTTCATTTTAAAAAGTGTTGCACTTGGATATAGGTAGTGTTGCATTTTAATGTAATAAGTGTTGCAGTTCAATATGAAAGTGTTACATTTGAGTATTAAAAGTGGCGTATTTAGTGTAAAAAGTATTGCACATGAAAGTATCCCATTTGGTAAACATAGGCAACACATATAAAAAGTGTTGCACATTTTAATTGAAAGTGTCACTTATACCTAAGGCGACGTTGCATAACATAGCACTTGATAAAGTGTCACATTATGCATAATGCAACATTTTAAACACATAATGCAACACTTTATGAGTGTCACCTTAACTCCTTTGAGAGTCAAGGACCTTCAACTAACGTGGATCAACTTTATGCTTATTTTCTACAACATGATCGCCATGTGCAACAGCTTCATGTGTCGCAATCATCACATCATGATTCGCTAGCATTAGTTGCTAATCATCAACTGTATCCATATGGCAATTCACTTTATTCATCTAGGTCGTAATCATATCAACATCCCTTGTAATCAACCTTGGAATTTGCCACAGTATTCTCATCTACCGCTTCAAGTTAGTGCTCATCAACAACATTCTCCTTATCAAGCATCATCATCTCAAGTGGTTCCATATTAATCATCTCAAGTTCATCAACAACATCTTACTCATCAAGTATCACCCTCCCAATTAGTCACTCATCAACCATCTGAAGTTCATCAAACCGCTTACTCACAACAAGTCAGCACTCCTCCAAGTCTATTCTCTCCAAATTGTAAAGTTAAACAAGCTCAAGCATTCTACTGTAATGAACTCCTAGATATTACAGTCCCATGTTCAAAGTAGGTGACTATCCCATTGAGTAGGTGACTATCCCATTGAGGTATTGAGCGTAATGACCGCTTACATGTCTCAGATGCTAAAAAATAGAGGACTTCCCACTACAAACAATCAACTAAGAACTTAATCGAATCCTCATCAGCAAACAACTATTAAAAATGGAAGGGTCATGGTTCAATCTATTCAGGGGAGACCTAGTTCATCAAGCACGGGAGCAAGGACGACCTATAATGCTATTGCAAGTGGAAACTTTGTTGCGAAGCCAAAAACTCTGACTTGTTATAACTCTAGGGGGCCACACGACAAAGCAATGCACGCAGCCGAAAAGGAGAAGAGATGCTTCATGGTTTAAAGACAAGGTCTTATTAGTTGAGGCTTAGTCACGTGGTCGTGAGTTGGATGCAGAGGAGTTAGCATTTCTAGCTGATCCAAGGGTTGCGGATAGTGATGGAACTCAGGCAGCTCTTACTCAAAATGCAGCATATCAAGCAGATGATATCTATGCATAGGATTCAGACTCTGATGATTTCAATACCGCCAAAGCAGCTCGCATGCCAAACGTATCCGTCTATGGTTCAGACACAATATTTGAGGTACCAAATGTTACCAAAGATAGTAGTATTGTACCACATCAAGTTGGTCAAGATCCTACGGGATCCACAAGAGAATCTGGTGGTGAGTGGATTAAACGAAGAGACGAACAATGATAGCAATATCAATGCAAGTCCCTTGACTTCGAGTGAAACACAACCAGCAACTATTTCGAATATGACTACTTCTGCTCAACAAGATTTGGTAATGGTTTATGCATCTTTGCTTGGCCAAATGAATACTGTTGTCCTAGAAACCATAAGTGTGAATGACACACTTTCTGTCAAGCTTGCTTTGTACAAAGAAAAAGTTAAAACTTTGGAAATGAGCCCTAAGTCAGACATACTAACTTATCCTGAATTTGATGAGTTTCAAAAAGAAAAACTGGAACATTTACAATAGATGGAAACTTTAAGAGCAAATCTTTATAAAGAAGTCAAAGCAAAAGAGTAGTTTGTTACTAATTTTCAAAAACTTAAAACGAATTTCGAAACATTCGAGTCTAAAAAGGTTGAGTCATAATTTAATGCATCCAATTAGATTAAAATAATAGATAATTTGCTTTTAAGACAAGATTCTTCGGCTCACACTGTACATTTGTTAACGTCGTCATTTGAAGAATGTGATATTAAACGTCAACAAGATCTACCACCAAATCCAGGTTATGCAAAGCAAGCTCTGCCGGAAAATTCCCAGACGTTATGATGCTACCAAACTTGGAAAGGTGTTAGATGCTCCGTATGTCCGTGATGATGAGACTTTGTCCCTCGTTGAAGAGAGTCGGTCAAATATGGTTTTAAAACAACAGGCAAATGATTTAATTGAGTCTACAACGGTTAATTGTAGAACAATTGATTATAAAAAGCATAATAAGATAGCTCTTGATTTTAAAACACAAAGGGAAATCAATTACAAACCGGTATGTGTGACTCAAAGCTCTTCGATAAATGAAACTCCTATTACGTCTCCTGCACTTGTTGAAAAAGAAATACCTAAGGTAATTGCACCGGTAAGTATGGTGTATATAAGCTTCAAAGAGCTAAGACAACATTTTTCCAAATTCGACAAGGTCATATTGGAACGTATGACTCCGACGGATCAAACCGAAGGAACATGGGGTTTTGAACAGATAAAAGTTGCCTTCCGTGATGAGATCGTTCCGTTTGTGGAAAATCTTAAAGCATGTTTTAAAACCCTTGATCAAAACATGACATCTGAAATTAAAGAAGTTCAAAGAGTTTTCTATGAAATGGAAGACGCTTATGAGGAAAATTTAAAGGTTTTGTATCAAAATGAACGACTCTTGGAACAAGTGATGGCCCATGATATTGTCAAAGTTTTTGTGCATAACTGTGTTAATACGAAGGCTTCTCTTGTACACTATGATGATAATCTGAACGTTGTAGTAGATAGTCAACTTTGTCACACTACTACACAAACAGCTTTTACCCACGAAATTTTTCCCACGGAATAAAATCCGTGGGAAATTTGACACTGTATTCCTACGGATTTCCCACAGAAATGACAAAAAAATATTCTGTGGGAAATCCGTGGGAAATTTCCCACGGATTTCCCATAGAAGCTTTGACCAAGTTTTCCGTGGGAAAGTCGTGACAAATTTACCCACGAATTCCCCACGGACAATATATTATTTTATTATTTATCCATCTGTGGGAAATTCGTGGGTAATTTACCCACGGATTTTCCACAAACAACATATTACTTTATTATTTATCCATCCGTGGGAAATCCGTGGGTAGTTTACCCACGGATTCCTCACGGATTTCCCATGGAACTCATAATATTTTATTAATTATACACCCATAGGAAAACCATGGGTAATTTACCCACTGATTTCCCACGGAACTTTCCCACGAAAAACACATTATTTTATTATTTATATATCCGTGGGAAATGTGTGGGTAAATTACCTACGGATTACATATTTCCCACGGATTTCCCACATATTTCTCACGGACTACCAATATTTTGTGATTCATACATCCATGAGAAAGTTGATAAAAGTTTATTCAATAAAACATACAAGTTACATTATAAAGTCGATAAAAATTTATACAATAAAACATACGAATTCTATTACAAATTCGAAAAAACATACGAATTATATTACAAAGTCAAAAAAACATACGAATTACATTAAAAAGATGATAAAACATATGAATTACATTACAAAGTCGATAAAACATACGAATTACATTACGAAGTAGATAAAACATACGAATTACGTTACGAAGTCGAGATTCTTTGAACTTCTCATATACAACGATACCCTTTGAACATCTTGTATACAACGATAGCCTATCGACTACTCCTTTGAATATCTCGTATACAACGATACCTTATTGACTACTCTTTTGAACATCCCGTATACAACGACACCCTATCGTCTACTCCTTTGAACATCTCGTATACAACGATACCTTATCGACTACCCCTTTGAACATCTTGTATACAACGATACCTTATCGACTACTTCTTTGAACATCTCATATACAACGATACCCTTTGAACATCTCGTATAAAACGATACCCTATCGACTACTCCTTTGAACATCTCGTATACAACGATACCCTATAGACTAATCCTTTGAACATCTCGTATACAATGATACCCTATCGACTATTACTTTGAACATATCGTATACAACGATACCATATCGACTACTCCTTTGAACATGTCATATATAACGATACCCTATCGACTACTAATCTGAACATCTCGTGTAAAATGATACCCTACCGACCACTCCGTTGAACATCTCGTGTACGATAATACACACTCGACTACTACGTTGAACATCTCGTGTATAACGATACACTCTCGACTAATCCGTTGAACATCTCGTGGACAACGATACAATCTCGACTCATCCGTTGAACATATCGTTTACAACGATACCCCTATCAACTACCCCGTTGAACATCTCATGTACAATGATACACTCTCGAGTCATCCATTGAACATATCATTTACAAAATACCCCTATCAGCTACTCCGTTGAACATCTCATGTACAACGATTTTATATCGACTCAACATGTCGTGTACAACGATATTGTATTGACTACTCCATTTGACATCTCATGTACAACGATACCCTATCCACGAACATATCGTGTACGATCATACCCTACGACGACTACGTTGAACATCTAGTGTACGAAAATACACTCTCGACTACTACGTTGAACATCTCATGTACGACAATACACTCTCGACTACTACATTGAACATCTCGTATACAAGGATACACTCTCGACTACTCCTTTGAACATCTTGTGTACAACGATACACTCTCGACTAATCCGTTGAACATATCGTGTACAACAATATCCATATCGAATTATCCATTGAACATCTCGTGTGCAATGATACCTTATCGACTACTCCGTTGAACATCTCGTGTACATCATATTATAGTGTGCTATAGAGTAGCAACTATACGATGTCTTGAATTCATCTAAAAGATCGAGTCTAGTTGTATCCATAAGGAAGAATTGAAATTTGTTTGGTTCTGCCAATAATTCTTATGAGGGCCTACGAGGTATTCACTAATCGAAGCGTGGATGTTTGTGGTTTGGACTAGAGGTGGCAAAATGGGCGGGTCGGGCGAGCATGGGTGGGGGGCTAAATGGGCTATTGACTAAACGGGTAGCGGGTTAATCTGGCGGGCGGACTAAACGGGTAACGGGCTAATATGGCGGGCGGACTAAACGGGCTCGGGCCAAATGAGCGAGCTAAACGAGCGCATGCTAAAACGGACAAAAACATATAAAAATGTAAATATATGCTATCATGTTTAAGTCTAAAGAAAGATCATATTTACACTATGTAGATAAATATATGCTATCATTACTTTTAAAATTAAAATCTAACATTAAGAGGGTGTTTGGTTAAGCTTATGAGTGGGCTTAGGCTTATATTATATAAGCAAATTATGGCTTTTATATAATAAGCTTATAAGCCTTTGTTAAGAGTTTGGTTTAGCTTATATAACTAATATGGTAAAATGACAAAAAAATACATAAAAATAAAAAGGATAGTAGTTATTAAATAAGGGTATAAAAGTCTTTTTATGTATATTTTTATATAAGCCTACATAAGCCACAAATTTTTGGCTTACCAAAACCTCCTTATATAAGCTAATAAGCCCACTTATATAAGCTTAACCAAACACTTGGTTTTGGCTTATAAGCTTATATAAGCTAATAAGCTTATAAGCCCACTATATAAGCTAAAACAAACACCCCCTAAGATTTCACTTTTATGATATATACACGATTGTTATTTTAGCTTTAAAATCTCAAGAGGGTTCTACCAAGATTGGGAAGTGCATAAGTAACCTCTTTATATTATCTGTTTATACTTTGCTTTTGTTTGATTAAGTGTGTACATGGGCTTTAATTCTTTAGTGATGAGGATGTTGATTTACATTTTGTTTATCAGGTTAAAATGAAAATCAAGTGTTTGAAACTGTTACTATTTTATCAGTATCTTTCTTTGTAAAAATTATTCTGGTGCAGATACTAATGTTATGTGATCTGTCAATTATGTTCCTCTTTGTATCACACAAGCACATCATTATTATGCAGTAACATTACTAATAAAAAAATCTGTATGCCCTTTTAGGCTCTAGAAAAAATTTGCTTTGAGATCATGACTGACAAGAAGAAGTTCCATGGAAAATCAGAGTTTTTCAACCACATTGTCTCTGACAAGAGCAACAACATAGTGACCATCACCGCCCGTGAAGTTGGAATGACCAATTGACCAAAGCTGGTGAGTAACAATCAAAGTACTATACTACTACATCTTTTCCACTTTATATACGTAATGTATAATAATGTATTTTTACTTCAGTACACCATGTAACTTTTCACCATAGCCAAGGCATGACTCATTGCAGCCTGGTATCATATTTGGAGACATGATAAAGGTTGTAGCAGCAATGATTAGTAAAATAAACAGTTTAATAAATCGTAGCACTGAAATGGTTCTTATATTTCAGCTATGATCGTGTATTTTAGGCAGAACGCGATGGGTCAAATGAGTATGCTACATATCAATCAGGATCTCTCATTAGTACAGACCAGTTAATGGATGACCATGACAACTATGATATAGTTTTCCATATGGGAGATTTGCCATATGCAAATGGATTTCTGTCACAATGTGATAAATTCACATCATAAGTTGAACCCATTTCATCAGTAAAACCATATATGATTGCAAGGTACGACTTTTTTTTAACTAGTGTCGCTTATTTTTAGTCCTAAAGATATGCAAGTTGCTTGTAGTCTTATTAGAGGTGTGGCACTTGCACCTGTACTCTATGGAAATAAGGTGTGTCCTAGGTGTTCTCGCATGTAATTTAAGCATAAGGTGTGTCCTAGGTGTTCTCACATGTAATTTAAGCTTGTTACTGAATAACGAAACTTTAAATGCTTGTAGAGTATATAATCCGTTTTTTTGCTTGTTTTTCTTTATGTACTGGCACTTTATTACTCACATTTAACCAAAAGAAATCTTTTAGCCTGATAAGTTTCATGATATGCAAGAACTAATTATTAATAACACAAATATAAAAATGGAACCTCTGTCCAGATGGGATTCCAAATGTTAACCCAGATCTAATCCAACAACTCCCCGATCAGATAATTGGAGAACTCTGTTATTTCATTAATCTCAGTTTTCTTCCTTAAATTTGGTGTTTTGAAATCACTCTACATTTTTTATTAACTCAAGTGTAATTTAGTTATTTGTACCTAGATTGCATATCTATAAGAGTGTTATGTAAACCGATACAAGGCATGTGTTCTGAGTTTTAACAAGTAAATGTATCAGATACAAAGGCAAGAGCTATACAACAAATCCGAAATAAAGATGGCCATCAACCACAAGTGATTGCAGATTTAGCTGCACCACCAGAACCACTTTCATCAGATGATTCTTTTTGTTGTCATTATAGTTAAGCATTTAATGAATGTAAATAACCATAACCCTTATAAGTTTCTTTATATGCAATAGTGATAGAATTTTGACATATTAACTTTTAAATAAGTTTTATTGGGTTAATTGTGATCTCAAGTGGTCTGAACTAGTTAAAGGTCACACAAAAATGTATTTTTAATTCATACAACCTCGCAAGTTAGTTTAATCAATATTTGTAGCAAAAGTTGGTGAATGCAATAGTTGTAGCTCATGTGAAGTGACTAACCTATTAAATATAAATTCTCAGCGATTCAAAATCATGAACCAAGGATTCAGCAGGCACAACCAACTTCGACGACTCTAAATATTATGTGTTCAGTTGGAGTCTGATAATCCACAACAACCAACTTCGACGACTCTAAATATTGGGAAGTTCTCTTCAATCCCATATGGTATGGCATTCTGGTCCACAGGTATTGCGACTTGTCCTGTTGTGGTAGATTTCATTTAGCAAAAGAACAACGGAGGCTCGGGGCAGCGGAGGCTCAAACAGCAGCGAACATACTAGCGAAATTAAGCGACATTCTAAATCAGGTCATAGCTAGTTTGATTTAGCATTAGGCTTTAGTTTATGTGTTAGAAGTTAGAACTATTGGGTTGGGTTGTAGTACGTCGATAACCTTTAAGGATACGGATTTATGTCGAACGGGTATTGTAATAGTATATTTTGGTAATTTATTAATGGATGTTATTGTTTCAAATACCAGTTTTTTATATTTATAAATTCTGGAATTCCGTCGAATTATATTGTGGGAAATCCGTGAGAATATGTTGGTGGGAAATATATGGGAATATGCTTGTGGGAAATCAGTGGGAATATATCTGTGGGAAATCCGTGGTAAACACATGAAAATTGGTTGTTAAAAATTGTGGGAAATCCGAGGGAAAATGGCCGTGGGAAATTTGTGGGAAAAATGTTCGTGGGAAATCCGTGGGAAAAACCACTCCTTTTGTGTGAAATTTGGTTGATAAAAACCGTGGGAAATCCGTGGGAAAATAGTCAACGCTCGATGAGAAAATCCGTGGGAAAATATTTTACCCACGGGGTTTTTAGCAACGGAATGATTCTGTGGGAAATCCGTGTGAAAGGGCCCTTTCCCACAGAATTTTCCACGGATCTTGCGGTGGATAAACGCTGTTTGTGTAGTAGTGTTTGGTTGCATATGATTTGTAGTTGAAAACTCCTTTACCAAAATATTGTGTGGCCGTATGCGGCAGTGTGCTACATTCTGCTTGCCATCATGAAGGTATACAATCCCTTCAACTACCTCCCTGTTGACAAATATATATGTACGTGTATATTAAGATCTTTGAGAATAGATAACAAAAAAAAGAGAACAATATAATTCAAACATGTTCAATACCTTAAAAATTCCTTTTATGACTTTCATCTCGAAAGCCCATCTTGAATAAATCCTTGCAATCTCGAAATACTCTCCTTCTCTATCCAATCTAGCCTGGTATATCCTCACCCTGCTTTTATGCTCATTATACTTTGTTTGCAACATGAGTGAGTAAAATAATACCCACCAGCAAGCTTCGCTTTAACTCGCTTCACATAATATTGATCAAATGCGTTACACCATCCATCTTTACTTATGGAGGGTAGCCATTAGCATCGCCGAAGTCCAATGCCAAAATTCTTTCAATTTCGTCTCCAAATATATGGTCTATCTTGTACCTATGGAAAATTCCTATGAAGGACTTTACACTGGGAGCATACTCCACCTTTACATCCCTAGGAAGGCCTTCAAATATAAAACTTGAATAGCATAGCATCCAAGCCCTTGGCACTAAAATACTATAGTCTACTTTGGTAACTCTAATGTAAATGTCCCACTTGTTGATAGTAAGACGGAAACTAGGACGAGTTGTTGCACAATAGTAGAGTTTTGTGACATAAGTCTTCCTCGGATATGCCTCCGAGGAAGTAAACTATGAGTAGTAAGCTTCTCTTTTATACCCTTGTAGTAACGGGTTGGAATCATGCCATCAATGTGGTCTGGTGAAGTATCTTCCAAATAGTCATCTTCTATCTCTATATTAGGGATGTTGATCTCCCGGTCTTCTTCTTTTTGTATATACATACAGAAGACTGATTTGAGCTCTGCCTTGCCACGTGTAGTCTCAAAGCCATAAAATACACCATCATTGGTAATAAGTATCCTTTTTTGAGCCCTACATAAAACATTAAAACATAACATTACTACCAATACAATACTAATGAAAAAGCAATAAAACACAACTTTTATAGAAGCATTAACATTAGTTAGGGTTACTTTATATGAAAAAACATGACATAACCCATTCTTATGTAAAAGCTTATTAGGTTGTTGTAGAGATGAAGCAGGAGTAGTAGCAAAAACCAAAGATACTAACTTCATAGATCTATTTAGTAATTTCTCAACATTTCTAGATTTTTGAGAGCTAAAATTGAAGAAAACTAAAAACATAAACATGCATGTACCAACTTGAAGCCATTTGAAGTTTTGAACCATTAAAACTATTTTGACAAAGAAGTGTTCATTTAGAAGCTTTATTCAACTAACCTTTTGATAGCAGGAGTAGTAGTAAAAATCATAGATATACTAACATAACAAATCTATTTAGTAACATTACTAGATTTTTTAGAGCTAAAATTGAACAAACAAAGAGACATAAGTATGGAGTAGTAGCAAAAATCGTAGATATACTAACTTAACATATCTATTTAGTAACATTTTTAGATTTTTGAGAACTAAAATTGATTTAAGAACTAATTTAAGCAATAACAAAGTTTATGGTTTGCAGCTCGAATTAGTGTAAGCAAATAAAATGGATGATGGAAGCAATGTTACATACATTGAGTCTTGAAGATTCGAGATAAAATTATGATCGGATGTTAGTACTCTTTGCAAGATGAGAGTATAGGATTTTCTAACGATGAAGAAAGTGATGAAAATATAACAATGAGTTGGTGTCATTTAGAGGAAAATATAAATGTGAGTTGTTGGAGAAAGTAAATGAGAGGGGTAAAGAGGATTAAAGTTGGTAAATAAAAGATAACACTAGTTGAAGAAGTAGCTGATAAAAATTTGTTGAAATTTTAAATGTGAGATATATTAGGCTTGAAGAAGTACTAGTAGTTGATACAAAATTGTTAGAAAATATAAATGTGAGGCTCGGTACATTAGGTTATGCGCATCGGATCGGTCGACTGATTTCAATTCGGTTGAGCCCGATGCAACAACAGATTTAAAATCGGTCTTTTGAGTAAAAGGGTCGTGCCTAAGACCATGTTTGGAACCAAAAGTTGGAAAAAGAAGTAGTCAAAACCCCAAACGAAATTCTAAGATGGTTTGATGAAAAACATTAGCGAGTAGATAGGTCGACTGGTCAATATGTTAGGTCGAGCATGTCATGTCATATAAAGGTAGCTGTTCGTGCACTAAAAGAGTACAACAATTTTTTACCTTTTAAGTAACGAGTTGGAAGCATAACATCAATATTGTCGGGTGACATATCTATATCTAAATAGTCATGTTCTTTATCTATTTCAAGGACGTAGATCAGGTGGTCTTCTTATTTTTGATATATATATACAGAAGACTAATTCGAGATGTGCCTTGCCACGGGTACCCTCAAAGCCATAAAATACACCACCATCATGGCTAATAAGGATTCTTTTTTCAGCTCTACAAAAAACATTATATCATAACATTACTCAAATGTATATAGAAAAAATCACACGTACATATAAAACATAATTTTTATAAAAACTACTTACATTGTAACATTGGTAGCAGGAGTAATTTTCGGAGGCCTATAAAACAAGCATTACTAACATTAGTTAGAGTTACGAGATGGAAAAAACACATGACATAACCCATGCTTATGTAAAAGCTGTTGTAAATATGATAGTAGCAAAAATCATAGATGCTACTAACTTAACAGATAGTAATATTCAATTCTCATGACCAAAACAGAGCTATTTAGTAATTTCTAGATTTCTGACAGCTAAAACTGAACAAACAAAAATACATAAAATTTGAGCAATACCAAAGTTTATGGTGTGTGGTTTGTGTTTCATACTCAATTTTCAGACCTAATAACTCGAAATTAGTGTATAAACAAATACAATGGGTGATAAAATAGATGATACATACCAGAGTCTTGAAGATTCGAGATAAAATTATAGATCGGAAGTTTACTATTTATAAGATGAGAGTTGTGAGTGTTTCAAACAAAAGTAATTTTTAGATGAGGAAGGGTTTCAAACAAATGTGAGTGAAGAAATAGATGAGAAAGGTAAGGATGAATTAAAGGTGTTAGATAAAAGTGGTTGAAATTGTAAATGCGAAAGGTGAGAGAAGTAAATACTTAAATGGATCATGAGAAGGTGTGTGTGTTTTTTCTGAAGTTCTAAAAGATCAGTTTCATGAGGCTTTTATGTGAAGAAAACCAATAACAAGTACTAGCACATTAAATGGTGATATATATCTTTGCTAGAAGTTTGATGAATTTGGTGTTGGTGCTTGTTTCGGAAAAACAAGAAAGACCAAGAGACTAATGTGTGTTTTATTTGACAAGTGAAATGAGAAGAGAAAAAATGTGATCTATAAAGTGTTCATGCAAAAATAAATCACCAAGTGTCCTATTGTCAAGTTAGAAGCACATTACATATAATCTTTGTGGTTGGTGATTTTATTAGTTAGTGAGAGTGTTTATTACATTAGTTAAATTTTGTCTCATAATATGCTAAAGCGTGTATATTTAGAGCTTGGATGTAAAAAAAGTGGTATATATCACGCGAGGGTTAAAACTTGAACATGAAAAATAAACGCAATATTAAAAAATAAAACTACAAAATATGAAATATGGTTAGAACATGACAAAAATACATAGAACTTGTAGACTGATAACGCTCAAAGACATGTTTTTAGTCGCGTCATTATTTTTTAAATGTTATTTGGTTATATTTATATGTTTTTTGTTACTTAATTATGTCAAAGTGCTGCAAGTCTATGTATATGTGTAGTTAAATACAGAAAAAAAATTAAAAATACAAAAAAATAATAAGTGAAGTTTTATACGGGTACGAAAAGTCGAGAAGTATTTCCAGAACAAAAGTTTTAAGCATTGAAGCTTCCAAATCCCGTGATAGAGTTAATAACAAGTTGTGTTCTTAATCGGAGTAAATTACGACTCTTATATCAACAGTGGTATCATATATAGGTTGGTTTAACCACAAAATTTACACAATTATTATGCTCGAGTGTATGTAATCATGTCTTTAAATATTCCTTCCATGGAGTATTAAAAAGTCTCGCGCCAAAGGGAAAATACAAAACGAAAATGCACCAATCATATCCCATCTCGTGTTTTCAAGTCTCGCGCCTAGAGGACAACGCACGTTTTCGAGTAATATAATTTTTTATTTTTTATTTTTTTAAAAAATGAATTGGGCCCAACTTTTTCCCATGGCTCAAGTCAACTAAAGAGCCTCAATTTTTGGTGTTATAAGGTTTTGGTGTTATGAGATCATTTGAACTAATTAACCATACCATGTACAAATTGTGGTGTTATTCTCACGGCTCAAGCCGATTACACCTTGTGCTCTAAGTATTTTTATTGTCTCACTTTAATTTTTTTGTTCTTTTTTTCTAACTTTGTCTTTAAATATTTTTATTGTGTTATCTAATACTTGATAAAAATTATAATAATAAATATATTTAAAAACTAATCAATTCGTGTATTTTTCATTAAGTATTATGTAACACAAAAAAAACATTTAAGGTTAAAGTTGGTAGAAAAAATCAAAGTGAGAATACAATTTTGAGACAGGTGAAGTAGTACCACTACAACAAATTTAAGGTTTGTTCACACGTTTTTCTTCGCACATTAAAAATTGTGAAATTTATTTGTATAATATTCACACTTGTAAGTGTGAAATATTAAAAATTGTGAAGTATTTTTAAGTTCACAAATAAAAGTGCGAAGTATTAAAAAGTTCACACATAAAAGTGTAAAATATTAAAAATCTTCACACTTAAAGGTGTAAAGTTATTTGTTCACACCAAGAATACTAATAAAAATGTGAACTTTTTAAATTCACACATTTTAAAATGTAAACAATGTCATAATAAATGTGAAAAATCAATCAATTTGTTGTAATGTAATTGGCTTGTCTTTTTAAACGTAGCTAAAAAATTCCAACTTTTTTGAAAAAAGTTGTTGCACACACATAATTATGTTAAATAATCTTTCACCAATGAGTAACCGTAGGTAAAGAATCTCCAACTTTTTGAAATCTTTGTTAGTACCCTATTTTGTTAGTTAAAATATAAAAATGGTTCGTGTGATGTTTGTAAATTTGAATCAATTCAATTGTTGTGTCACATGTAGGGGATGCATGATGAGTCCTAACTCCTAAGAATCTATTGATGTTTTCTTCTGCAACATTTGTCGATGTGCCTTAGTTACGCGCACTGAGAACTATATTCGTTGAACGATATCGGAATCCTAAAGAGCTTTATGTCAACCGTGAGGTTCTTTCTTGCATCAAGATTAATCTTTCATAGTGATACGGATACAATATCCTATACTTGTTACATCAGTCACATTTTATCCAAGTTCATATCTTCAGGAAGAATAGGTCTACTAGTTATTTTATTGTCACATGCATTTTAGAAAAAAGCCTTATGCACGTTAGACTCAGTTACATGAGTTTAATAACCATAAAGGCAACATTCTGTTTCCACTTATCCATCATCCCATGATCTTTTATTTGTTCCTCAAGTTTAGGAAATCATGGTTGTTTCTTTTCAGTATTTATAGTGTAACTTTGCATTGAATGAAATAGAACAGAAAATTGATCCAAGTATTCTAGTTTCCTTCTTAATTTCTTAGAGATTTGCTAACTCAATTAGCTACTTATCTTTAGAGATTTGCTAACTCAATTAGCTACTTATCAATTGGTGCTTTCATTCTTGTTACTCATGCCTCCTAAACGTGACCCACCGGAGCTTACAGAAGCCTTACTTTCCTTGAACGAAACCTTACAACTTATCCTTAAAACCACCACCGCTACCTCCGAAAAACAAGACATTGTCATGAGTCAATTGACACACCACTTCGAACAAAACAACAATCTCCTTCTCGCCCTCCAGAAACCTAAACTCTCCGCCATAAACGACGATAACAGAGCACCACCCAACCATACCACAACCCATGGCTTGCAAATCCGTCCTCCTAAAATCACGCTCACCACCTTCGACGATTCGAACCCACTTGATTGGCTTTTCCAGGCCGAGCAATACTTTCTTTTCTACAACATAGCCCCCCACCAACGCCTTCCAATTGTCGCATTTCACATGTCGGGCAATGCACTCAGTTGGTACAAATACCTTGTTAACAATCACCTACTTACAACATGGGATAATTTCACTCGCGACCTCGAAACCCGGTTCGGTCCCTCTTCATACGATAATCACCAGGCCGCCCTTTTTAAACTTTGCCAAACATCCACCGTCATGGCTTACCAAACAGAATTTGAATGGTTGAGTAACTGTGTTGTGGGTCTTTCCCCACAAGCTTTACTTGATTGTTTCATAGCAGGTCTTCGCCAGGATATTCAACAAGAGTTAACTGTTCTTCGCCCGCACACGATCACACAAGCAATTGGTTTAGCCAAACTTATTGAAGACAAACTTCATGATCAAACCATAGCACATCCAAAGGCCGTTACATATTTGAGTCCTACATCAAAACTTACGCCAACGACCCAACCTTTGTTAGAAAATCCTCCCCCTCATACTCAATCACTGCCGATCAAAAAGTTAACTCCCTCGGAAATGCAGAAAAGATGCGCTGAGGGGCTTTGCTACAACTGCCCAGAAAGATACCAACCTGGTCATCGTTGTACACCACCACAGTTTCTTCTACTTCAATCAGGAAACGACCCCGTACCCACCACAAAAGACCCACCGTGGGGGCTGTTTACTGTTGACTACGGCGATGCAGGACCTTGATGACAAGGTCGATGTTTAGGACGGGGGTGTTGATACGGATACAATATCTTATACTTGTTACATTAGTCACATTTTATCCAAGTCCATGTCTTCAGGAAGAATATGTCTACTAGTTATTTTATTGTCACATGCATTTTAGAAAAAAGCCTTATGCACGTTAGACTCAGTTACATGAGTTTAATAACCATAAGGGCAACATTCTGTTTCCACTTATCCATCATCCCATGATCTTTTATTTGTTCCTCAAGTTTAGGAAATCATGGTTGTTTCTTTTCAGTATTTATAGTGTAACTTTGCATTGAATGAAATAGAACAGAAAATTGATCCAAGTATTCTAGTTTCCTTCTTAATTTCTTAGAGATTTGCTAACTCAATTAGCTACTTATCTTTAGAGATTTGCTAACTCAATTAGCTACTTATCACATAGTACCAAGTGTAAGATTTGATATCCAATAGATGTCGTACTTATTATTCTATAATAGCCTATTTCAAAATGGTAACAAATTGTCATATGAAAAAATGTAGGATTATACCAAAAGAGAGTTTACTGAGGAGCTATTTACATACATACACTCACACGTTTAGTTAAAAATCGCACTCGGCGGTTAGAGGAGATACTGTTAAAGGAGGTCGTATGTGTTTCAAATAGAGTGTGTGACAACTTTTCTGAAAGTTTATGGACTTAAAATTAATAGTCGTGAGATAGGGTCGAACTCGGGATCACGGGATTGCACACATAACGTAAAGGGTTAATTTATTTATTAAATATATATTTTATATATATTTATTAAATCAAACCAAAGCTTAACTAACGATCGTTAATAAATAAGAGTTAAGTTATAACGACCGTTATGGAATTAAATAGAAGCTAAAAGAAGGAAAACAGAAAAGTTCCGGAA
Source organism: Glebionis coronaria (assembly GCA_025667525.1). NCBI lineage: Eukaryota > Viridiplantae > Streptophyta > Magnoliopsida > Asterales > Asteraceae > Glebionis > Glebionis coronaria. Next base: position 460,419,722 of record CM046879.1, on the reverse strand, counting down.
GCCCTAATTGGGCCTTATGGGGCGTCGGCCTAAAGTAAGAAAAAGGAAGGAGGAAAGATTTTCTTTCCTAATTGGTGTTTAGCTTGGAGAACCAGTTTTGTTAAGCCTATATAAACATCCAAGGCCTTCATTATTTTTTGTCCCTCCCTTCTTGTTCTCTTCCTGCGATCGCCACATATAACCCACAAGGGTTATTCGTTGACTTTCGTCCTTCTATTTTATCTAGTCCTAATCCCTCTCTAGGGTTATTGGGTAGATAATCCATAAGCGTTGAAGCTCGGTTTGTTCGTGCTAGACTCACGGTTAACTCGCCGTATTACGTGTGTACAAGAGCGTGATATAATCTTCCTTTAGATTATATTCTTGGTATTGTTCGTGATCAACTCTAGTTGCCGTTCGTTCCGTCGTCTTGTGGATCTTGCTAGGATAAAGGTATGTAACCCTAATATTGATTAATATAATTGTGTTAAATTGATGATCTTGTTAATCGCTTCCGCTATGCGTTCTTTGATCCATATTAGGGTTTTAAATAATTGTTATGAACTCTATAAACCATCAGTGGCATCGAGAGCCGTTTTAACATGATTATAATTATCAAGATCTAAAGTTTTTTAACTAATATTGATTTGTGTTAAAAATTACATGTTGTTTTTTAGGTTTTATAAAAAATTAGGGTTTTGTTTTTTATTATTATTAAAATCGACTTTAGTCGAATTTTTTATAATAAAAAAATAAAAAAATTTTGTAAACCCTAAAATTGCATGGTAATTAACTTTAGATGTTTTTGCATGAATTAATTGTTATGTCATGCGTGGTTACGATCCGTAGTTTTTTAATTGTTAAGAGAATGTGGGAGATCCGTAATAAACATGCATGTTTCTTACGGATCATATAATTTTGATTGCTATTTGCTTTATTTGATTCAAAGTTTTAAAATTAGGGAAGACTTTTTACGTTTATAAAAACCCTAGATTTGATGTTCTTTGAATAAATTGTTATGCATGTGGCTATTTGATTTAGTTTTTTTGTACTACTTGTTTTCATACGTTTTTTATATTGTATGTTGTAAACAAGGGTAATTTTTTTTCCAAGAAAATAATATGGACTAAATCTTATCAAAATTAATGAATTGTTTTGAGATGTAAAATACATATGATTTGCGTTGATTAGAATTGCAATAGCAACTTAACGGCTACTCAATTTTGGCAAACTATAAAGTGGGTATAACGCACCGCTGGTCATGTACCCGGTTAAGGAATGAGGTGTTATGCTTCAGCGCTGACCAAATTCCCGGCTCGCCTGTGCGTCAAATTGGTATTGCCTACGGTTGTTATTGGTACAATTTTTTAAGGTTGATTTAACTACATTAATTCACATCCGAAACACAATGAATAAGGTTATTGCTTTGTGCTATAACTAACGTTCTAGAAAAAGTACGGTGTGAATTTAGTTGTGTGTAAAATCTTCAATTGGTTTAACCAATACCTCAACTTGCAAGTATATGGTGAACTTTTAGTCTCACCAAAAAGTTTACTAAATGTTTTATTAAACTTATGTTATGGAGATGAATCCATGCTTCTCCATACATGATTTTGACACCAAAATCTATACCCTAAATTTAAGTCATATGCCCTCTAATTGACGAACACTTGAAGTTACAATTGTCGTCATATAAGATATCGGACGATGTTGTAATGGAGAGAAAACTTCATGACTGAATAAGATTGCACATGAAGGTTTTACGTTCTTTAGATTAGTCGACTTAATTGAGTTACTCAGTGAGAACTGGAAACTTAAGGCATAAAGAAGGGATAAAACATGTTTACAATGCAAATGATTTTGGCAATGTAAATCCCTGACATATCTAGAAATTGCAATTTGATTTGGCAATTATTGTTCGACAAGTTACTGTGTTGAATACATTTGTCACTAGCAGATCAACTGATGTGATAAATCTATGTCAATATGGATTCTAGTTTTTCAAGGAAAATACTATGGTTTTATTACCAGGGTAATTTTATTTTCTTGAATTGTATTATCGAAAATACTAATGTTTGAACTTATTTCTGTAGAAATGGCTCAACCCAAAAACAATCTGACAATAAGCTCGGCGTTCAAAGCTTTCTTTGAACGGCCTGAACTTACTGACCCTAATTTCAATGATTGGTACCGCTCACTAAGAATTGTTCTGAGAGCAGCGGGTACTATCAATATCTTAGAAACTCCTTTTCCGGAGGATCTTGCTGAAGGAGCAACTGATGCAGAAAGGCTTCAACATGCTGCTAACGTTAAGAAGCACCATGAGGTGGCTGTTGTAATGTTAGGAAGAATGGCTCCATCACTTCAAAGGAAGTATGAGCTAGCTTCACCTCAGCAAATGCTTGATGAACTCAAGGCTGTGTATGAAACGCCGCAAGCTGTAGAGATCTATGACCTGGTTGATGCTCTACATAGTTGCAAGCAAGCTCCTGGAAAGTCCGTAAGTGCTCATTATATGGAGATGAGGGGTTATATGGAACAACTCATCGCACTAGGACAACCCTTTGATCATAATATGGCTATTAACTTGATCAATTGGTCCCTTAATAAGGACTTCAATGATTTCGTTCGTAACTATAATATGCATTGCACGGGGAAGACAGTTAATGATTTGCATGCAATGCTCATTGACTTCGAAAAGGGTTTGAAAGATAAGGCATCCACTACTACGCCTCAAGTACTTCTTGTACAAAAGGGTAGAGTGTCGAAACCAAAACCGCAAGGGAATAAGAAGCAGAAAGGCAAAGGCAAGGTTGATAAGAGCAAGCAAGTTGCGACTACATCAAAACCGAAGCATAACTTTGCTAAGAAATCTTTGAAAGATGAGACTTGTCACCACTGCAAGATGACTGGACACTGGAAGAGGAATTTCTCTCTCTATCTCCACGAAATGGCAGAACATAAGAAGAAGGCTGAGCAAGCTGCTGCATCACCATCTTCTGGTAACTTATTTATGATAGAGTTATTTAATCTTTCATACAAATCAAACTCCTGGGTATATGATACGGGATGTGGTATTAACATTTGTAATACCCTGCAAGGATTTGAGTTGAAAAGGAGGCTTACCTATGGGGAACAATTTCTGCAAGTGGGCAATGGCGCACAAGCAGCGGTTGAAGCTATAGGAATATTTAAATTAGTTTTACCTTCGGGTTTAGTACTGTTTTTAAATAATTGTCACTATGCACCTACAATTGTTAGGGGTGTCATTTCCTTTTCTTGTATGTTGGATCTTGGATTTATTCACACGATTGATAATAATAGAATTTCTGTTTTCAAAGATGGTTTATTCTATTTTGATGCAATTTCTGTGAATGGTGTTTTTGAAATAAACATGCATGATAAAAATTCCAAGAGAAAAAATAATTCTGTTTTTAGCATGAATAAGAAGAGTAAGTTAGACAAGAACTCTTCTTATCTTTGGCATTTTAGGCTTGCCCATATTGGGAAGACTCGCATACAAAAGCTACAACGTGATGGGCTTTTAGAAAGTATCAATGATGAATCATTCGATAAATGTGAATCTTGTATCTCTAGAAAGATGACCAAGAAACCTTTTAATAGCAATATTGAAAGGGCTACTGAACTACGTGGGTTGATACATACTGATGTGTGTGGACCACTTAGACATGTGTCAAGGAAAGGTGCTAGCTACTTCTTGACGTTTACGGATGATTATAGCCGTTATGGTTATGTTTATTTACTTAATCATAAACATGAGGTATTTGAAACATTCAAGACGTTTAAAGCCGAAGTAGAGTTACAACTGGGAAAGAAGATTAAAGCTCTTCGTTCTGACCGTGGTGGTGAATATTTAAGTCAAGAGTTTAAAGATTATTTAAGTGAGAATGGAATTGTTCAGAAACTTACTTCTCCGTATACTCCACAACAAAATGGTGTATCTGAAAGGAGAAATCGTACATTATTGGAAATGGTACGATCTATGTTTAATCTTTCAACTTTACCATTATCTTTTTGGGATTATGCTCTTGAATCTGCTGTTCGTATTCTAAATATGGTTCCCACTAAGAAGGTAGATAAGACACCATATGAACTATGGCATGGCAAGAAGCCATATTTGTCTTATTTAAAAGTCTGGGGTTGTGAGGCGTATGTGAAACGTGACTCTGGAGATAAACTCCAACAACGCTCAGTAAAATGTATCTTTGTAGGTTACCCTAAGGAAACTATGGGTTACTACTTTTATTATCCGGTTGAGAACAAAATAGTTGTGGCTCGGTATGGAGACTTCCTTGAAAATGATCTTGTAAATCAAGAATTCAGTGGGAGAAATTATGATCTTGAAGAAATTCAAGAAGATACATTACCTTCTGAAAATACTAGCGAAGAAATTCCTGTAGAACCAGAAAGTCTGAGTGTTCCGTCGGAATTAATTCCTCCACGTAGGTCACAAAGGACTATACGTGCGCCGGACAAACTATGTCTTTACATAGAGGATGATGAGGAGGAAGTAGGGGATCTTGGTGAACCTGCTAACTATCGGTCCACAATATCTGATCCAGAAAAGTCAAAATGGATAGTTGCGATGAATGAGGAAATGAAATCCATGGAAATCAATGATGTTTGGATTCTTGTAGACGCACCTAAAAATGCTAAAGTTGTGAAAAATAGGTGGATCTATAAGAAGAAAACTGACATGGATGGGGATGTACAATCCTATAAAGCACGTTTAGTAGCTAAAGGTTTTACTCAAACTTTTGGCATAGACTACGAGGAGACCTTTTCTCCTGTAGCAGACTTACGAGATATTAGGATTCTCATAGCTATAACAGCATACTATGACTATGAGATATGGCAAATGGATGTTAAAACTGCCTTCTTGAACGGTCGCTTAGATGAAGATATCTATATGTAACAACCGGAAGGGTATGTTGATCCTAAATATCCAAAGCGCGTGTGCAAACTTCAAAGATCTATTTATGGTTTGAAGCAAGCATCACGTCAATGGAATAAGCGATTTGATGAAGAAATAAAAAAGGTTCGGATTTATTCAAAATCGTGATGAGCCATGTGTATACCGCTAAGCTAGTGGGAGTAATGTAGTGTTCCTAATTCTATATGTCGATGACATATTGATCATGGGAAGTAACATTCCAAGACTTAAGGAAGTTAAGGATTATCTTGGTAAATGTTTTTCTATGAAAGATTTGGGAGATGTTGCATATATTCTGGGAATTAAAATCCATCGAGATAGGAGTAGACGGTTAATTGGTCTTAGTCAAGATGCTTATATTGATAAGATATTAAAGAAATATAACATGCATAACTCTAAGAAAGGTTTCTTACCGATGGAGGTTAAGCATGAGTTAAGTCATGAGAAAGATGCATCATCACCTGAAGAGGTGGCTTACATGAAGAAGGTGCCTTATGCTTCGGCAGTAGGATCTATTATGTATGCTGTAAGATGTACAAGGCCTGATGTAACGTTTGCTCAGAACTTGGTCAGTAGATACCAACGGAATCCAGGAAAGTTCCACTGGACTGCTGATAAACATATTCTAAAGTATTTGAGGAGTACGAAAGATATGTTTTTGGTATTCGGGGGTAAACCAGACACAGAACTGAATGTAACAGGATTCTGTGATGCGTCCTGGCAGTGTGATAAAAACGATACGAAGTCTCAGACGGGTTACGTGTTTGTCATCAACGGAGGAGCAGTAGACTAGAAGAGCAGTAAGCAGAAAACCATTGCTATGCATGCGACTCAATCTGAGTAAATGGCCGCTTCAGAAGCAGAAATGGAAGCTGTTTGGATTAGGAAGTTTATTGGAGATCTTGAAGTGATGCCTTCAATTAAAGAACCTATTGATATATATTGCGACAATTCTGCGGCAATAATATTCGCCAATGACCCTGGAGTCATGAAGGGCGCCAGACACTTTCAACGTAGATATCACTACGTTCGAGAACAAGTGGAAGCCCGAGATAAAAGTTCACACAGATGATAACGTAGCTGATCCTTTTACTAAGGCTTTATCTAGGCCAAAGGTAGTTAAGCATGCCAAGGCAATTGGGCTGCAACTAGCTAGCGAATTCATGCAATAAATCTGTTGATTAGTATTTGGATAAAGGATGTAAGACATTATTGAATTGATGAAATAGAGATTGGGTTTCGTTTATTTTTCTGTTATTTGATTTTGTATCCTATTTTACATGTTTTAATCCGTGAGCATTTTGATGTTTCTAAATGTCCGTTGTCGATTAATAATATGGGAATATTATTAAACTAAGACAATTCAAAATAGTGACAGAGTATACTTGGAAGTATATTGGTCAATTTTGGATGATATTTGATGGATCAAATATTGGACTTATCCCAACTATGTGATTTTACTTTATGGATCTTTGTCATTAAGTAAATCATAAATAGTTATCCTTAGACCTGAGATACCAGAAAACTGCATTGAATGTAGTGCATTTCTGTGAGATAACCTAACACTAAACGTAACTGGTAGTTATAAGGGTTATTTTCAGAAGTGTTGCGAAGTTCATGTGTTTTTCTTGTAGTCAAAATGGGATTCGTTTCCTTCGAATTATGTTTGAAGTATAAATACAACTGGGCCCCTCGGGGGAGTAGTAAGATGTTTGTGTGGCCACACCCAAATTTGTTTTGGTAATCTTGCTATATCCGTAAACGAGAAATAGAATAGTTAATGAAGGAATGACTGAGATCCATATCCTTATTAACAAGCTTATTTGAAATGAAAGGATAATAATAATGATGTAATCATTAAAAGGTTCTTGTCCAGGAGACCTTACCCGGTTTGTACTAGTGACATTGCTAGTGTAACTAGACGCTAGTCAATGTGATCACGATATTAGAATTTTGTCCAAGTGGGAGCTGAAAGTTTATGGACTTAAAATTAATAGTCGTGAGATAGGGTCGAACTCGGGATCACGGGATTGCACACATAACGTAAAGGGTTAATTTATTTATTAAATATATTTAATATATATTTATTAAATCAAACCAAAGCTTAACTAACGATCGTTAATAAATAAGTTATAACGACCGTTATAGAATTAAATAGAAGCTAAAAGAAGGAAAACGGAAAAGTTTCGGAAGCCCTAATTGGGCCTTATGGGGCGTCGGCCTAAAGGAAGAAAAAGGAAGGAGGAAAGATTTTCTTTCCTAATTGGTGTTTAGCTTGGAGAACAAGTTTTGTTAAGCCTATATAAACATCCGAGGCCTTCATTATTTTTTGTCCCTCCCTTCTTGTTCTCTTCCTGCGATCGCCACATATAACCTACAAGGGTTATTCGTTGACTTTCGTTCTTCTATTTTATCTAGTCCTAATTCTTCTCTAAGGTTATTGGGTAGATAATCCATAAGCGTTGAAGCTCGGTTTGTTCGTGCTAGACTCACGGTTAACTCGCCGTATTACGTGTGTACAAGAGCGTGATATAATCTTCCTTTAGATTATATTCTTGGTATTGAAGGCCTACTTAATCTAAGGATTTGGTAATGGATGGATTAGATCTATGATTAATGGTGGAAATGGGGAAGATGGTGATTAGGTGTAGAGAGAGAAAGGAGAGGGAAGAAAAGTAGAGAGAGAAAGTAAGATTAGATTAATTGAAAGTGTGTGAAAATGAATTAACCAACCCCCTCCTAACATGCTAGGAGGGGTATATATATAGCCCACCCTACATGTGGGCTATATGGACTATACACTTACAAAGTGGATCACGAGCCCATTACATAATTATCATTGGAGCGACCGATCCTTCATAAATACGTAAAACGTATTTCCAACAATCTCCCCCTAAGGGAGGTCGCTCCAAGTTACAAAGTTCTAAATATTCTATAGCTCGTGATCTATGCTAATAATGATGTGACCGAGACTTTCTTTGGGAAAACACATTTCCAACAATCTCCCCCTAAGGGAGGTCACACCATTTTACAAAATCTTAAACCTAGCATACTATGCTTGAGTCTTCGATCTTGTTCTTGTGAATATGCTTGATGTGATCTTTGACTTTAGTCTTGAGCATGTTTCCTTGCCTTGACCTTGTGCATTCATCACTTGTGAAATTTGCCTCTTCGTGACTTCATGTTCCACATACTTATACCTTTAAATTCTTGAAAGCTTCAGAGTTTGATACAGCGGAAGACTTGACCTTCAGACTTTCTTGAATTTGTTGAAGTACTAATTGTATGTAGTATAAGCATGTGGTGACGACTTCTTCTGGATTGTACACCGCAATGCCACCTTCTTGTTACGCTGCATAAGACAGTTAGCAACAAACAATATACACGGATGAAATGGCCTTGAACATTTCATTCTAATTCGGTAGCATTTTACCTCCGGTCGGTGAAGACCGTTGGACGATATTAAATATCGTACTTGTGGCAGGTAGTTTCAATAAAGAACCTCCTTGACAAGATTTCGCGGGTAAACCCGTTCTCTTTACTCGACCGTCCAAAGCTGACTGCGAACGTAAAGAGTGAATCATTTGGATAATATTATCCGTATGATTTGAAGCCGTCAATTCATGTTCCTGGAACAAGTGAAGTTCAATTAAGAACCGCACCATCGTTGCTTTCCAGTTGTCACTAGCTTGATTCATAAAGAATCTTGCAAGTTACCTACCAAGTGCTGTTTGATGTTAACACTAGAAGGATTTCCACTCGTCACTATGATCAATAAAGAGTCACTCTGAGTGTTCTGGCAAGATCATATGATAATGCGTAGAGGCCTGGAACGTGTTTAAATTCATTTAAGAATTAAACCACTGTTGCTTTCCAGTTATCACAAGTTTGATTCATAAAGAATCGCACAAGTCACCTACCATGAGCTTTTTGATATTCGCTCAAGAAGGATTTCCATCTTCATTATAAATACTTTCGTATTACTCGGATGTTCAGGCAAGATCATGAAGATTTTGCGTAGGACTCTTAAGAACTTTCTTACTTTTCACAGTGTGTGAAGAAGCAAGTAAATATGAAAGTGTGTCCTAATGAGATATTTGATGATCTCAAATGGCTCTAGACTCGATCGTGCATTTTGGATTTTTTAGTGATCGGAGGCTGGAGAGGAGTGCCACCTTTTCAATACCAATTTGTTCGGAGTGAATAAATCAATAGATAATGTGTTGTCTCCGTGTGATTAAAACAAATATCTTTTAAGAGATATCTGAGTTAGCTGGGATGGGTTGTGCCTTGCATCACTGGGTCCATGATGTCTATCTTCAATATCAAGAATCATTAAAAATGATCTCAATAGCATATGAATTGACCCGGTTTCTGCATAAGGTTGTAAGGAGGGCTTCTTTCTTTACACCCTTTATCTTTACAATTATTTTTCATTCTTCAACCCCTTCAATGCTTACCAATACGTCATCACTAGCACTTTGTTGTGATTGTTCCAGTGCTAACTTAAGTACTTGGTCGGCATTCAGCTACATTCACAATCTTTCTCCATCTTTCCTAAGGACTACTATTTCTAGCTATGGAATGTCCTTGGGAAGATTCCTCCGGTTCTAGAGAAATCATTGGACTTTAACCTATCCTACCATCCTTATGTCACCACAATCTTCACCGTCGTGAATAGAGATGTTTTGGGTAAGTGTATGTCACCATGAAATCCATTTTGAAGTACAAATCCATTTTGCTCCCCCTTAACATATGCTACGATATCCGAAAACATTTCGCACATGTCGGGATGAGCTAGCACGTTAAGTCAAACCATTTGTGATTAATCATTTCCCATATTAAATCACATTTTCTCCCCCATATTAAAAAATATTAACCCAATCGATGTTTTTAATATCAATTGATTTAATAGCCTTTTAAGAAAATTTGGGAAGAAAAATGCAAATCCAATTATCTTCGTGATTTTAACAAGCTCCCCCTCAAATTAATGAGGGTGTACTTGAAACGTAAATTAAATACCTTTTAAACACAAGTGTAAGGTATTTATTACGTGCAAAGATCAAATATAATAATGAATTCACAAGATTAGCAATGTACGAGGTTGGACCTGAATAATGGAGAACAGCATATGAAAGAAGCACATGGTTCTTGTTCACGAATGATGGTCACCTCGTCACGTCCCCGAGAAAATTAATTCTCGTTGTTGAGTCAAAGCTTTCCGGTGAAATGCTTGACTTGATTATGAAAAGCGGGTTGCTATCTGAAATAATAGCAAACCATTTGGAGCATGTTTTAAATGTTTTAAACTTCTGCTCGAACTTTATTTACAACCCCGTGTCATTATTGAATGACATTTCTAGGTTCGTAAATATTATCGATTCCAGAAGACATGCTCTGTTTATCAAAACATTTTTGAACACACAATTTTGAAAGATTTAGAAAAACCTTTTGAGAAATTCTCGAAAAATTGTGTTCAAAGTTTTGAAAACCAATTACTTGAGCTTAAGATGTTGAATATCTGATAAAACGAGCTCAAGTCCGAGAAGTTGTAAACTTCCCGTTGTTAAGGATAAGTTTATCATCGGCGATAAACTTTCCTTTTATCTGAAGAACGAGTCCTAAGCTGACATTTACTTAGAAGTCGTTTTCATGAGCTTGAAAACTTTGACTGTTTTAACGGAAAGCTCATGACCGAGAAAGGTTAATTTCTCGTTATGAGGAAAAGTTCTCTTATTTAAAAGATATACTTTCCTTTCTGAGCTTAAAACTTCGAATGTTTTAAGACAAGCTCATGACCGAGAAAATTGAATTTCTCGTTATGAGGATAAGTTTATCATTAATGATAAACTTTCCTTTATTTTAAGGTCGAGTTACAGTCTGACATTTAACTGTAAGTCATTGTGCATGAGCTTAAAAACTTTGAATGTTTTTATTATTAGCTCATGCCCGAGAAAAATTAATTTCTCGTTGTAAGGATAAGTTTATCATCGGCGATAAACTCTCCTTTCTTTGAAGCACGGGTTACCATCTGATATTTAATGATAAGCCTTAATGCATGAGCTTAAAAACTTGGAATGTTTTTTATATAAGCTCATGCCCGAGAAAAATGAATTTCTCGTTTTTAGGATAAGTTTATCATCGGCGATAAACTTTCCTTTCTTTGATGAGCGAGTTATAGTCTGTGATATGACTATAAGTCCTTTTACACGAGCTTAAAACCTTTGAATAGTTTTAACGGAAGCTCGTGTCCGAGAAAGATTAATTTCTCGTTTTGAGGATAAGTCATCATCGGGATGAACTTTCCTGTCTTTTGAGAGCGAGTTACAGTCTGTTATGTGACTGTAAGTCCTTTTACAGCTTAATCATGAATCCCCTGAGACATTTGTTTCTCTGATATCTGCTTCTTCAGCAACCAAACTCTACGAGTGTCCTTAGTTGAACGGTACACAACGATTGGACCGCTTCGTTCTTTTGGAACATCAACTTTGGTACCTGCAATCTCATTAGGAATTTGCATGCTTTGACGTGGGTTAGCAATATCAATTATAGAAGCACATGGGGGTTCACAGTTGGCTTTACTTGTTTCAGAGGCGACCTGAGTAGATGATTCACTAGTCTTGGCAAACGTTTCCTTTTATAGAAAACCTTAAGTTTAGGCGTAAGTGAAGTATCATCTTTATCAGTTTCCTCCCTAGTAGACTTAGTAGAATCGGAGACTATCCTAGTTAAAGGGCACTCGTTTCCTACAAGAGTGAAAGTTCTACCAGTGGGGCGCCACATTTTACCTACGGGTTTGATTTTAGCAACCCACTGGGATTGAAGTCTAGCACGGGAGTTCACCTCATCAAGTAATTTCTTGACACAAGCATCATGATTTGCCGTAAAGACACATTTTCTACATGTTTTACAAGTAGCATATTTAATGTCCGAGTAAGATCTAGAATCCTTAGATGATTGATTGATGCTCCTAGGATTGGACATACTACGGTTAGCAGTGTTGGGTAAACTAGAAGGCATCTGACTAGGTTTGAAATTCCTATCTCTTACATGTGTCTTTTGCTTAGCTTCCCTAAGATCAGATTCATGGCAAACGTCATTTGAACTAGTTCTAGACGTGGTCTTGGTATTTTTAGGGAAACTAGAGGCAATCATATGATTTGGTCTTGCTAAAGCTGGAGTGATCACATTGGGCCTAGTTGCTGGAGTGACAATTCGAGAAATATGACCCAAATCAACTTGGGAGGCAAACCGCGGTCTCGAGGATTGTGATCGCTCGGATCCAAATGCAGTAGGTTGTCTGACAATCGGTTGTCTGACGAACTGATTTGTAGGCGGTTTCCCCAAGATTGATGGTTTTTCAAGCTTAGTGTCCACACTAGGTCCTCTATTTTTCCTTAACTCGTTTTTCAACGCGGCTATAGCAAAGACCTTTTCCTGTACTTGGGCTTTTAAATTCTCATTCTCTTTGAGCACGTTATCTTGGGATGCCAACTTAGATTCAAGCAGTTGAATTTGTTTCAAAAGATTATCCTTTTCAGCTTTAGAATCTAAAACAGTTTGATCCAATTTTCTTTCAAGAACAACGTTTGATTTTTCAAGTTTTTCAAAGTATGTTTCAAATTTGACCGTTTTCTTAGAAAATTCAAGTTTGGCATCCTCAAGATCTTTTGATTGCCGAGCTACGATCGTTTCGAGCTCTTTAATCTTGGAATCAGAAGCAGTCAATGAATCAGTTATAGGATAATTATCATGATGTTCTATAGCATTCTGAACAATCTCTCCCCCATTATGACTTACATCGGATGAATCAGAAGTGGTATTTCTATCACTCTTTTCCATCCCATGTTTGTCATAATTAGGTTCAGAATGCTCAATATGCGGCATGTCATCAGCATATACATCATAACCAACATCACATTGTACCATGTTTGCAGGCTCTTCGTCATAAATGGGTAAGGTGTCATCAAGAGAAATCTCGTGAACATTCCCCGACGTGCCACTGATATCATGTTGTCCTTCTGAATCCGTACTCTTGCCATCGTTAGGCTCCAAGTTGTCAACCGTATGACCATTATCCTCTTGCATCTGCGGCATTGATTCTTGCACTCCATTATCATATGTTTGCTGAAGGTGCGATTGTTGATAAATCGAAGACGAGACTGACGTCATGAGTTTCAGAATTGTATCACGTAAGACTCGAAGTTCAGTATGTGTATCTCGAAGAAATGATTGGCAAATCATTGAACTTTCAGACTTGATGATATTGAACTGGAGGAAAGGCGTGAGTTGTGTCACAAGAGCCTTATAAGCAAGTGCCGATGCAGAGTGATTAAAGCTTTTATTGTTAAGTTCCTCTGCCAGTTGGGTCAAGATGGTGAACATTGATTCCATGAATATAGGACGATCTTGACCAAAGATTGTCACAAATTCGCTCCCTCCTTGAATCCCCGAAAGAGTAACAAGATGATACTGGAGCATTTGAAAGGAAGCGATGCCGCTTTTCCTAACATTGTTTTGCATTAAATGCGATTCTCCCTTTTGACATGTCGAATCGAACGAATCCATTAAATATCGATTAAAAATGACTCGGATGATGTTGTTTTCGGGATTTTACAATACGACTCGGCTCAAAAATTGTTGTCGGCTCAAACGATTATGAATTAAACCCGATCAAAAATCCGTATTTGCTAAAAATATATCCCGTCACGTTCACTCGTCACTTTGTCTCCAAATTCGGCCCAAAAAAAAAATAGTTTGCCACGTTAACTTTTAAAATACCCGCCTCAATACGATTTGCCAAAAAAAAAACCAACAAAAAATATTAATTGACAAAATATTCAAAATTAATTTACCTAAAAAAAATTAACTTTAAAAATATATATATAAAAAATAAGATAAAAGGTAAACTGAATTTGAAAACAAATGTTACTGACTAAAAAATAAAATCTGATAAGAAGTAAAATCTGATAAGAAATAAACTAAATTTCGATTTTAACAAAACAAAAAAAAAAAAAAAAATACTTGTCCCAAAACAAAAGAAATGTGGCAACCGTTTTGAGTTTCTTGTTTACTCCGCCTGGCAACACGTGGCCCACTTAAAATAATATCCACCGCCCCACTAGCAATTTCTTAGTTATATCCGCCCATTAAATATCTTAACCTAAATCATTCAACCCTAACTCTCTTTTTGTCCGCCTCTTTCTTCTAGCTATCTCTCTCAATCTCTCACTTCACAAAAACAACTTCTCACTCAGAAACCGCATCTCTCCCAATCTTTTGCCTCAAACCCAGCAGATTTCGAATACTTCCATCTCTATCTAATATTCTGCTCGATTCAAGAAACAACCGTCAATCCTGGCACATCAAGATCTATTGATCTCGGGTAGGTCTTTTCTTTTAATTTTATGTTGAGTCCCTCTTCTTCTGTAGAGTCTTTCTTGTTTGAGTTGTCAAAATTGAGTCTTGGATCGATGATGGTTGATTAGACTGAGATCTTGGGTTGTGGGGGAGGGTTTTGATTCGAGAGTGTTGTTGTGGGTTTCAGTGTCGTGAGGGAAAGACGAGAGTGTGTCGAGGCTGTAAGGGTCTGTTTGGTGTCAGTTTGTCGAAAGGGTGAGATGTGAGAGAGGGAGTCGAGGGTGTTCTGGTGAGGATGGGTAATAGAGGGTTTGGAAGGGTGTTTGTTTTTGGAGTCATGTCGATGGTCAGAAAAATGAGACGAGGGTATAAGGGGTGTCAAGTGTGTCTTGTGACGAGAGTTGTGACGAGGGTGGTTTCGAGAGGTCTTGGGTTTGTTTTTGAGATTATGTGTGTTAGGGTTGCGAGGGAGAGAGTCGTAACAAGAGGGTGAGGGGTTTGTTTTTTAGTGTTAAGAGTTGAGGGAGAGACGAGATGTATGAGGGTTTGGGTCTGGTGAGGGAGTGAGTCTGGTGGGTTGTGGTGAGGGTCGAAAGTAAAAAACGAGGGTGTTTTGTTTGGGGTCGAGACGAGTGCGATGAAGAAAACTCTATGAATATTGATGTGTCGAGAGGGTGTTCTGTTGAGTCGAGAGAGTGTTTGTGTGAGTCGAGAGGTCGAGTCGGGTTGGTGTGAGATTTGGTTTCAGTCGAGAGGTGTGTTTTTAGTATAGGACGAGTCTTGGTTGGGGCATGATTTGAGTCAGTTAAAGGTTTTGAGTCTTTGATAAATTTTTCAGTCGAGTGTGACCTTTCCGAATAGAATAACTATCTGAAAAAAAATGTCTATGCGGAATGTTTCTACTCGGAAAGTTTTCTACTCGGAACTTTTTCTATGCGGAAAGTCCTATTCGGAACTTTTTCTATGCGGAAAGTCTATTCGGAACTTTTTCTATGCGGAAAGTCTATTCGGAACTTTTTCTATGCGGAAAGTCTATGCGGAAAGTCTATTCGGAACTTTTTTCTATGCGGAAAGTCTATGCGGAACTTTTTCTATGCGGAAAGTCTATTCGGAACTTTTTTTGTCTATTCTGAAAGTTTTGTCTACTCGGAAAAATTTTGTCTACTCGGAAAGATTGTCTATTCGGAAAAATGAAATCGCTCGATCTCAAAACAGGATGGAAAAATACAGATCTTTTGATAATTTTTGGACTGTTTGGACTGTAGACAGATATGACAGATTGACTAATGGACTGAGTTAACAGATTGGACTTTTTGACTGTTTTGGACTGTTAAAAAAATGAAAAAGAAAACTGAGAAAAAAATACTGATTAAAAAATTATAAAAAAATGACTGATTAAAAAAATTAAACAAAATATGATTATAAAAAACTGATTATTGAAAAAGAAAAAGACTGATTATTTTAAACAAAATTGATAAAATGAGACTAAAAAACTGATAATCAAAAACTGATGGTAAAAACATACGAAAAAAGAATAAAACTGATAATAATAAAAAATAAAAATTGATAAAATTTATAAAAATTGATAAAAAAAATGATCAAATGATGAAAAGATTGATAAAAAAAAAAAAAAAAAAAAAAATTAGAAAAGAAAGGATTGTAACCACCAAATCAAAAGATAAAAAAATAAGCAAATCCTAAGATTTAACCATGGCTCTTGATACCAATTGAAGGCCTACTTAATCTAAGGATTTGGTAATGGATGGATTAGATCTATGATTAATGGTGGAAATGGGGAAGATGGTGATTAGGTGTAGAGAGAGAAAGGAGAGGGAAGAAAAGTAGAGAGAGAAAGTAAGATTAGATTAATTGAAAGTGTGTGAAAATGAATTAACCAACCCCCTCCTAACATGCTAGGAGGGGTATATATATAGCCCACCCTACATGTGGGCTATATGGACTATACACTTACAAAGTGGATCACGAGCCCATTACATAATTATCATTGGAGCGACCGATCCTTCATAAATACGTAAAACGTATTTCCAACAATATTGAAGGCCTACTAATTCTAAGGATTTGTTAATGGATGGATTAGATCTATGGATTTGGTGGAAGAGATGGGGAAGATGGAGATTAGGTGTAGAGAGAGAAAGGAGAGGGAAGAAAAGTAGAGAGAGAAAGTGATTAGATAAATGATTAAGTGTGTGAAATGAATGAATGACCAACCCCCTCCTAACATGCTAGGAGGGGTATATATATAGCCCACCCTACATGTGGGCTATATGGACTATACATCATTAAGTGGATCACGAGCCCATTACATAATTATCGTTGGAGCGACCGATCCTTCATAAATACGTAAAACGTATTTCCAACAATCTCCCCCTAAGGGAGGTCGCTCCAAGTTACAAAGTTCTAAATATACTATGGCTCGTGATCTATGCTAATAATGATGTGACCGAGACTTTCTTTGGGAAAATACATTTCCAACAATCTCCCCCTAAGGGAGGTCACACCATTTTACAAAATCTTAAACCTAGCATCTATGCTTGAGTCTTCGATCTTGTTCTTGTGAATATGCTTGATATGATCTTTGACTTTAGTCTTGAGCATGTTTCCTTGCCTTGACCTTGTGCATTCATCACTTGTGAAATTTGCCTCTTCGTGACTTCATGTTCCACATACTTATACCTTGAAATTCTTGAAAGCTTCAGAGTCTGATACAGCGGAAGACTTGACCTTCAGACTTTCTTGAATTTATTGAATTTGTATGTAGTATAAGCATGTGGTGACGACTTCTTCTGGATTGTACACCGCAATGCCACCTTCTTGTTACGCTGCATAAGACAGTTAGCAACAAACCATATACACGGATGAAATGGCCTTGAACATTTCATTCTAATTCGGTAGCATTTTACCTCCGGTCGGTGAAGACCGTTGGACGATATTAAATATCGTACTTGTGACAGGTAGTTTCAATAAAGAACCTCCTTGACAAGATTTCGCGGGTAAACCCGTTCTCTTTACTCGACTGTCCAAAGCTGACTGCGAACGTAAAGAGTGAATCATTTGGATAATAATATCCGCATGATTTGAAGCCGTCAATTCATGTTCCTGGAACAAGTGAAATTCAATTAAGAACCGCACCATCGTTGCTTTCCAGTTGTCACTAGCTTGATTCATAAAGAATCTTGCAAGTTACCTACCAAGTGCTGTTTGATGTTAACACTAGAAGGATTTCCACTCGTCACTATGATCAGTAAAGAGTCACTCTGAGTGTTCTGGCAAGATCATTAAGATATTGCGTAGAGGCCTGGAACGTGTTTAAGTTCAATTAAGAATTAAACCACTGTTGCTTTCCAGTTATCACAAGTTTGATTCATAAAGAATCGCACAAGTCACCTACCATGAGCTTTTTGATATTCGCTCAAGAAGGATTTCCATCTTCATTGTAAATACTTTCGTATTACTCGGATGTTCAGGCAAGATCATGAAGATTTTGCGTAGGACTCTTAAGATCTTTCTTACTTTTCACATTGTGTGAACAAGCAAGGAATAATGAAAGTGTGTCCTAATGAGATATTTGATGATCTCAAATGGCTCTAGACTCGATCGTGCATTTTGGATTTTTAGTGATCGGAGGCTGGAGAGGAGTGCCACCTTTTCAATACCAATTTATTCGGAGTGAATAAATCAATAGATAATGTGTTGTCTCCGTGTGATTAAAACAAATATCTTTTGAGAGATATCTGAGTTAGCTGGGATGGGTTGTGCCTTGCATCACTGGGTCCATGATGTCTTTCTTCAATACCGAGAATCATTAGCAAAAATGACCTCAATAGCATATGTATTGACCCGGTTTCTGCCTAAAGTTGTAAGGAGGGCTTCTTTCTTTACACCCTTTATCTTTACAATTCTTTTTCATTCTTCAACCCCTTCAATGCTTACCAATACGTCATAACTAGCACCTTGTTGTGATTGTTCCAGTGCTAACTTAAGTACTTGGTCGGCATTCAGCTACGTTCACAATCTTTCTCCATCTTTCCTAAGGACTACTATTTCTAGCTATGGAATGTCCTTGGGAAGATTCCTCCGGTTCTAGAGAAATCATTGGACTTTAACCTATCCTACCATCCTTATGTCACCACAATCTTCATCGTCGTGAAAAGAGATGTTTTGGGTAAGTGTATGTCACCATGAAATCCATTTTGAAGTGCAAATCCATTTTGCTCCCCCTTAACATATGCTACGATATTCGAAAACATTTCGCACATGTCGGGATGAGCTAACACGTTAAGTCAAGCCATTTGTGATTAATCATTTCCCATATTAAATCACATTTTCTCCCCCATATTAAAAATATTAACCCAATCGATGTTTTTAATATCAGTTGATTTAATAGCCTTTTAAAAAAATTGGGAAGAAAAATGCAAATCCAATTATCTTCGTGATATTAACAAGCTCCCCCTCAAATTAATGAGGGTGTACTTGAAACGTAAATTAAATACCTTTTAAACACAAGTGTAAGGTATTTAACACGTGCAAAGATCAATATATGATGATGAATTCACAATATTAGCAATGTACGAGGTTGGACCTGAATAATGGAGAACATCATATGAAAGAAGCACATGGTTCTTGTTCACGAATGTTGGTCTTCCTCGTCACGTCCCCGAGAAAATTAATTCTCGTTGTTGAGTCAAAGCTTTCCGGTGAAATGCTTGACTTGATTATGAAAAGCGGGTTGCTATCTGAAATAATAGCAAACCATTTTGAGCATGTTTTAAAAATTTGAACTTCTGCTCGAACTTTATTTACAACCCCGTGTCATTATTGAATGACATTTCTAGGTTCGTAAATATTATCGATTCCAGAAGACATGCTCGTTTTATCAAAACGTTTTTGAACACACAATTTTGAAAGATTTAGAAAAACCTTTTGAGAAATTCTCGAAAAATTGTGTTCAATGTTTTGAAAAACCAATTACTTGAGCTTAAGATGTTGAATATCTTAAAAGCAAGCTCAAGTCCGAGAAGTTGTGAACTTCCCGTTGTTAAGGATAAGTTTATCATCGGCGATAAACTTTCCTTTTATCTGAAGAACGAGTCCTAAGCTGACATTTACTTAGAAGTCGTGTTCATGAGCTTGAAAACTTTGACTGTTTTAACAGAAAGCTCATGACCGAGAAAGGTTAATTTCTCGTTATGAGGAAAAGTTCTCTTATTTAAAAGATACACTTTCCTTTCTGAGCTTAAAACTTCGAATGTTTTAATACAAGCTCATGACCGAGAAAGGTGAATTTCTCGTTATGAGGATAAGTTTATCATTAATGATAAACTGTCCTTTATTTGAAATTCGAGTTACAGTCTGACATTTAACTGTAAGTCATTGTGCATGAGCTTAAAAACTTTGAATGTTTTCGATATAAGCTCATGCCCGAGAAAAATTAATTTCTCGTTGTAAGGATAAGTTTACCATCGGCGATAAACTTTCCTGCCTTTGAAGAACGGGTTACAGACTGTCATCTATCTATAAGCCTTGATGCATGAGCTTAAAAACTTGGAATGTTTTTGATATAAGCTCATGCCCGAGAAAAATGAATTTCTCGTTTTTAGGATAAGTTTATCATCGGCGATAAACTTTCCTTTCTTTGATGATCGAGTTATAGTCTGTGATGTGACTATAAGTCCTTGTGCATGAGCTTAAAAAACGTGGAATGTTTTTAACATAAGCTCATGCCCGAGAAAAATGAATTTCTCGTTGTAAGGATAAGTCATCATCGGGATGAACTTTCCTGTCTTTTGAGAGCGAGTTACAGTCTGTTATGTGACTGTAAGTCCTTGTGCAGCTTAACCATGAATCCCCTGAGACTTTTGTTTCTCTGATATCTGCTTCTTCAGCAACCAAACTCTAAGAGTGTCCTTAGTTGAACGGTACACAACGATTGGACCGCTTCGTTCTTTTGGAACATCAACTTTGGTACCTGCAATCTCATTAGGAATTTGCTTGCTTTGACATGGGTTAGGGATATCAATTATAGAAGCACGTGGGGGTTCACAGTTGGCTTTACTTGTGTCAGAGGTGGCCTGAGGGGATGATTCACTTGTCTTAGTTGGCAAACGTTTCCTTTTATAGAAAATCTTAAGTTCAGGCTTAAGTGATGTATCATCCTTTGCAATTTCCTCCCTAGTAGTCTTCGTAGAATCAGAGACTATCCTAGTTAAAGGGCACTCGTTTCCTACAAGAGTAAAAGTTCTACCAGTGGGGCGCCAAACTTTACCAAAGGGTTTGATTTTAGCTATCCACTGGGACTTAATTCTAGCACGGGAGTTCACCTCATCAAGTAATTTCTTGACACAAGCATCATGATTTGCCGTAAAGACACATTTTCTACATGTTTTACAAGTAGCATATTTAATGTCTGAATAATTCCTATATGATTGATCGATGCTCCTAGAAGATGGCATGCTACGGTTAGCAGTGCTGGGTAATCTAGAAGGCATCTGACTAGGTTGGACATTGCTATCTCTTACATGTGTCTTTTGAATAGCTTCCCTTTGACCAGATTTATGGCAAACGTCATTTGAACTAGTTCTAGACGTGGTCTTGGTATTTTTAGGGAAACTAGAGGCAATCATATGATTTGGTCTTGCTAAAGCTGGAGTGATCACATTGGGCCTAGTTGCTGGAGTGACAGTTCTAGAAATATGACCCAAATCAACTTGGGAGGCAAACCGCGGTCTCGAGGATTGTGATCGCTCGGATCCAAATGCAGTAGGTTGTCTGACGAACTGATTTGTAGGCGGTTTCCCCAAGATTGATGGTTTTTCAAGCTTAGTGTCCACACTAGGTCCTTTACTTTTCCTTAACTCGTTTTTCAACGCAGCTATAGCAAAGACCTTTTCCTGTACTTGGGCCTTTAAAGTCTCATTTTCTTTGAGCACGATATCTTGGGATGCCAACTTAGATTCAAGCAGTTGAATTTGTTTCAAAAGATTATCCTTTTCAGCTTTAGAATCTAAAACAGTTTGATCCAATTTCCTTTCAAGAACAACGTTTGATTTTTCAAGTTTTTCAAAGTATGTTTCAAATTTGACCGTTTTCTTAGAAAATTCAAGTTTGGCATCCTCAAGATCTTTTGATTGCCGAGCTACGATCGTTTCGAGCTCTTTAATCTTGGAATCAGAAGCAGACAATGAAGCAGTTATAATACAATTTTCATGATATACTATAGCATTCTGAACAATCTCTCCCCCATTATGACTTACATCGGATGAATCAGAAGTGGTATTTCTATCACTCTTTTCCATCCCATGTTTGTCATAATTAGGTTCAGAATGCTCAATATGCGGCATGTTATCAGCATATACATCATAACCAACATCACATTGTACCATGTTTGCAGGCTCTTCGTCATAAATGGGTAAGGTGTCATCAAGAGAGATCTCGTGAACATTCCCTGACGTACCACTGGTATCATGTTGTTCTCCTGATTCTGTGCTCTTGCCATCGTTAGGCTCCAAGTTGTCAACCGTATGACCAGTTTCCTCTTGCATCGAAGAGTCTTGCACTCCATTATCATACCCTTGCTGAAGTCGAGATCTTTCATAAATTGAAGACGAGACCGATGACATGAGTTTCAAAATCGTATCACGGAAAACTCGAAGCTCGGTATGTGTATCTCGAAGAAATGATTGGCAAATCACTGAGCTTTCAGGCTTGATGATATTGAATTGGAGGAAAGGCGTGAGTTGTGTCACAAGAGCCTTATAAGCAAGTGACGATGCAGATTGAGTAAAGTTGTCACGGTTGAGTTGCTCGGCGAGTTCGGTCAAAGTGGTGAACATTGAGTCGATGAATATATGACGATCTTGTCCAAAGATTGTCACAAATTCGCTCCCTCCTTGAATCCCCGAAAGATTAACTAGATGATACTGAAGCATTCGAAATGAAGTTATACCACTTTCCCTAGCGTTGGCTTGCACGTGATGCGATTCTCCCTCTTTAAGTGTCGATTTTAACGATTCCATTGAAAATCGAGGAAAAATGATGTGGATGTTATAGTTTGCAGGATTTTACAATTCGATTCTGCTCAAAAGATGTTGTCGGCTCAAACGATTATGAATTAAACCCGTTAAATATATTATCACTTTGGTTCTTTCAGAATGCCCGCCTCAACACGATGTACCAAGAATTAATAAACAAAAATAAACTTTAAAATAAAATTAAAAAAGTTAACTTGACTTAAAAAAAATACTTTAACTAATATTCAAAATAACAAAAAAAAATAAAACAATCTTTTTGTAATAAAGTGTTTTTTAAAAATTTTGAGATTTTTGATGTGACAAAATAGTTAGTCCCCCCCAACATAAAAAAATATATAACGTTTTACTACACTAAAATGAAAAAAAAAAAAAAAAAATAAAATAAAATAAAAAAATAGAAAAAGTAAAAAAAACGACATAGTGACTTTGTATGTTGTTATCTCACACGTGGCTTAGATTCTCCCCACACGTATTTGCATTGTAACCTCCGTCTGACCTTAAAACTCTCAAAGCTCTTAAAAAAACTCTAATATCTCTCACAAAAAACGCCGCCCCCTTCTCTTCACTTGTTTTCTCCGCCACTTTTGTCTTTGACCCATCGATCAATCAACTTAGCAACAACTGATCAATCTCAAAAAAATTAGAAGAAGCTTAATCCTTTTACTTTCCCACACGAATCAAGAACTTACGAAACAAAAAATAAGGCTTCAAGATCAATTAAATGGTCTCGGGTAGGTTTTCTAACTTTGTTGCATGTTTATTTAATTGAGTCCTCTCTTCATCTGTTGTGTCTTTCTTGTGTGAATCGAGTCTGAAATAGTGTGTTTGAGTTGTGACAGTTTTGGTCAAGTTTTGGTGTGTCGAGAGATTGTGAGGGGGTGTCCGAGTGAGGGAGTCTGTTTCTTGGTTGGTCGAGATTTGTGAAACTTGTGAGGGTGTCGGGGTGAGAGGGTGTAGGTGAGGGAGTGAGTGGATTGATTTGTGTGGGATTGTGTTTGGTTAAATCGTGAAGATTGAGGGTGGATGATTAGGTTTAGATGAAGTGAAACTGTTTGTTAGTCACGATCTATGAGGAACAGATCACTCTTGTAAGGATCGTGGACGATTCTTGAGACAAGGATCTAATCTGAGATCACGGTTGGTTATGTTTGGATTCGAATTGAGTCTAGGCAGGTTGAGTCGGTTTTGGGTGAGTTTATGTGTGTCGGATGTGGGTTTCGAGGGTGGGTCTGATGAGGGTGGTTCGAGAGGGTGTTCGAAGGGGAGTCGGGGGGTGAAGGTGTTGAGTGTGGGTTTGGGTGTCGTCGGTGTGCGTTTGGGAAGTGAGGGAGTCGAGGGTTAGGGTGGTGTGTCGAGTGGGTCCGAGTGAGATGTAAGTTTTAATTGAGTTTTAAAAGAGGAGTCAATGTTTGGGCACAAGTTAATCAGAAAGATTTTGTGCGAGGGTGGGTATAGAGTCAGTTTCTGAGGGAAAGAAGTCAGTCAGCGTCGAGTGTGGGTTCTGTTGGGTTCTGTTTGGTTCAGATGAGTCGAGACAGTTTTCGAGTTGTGTGATGTTGGATTTGAGAGTCCGAGTCTTGGTTTAAAGTGGGAGTCTGTAATATTTTCAGTCAGTCTATTCCGAATATTCGTCTATGCGGAACTTTTGTGTCATGCGGAACTTTGTGTCATGCGGAACTTTGTGTCATGCGGAACTTTGTGTCATGCGGAACTTTTTGTCATGCGGAATTTTTTGTCATGCGGAATTTTTTGTCATGCGGAAAGTGTTGTCTATTCGGAAGTTTTTCCTATGCACCAAATCAAAAGATAAAAAGATGCAAATCCTAAGATTCAACCATGGCTCTTGATACCAATTGAAGGCCTACTAATTCTAAGGATTTGTTAATGGATGGATTAGATCTATGGATTTGGTGGAAGAGATGGGGAAGATGGAGATTAGGTGTAGAGAGAGAAAGGAGAGGGAAGAAAAGTAGAGAGAGAAAGTGATTAGATAAATGATTAAGTGTGTGAAATGAATGAATGACCAACCCCCTCCTAACATGCTAGGAGGGGTATATATATAGCCCACCCTACATGTGGGCTATATGGACTATACATCATTAAGTGGATCACGAGCCCATTACATAATTATCGTTGGAGCGACCGATCCTTCATAAATACGTAAAACGTATTTCCAACAGTTCGTGATCAACCCTAGTTGCCGTTCGTTCCGTCGTCTTGTGGATCTTGCTAGGATAAAGGTATGTAACCCTAATCTTGATTAATATAATTGTGTTAAATTGATAATCTTGTTAATCGCTTCCGCTATGCGTTCTTTGATCCATATTAGGGTTTTAAATAATTGTTATGAACTCTATAAACCATCATTTTCTACTACATCTAGAACTCATAAAACAATGGTAATTTTGAACAGGTGTAGCTAAGGTCTTCATTAGTTTGAAGGTCCGTTTTTCCTTGGAGTAATCAGTAAGGTAAGTTTATTTCCTGTAAATATGTCAATTTTGCATTCTTGACCCGCGGGTGACACAGTATGTTTTCTAGGGTATGAAGCATCCACAAAGTCACTAACCATTCCAATTAGTTTCTTATAAAAACTGACGTATATTGTTGTATGTACGCATTGCAGATGGACTTTCCCTGTATTCCATTCGTAAAAAGGTTTTAGTTATTTCAGCAATATGTATACAAGCATGATAATGACAGTGATAACACTGGAGATGATGTTGTATATGTTTTTTCTATTGCTGGTAAAAAGTTTGTTGGTGGTTCCCTTATTGAGATGTTACTAATCAGTTTCTTCCTTTTCTAATGTAGTCTAGCGATGACATAAATCCGAGCGATAGAAGTCTTAAGAAACATAAAACTAGCTAGTGTGATGAAATACCCGAAAGACTATATGTTAGTGCACTGGTAGCAAATTTGTTCTATGGAGTATGGATTACGCGCACGAACAGAATTAACCTAACAACAAAAGTATTGTGTTTTCTTCAAAATGTTAAACGAAAAGCTCATCTCTAATATATATTAATCTCTTGTTTTTTGTCAAAAAGAAAGTACTGTGCACACTTGTGGTTCTTTATGAGAAAGTAGTAAAATTAATTTCTTGTGTTGTGGTTATGGTCATTGCTGCTTTCGTTTCTGCAACATAACAAGATGAACTTCTTTTGGGAGTCTAAGCTAAAACTATAAATGATGTTATTACTTTCAAACCGCCTTAAGTCATTTCCTGTCCAACTAACACCTTTAGTTCATTTCAATTTCTTGATCTTATGCAAAGTATTAAATGATGTTACAGTCTTTTAAACCACCAGAATTCATTTCCAGTCCAAACAATTTGAACTAAAACCTAGTGATACATATACTAAGTACACATGCATGTTACAGTACTCCATACAAGCTAGTATGATAACATCAATGCCCAGTTCCCCTAAGTTTTACTACTAACTCGTATTTTATGCAAATTTATTTGCTAGCTAAGGACTTTTGGTAATTTATTGGTTATAAATGTGAGTATAGGTCTATGATGTAGATCGATGTGAAATTCACCCCATTCGCGAGAGCTCAGCCTAAAGATAGTATTTATCATATATTACCCGTTTCATCATATAATCCATTCAAAGCACATATACATTATTAGATTCCTATAATACCTTCATCTCTAAGAACAATAAACAAAAACACAGTAACAAATCAAACAAAAACCTTAGCAATTCTCGAGAACAAACAAACTAGTAAAATTTATGACAACAACAAAAAGACCAACCATAACTCCCCAAAAAAAAGAACTTGACGGCAAAAGGAGATTACTAAACATCAAATTTACACAATTATTATGCTCGATTGTATGTAATTATGTCTTTATATGTCTTTATATATCCTGTCGAGGTAGTATTAGTATTTAGCTACACTTTTTGACGATTGACGTAACGAGTTGAAACTATAACGTCTATTTGCTGAGTTGAGGTATCTCTATATCTCAGCCCACCATATAGATGTTATGGTTCCAACTCGTTACATCAATGGTCAAAAAGTTAGGCTAAGTATGACCTCAAAGGAATATTAAAGACTGTACTTTTCAAATTCTTCTTTATCCCCCGATCAAATTCCATGTATTACCGACAAGATGATGCGATGTTTTCCTTATAAGTTGCAGCAGGCTTGTTAAAAACAAAATGATGACGTTTTATGAGTGCTTCCCTCATTGTTTCATCAGGAGCAACGCCAAAATCCCCAAAGATTACATCACATGCACGCTCCATGTAATGGAAACACTTCCCATCAGGCCAAAACTAGAAGTGATCATACACTTGAGTGCTGTAATACTGACAATAACAAACGCATATATAAATTATCATTCTCTTAAGGGTGTGTTATGCTTTTCATCATCCCAAATTGGTATTAAAATAAATAAATTGCTATATTAAGTAATGACATACTTTTCCTTTGACTTGCACTCTAGGAGGATATGAACAAGGTCATAAGCATTGTGGTTTGTTTGATGTAGTGTCTCCCTATCGGTCATGAACTTTTGTTCACATCGATAACAACCTTCAGTTTTGTGTCATCATCCATGAATTTGTGTTCTATCCGTACAGATCTCGCGTAAACAATCCCTTGCTCCGCCCATCCTATGCAAAGTGAATAATGATAACAAATAAGAGATTGAAGTTTTAAATACTTAACGAAATATAAAACCATAAAGGTAGATGTCTGTGCACTAAAAAGAGTACAATTTTTTTTACCATTGAAGTAAGTAACGAGTTAGAAGCATAACATCTATATTGTCGTGTGAGGTATTTATATCTAAATAGTCATGTTCTTTATCTATTTCAAGGACGTAGATCGCGTGGTCTTCTTTTTTTGGTATATATAAACAGAAGCCATAAACTACACCATCATGGGTAATAAGGATTCTTTTTTCAGCCCTAAAAAAACATTATAACATAACATTACTCATGTATATAAAAAAAACTCCGATTTACGTATAAAACATAACTTTTATAAAACTACTTACATTGTAATGTTGGTAGTAGGAGTAATTACTCGGATGTTTAGTAATCTTTATGAGAAGAGACTTGTGAGTGTTTAATTTTGGTAGGTATGTGAATTACTACAAGACTCAACAACCAAGACAAAAGTATTTTCTATACCCGGTTTACTTTAACTAGATATGCAGTATATATAAATACTAGAGATGGTTGAAGAAGTAGTTGAAAGGGGTAAAGAAGGATTAAAGATGGTAGGTAAAAAAATGTTTGAAAATATAAATGTGAAAGGAGTAAATAAGGATTAAATGAATTGAGAAGATTATTTACAAAACTGTAAATTAGTTCTCTTTCACGCTGTGATTTGTACATTATATAAATTGATTGGTAAACTTAAAATTTATGTCTTGACATTTTTACTTTTAGTACGTGTGTTGAAATTTGCCTAATACCAATGTTTTAAAAACCGGGTTGTCTCGGCCGGTTGAACCGTGAACTGGCTCGGAGACCGGACCGGATGTGATCGGGTTTTTGCTTATTTGAGAACCGGATTAAACCGTCGGCTTTTCGTTGACCCGGTTTGATTAACCCGGCCGGGTCATGATTTTTTATAAAAAAATATTTCAAAAACTTTTTTTTTATAAATATTTTTAAGTTTTAAAGATATATATTGAAGTAATAATTACTAGTTTAAATTAAAATAAAGTCAAACTAACTTAAAATGTTCACTAATAATACTGTTTTGTTATAATTTATTACAATTCTAAGTATAAATTAATTATTTTTACACATGTTTACAATAATATTATAAATATACAACTAAAAACTAAGGTTAGTGTGTAAAAAATAAGTACTACAAATTAAAAATATAAAAAATATACATATATAAGGAATCGGGTTAACCCGGCGGTTCAACTGGTTGACCCGTAAACCGGTCACTAAACCGAGTCAACTAAAAAATCGGGTTTTAAAGCATTGCCTAATACACTAATATAAGGGTATAAATATTTACACACAAACATTTTAAATTTGTCAATCAATTTATGAAATGTGCAAATCACCTCTCCTATAACATACATTCAACATCTACATTTTTGTCATAGTGCTCAAAATTATTGTATATTTGTTATATATTGGTTAGTACTATTCAGTGCTGATCTATGAATTATGCCTAGAAGCATACATAAACCATTTCTTAATATGTAATAACTTAATTGAGCCCTTATTATAAAAGCGACGTTTTCTCTCATTGTGTTATCACTTTATTTAGTTGTTAAGTCAATAATATAGAAAATTTCATTGGTGTGTAAAAAATTTCGGTTCCAATCGGGTAGAACTGAACACGAGAACCACACACTTTGGTTCGGTTATCGGTTTTAAAATATGCATTTTTCGTTTCTCGATTCTTTTGGTTTCATGTCGAGACCGTACGGTTTCAGAACCGCACTCACTAAGAGGAGTAAATTAATAGGTCAAGTTAGTAACACAATTTAGTGCAAATTAATTTGTAATCCGGTTGATAAATTTAAACCTTTTGCTAAAAGATTTGTAAAAAGTTTTTAACTCCAATACTAGATAGTCTTTTCGAAAACTTTTACAAATAGTGAAAAACTTTTCAAAAACATGCATTGAAGATGCTCTATATATGAATAACGAATTTAGTGATTGCATTGGTTTGGGCGTATCTACAAAACTAAACTCATACTCAATCAAAATCAAAGAACAAGCCTCTCAAAAAAAATATACAACGAATACACAAATAACAATCCATTTACCAAGAAAACCATTTGGTACCATCAAGTTTACACCTAAAATATGTTTTATTTTGAGCGATGATATAGAAATCTGTAATTTTGTTTTAACCGATGTTTAAAAATCCGGGTTGACCCGATCAGTTGAACCGTGGGCTGGTGGTGTGACTGGACCTCGGTTTTGAGAAAAAAATCCGATTGAATCGTCGTTTAAATTGATTGAACTATGATCCGATAGCTCAATGGGACCAATTACAAAACCGGTTTTTAAAACGTGATTTTAACCATAAAAATAATAAAAGCCTTTAAAGGGCTGGATACAGTGACTAAGTAAAACGTTTGATTAGTTAATGGGCTAGATAGATTGTATTTTGTTTTACATAGATATAATGCGTTTGAACTTTGAACAACCAAATTATACCCTTGTAGCCCTACTTTTGCCCCATACTCCTGCTCCTATTACTTGACCAATCCCATCTGTAGACCAGAACCTCCATTATCACTATACAATAATCGGGTACAACTCTTATTATTCAATTTATTGGAACACTCGTATATAGACAACATAGGGCTAGAAGAATTGGTGACTGGAAACCTACCATCACCTTAGCAACACATCAACTTTTTCTCTCGAATCACTCAAACCACCTTTTAACTTTACTGGCTATGAGACTCACCGTCACCTCATACCCAACTAAATGCCCTACACACTCACAAACTAATTAAAAGAATTAAAATAAAAACGTTATGAGCCCACAAATGTGTAACTCACTCAGGTGAAGACTTCACCACACTGAGTGCAACTCACGTGTGACTTTTTTGCCCAAAAACTTGAATAAGTACTGGCAAAACCAAAATGTACAATTTTTATAATTTATCATTCCATTGGAAATTATAAAAGCTTTATTCATCAAGAACATACACCTTTAGGCATATTTGTACTAACTTTTAAAGTCTCAACCTAACATACGAAAAATACAAACAATATGTTAAGCCGTCACTACAAAATAACTTATGACATTTGTTAAGTGAATTAAATGTAAAAATAGTAAAAGGGTCACTAAAGTATATTCTTGTTAATATTTACTAAAAATAATTATTAAAAGTTATTTTTATTAATTTTTAATAAAAATAAAATAAAAACTAAGTAATAGAATAAATCAATAAAAATGTATTCTTACTCTAATAAGGAAAACTATAAAACTTTTAATAACTATTTTATTTAGTAGGCAAAAATGTGTGTTTATCTTGTTTATTTTTATATTCA
Organism: Glebionis coronaria; assembly: GCA_025667525.1. Lineage (NCBI taxonomy): Eukaryota > Viridiplantae > Streptophyta > Magnoliopsida > Asterales > Asteraceae > Glebionis > Glebionis coronaria. The sequence goes on along the minus strand of CM046879.1, from coordinate 460,389,378 downwards.
TTGTTTGAGTATGAAAATTTTATAATAAGTCAAATGATTGTTTATCTTATTAGGAAGTAAAACTTTGTGTGTGTGAAGGTAAATACGAAGATATGGGTACGTATTTATGGGGAAAAAATGTTTAACTTGTTAGTTTCTTTAGTTAGGTTAGAGTGTGAATACCCTTTGCTAGTCAGTAAATGTGCTCTCCAGGAGACATAAAGTACTAAGATTGGGGGAGCGGTAACAAATTCACTCATCTCTATGTCAGCGTCACATCAACTTTTAACAAACTTACCCAAACTCCTTACAGGAGGTAATGACACTCACCCAAACTCACTACAACTCACTTTTCATACCTATTTTTTTATTATTTAAACACACCCCACTCACAAAAAACACCCAATAATAAACCTAACCCAAAAAATAAAATCACCTGAGCCCACAAAAATAAATTCCCGCCAGGTAGAGGTGTCAAAATGGGCGGGCAGGCGGGCACGGGCGGCGGGCACGGGCGGCGGGCTAAACGGGCAACAGGCTAAACGGGCGGCGGGCTTAATGGGCGCGGGCTAAACGGGCACGGGCGAAACAGGCGGGCAAAATAGGCGGGCTAAACGGACGCAAGCTAAAAAAGGAAAAAACATATAAAAACCTACAAATAAAAAATAAAAATACTTGTTTGAAAGTCAGGATAAAAAATTTAATAAAAAATATTCGTCGAGTATACTAATTTGTATTTTACAAGTGCGCCCGTTAAGCCCATTTAGTTTATTACATATGCGCTCGTTTAGCCTATTAATAATAAAGAATGGGCAAAAAGTGACCATCCTTTTTTGAAAATGGGCAAAAAGTGCTCATATGTATCAAAATGAGCAAGATTTGCCACCTCTACCGCCAGGTAGGTGTGGTATAAGTTTTTTGCGCGCGACTTTAGAAGGTGGAAATGGTACCCGCGCGCGGGTTAGGGACACTCACTCATGGCACAGAAGCCACTCCCTTGATCCTAAAAGGAAGTGATTTTGGAGCTGGCATGGGCGTGGGCATGCATTGTATCAAGCCAATGTTTGACTTACGAATACATGTTGGGTTTAAGATTGAAACATAGGGTAATTGGGAAGTAGGAGACATGATCTGAGGGCTTTAATGAAAGGCAGTTGTACATATGAGGGGGCTCGGTTATATATGGTGGTTTAGATAAGAAAAGAAACAAGGAGCATGATGTTGCTTGTCACTTTTGTTATAACCAAAAAAAGTCAAAAACTTATCACGGGGGTTTACATAAGGGAAAAAGACCAATTTGATCAAAATCACCTCACAAAAGTTAAACCATAGTCAAGTGAAAATATTTTGACAAATTTGGTCATACACAATTGCACAAATGCACAACTCCATTAAAAGAACGTCACGTGTCCATCCAAGTACAGATTTTAACCAAGGGACCGGACCACATATGTTCCCATTTACTATGACAATATTTGTCTTATTATGTTATCAAATGCACAACTGACGGCGTTTAACTTGCAAATGCTCAACCTTAACAACACCTTTTTTTCTCGATATCCGTTCTTAAATTATGAAATTAAACCCTTACAAATTAATAAACATTACATATTATACCCTACATACAACTTATTTCTTTCTTACGATTTCATATTATTTCAGTTACTATTTTTCCAGATATGTTCTTCCTGTTTAAATAATCCCATTACTCGATAACCTTAATCATGGCCGTTTAGATAATCCAATTACTCGTTAAACCTTAATCATCGTTCATCGTGGTTTTTTGTTTCCAGATTTGTGTATATCTATGGCCAGTTTTGTACATGTACCTTCTTCAATCCAATATGCCTTTTCATAATTATGTTTAATTGAATATCCCATTTTGTTTATACAAAGTTTTTTGATGTGAATGTTGCCATCATAAATAGGTTTTTAATATCCCATCTTGTTTATACATTAGGTTTTTAATAATTATGTTTAATTGAATATCCCATTTTGTGTATACAATAGGTTTATGATGCGAAGGTTGGCATCAGAAGTAGTCTAGATTATTTGACAATAATCAAAACAAAATTGTCTATGATGGTCTCGCGGCAAAATCTGTTCAGTAAAACAGTATTTGGGCCTTGGTTGGATATAGGAACAGAGGAACAAGATAATCATTTGATTAACTATCTTCTGTAACATCAAAGACACATTGAGAACCCACCTCCTGATAAGTCTTTTTACTTTGATTTTGAGAAACATACCTTGGATTTTAGCCAAAAGGACTTTTGTTTGCTTACCGGTTTACGTTTTGGGAACTGTTCCTTAAAACAGTATAGTAAACGTGAATCGGAATTCAAGAAACGTGTCTTTCCAGGCATCCGTAGACTAAAGGGTGACGAAATTAAGAAGCTTATTTTGGAAAATTATGCTTTTAGTAATTTGACTGATGATGATGACGTGTGGGTCTGTCTACTATTTGCATTAAATTGGGTGTTCATGGGTCTTCAGCTACGGGGAGTTGTTTCAGAAGAGTTGTTTAATCTAGTCGAGAATATTGATTCTTGGAACAATTTCCCTTGGGGTGAGTATATGTGGGACGACTTTCACAATCGGGTATACAATAATGACAGAAAGTGCCGCAAGGTTCATTTGGACAAGAAAGCTGCGCTTGGCCCAACTTATCTCCCCACGTATACATTGCAAGGTTTTGTATTTCCATTAAAGGTGTGTAATTTTCTGTTTATGTTCGTACATAAATCCTATTAGCAAGTTTCCTACATACAATGTTTATGTTTCCCATTTAATCCAGGTTTGGCTACTGGAAAAGTTTCCAGTTTCAAGATGTTGGTGGTCTAAGAAGCTTGATGTACTACCTTGGTGTGTTGCATGGAGTGATGCGAAGCCATTTTCAAAATACGATTATCCAAATTTATTCGATTTTATAAATTTCGTTTATAACATTGAGCCGGAAAATGTTGAGAAAATACAACCTTGGTGGATTGCTAGTTCGGAATATTTTAAATCAGGTTCATGGTTGTCGTTGTCTACAGAAAAGTCAAACAAAAGAACCCGTTATAAGCACATGTCTCTAAAGTCACAAAAAAAGCCACCGCAGAAATCACTCCTATAGAAGTAGATGTTGATTGCATTCAGTATGGAGCTACATCCTCCGGTGTTGTAGATATTTCCAAGGAGGTTGATGATTTGAAGTGTGAATTCAATGATCGTATACGTAACCTTGAGCTTATATGTTGCAGGCCCCTTTACAAACCACCTAGACAAAGTTGATGTTCTTCAAAAGATTAGTCAAATCAAAGCAGACTTTAAGATACGTTTAGCAGAACTAGATGATCTCGTGAAGAAACCTTTATCTGGTTACCATCAGAAGGTATAGTTAAATTAACAACTGTTTGTATAAAATACAAAAAAGTAATATACATTATAAGTTTATGTTTTTTTTTACTTTTTATCAGGAAAACGATGACTTAGGTGGTTCAACATTGGGAAGTTACACCACTGCTTTCGATGGTGTTGACTTAAATGTGGAAGATCTAAATGGCAACCACTCAATGAATGAGAATCATATTGTTGCTGAGAATAAGCATGAGTTGCTTGATAATGAAAAGGTAACCTATCTATTTTCAAATGTCTCTTTGAGGAATGTCTGGTATATAATGTGTTTTGTCAACCCTGCAGGCATCCAGCCCATTCAAATGTCTCTTTGAGGAAGAACATCATGTTTAAGTTAATGAGAATAAGTTTTCAAACACATCTGATCACAACGAGGGTAAAGAGGCGTGTAATGATATGGAAGTTGATACACTTAAAACAGCTGAAGTTGAAGATTTTAGCTCTTAAAAATCTAATGCATCAACGATTAATGACCAAAATCATGAATCGCTTCATAATGAAAAGGTAACATATCTGTTTTCAGATATCTCTTTGGGTAATGAAAAGGTAACACATCTAAAGTTGAAGGTAGCATGTTTTTTTTCTAAATATTTTTGTCAACCCTGCAGGCATCCAGCCCATTTAATGCTAAGGTGATCATGGAAGAACATCTTGTTTCAGTTAATGAGAATAAGTGTTCAAACACATCTGATCACAACGAGGGTAAAGAGACGTGTAATGATATGGAAGTTGATACGCTTAAAACAGCAGAAGTTGAAGATTTTAGCTCTTCAAAATCTAATGCATCAACGATTAATGACCAAAATCATGCATCGCTTCATAATGAAAAGGTAACATATCTGTTTTCAGATATCTCTTTGGGCAATGAAAAGGTAACACATCTGAAGTTGAAGGTAGCATGTTTTTTTTCTAATTTTTTTTGTCAACCCTGCATGCCTCTAGCACAATTGATTCGTATATGGACACTGATTCGATTGTTCCACCTAACATAGAAGAAGTTATTTTAAGCTGTTTGTTGGAAATACGTTTTTACGTATTTAGGAAGATTCGGTCACTCCGACAATATATTAAGTAGTAGCTCGTAGTCTAGATATCTTTATTAAACAAACAAAGTCAAGCCTAGCCTACAACATGTGTAGGCCGGCCCAACATTGTAAGCTCAAGCCCATCACAAGGCTTGGGTATATAAACCCTCTCCTTTGATGGAGAGGGTGTGTGTTCTTCATTTTTACACATAGTGAAAAAGTGTTTCTTTCACTTTCTCTCTCTAAGTGTGTGTGTTCTCACCATCTCTCTATCTCTTTCTCTCTCTAAAACATAAGCAAGATTTACATATCCTACAAATGGTATCAAGAGCCATGGGATGATTGTATTGTTCATGTGTTTGTGTTCTTGATTCATACGCCATTTTTGATCCACTCTCACACGTCCAATTTTTTTTTTTGTGTTTTTGATGGTTTTTTCTTGATATAAATCTTCTACATAGTTGTGGTAGGGATTTGGTATAGTTACTTTGGCTAAAAACACAAAAATTTTGGGTGTTTTGATCATTTTTTGGCTTAAAATCACGAACTGGTTGAGTTTTGTCCGAGAAAAGTGGGAATTATTCCGATCAGGTCATCGGAAAAGGGTTTATAGGACATTCCGATCAGTGTAATCGGAATAGGGTTTACGGATTCCGATTTTGGGTACATTCCGATTAGGTATTCCGATTAGGTATTCCGATTAGGTATTCCGATTAGGTATTCCGATTAGGTATTCCGATTAGGTATTCCGATCAAGGTATTCCGATTAGGTATTCCGATTAGGTTTTCCGATCAAGGTATTCCGATTTGGTTTTCAGATTTGATATTCCGATTTGGTATTCAGATTTGATATTCCGATTTGTGCATTCCTATAAGGACATTCCGATCAGTATTCAGATAATCACATTCCGATCAGCATTCCTATAAAGTATTCCGATAGGACATTTCGATCAGCATTCAGATCACTATTCCGATCAACATTCCGATAATCACAAATTTTTAGGGGATTTTAACATTGTTTCTCGACTTCAACTCACAACAACAAACACATTTACTTTCTTTCATTGATCGATCAACGTTTGTAAATCTTAACTTATTGAAATGGAGTACACATCTCTTACGGATAAGTCCATCCTCTCGGGTACGGATAATCGTCCACCAATGTTGGTGAAGACTATGTATGAGGAATGGGCTTCCCGAATGGAACTTTATATGTTGAACAAGGAGAATGGACATCTAATCTGGGCATCGGTGCTCAATGGACCATTAGATTATGGTACAGTGACGGAAGGTACGACTACTCGTCCTCGCACAACGGGTGAGTTGACTGGAGATATGAAGATTCAAGATAAATGTGATAAGTATGCTACAAACATCATTCTCCAAGCCCTTCCTCCAGATGTCTACAAACTCGTCAGCAAACACAAAGTTGCCAAAGAGTTATGGGATAGAATTCGGGTTCTAATGCAAGGCACCTCGTTAACTAAACAAGAACGAGAGTGTAAGCTTTATGATACTTTTGATAAGTTTGCCTATGTGCCAGGGGAGACTCTCAATGATTACTATCTGAGATTTACCCTATTGTTGAATGAGCTCAATATCTATGGCATGACAATTCCTACCTTTCAATTGAACACCAAGTATTTGAACACTCTTCCTTCAGAATGGAAAAAATACGTGACGGATGTTAAATTGGCTAAGGACTTGCATAACACCAATGTGGATCAACTTCAAGCTTTTCTTCAACAACACGAATGCCATGTGATCGAGGCTCGATTGTCTACACCTCAAGTTCATGATCCACTTGCAATGTATGCTTCTCAACACAACATGGCTTATACTTATCAACAACCATCATACTTGCAGCAGCCACCACCACACATCTATCAGCAACCATCTTATCAACCACCAATGATGCCACAGCAAGAATATCAACAAAGTGTTCATCAACAATCTTTTCCACAGAAACCACAATATCAGACATCACCATCACAAGCCAACACTTCTCCAATGGGCTATACTCCTTAGCAAGGATATTTTCCTATAGAAGCACAACCAGCACAAGCTTTCTACTCTAATGAACTTCCACCAATCCAAGCACCGGTCTTTACTCCAAATGATACGCCAGCTGATGTTCTAAACCATCTCACAGCCTATTTGTCAAAACTTGTTGCAACTAGAGGATTTCCACCAACAAACAATCAGCTCCGCACCTCATCAAATCCTCGACAACAAGCTACTGTTCAAGATGGTCAAGTAACAGTGCAACCTATTCAGGGAAGGCAAAATTCATATAGACCTCCTACAAGGACTGGGAACAATCAAGCTGTGAATTCTCAAGCTAGTGGAAATGGAAGTCACATTGGTCCTAAAAAGGTTGTGACTTGCTACAATTTCTGAGGACAAGGTCATATGGATAGGGAATGCACTCAGCCGAAAAGGAGAAGGGATGATGCATGGTTTCGTGAGAAGATGTATTTGGTTGATGCTCAGTCTAAGGGGAAGATTTTGGATTCAGAGGAGTTAGCATTTCTTGCAGACCCAAGGGCAGCAGATACTGAAGGCATTGCAGTTGTTTCCACTTCTAATGCAGCTTATCAAGCGGACGATCTTGATGCATACGATTCGGATTGTGATGACATTCACTCTGCCCAAGCTGCTCTCGTTGCTAATCTCTCTCACTACGGTTCTGATGTCATCAGCGAGGTACCAACCACATCTAATAATATTGATGATAACCAACATCAAGTTGGGCATGAAAATGACAACCTCGAACAGCATTCGGGAACTAGTAACTCAAATGATGTGGTACCCAATCCTACACATTTGAGTGAACCTCAACCAAATGCTTCGACGGGTATGGCATCTTATGCTCAACATGATTTGGTCATGGTGCCTAAACATATTATTGATCAAATGCATATGGCCCTCAGACAATCCGTAGATACAAACTCCACCCTAACTGCTGAGCTTGCGTTGCATAAAGAAAAGGTCAAATCTTTTGAAATGGTCCCTCAAGCAGAGAAAATAACATGTTCTAAATTTGACCAATTTCGTTTTGAAAAGATTGAACACTTGAAAGAAATAGAATCATTAAAAGCTAATCTTTCCAATGAATTAAAAGAAAAAGAGTCGGTTGTCAATGATTTTCAGAAACTTAAAATGGATTTCGAAACTCTCGAGTCTAAAAAGGTTGAATCAGAAATTAATGCTACCCAACTTCTTAAATTTAAAGAACAACAGCTTTTAAAACAATACGCTTCCACAGAAAAGGTTCATCTTTTAACTAAATCATTTAAAGAACTCGAACTTAAACGTCTTCAAGATTTACCACCTAATCCCGGTTATGCAAAACAAGCTCAGGAATATATTCCCGGTCTTTATGATATGACCATAATTGGCAAATCGAAAGAAGCACCTTTTGTTCGTAGTACTGAGGAGACACAATCACTTGCGGATGAAACTCATTCTAAAATGCTTTCAAAATTCCATACAATTGATTATGATCAACATAACAAAGATCAATTTTTGAAAAAGACACGCATTCGCTTACAAAAGGAATTAGCAGAATTAACAGTTCTTGTGCCCCAAAGTTTGTCAAATGAAAACCTTCCTAGTACGTCTCCTACACTTGTCAAAACGGATTTAACAAAGTTAATTCCATCGGTAAGCAAGGCGTCCGTTAACTTAAATGCGGTTCACCAACACTTAGCCGATTTTGACAAGGTCATTTTGGAACGTACGACGGCTTCGGCAATAACGGAAGGTGAATGGAACTTTGAGCACACTAGAGTTGTGTTCCGAAATGAAATTGTTCCGTTTGTAGACAATGTTAAGGCTTGTATTAGTAATCTTGATCAAGATTTGTTTTTGGAAATAGAAGAATTTAGACGTGTTTTCAATGAAATGGATAATGCTTATGAAAACAGTTTACTTGAAATAGAACGGGTTTCGCGCCATAATGATCTGCTTCTGAATCAAGTGATGTCTCATGATATAGTTTCTGTCTGTGTGAATACAAGTGTTGATAATGATTCTATTGTGCATAATGTTGAATCTGTGGATAATGTGGTAGATAGTACTTGTCACGAATCTGACGCTGAATTTTTAAAACTTCAAGATTCATATTCTTCGCTTTCAAAACGTTTTGATGAGATTCAAACACATTGTATTTCGCTTGAATGCAAGCAACAATTTATTCAAGAAATCTTTGAAAAGTCATTCGAAGGTGTTAATATCGATGATGCAAACTTTGAAAAGAAATTTCGATTTAATTTACAATCAAAACAGCGTCAGCCAAGTGACAAAGTTGCTACATCTCTGCCGATAGAAATAGAGAAATCTAAGGAGCTTAACTGTGTGAACGTACTTGAGGCCGATGAGAATTTTAAACTGGATCTAGATAATCGAGTTTCCAAGATTTTGTCCAAAGTTGATAACTTAAAACAGAAAAATACACGACTTTTCGATTCAGTAAAGCCCGCATGTGTTGATACCACTGCACAGAATCAATCATTGATTGAACAATTGAATCGAAAGTCGGTGGAAATATCTGATTTGAGGGAACAAATTTGTGATAAAAATCTGGTCTTGGCTGAGTTAAAGGAAACACTTCGTACTCTAAAAGGTAATAATGTCGTGGATAACGCAGCCACTGTCTTAGCATCGTCCTCTAGTGCAATCAAAAGGAACCTAATAGCCGTCACACCACTTAACAAGGGCCCTAGGACTAAACCATCTCAAACTCTGGTCACTAAAGATAAGGCGGAATCAAAACAAGCTTCTAATATTCCCGTGTTGCCTTCTACAGGAGTAAGCACCACTACTAAGGCTCAAAGATCTAAGCTTAAGCAAAATAAGAAGAATGATAGGATCTTGCCCCCATCTAGTAGTCAAGTGAAGAAGAAAGTAGAAGCCCATCCTAGGAATGTTATTTCTGTTTTGAATAAAAAGAATCATGTAGCTAAACCTAAAGGCTCTGCGGTTGTGCAGCGTTCTAAGCCTAGTGTGAATTCTAATTTAAAATGTTGGAATTGCAATGAATGTATGTTTTCTAGTCGTCATGATTCTTGCCTTATTGACCATGTGAATGAGATGTATGCCCGGAAAAATGGATTAGAATGGAAACCGACTGGGAAAGTGTTAACCCAAGTTGGTTGGATGTGGCGCCCCACTGGTAGAACTTTCACTATAGTAGGAAATACGTGCCCTTTGACTAGGATCACTCCCACTAAAGCGAATAAAGCGTGCCCTTTAACTAGGAGTACCAAGGCTACCAAAACACAAGCGTGTCCTTTAACTAGGAACACCAACACTACTGTAGGAACAAAGTGCCCTTTAACTAGGTCTACTCCCACTGTAGTGCCCGCGGATAATCCAAAACCTAAGAAAGTTGGAACTGTAAAACCTGTTAGTGCTAAAACTCAGATTAGAAAACGCAGGAAATCTAAGGGTCATAAACATGTTAGCAATTCTGATAATCTTATATCTGTATCTGCTAACACTCAGGAACCAATAGTTTCCAATGCATTGTCTACTGTTGTTATTGAAAACAGGTGGTCCAAATTGTTCTCTGGTATTTGGACTCTGGTTGCTCCAAGCATATGACCGGAGATCGCTCTCAGCTCAGGAATTTCGTCAGCAAGTTTCTTGGTACGGTTCGATTTGGAAATGATCATATTGCAAAGATAATGGGTTATGGTGAATATCATATTGGGAATGTTATCATTTCAAGAGTGTATTATGTGGAAGGTCTCGGTCACAACTTATTTTCTGTGGGACAATTTTGTGATGCAAACCTAGAAGTTGCTTTTCGAGAGCATACCTGCTTCATTCGTAATTTGGAAGGGGTTGATTTATTGAAAGGTACTCGAGGAAATAATTTGTATACTTTGTCTCTACAAGACATGATGGCCGCTTCTCCCGTATGTCTTCTCTCCAAAGCATGGAAGACTAAGTCATGGTTATGGCATCGACGGTTATCTCATCTTAACTTTGACGCTATTAATCACTTGGCGAAAAACGAACTTGTTCGTGGTCTTCCTAAACTTTCATTTCACAAGGATCATTTGTGTTCCGCGTGTACAATGGGGAAAAGCACTAAGAAATCTTACAAACCCAAGATGGAAGACACCAACAAAAAGAAACTTTATCTGTTGCATATGGATCTTTGTGGGCCAATGCGTGTTGAAAGTCTTAGTGGCAAAAAGTACATCCTCGTCATTGTCGATGATTACTCTCGGTTTACATGGGTGAAATTTCTTAAAGCAAAAAATAAGGCACCTAAATTCATCATCGGATTTCTCAAGATGATTCAAGTGCGTCTCAACACTACTGTCCGACGCATTCGTACAGATAATGGAACCGAATTTGTGAATCAAATATTGCGTGATTATTATGAAGAAGTTGGCATATCTCATGAAACATCCGTTGCACGCACTCCACAACAAAACGGTGTCGTTGAAAGGCGAAATCGCACACTTATGGAAGCTGCTCGAACGATGTTAATTTACGCAAAGGCTCCATTGTTTTTATGGGCAGAAGCAGTATCTACAGCAGTGTACACCCAAAACCGGTCATTAATTCGTAAACGCCATGGTAAAACACCTTATGAGCTTCTCCATGGAAAAGTACCAGATTTATCATATCTTCATGTATTTGGTTCACTTTGCTATCCAAATAATGATGGTGACAATTTGGGAAAACTTCAACCAAAGGCTGATATTGGTATTTTCATTAGTTACGCACCCGCAAAGAAGGCATACCGAATCTACAACCGTAACTCTCGCAAGATCCTCGAAACTATGAATGTTGATTTTGATGAGCTGACAGCAATGGCTTCTGAGCAAAGCAGATTTGAACCCGCACTTCATGAAATGGGACCCAGTAATATTAGTTCTGGTCTTGTCCCAAACAACCCTACTTCATCATTTACACCACCTACTAGGAATGAATGAGATACGTTGTTTCAACCGTTCTTTGATGAATTCTTTACTCCTCCAATTATTGTTGCTCCAGAACCTGAGGTAATAGCTCCGGTAACCGAAGTTGTCGCTCCAGCAACCGAAGCACAATCAGATACATCTGCACCTATAATTGGTCAAGATATACCATCCACAAGTAATTCTCAACCAACACATGTAACAACTACCCACGTCATGCCTATTGATGATGAAGAGGATGATGATGATCACGATTTGGAATTCGCTCAAATGCGTGAACTTCCATTCTTTGGTGTACCTATTCCCGAACCTAATCAAGCCGGGTCGTCCACCTCAGAGGAAGCTCCTTCTACAGTTTACTCCAATCCACGGATTCGTGAACATGACAGCAAGTGGACAAAGGATCATCCTATAGATTCTATTATTGGTGACCCTAATCGTCCAGTATCCACACGAAGTCAGTTACAAGAAAGTGCAATGTTTTGTCACTTTGATGCTTTTCTCACTGAAGTTGAACCTAAGACATGGCAACAAGCTTTTACTCAATCATGTTGGATAGAAGCTATGCAAGAAGAACTTAATGAATTTATACGTCTTGAAGTATGGGAACTTGTCCCAAGCCCGGATCAAGTGCAGTTACTCACTTTGAAATGGGTTTACAAGGTGAAACTCGATGAGTTAGGCGGAATATTGAAGAACAAAGCTCGTCTAGTAGCTTGTGGATACAAGCAATTATTGGGCATCGACTTTATGGAATCCTTTGCACCTGTTGCCCGTTTGGAAGCTATTAGACTATTCCTCGCTTATGCAGCCCATATGAATATGATCGTCTATCAGATGGATGTGAAGACGGCATTTCTTAATGGTGAAATCAAGGAAGAAGTCTATGTTCAACAGCCGGATGGTTTTGTGAATCCTAATTATCTTAATCATGTGTACAAGCTTAAGAAGGCTCTCTATGGGTTGAAGCAAGCTCCACGCGCATGGTATGATCTATTGTCACAATTCCTCATTACGTAAGGCTTCGCTAAAGGCAAGGTGGATCCCACGCTGTTCATTCAGAAACAAGGTAAAGATATGATTATGGTACAAATATATGTTGATGGTATTATATTTGCAGCCTCGACCCAAACCTTATCGGATGAATTTGGGACACTCATGTCTTCCAAGTTTAAGATGTCAATGATGGGCAAGGTATCATTCTTCTTAGGAATTCAGATATCTCAGAGTCCCAGAGGCATCTTTATCAATCAATCCAAGTATGCCCTTGAATCGCTTAAGAAGTATAAGATGGAATCTTGCGACCCCGTGGATACTCCAATGGTGGAACGAACTAAGCTTGATGCAGATCCACATGAAGTTGCCGTTGATCCGACACTTTATCGTGGAATGATCGGTACTCTTCTGTATATCACAACCAGTCGACCTGATCTTTAGTTTGCTATATGTATGTGTGCCAGGTATCAAACTAGGCCTACTGAGTTACACTTAGCTACTGTTAAAAGGATCTTTCAATATCTTAAAGGAACCATTAATCAGGGACTTTGGTATTCGAAAGACTCTTCTATTGTACTAATGGCATATGCAGATGCGGATCACGCGGGTTGTTAAGATACACGACGTAGCACGAGTGGAACTTTGCAACTACTAGGAGATCGACTAATCAGTTGGGCATCGAAAAGGCAGAAAAGCGCTGCAATTTCAAGTACGGAAGCAGAATACATAGCTATGTCCGGTTGTTGTGCTCAAATTCTTTGGATGAGATCGCAATTAACCGACTATGGTCTAGGTTTCAACAAAATTCCGATGTACTGCGACAACAAGAGTGCAATTGCCTTATGCTGCAACAATGTTCAATTCTCCCAGTCGAAGCATATTGACATTCGCTACCACTTCATCAAGGAGCAAGTGGAAAATGGAGTAATCGAGCTTTACTTTGTCCGATCTGAGTATCAATTGGTGGATATTTTCACGAAGGCTTTAGATCGAGCTCGAATTGAATTTTTGGCCGACAAGCTAGGAATGAGAACTTTCTCGTCTGAGACTCTAAAGGAACTAGCAGATGAAGCGAAAGAATAGTCTTGGTAAAACTATTCTCCGTATCCTTGGTGATCATTTGTATATATTGTTTATATCTTTATCCACAAAAGCAAAATACAAAAATATAAAACCATATAAAAACCATAAAAATTGAAAAATCTAGAAAAATCCAAAAATATTTTTACTTTATTTTTCAAAGGCATGTCTTTTGGTACAATAATATTTACGGCCTTAGAAATGTTGATTAATATTGACACGGCGCCATAAATAGAGTTCGTACAAAAGTTGTAAATATTTCATAACACATGCCTAAATGGCTTGTAGTTATTTCAGACTCCAACCCGGTTTTCATATTAAAGTCAAGTATTTCTTATGAAAGCTTTGGCTCACAACGGGAATTAATTTTCTCGGGCAAGGTTTACTTTAAAACCTTGTAAGAGATCAAGTTTACTTTATAACTTGATCTCACACAAATCTATGTACGTTTCAGTGCATTTATTTGTTAAAACAAGAGAAGTCTTGTTTTTATGAAGTTATCATCTCTACAACCATAGCAATCTACAAGTGGTATCTACATACTCGACGATGCGACTACTCAACCAACGACTACAGCTCTTTCAATAGAACATGGGTCAAAAATTGAGGGGGAGCAATTGTCAAGCATTCAGAATCTTCGATGCCGAACGTGCCAAGTTCACAAGTTGGTGTCAAGACAACAATACCAATCGAACATGTGGTGTCAAGAGATGACTTCAGACGTGACGAGGCGACCAACATATGCTGACAAGAACCATTTGATCTTATCATCTGATGTTCTCATCTATCAGGTCCAACCTTGTCAATTCTTTTCTAATATGGTGAATATGTGATCATGTTACAAATCGGTATCATATCTCATATGTTTGATATCATGAAGATAAAATGGACTTGCATTATTCTTCCCAAAACCTTTGTTAAAACTTCATTAAATCAATTGATATTAAAAACATCGATTGGGTTAATATTTTTAATATGGGGGAGAAAATGTGATTTAATATGGGATATTATCACAAATGGTTTCACTTAATGTGCTGGCTCATCCCGACATGTGCGAAATGTTTTCGAATATCGTGGCATATGTTAAGGGGGAGCAAAATGGATTTGCGTATCAAAAATGGATTTCATGGTGACATATACTTACCCAAAACCCATTTATTTCACGACGATGAAGATTGTGGTGACATAAGGATGGTAGGATAGGTTAAGTCCTATGATTCTTCCAGAACCGGAGGAATCTTCCCAAGGACATTCCATAGCTAGAAATAGTAGTCCTTAGGAAAGTTGGAGAAAGATTGTGAACGTAGCTGAATGCCGACCAAGTACTTAAGTTAGCACTGGAACAATCACAACAAGGTGCTAGTTATGACGTATTGGTAAGCATTGAAGGGGTTGAAGAATGAAAAAGAATTGTAAAGATAAAGGGTGTAAAGAAAGAAGCCTTCCTTACAACTTTAGGCAGAAACCGGGTCAACACATATGCTATTGAGATCATTTTAATGATGCTCGATATTGAAGATAGACATCATGGACCCAGTGATGCAATGCACAACCCATCCCAGCTAACTCAGATATCTCTCAAAAGGTATTTGTTTTAGTCACACGAAGACAACACATTATCTATTGATTTATTCACTCCGAATAAATTGGTATTGAAAAGGTGGCACTCCTCTCCAGCCTCCGATCACTAAAATCCAAAATGCACGATCGATTCTAGAGCCATTTGAGATCATCAAATATCTCATTAGGACACACTTTCATATTTCCTTGCTTCTTCACACACTGTGAAAAGTAAGAAAGATTTTAAGAGTCCTACGCAAAATCTTCATGATCTTGCCTGAACATCCGAGTAATACGAAAGTATTTACAGTGAAGATGGAAATCCTTCTTAAGCGAATATCAAAAAGCTCATGGTAGGTGACTTGTGCGATTCTTTATGAATCAAACTTGTGATAACTGGAAAGCAACAGCTGTTTAATTCTTAACTGAATTTAAACACGTTCCAGGCCTCTACGCATTATCTTAGTAATCTTGCCAGAACACTCAGAGTGATACCTTAGTGTTCACAGTGATGAGTGGAAATCCTTCTAGTGTTAACCTCAAACAGCACTTGGTAGGTAACTTGCAAGATTCTATACGAATCAAGCTCGTGACAATTGGAAAGCAACGACGGTGCAGTTCTTAATTTAACTTCACTTGTTCCAGGAACATGAATTGACGGCTTCAAATCATGCGGATATTATTATCCAAATGATTCACTCTGTATGTTCGCAGTCAGCTTTGGACGGTCGAATAAAGAGAACGGGTTTACCCGCGAAATCCTGTCAGGAAGTTACTTAATTGAAACTATCCGTCACGGGTACGATATCTAATATCATCCAACGGTCTTCACCGACCGGAGGTAAAATGCTACCGAATTAGAATGAAATGTTCAAAGCCATTTCGTTCGTGTCTACTTATGTTGCGGCATTTGAAGACGGTGGCGTTGTGGGATCCAAGAAGAAGTCGTCCCCGCATGCTTATACTTTATGCACTTAATATCTCATTTAATTCAAGAAAGCCTAAAAGTTAAGTCTTCCGCTGTATCAAACTCTGAAGCTTTCAAGAATTACGAAGGTATAAGTATGTGGGAAATGGTGTCACGAAGAGGCGAAGGTCACAAGTGATGGATGCACAAGATCAAGGCAACAGATTAATGCTAAAGATTGATATCAAAGATCACATCAGCATGTTCACCAGAAAAGAAAAAGAAAAGAAAGACGAAGACTACGAGCTCAAGACAAGCATAGTATGCTAGGTTTATTTCATTATTGTAACTCGGGTAACGCCCTTGTTTGGAGTGACCTCCCTTAGGGGAGATTGTTAGAAATACGTTTTTACGTATTTAGGAAGATTCGGTCACTCCGACAATATATTAAGTAGTAGCTCGTAGTCTAGATATCTTTATTAAACAAACAAAGTCAAGCCTAGCCTACAACATGTGTAGGCCGGCCCAACATTGTAAGCCCAAGCCCATCACAAGGCTTGGGTATATAAACCCTCTCCTTTGATGGAGAGGGTGTGTGTTCTTCATTTTTACACATAGTGAAAAAGTGTTTCTTTCACTTTCTCTCTCTAAGTGTGTGTGTTCTCACCATCTCTCTATCTCTTTCTCTCTCTAAAACATAAGCAAGATTTACATATCCTACACTGTTCAATTCTGAATGGGTCTCCCCTTAAAAAAGAACATACTGAGTCGCTTCCTAATGAAAATGTATAGTATCTCACTTCCCCCTGCTAGTCATACTATTCTATTTAAACTTCCCCTTGTTATTCACCTTTTCGATGTACATATATGTAATGTATATTCTTATATAATTCTTGCTTTATATTGCTAAATTCTCAGGGTTTCTCCAAGGATGAATTAGATCAAACGAAAGAAGAAATCGATATTTTAAGTTGTTCAATTTTGAATGAGTCTCCCCTTAAGAAAGAACATACTGAGTCGCTTCCTAATGACAATGTATAGTATCTCACTTTCCCCCTGCTAGTCATACTATTCTATTTCAACTTCCCCCTTGTTATAATACTTTATACTGCTAAATTCTCAGGGTTTCTCCAAGGATGAATTAAATCAAACGAAAGACGGAAAATAGTTTTTGTCTAACGACTATTCTTGTATCCAAGATGATCTTTTAGTTTTCGAAAACACTCAGGTAATAACTTGATCTTCATACATCTTGTTTGATTTAAGTATTCCGATCCCCTCGAGAATTTATACAGACACGAGAAATGAGTTGTAGATATGTTGCAT
This sequence comes from Glebionis coronaria, assembly GCA_025667525.1. NCBI lineage: Eukaryota > Viridiplantae > Streptophyta > Magnoliopsida > Asterales > Asteraceae > Glebionis > Glebionis coronaria. Next base: position 460,372,165 of record CM046879.1, on the reverse strand, counting down.
CCCAGACTTGCATTTTGTCGGACGACATAAAAGGCTTCTATCCTACAGAGAAACTCGACGAACTAGACTTTGGGGTTGCGGATGTTTTACTAGAAATAAACTGTGCATCAAAGCTTGCTAATAACCAATTTCTTTCTGACGAAAATTTGGCGAATAATGCTGATCATATTGGAATCTCAACGGATCAGTTGGCAAATTCAGATTTAGCTAATCATCATGAAACTGAAGATGGGTCAAGTACGTTGGATCAGTCAGTTAATAACGCAAATGATAGTGTCCCGGATGTGGCTTTACTTAATGTTGATGAACAACCAGCCCTTAAAAGTCAACGTGAGACTAAACTTAGTAAGTTTCGAAAAGACCCTTTCATCACCCCCCCACTGAGTAATCACAACCAATAATCTAATGCTAAATTTTTTAAGCTTCAAGATTCTTTTAATTCACTTTCAAAACATTTTGATGAACTTCAAAAGTATTGCATTTCTCTTGAGATTGTTTCGACCTGAGATTCTTTTAATAAACAATAATTGTGATAGTAACGATAATCTAACTTTCGAAAAAAATTCGATTAAATAAAGCAACAATGAAGTGTTAGAAGCGTGACAAGGAGATTAAGGAATTAGAGAAGGAAATTAAGAGACTTAAGAGAGAGACACCCATAGAATCAGTAAAATTGTAACTAGAGGCCGTTGAGAATAAAAACCTTTGAATTGGAAAATAGGTTCACATATCTTCTAGGAAATTTTAAACGGGCCAAACAGGGATGTATGCAGCTTTATGATTCAATAGAACATGCATTCGCCTAAAGTGATGCACAAATAAAGTCATTTATTGACCCACTGCATCAAAAGTCTGCGGAAATCTCTTATCTAACCGTGTTATTCAAAGATAAAAACATGGTTTCAGCTGAGTCAAAGGAAACACTTCGAAACCTAAAAGGAAAAGAAGTTGTTGATAACGCGGCTATAATCTCAGCACCGTCCTCTAGTGCTCCCAAAACCAACCCAAGAGTGATTTATAAGAACCCACTTATCAAGAACAACATAGATACCTACGTCGACTACATGAATAATTCTTTAGATCATGTCGACCTTGCTTGGGAAATACTTCACGAGCTATGTGAGCAAGATCCATTGGATAGTAACTTTTACTCGGCTCGTCTTTACATAGAGCGAGTTTAATATTTCTTAGCTTATCTCGACTATATTGGTCATCCGGGTTCTGAATCACCCAAGAAAAAGCTAATTGTCGTCACTCTATATAACAAACCAGGGGTAAAACCATCTCAACCACTAGGTCTACCTACTAAGGTATACTCAAAACATGCTACTAATGTTCTAATGTTGCCTTCTATAGGAGTAACCTATCGGGATCATTTTAAATGATGCTTGGTATTGAAGAAGACATCATGGACCCAATGATGCATTTCACAACCCCTCCCAACTAACCTAAATATCTCTCAAAAGGTATTTGTTTTAATATTACGGAGTTCAACACGTTATCGATCAGTTTATTAACTCTGAATAAATTGATATTGACAAGGTGGAAATCATCTCCATCCTCCGATTACCAAATCAAAATGCACAATTGAGTCTAGAGCCCCGAGATCATCAATTGTCTCATTATGACACTATCCAATTATTCCTTGCTTCTTCACACACTGTGAAAAGTAAGAGATTTTATGAGTCCTACGCAATATTCTTGTAATATTTCCAGAACATCCGACTGATACGTAAGTATTACATTGAAGATGGAAATCCTGCTTGAGCCAACATCAAACAAGCTCATGGTAGGTGACACATGCGATTTATAAGAACTAAACTTGTGATAACTGGAAAAAAAGATGGTTTGGCTCTTAAATGAATTCAAACTTGTTCTAGGGTCTCTACATAAAATCCAAGTGATTTTGCCAGAACACTCAGAGTGACACTCTTTAGTGTTTACAGTGATGAGTGTAAATCCTTCTAGTGTTAACATCAAACAATACTATGTTAGGTGTCGTGACAACTAGAAAGCAATGATGGTGCAATTCTTAATTGAATCAAACTTGTTCCAGGTATTAGAATTGATGGCTTTAATCGTAAGGATAAACTTACCCAAATGATTCCCTCTTTATGTTCGCGGTTTGCTTTGAGACGGTTGAGTAAAGATAACAGGAATACCCGTGAAATCCAGTCAAGGAGTTACAAAAATGAAACTACCTGCCACATGTATGATATTTAATACCATCTAACGGTCTTCATCGGCCAGAGGTAAAATGCTACCCAATTAGGACGAAATGTTCAAAGCCATTTCATTCGTATCTATGTTTTGTTGCTAACTGTCTTATGCATCCTAACAAGAAGGTGGCGTAGCTGTTTGTTATCTGAATAAGAAGTCGTCGCCACATGCATATACATCCAACTCCAAATACTTTAACAAATTAAGAAAGCACAAAATTAAGACTTCCTTTGTATCAAAATATAAAGCTTTCAAAAATTCAACAAAGTATAAGTACGTAGGACAAAGAAGTCATGAGGAGGCTAATATCACAAGGAGGGAAAGGTCGCACTAATCACATACAAGTCAAATTCAAAAGAACATGCTTCAAGCCTAAAGCCTAAAAGCTCTCATTACATATTCACGAGATGAAAGAAAAAGAAAAAAGAAGAAGACAAAGGACTCTAAGCACAAGAACAAAGATCTAGTATAGTATGCTAGGTTTATGACTTTGTAATTTGGAGTGACCTCCCTTAGGGGAAGATTGTTGGAAATATATTTTTCCTAGTTAGAAGACTCGGTCACTCCAAGAATATGGTTATGGGCTCGTAGTATAGTTAGTTATATAACTTTAAGCAAACCCGGTCCATGGCATGTCATGGACCGGAGGTCCAAGCCCATCTTATGGGCTTGGGTATGAATACCATCTCCTTTGATGGATAGGGTGTTGGTTGGTTTACTTTTACTTAATATATTTCACATATTCTCTCTACTTCTCTCTCTAAGTTTATCTCTCTAGAAAAACCTTCCACCTCATTATATATCTTGGATTACCATATTCTACATTCTCGAAGAAAAATTTTAATGCACCTAAGAAGGCACAATAAAATGTTGGGAAGCTTCTATGTGCTTTTTATCTTGCAAATTCTGGAACTAATTCACCTTGGAGCCAAAGGAAATTGCTTGGTGACCAAGGGGATTTCAATTATATATAGAATCCTTGGGGCATACAATTTGATATCTCTCTTAGCCAAATCATTAGCTTGATATACCACAATCATACCACTCTCTCTTACCACCTCTCAACCCATTTCCAGAAGTGGTGATGGTGGAATTGGTTTTCATACACATACCATGAGCCATGAAAGAATTAGATAAGGAATCTACACCTCCATAAACCATCCAGTCTCCAACAACTCTATTCCCTAAAACTCCAAAGGTCATATACTCACACCATGAGGTTGATGTCTAAGATGGTTATGGGTAGGATAAATTATATTTTGGTTTTTCTTTTGGTTAGAATCATTGGAATACTTTGGTTAGATATCTAGCCTTTAGTACTATGAACTCTAATGTTTGGTAACTTTTACTTTATTATTCAATCATGTTTAAGTTCATGTTTATTGTGATTCATGTGTTTTATGATATTGGGAATGATGTCTTGATACTTGTGTGGGTCATATAAAAACTTATGATAACTGGATATTTAGATTTTGGTAGTGTTTGTTTGGATTATGGTGATAACATCATATTTTGTTGAATTGGAAGTTCTTGTTTTTCATTTTGGTTAATCATTGTTGAGGCTAGAGGTCGAAAGAATTCTCAATATGGTTCATTTTAATTCATTAATCGACAAATGATTTAGTCTTGTGCTTTGTGACGATTGTACAAGAGACTTAATAAACATAACAAGTAAAGGTTCAAGTGAGATTAATGTCAAAAGGAGTCTTTTGAATATATTGTTCTTATCATCTTTCGAGTAAATGAGACTTAACAGATTAATAATACCAAGTATGTAGGTCGAAAGGATACTTGTTGTTGTTGATTTAGGCATAAGGCTCATGATATGACCAGCTGATTGAGACTTATGTAAAATGGATTATAAAAAACACTAGTCTATTATTGTTAGTTCTATAGGTCAAAAGGATTACATTTGATAATATATTTTCCAAACTAAACATCCTAATATCCATATGATAATTTGGGCATACATGTATGTTCTTTGTATGTGTGTTCTTATAATACTTCTCTTGGTGGTTTGATCCGTAACAATCATAACCATCACCTTGTTACAAACAAACAACACTTGAGTGTGACCAAGTCTTTTGGGACGACCTTGGCTTACCAAACCTAACTACACAACACTAAGGTATACTTGCCCGAATGTGTTATAGTTAAAACCGATAATTCTTGTTTATAAATTTAAAGCTTAATGTGAACGCATCACTTATCTTCTAGACTATCATATTTTTTTCCATGATCATCTTCATAACTTCCAAAACAAATAAACATCTTAACTACAACTTGTGTGACGCAACATTTGGAGTGTATTCCTTCGATAAGGATGTGTGACTTTCATACTTCTTTGGTCTTGAATCCCGAATTTTTGCATTAGTTCGCTGATCACTTGTCTGAATTTATCCTTATGTTCTCTTACAACTTTTAATAATAATTATTTTACCTTTTCCCTATTTGCAGCCTCCCCAACACTTGCTACAATATCCTTTTCTTATTTAACACATTCAAATACCATATTTTCAATATCATTGGCATTTTCAGCCTCACCAACATCTTTTTGTTAGAATGTATGTGCAGCAGATTGAAACGTTGCTTGGAAATCAAAGTTAACGACATAACAGTCAGCACTGCCTTTGAGTTCTTCTGGATACTCTAGTCTAGGTATATTTTGAGTCTTTAAAGAGGCCGTTTTAATAGGTTACTTTGTTTTACTTGCTTTAAGTGTCAATTCTTGTAACTTAGCTAAACAATATGCCTCGTGAATAATTTTAGGTTTAAACAACATCACCATCCCTTGAATCTCTTCTCTAAGACCATCAACAAAGCAATTGAGTCCACACTTAAGTGAAAATTCTAAACCATCAAGTATACTAACAAAATTCTCATGATACTCCTTAACACTTGAAATCTGATTTAACCCATTTAACTCATGAAACCAACAACTTGATGTTGAATTTACCTTCCCATTTAGAAATTCGTCAAACGCCTTGTTGCCAACTCTTATATTCACTTTTGACATTTCATCAAACGCCTTGTGAAAAATCCCAAAACTCTTTTTAGGAATTTCATCAAACACGTTATGGGCAACCTTAACTTTTTAGCTCGTAATCAAAATCATGGTCCATACTTCCTAACGCAAGTGTTTCAACATTCATTTTTCGTATTTGAACTCCAATACCAACCCTCTTTCTCGTTTTCAGATTTTCAGCCCCAAGTTGTGCAAATAATTTTTTTAGCTACTGATTTCCAAAACCCTTGTGATGAAGTACCGAGGAACATACAACTCCGGTACCAATCATACAATCCAAATTAGATTTAGACCGAGAACAAGCTCGATGGTCAATCTCTTCTTATCAATGTAAGAACCCGTAATTTTCCCAGCATTTTTTTATTCTTTTATTCGTGCTTCTGGAATTTTCTAACGTATTACGTTTTCCTGTATTCTTATATGTAAATCCTAAGATCTTGATATTTTAATAAATTATACTTTTCAAGTATTTTCTGATCATTGATAAATATTTTATCTGGAATTATTAAATTTTATTTTATTTTTCCATATTTATTTAAATCAAGGTTTTTGATTTAAAATCACCCGCATGCGTTTTTGATATGAGTGAAATTACTCATATCATTTGTATCATAAAACATAGAAATATTGCACATAACATATCAAATATGCCTTGTATTTGTTTGTTTCTTGTTTGAATGTGTGTAGGTACCAAGTTCGTGAAAACCGACGAAAATCGACACGAGATTGAGAAAAAGATCAAGAAGCCAAAAATCGAGCTCGACAAATAGTGGATTTAATAAGTTTTGCTAGTTTATGGTCAAGTGGGCCCCACAACGGGAAATGGGCTCAAAAGCCCATTTACTAATCAAGTTATTAATGAAAGGGTTGTTGATAACCCATTAGGCCCAATAATGGAAAAGCACACGGTTTGGCCCAATTCAGGATAAATGGAATGAAAAGCAAAGTTAAATGGGCTTAGGGTTTTAATTTTTTACCAAGCATTACACACATATATTCATTCCTTCCCACATACGTTTTCTCCACTTCACACACAATAAACATAAACCGACCCCACTCATTCACCCACCACTCCCATTTAATAAATGAAACTGACCCCTCATCCACTCTCGTTTACACACACGAATAAACAAAGTTTTCTTCGATAGAACCTATGCTTATCTTCCCCAAACTTTCACCCCAAAAACCTGTAAAAAACCCACTGTTCACAAACCCTAATTAGGGTAAAAAGTTAATTCATTAGAGGGGTTTTAATCCCACGTGCTAAACACGTGTGTGGGAATTAATTCCCCCAGTTTAAGGAAGAGAAAAGAGGGAGAGGGGATGATACGTGGCGTTTCTCTATTGGTATTAACACCTCATCTAGCCTAATCCTCCAATCAGGAGCCTCAAAACAAGCACAAAAGAAACACAAAATTGCCACCGTGGCAATCTGTGTGACCAAGAGTCAATCTCAACCCTTGGATGATCAACTGACATGAGAGAGAAAGAGGAATGAAGATCTAATGGACAAGATTGAAGAAGGATATTCTTTGGAATATCCGAATAATCGTCATCAGCAAGCCTTGGGATGGCTATAAAAACCCCCAATTAATCTGTAATCAGCATCTCAATTTTTATCTTAGTGTTATAATGTTAGATTAATTGTAGGATTAATTGTATTTTAATTTCTAAACTTTTGTAATATTTTTCCTGATTTAATGAAAAGTTTTATTTGAGCATCATCTTGAGATTGATTTACTGTTAAAGTTCATACGAATTAATCTACTGTTTTTTCTCTGAAATTATAATATAAAAATTATTCATCTAAGCTTTTAAATAGCTTAAGTGGATAATCTAAGTTAAATAATTGGGAAAAGCTTCTCCCACTGAGAAGTTTAAAAAAAGTAGCTACTGGATTCGGTAGTTTGTTACTGGATCGGAATCTTTATTTGGAAAGGTTTGATGCTCGTTTGATAAAGATAATGGTTCGAATGATGTTTGTTGTTTAATGGTGCACGGTGTTTCGTTTTCGGTTCAAAAGGTAGCACAGCGCTAACCTTCTTCACAACGGTTATCCCAAAAGGTTCTAACTCTTTTCCATTTTTACATGTTTTTAGTTAAATATTATATTATGATAAGTTGCTTATGAATGCCTGTTATAACTGCTTTAGGTTAATGTGGATTAAAGTTATTAAATCATTATCTGTTGTTAAATCATGGTGTGAATGTTATAAGATTGTACTGCTTAAGTGTTTAATTCTGATGAGATTGATTTTAAGGGTGTGAAACGACTGTTATGTTTTTCTGAGTCTGATTTTGAGTGAGCTAATTCATAAGAGTTTGGCATCTGTCCGTAATTTCTCAGATCTGTTTTTGACTTGAGCATCGACAGCTAGGTTAATATTCTGAGTATGTTTTTTTTAGGGATTGTATTGTGCTTATGATAAAGTGTTGAGTTGATGAGATTTAGGATAGTTGGTTTAGACTGATATGAAATCTGTTCTTTGTTCAACTTTAGATGAATGTATTTGAGATTATAATATGCTAATAGGCTGGTAAGAATCTGGTATAGAACTGTTATGATTTTCGTTTTGAATGAGATAGTGAATTGATCTGTTGGTGTGTTTTGTTGTAAAGTTTGGCAATGACTGCTTGTTTCTGCTTTATATATCGTTATTCAGTAGTTTAGTTTAGGTAATTAGGATTAGAAGGTTTGCTTATAAAATGCTATGGCTATTTTGAATGCATTTGTTTGATCTGTTGGATTGATTGTTCTTGGTTTGTTAACTGGTAATCTCTCTTAGTCTAGATTGTTATTTAAGCATCGCTTATCAGTTCGATTAACTGATAAGCTCATTAAGCTGTGTCCTCACTGCTTGCCAAAAAAGCTTCTTAATGAGCTTACATAAGTCACCTCCTGTGACTAGAGAGTAATCTGGCAAAAAGAGAAAAACTCCAAAATTCGTCATTTGCAGGTCTCGAACTCGAGACCTGCCTTTCAGTCGCCCTGCGTGTTTACCACTTGAGCCAAAGGTTCTTTTGGGATTTAATTTCATTTACGTTATTAAAATAGTGTTAGAAATAGTAGCAGATTTAGTTCTAGTTACTTTCTTATTACTTTAAAAACGTTTTTTTTTTACTTTTATTCACGGTTTTTATTAAAAGTTATTCTAGCTGTAAAAATATAGAATAAAAATATAAAAAATGTTTTTTTTATTAAATATAGATTATTAAATTAGTTTATTTTCTTTTAAATAGAATTTTTATAAAGGTAGATTTAAATAAATTAGATTTTAGTGTATTTAGATTTTTAATAGATTTAAAGTATTTTTAAATTTTAATTTAGATTTAATTTTAAATAGAGTTAACTTTCGAATAAGTAATTGTGTGTTTTAGATTTATTTTAAATTAGCGGGGTTTAACGATTCATGCACTTTAGGTAAATTTTAATTAGCTTAAAATTCATAGAGTTTAATTGTAGTTTAAAAACCAACGACTCATTCAAATCTATTGTCCTAATCAAAACGAAACGTTTCAAATTCACTCGATCTCCGTGTACAACGAACTTGGGACACTCACGTGTTTAATCGTATTCGTCTTTGACTTATTTTTGGTTAATTACTTTTTCCTAAAGGTAATTGCCTAAATTTGTCCTATAACGTATATGTGTTAATCCACAACACATCAAAAATTTTGGCGCCGCTGCCGGGGATCTTGTGTACGATTCGTCTTTGTTGAGATTTGTTGATCGTGGATTTGAAGACCCTTTCCGTCCTCGGAAAGTTTTGTTATTTTTCTATTAAGTAGTATGTATCGTTTTTCTCGTTTTTTGTGAATAATATATTGTATTACGTAGAACAATAATTTTAAATACTTTTCAAATAAGCCTTAGTTGGGATTTCATCACCTAGCTATTGTATTCGAACCCAAAACAAAAATAAAGGCAAAATAGATAAATACTAATAAGAAGTTTGAACTCGATTTATACAAACTATAAGATGGGTATAAGGCGACGTGCTATAAAAGGCCGTCTAAGGAAAAAGGTTTTTAAGTGCTTAGTGCCACCTCGTTTCCCCGCTTGCTTGTGCGTATATTGAGAGGGACAACCTATTATTGGTTTGCCGACTCAAGTAGTAATAAATCTTATTTTTTTTGTTGTTTACTTATTGAACCTCGAGACGTTTAGGTTTTCACCTATCGTTTCAAAGTCGACCGAGGGTAATTTACTTCCATAGTAGTTATCCTTATTCCTTGTTTTTTATCGATCATTTTTGATTGAGCAATACCAAATAAAATACCAAAAATAATCTTCTTTCTTGTCTAATTTCTTTTCTTCAATCCTCTAAATTCTCGTCTTTGTAGTGTATGCAATTACGTTCTTCTCGTCTTGTGATTGATTTTAATAGGCTTGAAAATATTCCTCGTAGAAATAGAAATCGTCAACAACGAATAGTGGAACCCGAGCTTCCACCTATTGTTGTAGAGATGGCCGATAACCGTACAATGGAGGAATTGCTCCGTGCACCCACCGAAGGGTATGGGGAAGCAATCGTTGTGCCGGCTATTTTGGCGGATCATTTTGAGATTAAGACGGATCTTGTATCGCTCATTCGTGCCGACCCATTTCGTGGCAATGAGATCGATAGTCCGCATTCTCACATACGGAACTTTAATCGAATTACCTCGACTCTCAAGTTTAGAGATGTGCCGAATGACGTGATTAAGCTTATGCTTTTTCCGTACTCGCTCGAGGGTAATGCTAAGCTTTGGTATGAGAAAGAACCACCGGGTTCGATTTTGACTTGGGATGATTTAGTGTCAAAGTTTATGAATTACTTCTTTCCACCTTCCAAGACAACACACTTTAAAAATGAGATCACTAGATTTGAACAAAAAGTGCATGAATCGTTTGGGGTTGCTTGGGAGAGATTTAAGGATTTGTTAAGACAATGTCCACACCACGGTTTCTCGGAATTGCATCAAATAAATACTTTCTATAATGGGCTAAATATGATTGAACAAGATTCTTTAAATGCCGCCGCGGGTGGTAATCTTTTAAGAAAAACACCGAGAGACGCGTGGAGAATAATTGAGGATAAGTCTAGAGCACAATATTCACGAAACACACCGGTTGTTTCTAATGTGAATTCATCTAATCACGAGATTGCTAGATTGGACTCTAAGATTGATAGTGGATTTGCGACTTTGTTGAGTGAGATTAGGAAGAATCCTCATGGATCGATTAATATGATTGGGAATGTTTGTGTCTCATGTGGTGGAGCACATCCTAATTATGCTTGTTTGAACACGGGTTTTGATCAAGCTAGTGCTTTTGCCGCGACGGGAACTTATGGCTCCAACGGTCAAGTTCCTCGTCAAAATTATGTTGCTCCACCGGGTTTTCCACCGGTTCAAAATAGGTACAACAATGGAAACAATGGGAATAATTTTAACCGTGGTAACCAAGGGAGTTTTAATCAAGGAAATGGGTTTAATGTTAATCGAAACAATCAAGGTTTTCAAAGCAATAATCAAAATGATTTGTCAAGCTACATTAATGAGGAAAGTTTAAAATCTTTTCAAAATAACATTCAAGGACAAATGGCAACTTTGAAAAATGAGTTTCAAAATACGATTAAAGGGCAAAATAACAAGATTGAGCTTAATCAACAAAGGATTGAACAAAGATTTGAGCAAATGTTTGAACAAAGTCAAAATCGAATGCAACAAAGTATGGAACAAGGTCAAAATAAGTTGCTTTCAATGTTTGAATCGTTTATGACCAAACCTTCCTCGTCTTCGGGTTGCTTACCTAGTAATACCATTCCAAACCCGAAGGGTGAGATGAAAGCCATAACCACACGTAGTGGGAAAGCTTTAGACGGACCTTTGCTTCCACATGTGAGTACCTCTCCGGTGAGGGAAGTGGAGCAAGAACCCGAGGTGGTTAAAGAAAAGGAAATTCCTATTCCACTAAAGGTAGACCAATTGCCTATTCCGGAACCCGAGCTTCCGAAGACTAAACCCACACTACCCTACCCTTCGAGACTTACCAAAGAGAAGCTCCGCGAAAAGACCAATGCTCAAGTTTCTACGTTTTTAGATGTGTTTAAGAAAATGTATATTAATCTTAGTTTCGCGGATGCATTGCTTAGCATGCCTAAATTTGCTTCTACAATTAAAAGGTTGATGAATGATAAGGAGAAGTTAGTTGAAGTATCTACCTCTTTAAATGAAAGTTGTTCCGCGGTTCTCTCTAAAAAGTTTCCCAAAAAGCTTGGAGACCCCGGTCAATTTTTGATACCATGTGATTTCCCTAATATGGGAGAATGCTTAGCATTAGCCGATCTTGGCGCTAGCATTAACTTGATGCCTCTTTCCGTATGGAAAAGGTTATCACTTCCCGAGCTTTCACCTACTAAGATGACTATCGAGCTTGCGGATCGGTCGATCGCCTTTCCAAAAGGTATAGCCGAGGACGTATTAGTCAAAGTAGGAAAGCTCATTTTTCCGGCAGATTTTGTCATTTGTGATTATCCGGAAAATTCTCGAGTGCCTCTTATTTTGGGACGACCGTTTTTAAATTCGGCTAGTTCTTTAGTTGACATGAGAGAGGGAAAGTTGACTTTACGTTTTGATGATGAAAGTATCACTCTTAATGTTGGTAAAATCTCGAAGTTTTCTTTCGAAGACGACGAGGAATCAATCAATCAAGTCGATGTGATTGATGTTGCTAGTGGAGAGGCTTCGCAAGATATGCTTGGTTTTTCGGATACTTCTAAAAGTGGCAATCTCACTTCATCGAATCCTATTATCTCTTCGGCTAAGCCTCCACTCACTCCATTTGAGGGAGGTGACTTCGTTCTTGGAGAGCTTGAGAATAATGGTTATTCAAAAATCGAGAAGGAAATTGATGATTACCTTAGCACACCGTTTGATCCTAGTGAGTTTGATAGTGAGAACTTTGATCCCGAGGGAGATATTGCGTTGATTGAAAAATTGTTGAATATGGATCCTTTTGAATCACCACCTATGGAATTAAAAGTTGTGAGTGTTAATGAAACTAAAGTGAAAACATCTATTGAGGAAGCACCCGAATTAGAACTTAAGGAATTACCCACTCATTTGGAGTATGCTTTTCTTGAAGGAACGAATAAGTTACCGGTGATTATTGCTAAGGGATTAAAGGAAAATGAAAAGGATGAGCTTATTAAAGTGCTTAAGAAACATAAACGGGCCATTGCATGGAAAATCTCCGACATTAAGGGTATAGATCCCAAATTTTGTACTCATAAAATTCTAATGGAGGATGATTATAAACCCGCTATCCAACATCAAAGAAGGGTCAATCCAAAGATTCATGAGGTGATCAAAAAGGAAGTCACTAAACTTCTAGACGCCGGAATGATCTACCCTATCTCGGATAGTCCATGGGTTAGCCCCGTGCATTGTGTTCCAAAGAAAGGAGGAATGACGGTTGTTGCTAATGAGGATAATGAATTGATTCCTACTAGACTTGTGACCGGTTGGCGTGTTTGTATTGATTATAGGAAGCTTAATGATGCCACTAGGAAGGATCATTTTCCATTACCTTTTATGGATCAAATGTTAGAGAGACTAGCGGGGAATGAATTCTATTGCTTTTTGGATGGATTTTCCGGCTATTTTCAAATCCCCATTGACCCTCGTGATCAAGAAAAGACCACATTCACTTGTCCTTATGGAACATTTGCCTATCGTCGCATGCCTTTTGGACTATGCAATGCTCCGGGGACGTTCCAAAGGTGCATGACGGCCATTTTCCATGATATGATCGAGAAAACCATGGAAGTCTTCATGGATGACTTTTCGGTTTTTGGGGATTCTTTCACTTCATGTCTCTCTAATCTTGAAAGAATGTTGCAACGTTGTGAGGAAACGAATCTTGTGCTTAATTATGAAAAATGTCACTTCATGTGCAAAGAGGGAATTGTGTTAGGACATAAGATCTCTAAGGCCGGTATTGAGGTTGATAGGGCTAAAATCGACGTGATTGCCAAATTGCCTCCACCCACCACCGTTAAGGGAGTAAGGAGTTTTCTCGGCCATGCCGGCTTCTATCGTCGTTTTATACAAGACTTCTCTAAGATAGCTCGGCCTATGACCCATCTTTTGGAAAAAGAGACTCCTTTCATCTTTTCGGATGAGTGTATTCAAGCCTTTGAGATGCTTAAAAAGAAGTTAACCGAATCTCCAATCTTAGTTGCCCCGGATTGGGATCTACCTTTTGAAATTATGTGTGATGCTAGTGATTATGCGGTAGGTGCGGTTTTGGGGCAACGTAAGCTAAAACACTTCTTGCCTATACATTATGCAAGTAAGACTATGACGGATGCTCAAACAAAGTATACTACAACGGAAAAGGAGTTTCTTGCCGTTGTGTATGCTTTTGAAAAGTTTAGACCATATCTCGTCTTGTCCCAAACCATATTGTATACGGACCACTCGGCTATCAAATACCTTTTTAATAAACAAGATGCTAAGCCGAGGTTGCTCCGGTGGATTCTCCTCCTTCAAGAATTTAATGTTCAAATTCTAGACAAAAAAGGAGCCGAGAATCTCGCGGCCGATCATTTATCCCGACTTGAGAATCCTCACCAAAGCGATCGAGAGAACAAGGAAATCAATGAAACATTTCCTCTCGAGACGCTTGGTATGGTTACTTTTCGTGGTGATGATAGTACCCCTTGGTTTGCGGATATCGCAAATTACCATGCGGGGAAGTTTGTGATCAAGGGTATGTCGTCCCAACAAAAACGAAAGTTTTTCAAGGATATTTCCTACTACTTTTGGGACGACCCCTATTTGTTTCGTGTGTGCGCGGATCAAGTGATTCGTAGGTGCGTGTTTGGCAAAGAAGCTCAAGATATCCTTAAACCTTGTCATGAGGGACCCACCGGGGGACATCATGGTGCTAACGCCACCGCGAAGAAAGTCTTTGATGCCGGCTTCTTTTGGCCTTCCATATATCGTGATGCCCAAGACTTGATCAAGACTTGTGATGCTTGTCAACGTCAAGGAAAGAACTCACAAAGGGATGAAATGCCTCAAAACATTATCCAAGTTTGTGAAATCTTTGACATGTGGGGGATCGATTTTATGGGGCCGTTTCCATCATCAAAAGGAAACAAATACATTCTCGTAGCCGTGGACTATTTGTCTAAATGGGTCGAAGCTAAGGCTTTGCCCACGAATGATGCTCGAGTTGTGGTGAAATTTTTGAAACAACTTTTTGCTAGGTTTGGAACTCCACGGGCTATTATAAGTGATCGTGGGACCCATTTTTGTAATGAACAATTTGCAAAAGTTCTAAAGAAATATGGTGTCACTCATCGACTTTCTACGGCTTATCACCCTCAAACGAGTGGTCAAGTGGAGGTTTCAAATGGAGCTCTTAAAAGGATTTTGGAGCGTTCTATTGGAGAGAATCGCACTTCATGGTCGGATAAATTGGACGATGCATTGTGGGCTTTCCGTACGGCTCACAAGACGCCAATTGGTTGTACACCATTTAGGTTGGTCTACGGAAAAGCATGCCACTTGCCAATTGAACTCGAACATAAGGCGTATTGGGCTCTTAAGCATTGTAACTTTGATTTGGGGACCGCGGGTGATCATCGCAAGGTTCAATTGAATGAACTAAGTGAATTAAGGGATCAAGCTTATGAAAATTCTTTGATCTACAAAGAGAAGACTAAGAGGATTCATGACTCTAAGATCAATAACCGCATTTTCAATGTTGATGATCAAGTCCTCTTATTCAACTCTAGACTTAAGATTTTCTCGGGCAAGCTTAAATCCCGTTGGTCCGGACCATTCACCATTGCACAAGTTTTCCCTTATGGCACCGTTGAGCTAGCTCAAAAAGACGGGCCTAACTTTAAGGTGAATGGTCATCGTGTGAAACACTACTTTGGAGGGGACATACCTACGGAGGTTGTTCCGGATCTTCAAACTTTCCCTAAGGACCAATGAATGCGGGGATCGAGTCGAGCTCATGACTCGGTTAACAAAAACGAGGTGCCTTGTGGGGGAGTCCCATACATTCTATCTTCTTTCTATTTTCTAACACTAATAAGGCTTGATTTTTCAAGCTCGTGCTCGTGTTTTGTTGTGTTGTGATCTTAGGTATGACCCTAACATTTGAAGACTCTCGTGTTCGGTTTTTGCCGGTCCACTTGATCTTCCATTCTTTGAATGCCAAAAAGGGGCACACTCTTTACCCTTGATTATTATTGACTAACGTTTTTCTTGAGGCATAATTAATAAACGGCTTATAGATTTGCGTGCTCTTTCCATGCTAGGAGTTTGCATTAGACTCTTCGTATTTTAGCAAGGGGGTGTCACTCTTGAGCTAATAAACATTGAGGACAATGTTTGGTTTTAGCATGGGGGAGTCAATCGATATAATCGCTTGCAATTGCTTTTGTCGTGTCCAAACGTATTGCTTTTCTCATTTTTCAATAAAATTTTAAATTTTTTGTGTTATTTTTAAGTGTTAATAAATAAAATAAGTGTTTTTGACACGAATGTAAGTTTTCAATAAGAATAGTTTTTGACTCGACTCGGTTTTTAACCTTAGCTTTTCCTTAACATATTTGAATTAAGTTTTGCTAGGCTATTATATAGGGAGCTTTAAAACGCGAAGGTCTTAATTCATATGAGTTAAGGACAAGAACTTTTCGCAAGCTCCTATAATTGATCCTAGAAAGTCGTTTATCAAGGGAACTTTAAAACGCAAATTCTAAAACTTGCAAAAGTATAAGAAGATGCAAGATCCTATAGATGACTTGAAAACCCAAAACTTTGATTTAATAGGCTAAGTATCCATTGATTTCATTCTTGGAATTTTACAATATGGAGAACAAGAGATGATAGAGCTAATTATAAGTTTGGTATTCTTTCGGGAATTTATGTGAGTTAATTATGAGCTTATTCTCCCATCACTTGTTAATAAATTTAATTGCAATAAATAATGTTGAACGATTTGAAAAGTTACTTAGCTTCTAGCCCAAGATCGTTTAGAAATTGCTCGGTATGGATTAGAGTTCATAGCCAAGGCATAACTTATTGAAGCGGGATGCGAAGATTGGCGAGTCCAAAAAGGTCCTAACAAGACATGAGGGCTATGTTTTATTGCTAAAGATCTCAAGTGATGTGAAGATTCATTTATCAAAAATCAATATGAAGGATCGAGACACACGACGAAAAGCAAAATACTCCCAAAAAGTCATGGAGAAGTCTATCCAAAAAGACCAAAATAAGGTATGAGGATAAATGAAGCCAAGTCCAAAAAGGAGGCGGATCGTTGTATATCAAAATCCCAAATAAAGATTGGAGAAAAATGAAGAAGTCGTGGTCCAAGTATGAATCTCTCAAAAATTCAAGTGAAGAAATATTATGAAGAGAAGACCATTATTTCAAGAACGTCTCTCAAGGTTGGAAGTATTAAGTCATTGCCAAATATCGATCCGAGAAAGGTCTCAAATCGCGAAACAAGTTATGCCAAGATATGAACTTTATGAGAGCCCGAGAAGCAGTTTTAAAAGATTTTGTCCTTTAGTTAACTATTGATTAAATCGTTCACTTTATTTTCGGTCTAATAAATTATCGAAATAAGTCAACAATGCATCCTCGTGATCATTTAAGACAACAATCAAATATAAGAGATACACATAGGAATAAGGGAGTATAAGTGATTAATTAGCCCACATGAATTCGTGTTAGTCTACCAACTTATAATAACAATGATCTTGTTTTTGCACTTGGCATGGAATAGTGAAAAGTCGAGGACGATGAATCTATTTGAGTTTTTATGATTTTTAAAGTTACATTATGTCTTTGCAAAATAAAAAGTCAAAAGTTGTATAATGTTGTAGTCATAGTTTTATTTTATCATTGCGTGAGGACATGGCAATTGCTTAGCATGGGGGAATTTGATATGAGTGAAATTACTCATATCATTTGTATCATAAAACATAGAAATATTGCACATAACATATCAAATATGCCTTGTATTTGTTTGTTTCTTGTTTGAATGTGTGTAGGTACCAAGTTCGTGAAAACCGACGAAAATCGACACGAGATTGAGAAAAAGATCAAGAAGCCAAAAATCGAGCTCGACAAATAGTGGATTTAATAAGTTTTGCTAGTTTATGGTCAAGTGGGCCCCACAACGGAAAATGGGCTCAAAAGCCCATTTACTAATCAAGTTATTAATGAAAGGGTTGTTGATAACCCATTAGGCCCAATAATGGAAAAGCACACGGTTTGGCCCAATTCAGGATAAATGGAATGAAAAGCAAAGTTAAATGGGCTTAGGGTTTTAATTTTTTACCAAGCATTACACACATATATTCATTCCTTCCCACATACGTTTTCTCCACTTCACACACAATAAACATAAACCGACCCCACTCATTCACCCACCACTCCCATTTAATAAATGAAACTGACCCCTCATCCACTCTCGTTTACACACACGAATAAACAAAGTTTTCTTCGATAGAACCTATGCTTATCTTCCCCAAACTTTCACCCCAAAAACCTGTAAAAAACCCACTGTTCACAAACCCTAATTAGGGTAAAAAGTTAATTCATTAGAGGGGTTTTAATCCCATGTGCTAAACACGTGTGTGGGAATTAATTCCCCCAGTTTAAGGAAGAGAAAAGAGGGAGAGGGGATGATACGTGGCGTTTCTCTATTGGTATTAACACCTCATCTAGCCTAATCCTCCAATCAGGAGCCTCAAAACAAACACAAAATTGCCACCGTGGCAATCTGTGTGACCAAGAGTCAATCTCAACCCTTGGATGATCAACTGACATGAGAGAGAAAGAGGAATGAAGATCTAATGGACAAGATTGAAGAAGGATATTCTTTGGAATATCCGAATAATCGTCATCAGCAAGCCTTGGGATGGCTATAAAAACCCCCAATTAATCTGTAATCAGCATCTCAATTTTTATCTTAGTGTTATAATGTTAGATTAATTGTAGGATTAATTGTATTTTAATTTCTAAACTTTTGTAATATTTTTCCTGATTTAATGAAAAGTTTTATTTGAGCATCATCTTGAGATTGATTTACTGTTAAAGTTCATACGAATTAATCTACTGTTTTTTCTCTGAAATTATAATATAAAAATTATTCATCTAAGCTTTTAAATAGCTTAAGTGGATAATCTAAGTTAAATAATTGGGAAAAGCTTCTCCCACTGAGAAGTTTAAAAAAAGTAGCTACTGGATTCGGTAGTTTGTTACTGGATCGGAATCTTTATTTGGAAAGGTTTGATGCTCGTTTGATAAAGATAATGGTTCGAATGATGTTTGTTGTTTAATGGTGCACGGTGTTTCGTTTCCGGTTCAAAAGGTAGCACAGCGCTAACCTTCTTCACAACGGTTATCCCAAAAGGTTCTAACTCTTTTCCATTTTTACATGTTTTTAGTTAAATATTATATTATGATAAGTTGCTTATGAATGCCTGTTATAACTGCTTTAGGTTAATGTGGATTAAAGTTATTAAATCATTATCTGTTGTTAAATCATGGTGTGAATGTTATAAGATTGTACTGCTTAAGTGTTTAATTCTGATGAGATTGATTTTAAGGGTGTGAAACGACTGTTATGTTTTTCTGAGTCTGATTTTGAGTGAGCTAATTCATAAGAGTTTGGCATCTGTCCGTAATTTCTCAGATCTGTTTTTGACTTGAGCATCGACAGCTAGGTTAATATTCTGAGTATGTTTTTTTTAGGGATTGTATTGTGCTTATGATAAAGTGTTGAGTTGATGAGATTTAGGATGGTTGGTTTAGACTGATATGAAATCTGTTCTTTGTTCAACTTTAGATGAATGTATTTGAGATTATAATATGCTAATAGGCTGGTAAGAATCTGGTATAGAACTGTTATGATTTTCGTTTTGAATGAGATAGTGAATTGATCTGTTGGTGTGTTTTGTTGTAAAGTTTGGCAATGACTGCTTGTTTCTGCTTTATATATCGTTATTCAGTAGTTTAGTTTAGGTAATTAGGATTAGAAGGTTTGCTTATAAAATGCTATGGCTATTTTGAATGCATTTGTTTGATCTGTTGGATTGATTGTTCTTGGTTTGTTAACTGGTAATCTCTCTTAGTCTAGATTGTTATTTAAGCATCGCTTATCAGTTCGATTAACTGATAAGCTCATTAAGCTGTGTCCTCACTGCTTGCCAAAAAAGCTTCTTAATGAGCTTACATAAGTCACCTCCTGTGACTAGAGAGTAATCTGGCAAAAAGAGAAAAACTCCAAAATTCGTCATTTGCAGGTCTCGAACTCGAGACCTGCCTTTCAGTCGCCCTGCGTGTTTACCACTTGAGCCAAAGGTTCTTTTGGGATTTAATTTCATTTACGTTATTAAAATAGTGTTAAAAATAGTAGCAGATTTAGTTCTAGTTACTTTCTTATTACTTTAAAAACGTTTTTTTTTTACTTTTATTCACGGTTTTTATTAAAAGTTATTCTAGCTGTAAAAATATAGAATAAAAATATAAAAAATGTTTTTTTATTAAATATAGATTATTAAATTAGTTTATTTTCTTTTAAATAGAATTTTTATAAAGGTAGATTTAAATAAATTAGATTTTAGTGTATTTAGATTTTTAATAGATTTGAAGTATTTTTAAATTTTAATTTAGATTTAATTTTAAATAGAGTTAACTTTCGAATAAGTAATTGTGTGTTTTAGATTTATTTTAAATTAGCGGGGTTTAACGATTCATGCACTTTAGGTAAATTTTAATTAGCTTAAAATTCGTAGAGTTTAATTGTAGTTTAAAAACCAACGACTCATTCAAATCTATTGTCCTAATCAAAACGAAACGTTTCAAATTCACTCGATCTCCGTGTACAACGAACTTGGGACACTCACGTGTTTAATCGTATTCGTCTTTGACTTATTTTTGGTTAATTACTTTTTCCTAAAGGTAATTGCCTAAATTTGTCCTATAACGTATATGTGTTAATCCACAACACATCAGTTTTACAACGAGTTTATTCAAAAACAATGTACAACGAGAATTCCTAGTGATCGCGATACCGACGGATGCCCAAAATTTTACATTTTATTATCGATTGTTTCGATAATTAATATTTTCGACGATTTCGTTTTAATTACGTATAGGTTGTGTCGGGAAACCATAAGATCACATTTATGATGCATTGTAACTTTTGACAAAGTATTTTTACGAAACCCGAGCCCAGTAAACATTTTCAATATTTACTAATAACCATTTTCTACGCTTTCAACTATCTAATTTATTTTTAGTCCATAAGTTTCAAAAGTGACAAGTTTAGTCCCTACACTTAAACCACCATATTTATACTCTTTTCTTTCCACTTTCACACATACATAACAAGTTTATAAAAAATACACATCTCCTCCCACCTCTATTTTGCCGCCACCCCTAACACCATAAACCACCATCATCCATCATGATTTAACAAAAACTAATTTAGGACCACCTCATAGATTTCAATGGTGATTCTAATGACACCAAAATCATATACATGCATCAAGGTTTTATGATTTTTATGATTTATAGTTGGTTTATGTTATAATCATCATACATGTGATGATCTTGGTAAGATCATCACTTTTTGATCCTAAAAAGTTTGGTTTTTGATATTTGATTTTGTTAAATTTGTCATACAAGTGTTTTTAGGAGTGTTTGGTTGATGGGTATGATAGTAGAGTGATTCTATAGGTATGGTAATGATTAGTTTTAGTTGGAAAATTGATTTGACATGATTTCTAAAAGGGTATTTTGGTAGAACAGGCCTAGAACAGATTTTTCGTGAGTTTAAGGTTTGAGATAGGCTGAGATTATTTGATTTTGTTGTAGAGTTTTCTGAGACGCTCGTTTTGATAGAAGATAGAGCTTCTAACTCTTTACAAGTCAAAAGTTATGATAGTTTTAGTATTCGTGTACCGGGAGACGCAAGTCGGCACAATCCGAAATTGTGGCTGATTTTGGATCGACTCTCGGGGATTTTAGGCTTGGTTAGATAATGTGTACTACTGGTTTTCAAAGTGTATAAACTTAATTTGATGAGTCTAGTAGTGGTTTTAAAAGGGGGATTGTCAAGTTAGTACTTTTAAAGCGGTATGAACGGTCTTATAAAACAAGTGCACAACCTGTCCCAAATTTAGAGTCAAGTAAAGTGTCGAGCTGATGGATTTTAAAGTGTGAACTTTGGCTCAAATTTTGGCAGGGTCTTATATATGTTATAAATGAACTTGACACAAAGTTTCATCTAAAACGGAAAAGTCTAGATAGGATAGATCGGTGTGTACATTCGGAGTGTACTTGTTGATTTGTATTGGACACGTAGTTCAATGCTTGTGTGGCGTGAGTTTGAGTATTCACCATCGGACATGGTGACTTACTCAATTGCTTAGTCATTATATAAATGACTTAGCTACTGGTCCGATTAAGGTAAAGGAATAGTTTGACTTGCGTTGACTTGGCGTCGTATGACGGGTCAATTTCAAGTGCACAAGTGTTTAATCGTGTAGTGTTGGAATAAATGGGTTAGTATGGATTCTTTTGGTTCGTGTCATTGGTTTTGAAATATGAACACTCTGAAAACATTTGAGTCATATTATATTTGGTATATACCGATATTTGAGTTTGAGTCTTAACGCGCGCCTTATTTTGATAGGTTGCGGTTTTCGTGTTTCCCGGGCATCCATATCGTCATTGATCGTCTCGCTACCATTGTTTATACTCAGTTTCTGAGTACCGTGATTGACTTACCACGTGGCTAAGGTGAGTTCATAGCCCCTTTTTACTTGTACATGGTTTCTAAACACGGGGTGAGATTTTATATGGTGGAACACAACCATTTAAAAACTGTATGCTATCCAGAATTTGTATGCTATCCAGAACATTTATGCTTTCCAGATGAATTCAATGATATTATTGCTTTTAGACGTTAGCCTTGAGTTTCCTCTTCCGTTTATGAACCGTTAATTGTCCCGTATGCTTTGCGCTAAGCGAAAATGTTGTGGGTGGATCCATCGGGATTGACTATCCACATCTCAAGTACCTTGACGCACTAATATTCGTTTATACTTGAGTATTTAGGCTGAATACTCCCTAGAGGAACTTACATTGAGTTAAGCTTCAGTTCATGAGCTAAATAGCAATAATATGCACCGTGACTATGGACAATGTACATAGTTATCCCCCCCATTACTTGTTTTACAAATTCTATTGTGTTCCACACCTTTACTGCTAAACCTATGAATATCACTCAACTTTATGTTGACGATTTTACATGTTTAATCTCAGGTATTATTACTTAGCTTTGCTTGGATGGGAACCCGCAGGATATTATCGCAACTTGGAGATTTCTGTGTAGTTTTCAATTTTGGTTTTATCTGAAAACTGTCAGAAGATTTTTCTGTATTTTTGGTAATTAAGTGCTATAAATTATGATGAAATAATAAATCTTTCCGCATATAAAACTTTGGGACCTATGTTTAAAACTCTTATCTTTTATGATGTAATGTATATGTTTTTATTACGTCAGCTTTGTGTCGACTGTAATTCATTATTTCTTGTACCCTGACGTGTTACCCCCTCGTTGCCTAGTTGTTCCATGTCAGATTCTGGGGGTCTCACAGATTGGTATCAGAGCGATGGTTATAGGGAACTGGGTCGTTTTCAAAACTTAGTCTATAACCGAAAAGTTTAAATGTTTCATGTTTTAAGTGTCAATCACATAATCTGCCAATGTTGTTCGATATCTGCGCGGGTAAATCTCCAATCCTTATTATTTACTTTTAATTATCATCGTAGTATTTCTTCTCCTGATTACATGTTGAAATATTACATTACTCTAGTGACGATAATTACTATCGCTTTTCAAAGCCTTTGTGCTTCATGAATTATCATTGAATATTACCGTGATTACATCTGCTCTTACTGTATTTCTTGAATTCTTGTGGATTGATCTTGTTGCAATGATTTTATATTGTTATGACGTTACATACTTGTATTCGGAGCGCGTATGCTCCTGACTTTTCATACTTACTTTTCTGAGTACTATTGTTATCTTGTTCCTGCGTGATACGACTGACCTCATATACTCGTTCGATTTGAGCCGGCTGTTTTTCTCGACTCACTGTTACATGTTGTCGTATTCTCGTGATACCATTGTTCGGGATTGGATAAGTGTTGTTTTCGATGAAACTTCTGATTTTTATTTTACTACCGTGCGTGTTGCTTTCATTGTTAAACCTCTTTAAAATATCTACTTAGATATCCAGATGATTTTCTGACCATCTGTGATTGGATTCCTTGAAAATTAGTCTATCGACCATTGTGTAGCTCAATGTGTCTCCTAGAAAGACTAAAGGACATCGTGTGAGTCACACATCTCGAACCATTCGTTGAATCAGTACTGAATAATATCGTGGGTTTTCGTAATCTTGATTTACCTTTACGCCACCGTTTTACACGACCTCATTGGCCATTCTACGTTTCGACTTCGAATTACAACGTCCATTTGTACCTTGAAACCATCATTGTCATCTTGAGATTTATCCTTTATTGTGTACTGAATGTTTGGAATGCAATTCTATTCCTATAAACTTGTATCCCTCCCTTTTTATTAAACCTCCTCGCTCTAGGAGTGCAACCCGTTAATATTCCATGTCTTATCAGTATGTCTTGTGATTTTGGAAAATCATGCCACCCAGAGACTATCCTGCATTACATGTTGCAATCGAAGACACGGATGTCATGCGTTGTTTTTTATCTCTCAGATTGTCGTTGGCATTCTTGAACCATTTCTATACTGTGTTTTCTTTACATGATTAATTATGCAGTCTATTCTCTTTCGTCTTTATGGAATCCACAAGTCTTGTGTGTACATTAATTATGGGTTATTATGAAATTTAGATTTAATTTCAAGTTGTGTTGAAAAATATACTTTGTACAGGAACTTTACAGGAATGTAACAGTGTAGAGAAAATATGTTTATAATCTTAGACATAAAAATATATTTTTACCTGTTGACATGTTCGTTTAGGACATAATATTTTACCAAGTGAACATTGAAATCGAGCAAGTTACGCTCATTTGAGATTGTAAAATCTAAGAAGTTATTTTCTGAATAATTCTAAAATATCATTTTGTTGACAGATTTAATGCAAGTGCATTTTCGTCCATTTATGATCCGTTTCAAGTCTCGAGTAAAACTAGAAAGTTGTTCAAAACATCGTTTTACATCGAATTGCATTATACTTCGAGTCTTATTTAGCGAGTCAATTGGCGGGTCAAACCCAAAAGTCAAAGTTGACGGAAAAGGGTTAAAACTGATAGAATTTAAAAAATATGGATTGAAGCGTTTTTGAGTTCGTTTGAGCTCGTAAAACTTTAACTAATGATATTTTGCAAAATAAAAACATTGATTGCATTTTAAAACGTTTAAAAATAGTAACCTTGAGCTCGGTCATCCATAAATCCTGAACTTTTAGGAATCAAGTGGTTTGATAAACTGATGCCCTACTTTCTTAAAATGCATATTTATGTCAATTAAATAACGATGTAAACACATATGGATTCCTTAATCTTTTCTTTTATATATGACTTATTTGTCATTCTATATTGTCTTTCTTTGCTTCTATCGTACCACTAATTTAGACCGAGGTTGAAGTTGTTGCTTTCGTATTGTTCGTTACCATCTTGACACGTGGCTCCTGACGATTTCTACTAAACCTCTTGAAACCTTATCACCTTGTAACCATTTCATTTACTGTCATGAACTACTATTCATTACCCTCTTGTAACCACTCGCTATTTTACAAAATGTTCCACTTTGACTTTACAAAATACTTGAAGGTTATCTTATAGAATTAATTTATATTAATTTTACAATGTATTTTCACAATTTATTCTACTTTGGTCTTATGAAGAACCCTTGTAGCAATACAAATTGTTGAATTAAATATCTA
This sequence comes from Glebionis coronaria, assembly GCA_025667525.1. NCBI lineage: Eukaryota > Viridiplantae > Streptophyta > Magnoliopsida > Asterales > Asteraceae > Glebionis > Glebionis coronaria. Next base: position 460,346,896 of record CM046879.1, on the reverse strand, counting down.
GCCAGTAACTTAGTGGCGAAGAGTTACACAAATTATTTTGATTCCTGTTTTTATAAATGACATTATATACATATTTTAAATCATATGATATGTAATACTGATTTGACGAAGCTGAGCATCGCATTGCTAGTCCTAGATTATGCATGTCCTGATCACCTATGCTTAATTTAGAAGGAGCCATGAAAGGCCGAATAGTAGTCACCTTAAATATTTAACCAAGAATCAACTTTTTAATTACGTTCTTTTAAAAGTAGATAAAATAAAGTTTAGAAAACTTTTACATCTTATGCGAGTAGCACCATTTGCGACATACACAAATGAACCCTGATCTTTTCCTGAACAAAGTACATGCCTCAAGCACAGATTTCCTTACTCAACGATCTTTGCTTTACTTGCTACCTCGCCATCCTCATGATATAATTCTTGTTACCACTTGTTTAATTTCTTACCATTGATACAAGACTTGAAAGTTTCAACGTTGTTATGCTTCTACATCGATCGACTTTCTCTATCTATTTTGGTGGATTTTCGAAACGTCTCTGGACGTGAATGATGATTTATGACTGGACGTGAACGATAATTTCATGTATTTGTCACGATATGTGTTAGACTCCATCGTTTTGAAATTCATTCGTACAAATCATATGTTGATTTCGCCCTTCATTGCTAATGTTGTTCATTTTACTGGAATTCCTCTCAAGTGACTTCTTAAGAATTTTTTTAATTCAAAAATTCGTTGTGTGGCTTTTCTCTTTCGTTCATGTATCGACCATCGAGAACTTAACAATCCGTTGTTGGTGACACCAACTGCACTCAAGAAGTCATGACTTGCTATAATCATTTGTTTCTTATTATTTTTATCATCGACGCGTCTAATCTATCGCGTTTATTAAAGATTGATACGACTTTCGCTTTATTCCCTTGTGTTATTGCTTGCATACAAATTATTGACCTTTATATGTCTCATATCCGTTGTTGTCTAGTCACCTTTTGAAAACCAGAATATGTCAAGTTGTATCTTTTAAAGTACTTGATTTTACCATACTTTACTGTCAACCTAATGAAACCTAATGAAATTAATAAATTAATTTATAATTTCTAACAATGATTCTAAATAATTTGGAAACTTGATTTTCCCTAATGGTAACGTTAAACCTGAGTTTTAACAATAACTTCATACAGTCACCCAAAAGCTCTTAAGCTGATCGAAATAACTACTTTTAACTGTTCTACTTTTGTTTTGAAAATCCTGATCAAGAAAAAGATATAGCAACAACTTACACACTAAATATAGATAGTTTGATTTTAAATCACTACACCTTGTAAAATTTTCTTTTAATCAAGAAAATATTTAAACTGAGTTTTAAAGTTATACCAAAATCCTAGACAACTGATTGTGACAGCTTGTATTTTAAATGATCATATTTAATCCATTTTTCCCTTCTATTTCTCTTGTAAATAGATTCATACGTTTTAAGATTGTCATGTTTTACAGTTGCGCGAATTGCGACTCCTTGTTGATTAACAATCTTGGTTCATTTTAGCACACTTTGCCTGTTTAAACAATTCTTGTGTTCATTTTATCTTCTGATATTTCCCCGTGCCGAAAGTTCATTATTCTAATCGGAGTTTGAAAATTTATTCGAAAAGGAACTAAGAAACTGAAGCGTAGTGAATTCAAATTGTGAAGGTACGTTGTGGTGCAGAAATTTCCTAGGAAGCAATGAATTTGTTCTACACTTTGTACCTCCTCTTGTTGCATCTTCTACTGTTTCCAAGAGAACTCTTAGGGACCAGAGTTCCTTTAGGGGGGGAAGACTGTAAGAACCCGTAATTTTCCCAACATTATTTTATTCTTTTATTCGTGCTTCTTGAATTTTCTAACGTATTACGTTTTCCTGTATTCTTATATGTAAATCATGAGATGTTGATATTTTAATAAATTATACTTTTCAAGTATTTTCTGATCATCGATAAATATTTTATCTGGAATTATTAAATTTTATTTTATTTTTCCATATTTATTTAAATCAAATTTTTTGATTTAAAATCACCCGCGTGCGTTTTACAACGAGTTTATTCAAAAACAATGTACAACGAGAATTCCTAATGATCGCGATACCGACGGATGCCCAAAATTTTACATTTTATTATTGATTGTTTCGATAATTAATATTTTCGACGATTTCATTTTAATTACGTATTAAGTCGTGTCGGGAAACCATAAGATCACATTTATGATGTATTGTAACTTCTGAAAAAGTATTTTTACGAAACCCGAACCCCATAAATATTTTCAATATTTACTAATAACCATTTTCTACCCTTTCAACTATCTAATTTATTTTTAGTCCATAAGTTTCAAAAGTGACAAGTTTAGTCCCTACACTTAAACCACCATATTTATACTCTTTTCTTTCCACTTTCACACATACAAAACAAGTTTATAAAAAAAAACACATCTCCTCCCACCTCCATTTTGCCGCCACCCTAACACCATAAACCACCATCATCCATCATGAATTAACAAAAACTAATTTAGGACCACCTCATAGATTTCAATGGTGATTCTAATGACACCAAAATCATATACATGCATCAAGGTTTTAAGATTTTTATGATTTATGGTTGGTTTATGTTATAATCATCATGCATGTGAGGATCTTGGTAAGATTATCACTTTTTGATCCTAAAAAGTTTGGTTTTTGATATTTGATTTTGTTAAATTTGTCATACAAGTGTTTTTAGGAGTGTTTGGTTGATGGGTATGATAGTAGAGTGATTCTATTGGTATGGGAATAATTAGTTTTAGTTGGAAAATTAATTTGACATGATTTCTAAAATGGTATTTTAGGACAGCAGGCCTAGAACAGATTTTCCGTGGGTTTAAGGTTTGTGATAAGTTGATATTATTTGATTTTGTTATAGAGTTTTCCGAGATGCTCGTTTTGATATAAGATAGATCTTCTAACTCTTTACGAGTCAAAGGTTATGATAGTTTTAGTATTCGTGTACCGGGAGACGCAAGTCGGCACAATTCGAAATTGTGGCTGATTTTGGGTCGACTCTCGGGGACTTTAGGCTTGGTTAGATAATGTGTACTACTGGTTTTCAAAGTCTATAAACTTAATTTGATGAGTGTAGTAGTGGTTTTAAAAGGCGGATTGTCAAGTTAGTACTTTTAAAGCGGTATGAACGGTCTTAAAAAACAAGTGCACAATCTGTCCCAAATTTAGAGTCGAGTAAAGTGTCGAGCTGATGGATTTTAAAGTGTGAACTTTGGATCAAATTATGGAAGGTTCTTATATAGGTTATAAGTGACCTTGACACCAAGTTTCATCTAAAACGGACAAGTCTAGATAGGGTAGATTGGTGTGTACATTCGGAGTGTACTTGCTGATTTGTATTGAACACGTAGTTCAATGCTTGTGTGGCGTGCGTTTGAGTATTCACCATTGGACATGGTGACTTACTCAAGTGCTTAGTCATTATATAAATGACTTAGCTACTGGTCCGATTAAGGTAAAGTAATAGTTTGACTTACGTTGACTTGACGTCGTATGACGGGTCAATTTCAAGTGCACAAGTGTTTAATCATGTAGTGTTGGAATAAATGGGTTAGTATGGATTATAATGGTTCGTGTCATTGGTTTTGAAATATTAACACTTTGAAAACATTTGAGTCATATATTATTTGGTATATACCGATATTTGAGTTCGAGTCTTAACGCGCGCCTTATTTTGATAGGTTGCGGTTTTCGTGTTTCCCGGGCATCCATATCGTCGGTGATCGTCTCACTACTATTGTTTCTACTCAGTTGCTGAGTACCGTGATTGACTTACCACGTGGCTAAGGTGAGTTCATAGCCCCTTTTTACTTGTACATGGTTTCTAAACACGGGGTGAGATTTTACATGGTAGAACACAACCATTTAAAAATTGTATGTTATCCAGAATTTATATGCTATCTAGAACGTGTATGCTTTCCAGATGAATTCGATGATATTGTAACTTTTAGACGTTATCCTTGAGTTTCCTCTTCCATTCATGAACCATTAATTGTCCGTATGCTTTGCGCTAAGAGCGAATGTTGTGGGTGGATCCATCGGGATTGACTATCCCCGTCTCAAGTACCTTGACGCACTAATATTCATTTATACTTGAGTATTTAGGCTGAATACTCCCTAGAGGAACTTACATTGAGTTAAGCTTCGGTTCATGAGCTAAATAGCAATAATATGCACCGTGACTATGGACAATGTATATAGTTATCCCCCCCCCCCCCATTACTTGTTTTACAAATTCTATTGTGTTCCACGCCTTTAATGCTAAACCTATGAATATCACTCAACTTTATGTTGACGATTTTACATGTTTAATATCAGGTATTATTACTTAGCTTTGCTTGGATGGGAGCCCGTAGGATATTATCGCAGCTTGGAGATTTCTGTGTAGTTTTCAACTTTGGTTTTATCTAAAAACTGTCAGAAGATTTTTCTGTATTTTTGGTAATTAAGTGTTATAAATTATGATGAAATAATAAATCTTTCCGCATATAAAACTTCGGGACCTATGTTTAAAACTTTGATCTTTTATGATGTAATGTATATGTTTTTATTACGTCAGCTTTGTGTCGACTGTAATCCATTGTTTCTTGTACCCTCACGTATTACCTCCTCGTTGCCTAGTTGTTCCATGTCAGATTCTGGGGGTCTCACAATCAACTTAGGAATTGATAGGTAAAGAATCAATTCCTAGGAAGAATAGGAAGTAACTTTTGATATCTTAATCAAAGATTAGAGAAGAGAAAAAGAACAAGATAAAGACGCAGATACATTAATTTATTTATAATCCAAATATGAGTACAGTTACACACATATAAGCTACACACGAAACACTATTGCTATTATTTTCATTAACAACCTTATACTAAAGAAATATGACATAAAGGACCCTAAACTTAAAACAGACACATAACATAATATAAACCAATATATCTAGATTCTAGACCATACGTCCTTACCGATACGTTGTTCGAAGAAATATCGGTGCAAAGTTTATTGCAATCTTATGTAATTTGCCTACTCATGAAGTAGATTTAAGCTGATAACTTCACATATTGCAATCTAGTTATTTGACATAGAGAGATATTCGATTTAATAACCATCAAAGAAACACGGTAAAAAACTGAATCCTTGCAAGGTCTTCTTCACAGGGCCGTACTGACTGTTTTGATACCCTGGGCGGGATGTTCGAAATATGCCCCTGCCAAATATGGTAAACAAAAATAGACCCATATAGTCGACAAGACAAGGAAAAAGCACGCATATATACTTTGTAAAACTTAGTTAATGTCAAAATTATGTATGTTCGAAATAAATTTTTATACACTCATGTATCTTTAAGCACTACAATATTAGTTTTTTTTGTGAAATTAGAAATAACAGTGAGCTTTAAGCAGTACCAGTGAGTGAACGCGTACATGTGAGTAGTAGTTCTTTTATTTTATAAAACGTTTGAAAACGTAATTGTATATGTAATCGTAGTTTATAAACAACTCATAAATGCTTAATATGGATAAATATTGCTTAATAAAGTGTCAGGAAATGATCCTTTCGAAGAAAAAAAAAGATAAAACTACTTGATATTTATCAAACAAGTACTTCCTCCGTCCTTAAATAAGTGTCCATTTTGACTTTTTGTGGTTTTTCTTGTTCAGTTTTGACCATAAATATTCTTTTTATGTTATATAATACTTGATAAAAATTATACTAATAAAATTTCATTGTAAACTCGATTCATTCATATAATTTATATCAAATATTATATAACACAAATGCATATATTTACAGTTGAAATTGAACACAAAGACCGAAAAAAATCAAAATTAACACTTATTTAAAAACGGAAGGCGTATTAAAAATCACAACTATCAACTCTCATCGCTCTCGAATGCTCTTAAACGCTTTTTGCCGAATACACCACAACAGTATATGTTAAAAAAATATTTTATGTATATCTTAAAAAATTTCACAAGTATATGTTAAAAAAAACAAAAAGTGCTAAAACTTGAAGCCGACAAACCAAGAGGAGAGATGGACCAAAAAGATAAAAATGAAAAGTCACGTGTCATTTTGCCAATAAACATTAAAAAAATTATTACTCACTCACATGACCAATCACAAAAAAAGATTTTTTATTTTCCTACATCTTCCTTAGAGCAACTAGAATAGAAGTGTTTTAAAAGAGTTTTTAACCAAACTATTGTTTTTTGAAAAAGTAATTACCATTATATAGCTAATTGAAAACTATTGACAAATGTATAGTGACACCTTCCAATCTTAATACTACGTAATACATATCAAAAAGTATAAAAAAAACTTTATTACGTGATAATGTGATATACTACCTTTGTCATCTTTCAAAATCTTTTACAAAACAAAATACAGTTTTATATTACATTATTTGTTAGTATATGACTTATATCTATGACTTTGTTTATAACACCCCACTTTGATAAGTGAACCATTATGCGTATTTATGGCGTGTCATCAAAACATGCAAGGTAATATGTACTAAAACATACATGACCATAGGGAAAACCGGAATCAAACATCGGTTCCCAAACATAAGCCCAAAACATAAATAAAGTAAATGAACTAGGAGGACAAGACAAGTGTCCAAACAAGCATAAGTATATGAAGGCAAAAAGGAGAAGAAGTCTGAGATAGCTTCCATCGTATGCGCGTCCTCCAAATGCTTAAGTATGTCCTTTGGTACCTGCCATTTTGGGACATGGAAAAGAAAGTAACGGCTGAGCAATACCCTCAGTGAACGGATATATGACATAGTATGAATGGCTAAAACATAACTAAGACTAAAAGTAGCGAAAATGTATAAGTCCTGGAAAACCTGGAACATGTTTATAAAACTGGTTTTATAGTTTGAAAAGACTTATGTTTTTATATGAAAATCTGTAATAGTTAGCCAATAGCCCATATAGGTCATGAGGTTCCACCGTACATGAATACTTGGAGGAGAGACCTCGTCATGCAATTAGAGGGGTTGCCTCTAATTAAATAGTCTGGGTAGGAGGGATCAACTCCTTGTGAATGATGCAAGGCACACATCACATTCACCATGAAAATCCTGTAAAACATGTAACTAGGATGCACCCATACGCCCCACATAATAATTAATATAGGTCAAAACTGAAAAGGGACGCCACGAGCAATCACTCCGTCGTGGGGAAGTCATAACACGGGTGCCTCCAGTGTTATGGTTATGGTACCTCCATAACTAGGTGACACTGGCCATGCATGTATATGGCTTAGGCATTTAATCTAACATAATTAATCAAACATATATAACAATACTGGAAAAACAGTTGGCTGTAAACGGGGAATCCTAATAAGGAAAGAATGTCCATACTGAAGGACGGAAAATATCCGTACCTTGTGTCTAGTGAACGAGGAAAGACAAAAGGATGAATAGCCCTACTCCGACCTCACTAAAGCTACCTAAATAGGGGACATGTATAAGTGTTCTGATTACTGAGTACGTAACTGATTATAACATGTCTTAGCTTGTTTTATATGTTCTTGTCTTGTTTTACTATTTTAAATGTTATACGGTGTCTATCATGTATTTCATGTATTTTGATTAAGTATTATCTGGTATTCTTGTATTATTATACTTATTGTGTAATAATGAGTAACTTTCTAAAAATAGCAGGTTTGCTAAAATACAAAGTTTCCAAAAATAAAAAGTTTCCAACAATAGAAAGTTTCCAAAAATTGATTAGTTTCTAAAAATAGATAGGTTTCTCAAAGTAGAAAGTTTCCAAAAATAGCAAGTTTCCTGAAATAGAAAGTTTCCATATTTAGAAATAAGCTGGATTAATAAGCTAATAATATAAGCTTAAATTTATTGATTAAATATCATAAGTCGTGTAATTAATAGTGTAGTTTATTAATAATGTCATGATAATTAAATAAACTAGTATAGGTTATATGATTTAATTAAATAAAGGCATGATTTAATTAAATTAAGACATATAAAAATACTTAGGTTAAATATGTATCAATAATTTATTAATTATAACCTAAATCATGATTTATTAATTAATTATAGTCCATGTTTTAATAATTAATTAATACTATAGTCTAAATTAAATCGCAACATACTTAGGTTAAAAACATGTATTACTTACTAAAATAATTATAACCTAAGTCCATGATTAAATTAATTACTATTCATGTTTTAATTAATTTAATTTTTCTTGAAAAATAATATAACTTGTAAAAATTAATCCCGTGAACGAACCCGTGTTTTAATTTAGACCAAACCATGAACCGGACCGAACCGTGAACCGGACCGACCCGTAAACCGAACCGAACCGTGAACCGTACCGAACCGGCCCGACAACGGCTGAACCGGTCTAGCCGGAAGCCACCGTCGTGGCCTGGCTAGCCACTGCTGGACCAAACACCAGCGGCTGCTAGCCGGTGGTTCCCCTTGTTTTCGTTGCGGTCCCACTGTTAGAACAAAGCAGCCACCCGATTGAGCCGGTGGTGCTGCTGTGTTGCGCCGAGACCCAAACAGACCACAAGGCCACCCGACGTGAGTCGGGGTCCCTTGGTTATTGCTTCCAAACCAACACAACCACGCCGAGACCCCTTGGTCTCGGCTGTTGGTGCCAATTGAGCCAAGCCCAGAGCTTTAAGCTCTCGGTTCGTGTGTTACGGCCAAATAAACACCCCCCCCCAAAAAAAAAACCCTTTTATGTTTTCTTGATTAATCTAACATGTGTTCTTATTTGTTTTTAAGATTTATGTAACATATGTTCATGATTCCAATAAAAGAATAAAAAGAAAAGGGTTTAAGAGGTTACCGAATGCGTAAATGAATTTAGTTAATAAACACGAACACGATCTATATAAATTCAATGCCCAAAATCAAACAAACACCCTCCTTGTGTCTCTTGTAGCCGGCGGCAAAGGGAAGCAAAAGAAAGTTAGGGTTTTTATTTTTTTAAGAAAACTTTGTGAATAAAACTCTGTGTTTTCCCTTTTGTTTCTTTTTAGTTAAAACCAGGTTGGGTTGGGCCCCCTATCTTCTCTTGTCCGCGGCTACTGGGGCCCACGAGGGTAAACCCGACTAATTTTCATGTTTAATAATTTACGTGCTCGTTTACTAATGTATTCGTGTTAGTTCGTGGTTAAGCGTTCGTGTTATAATTAATACTTGTACGTAATCAATAATTATCGTGTAGTAATAAATATATACGCAGTTCACATGTTCGTGTTTTTAATGTTCGTGATCGTATGTTCGTGATTATAATTATAATGATTAATAATTATCGTGTAATACCACGTACTTAATAATTATCGTGTACTAACACGTACGAAGTTTCTGTATTTAATATTCGTGACACGTGTTCATGATATAAAATGAAAGTTTTAATTGGTTTGCATGTTTACGTAGTGTACTGTTCATGGCCTTTAGATGCGGGTTTTACAACTCTTCCCCCCTAAAAGAATAATTCGTCCCCGAATTATAGATAAAGTAAACTGAAAGAGGAACATACCCGAATTCAAAACTAGAAAGACATGCAAGATAAAATGACATGAAGATGACGTGCTAGAAAGGAACGAGGAACGTGACATGGCTAAAGAGGGCATGGAACATGACGTGAATGAAAGAATTTATCTGTTTGATGAGAGAAAACGGATAAGAAGTCCGGATGGACTCCTCCGCTCCAAGTGGCTTCCCGTCCCCGAACAGTCCTCTAAAAGGTCTTGGCGGAAATAACTATATTAGTCTTCATGACTTTGTCGTGACGATCCAAAAAATTACTGTTTACCAACATAAGATAGGTCCTCATGAATCTGATTGAGTGGATGAAAGTTAACTTGAGAGGTTAAATGCAACTTTACGATGCGAAATACTCTGGCATAGCTGACATTAATAGCATCTTAGCAATGATGCGCGAGACATACTGAAACGTAGTACATGAACAATTGTGAACGTGATACGTGAACAATTGTGAACGTGATACGGGGAGATATGGTGAGTGTAATATAAGAAACATATGGTGAACAATGATAAGTGTAACATATCGTGAACGTGATATGAGGGACGTGGAATGAACATGACATGTGATACATATCGTGAACATGAGATAACTGAAGAGGTAACACCGCTTATACGAGATGATGAAAAGTTTATTAGAATTGAGTCTGGTCTCCCGAGCTTCTACAAAAACTTCCCAGAATGAAAATGAAACGTAAATCGTAAGCCAGGATACAATCATGAATGTGAACAGTGTCATGAACGTGAGTGCGAAAGCAATTCGTAAAATTGGACAAGGACATGAACGTGACAATTTGTCAGGTCCGATAGCTGAAGGAGTGCCAAGTGATCGGTCGATCCTTGGCTGGAAAATGTCCGATAATCTGCTGTCCTTGAAATCCTTGCGGATGTAAGGATTCTGTAGACTTGGTCAAACTGTTGACAATAACCCAGATAGCATCATGCTTCTTCTAAGTTTGCGGTAATCTGGTAACCAAAATCCATGGAGATCTTGTCCCATTATGTTCACAATTTCTGATGGTGGAAATAACTCCTAGTCTGTTGGTGTTCTATCTTAGCTTGTTGGTATGTCATGTACTTAGATATGAACGTAACTGTATCTTGCTTCATAAAACTGGATCCATAGGAGTTTGCAAAACTGTGAGTCCACAAAATTAGACTTCTTTTAGCGTAGGATTTTCTGGAACACCTAAATGCAGTGTAGGGTTATCACCCTTACGCATAAGCTGAGTCATGGCAAGATTAACCATGAGATCCAGTGTGATTCAGCGTGTCACTGTAATCAACAAGAATTCACACCGGAAAATTTCAGGGTGAAATTTCCCTTGTCGTAGAATTTGCAACATAGGGAGAACAATAACGAATTTGATCATGAGTTCGGAGAAAAACTCCATCCATCAAGTCCATAAATAATGTTGGTGCACTCGTGAGACTAAAACAAAATCATGAATTTAGCATGATCAAATCGTGTACGAGTAGCAGTCATGAAAATGTCCTGCTCTTTCACTCGCCACTGTTGGCAGCATGATCGTAATCCGATCTTAGAAAAGTGCTTAACACCCTAAAGTCGATTGGTCATGTTGTTTATACGTGGAGGAGAATAACGGGTATGAATAAAAGGAACTTCAAAAGTTGTGTCATCAATAATAGCTGAAAATCTTCACAGCCATGAAATAACAAACACGTGCTTTTAAGCATAAATAATTTGTGCAGATTTTCCTGATGGAAAACCATGCTGAATGTATTCAGGAGCCTGAACATTACTGTACATAATCTGATATAAATGACGACCAGTCGTAGCATGGTGTGTTGTTCATAGTCCAAAATCAGAATCATATTAACTCGCATCTGTCTAAGGTAAGTGCGTTAGCAGATTGGATCTTATCAATAGAGTGAAGGGAAAACCTTCGTATACATGGGTGATACGAATGGCGTCCCTTATTATCATGGATATACGAAATACGAAATCAAGAAATGAAGGTGCCATGAAACAAACGTGACAAATCTCACTGAATGTGTTTGCTTGTCTCACGCAGAATGAATCCTGCGTGTCCAAACGCGAATAATACACTGGTGACGGTACTGAAATTCTTTTGGCCTAATTAATACATGGCACAACAAAATGGATATACCCCTTGGAGGGTACCCTGAATTTCTTAGGGCTGTTTCAGAAGATAGACGTGACTCATGTGTCTTGACTCGTGTCTTGAGAAAATGTGCTTATGGCATGTGTCTTGACTGAGTCTTGACAAATAAAATTGAGACTCTAAGGTTATCATGCCAGAATTGGCGGATCGGTTGGACTGCTGAACCTTGTAATATCTGATCACGTCCGTGACTAGTGTTCTATTACTAGGATAGTTGTTGTCACACTAATGGTTACTATCATCTTGTCTGTCAGTTTCATGATGGTCATTCTAATGACTGTGATTCATGCAACTATTTAGCTGAGTGGCCGACTGGTGCCGGTTCTAACTCATATGACTGAAAAGACAAGTGAATGACGTGTGACATGTAACTAAGAATTTAGGGCATGGATTGGGATGGAAATCGTCTGGTGGTGAAGCATCTTCTCGTCCAATTGCTTTGATCTAACGCCTTGGTCTTCGTCTTGTAGGATCTCCCGGTTATGAACAGCATCAGCATCTCGTAGCGTCTCCAAATAATCAGCATCATCAACCTTTAGTAACATCTCCAAGTTACGAGCGGCATCAGCATCTTGTAGGATATCAACAAGTGGAATACGCCTGAGATGATCTAGAATCGACTCACGAATACTCGTGGAGTATTGTAATGGAAATAAACATGGATTACGGTATGTATAATACACATGGGGTACGGTACATGAGGTACACGTTGAATATAGTACATAGAGTACACGTGGAATGCACACGAAATGATCGATATGGGGTCGAGCATCTGACATGATTTAAAGGGAAAATAATTGGTTAAACGGTTAAAAACCAAACTGGAATGAGCATCATGATAACCTGGCAATGCCAGCATAGACAACATTCTGGTAGAATAGAGAAACGCTAAAAGTGTGGTTAAACGAAATTCAACGATGATTTGCATGAAACCATGATTAATGAAAACCAATCGTGACTATCATGAAAGTAGGATTAAATGAAATCCATCAATGTGTTGCATGCAAGCATACTCAACACGATGAAAGCATAATAAACATAAGAAACGTAAGACATAATCAGCATGAAAAAGAAATCAACATGAAGAAATATGGAACAAAATTAACATGAAGAAGCATAAACATAAATCAGCATGAAACGAAGTTAACCATGATAGTATGAAAACATACTTGACATAAAGAGACATAGGAACTAATGAGGGGACATGAGAAAAAAATTTGACTGTAATGAAATGAATTCAAAAATCGCTGGTGTGGACGACCATGGGTCGGTTCACAAAAGTAAAATTTGACATGATTTATTTGATTAGGACATAATACATAATCATGAAAATATATTTATGCATATAAACATGAAAAAATTTATGCATGAAAACATTGTATGGATGCATGATAATGATGTTGATCCCAAACTTAGATCGATTAGCTTTGTGTTAACGAGATTGGATCAAGATTGACACTTAGAAAAACATTGTGTTATGAAACAATCTAAGTGCTATGCGGAATTTAACACTTAGAACAAGAACACACAAAACAGAATAACCCAAACTTTTACTTTGATTGATGATCAAAACTTGTGTACAATGAAAGTGGAAAACATATATATTAACTAAAACCTAAAGGCCTCCTTTTATAGATTAAGGAACCTTGTACAAGAGTCTATGTATCAACTATTTTAGGTAAAGATAAACATAGAAAATACAATGTCAAACATATCTTTACTAGAAGTACAAAACGTGTAGACTAAGTATTCTATCAGTGGTTGAACTTCTTCTTGTCAGCGCTTCTATATCTCGTATCAGTGTCCAGCTGTCAGCGCCTTATTATCTCTTGTCAGCGTCTAAGTTCTTCTTATCAGCGTCTCAGTGACTTAGCTATTTTTATTCCCAACAATCCTCCCCTAAACTTGATATCTACTCTAGTAATCAAATTTCATAATAAAAACAAAATACAAGGAGGATTCTTACAAACTAATCTTCTTTCTTAATAAGGGAATAAATAAATCTAACTAAATCCTTACTAACATCACTGGTATAATCAACCTCTAATGGTGTAGATATCATCAACTTCAAAACATCTTGTGACATAGGATATTCAGCATCAACCAAAAGATATTCTGAAAATTTGGATGTACTAAGATGATATACACCAGCAGCTGAGTAAATACGCCATGTCATTCCACTAATAACATCCAGATCCAACCAAACTGGATCAGCTTCATTTGGCTCAATCATTCTCTTGAATGTGGACCAAATCTTTATTCCATTTACTGAAGTAGGTTCTTCAGTCTCATACTTGGCCTTCATCAACGTCCATAAGTCGACCAAGTCTTCTCTATCAAAGATAGCAAACATAGACATGAAAGAAGTGAGAGTGTGTACCTTATCACCAGTTCTGGTGATCATCCAAAAACCACTTGCATCTTCTTCATATTAAATTATGGGGTTTCTAAAATCAAGAGGCAACACTTCTACAAAATTGGAAGCCTCCAATGGTTAAAGCTTCATACTCTTCCTTAAAACAGCCTCACTTAGATTCAATGGATCAAGCTTTGGAAACTCAATTGGCAAACCCTTCTTCACTGGCCTAGGAACTATAGATGCCTTCTTAATCCTCATATGTTCCTCCATTTCCTCTTGCCTTTACTTTGAGAGTAGCCTAAAAGTTCTATCCTTACACAGAGAATCCCAAATAGGATAAGCCAAACACTCCAATTGTTCAAAACTAAGACCTCTAAACTTTGCATAAGTCCACCCAGTCTGATGATTCCTTAACAGCAAGTAATACAATTCTCTCCTTACTGTTTTGGATTCTAGCTTGATATTGGTAGGTTTATTATTTTCCCATACCCTAAGATTATCCTGCAACTTCAAAATCCCTTCAAGACACCAAATCTTCTCAGGAATAGAAACATTTGGATCACTCAAAACTTCATATTCATACTTAAAGAAAAGCTCAGCAATCTTAGGTATATTCAAATCAAATTTCATCTTCAATTCTCTAAGCTTCTGCAAACCCAACTCCTCCCTATATTCTAGCCTCTCATGTTCTTCAAGTATCATAACACTTGAATCAGTACTCTCACCATCACTTCCTTCCTTATTACTTTCAGAAGTAGTCATAATTTGTGACTCAATAGCAGTTTTCTTCATCTTCTCCTTTTCCTCAAGTTGTGCAGATAAAATGGAATCGAAATGTACCTGGGCTGCATCCTTGGGAACCTCTGCTTCTACCATAATCCCTTTACCTTTATCCAATACATCAATAGAAGGTAAATAAGTTGATAGTACCTGTGTAGACACATCCTTAATGATAGTTGCTGACTGGGATACACCAACTACACCTGTAGTTTTGTCAGCGTCTAAAACCTGAATGTCAGCGCTTGATTTGTTCTTGTTAGCGCTTGACTTTGTGAATTGATCCATCATCTCTGTAAACGTCAACTTTGTAGGAGTAACCAGTGAAGCATCAAAACCTGGTTGCTCTTTCAAACCTGTAAGGGCTTCAGCTACATCCAGTGAATTTTCAAAAGAAGCACCTTCGTGTGAGCCTTTGTCACTCATATGGACCTGTTCATCCTCCCCTTTGGAAGAATCCTCCTCCCTACGCCTAAAGTTAGCACCCTCCAAAATAGCTATTCTCTCCCTCAATTGCTTGAGTTCAAGGCCTTGTGCATTGACAACCTATAGAAGGTTTGTATTTTTCTTTTGCAAGCTCATACAAACCATCGTCAATTCCATTACTAATAAGGGTTCCATACTGCCCTCCTCTAGTATGGGAAGTTGCCCTCCCATAAGAGACTCATTGAGCATGGGTGTAGACTTAAAGATGTTGGGACTGACGTGTCCTGCATCTAAGCGAGTACCACTAGTCCTAGCCTCACCTATATCACCAACCACACTTGTGGTGGTGGTTCTCTCTACAACATGGCTAGGATCACTAAAGGAGAACACTCCAGCAATCCTTTGGCGTTTTTCTAACCTATAATCATAGGGTTCAGTGGAAGAAGAATGAAGGTCTGTTTGGGATTGTGGGTGAAAGGTGTCAGCGTCAAGATTGGTAGTGTCAGCGTTGGGGTTGGAGGTATCAGCATTGATATTTGGAATGTCAGCGCCTGGTGAGGGAGGGTCAATGTGCATGTGTTGGGGTGATAGTGGTTGGTCTGGAATAGGGTCTTGAGCAGGTTGTGGTGGTGGTGGTGGAGGGTTTGCAGCTGCCAGTATGACAGCATGCATAGCTGGGGTAAGAGGAAAATCCCTATAGGGTGGCGAATTCATGTTGCCAAACACAGTTTTCTTTTGTTCAGGGACTTTATAAAAATGATCATGGTCCCTGGTACAATAGCCTTGCATTCCAAAAATCATTTGCAAAAATCTAGGATACGCAAGGGTCATCTTGGTACCCTTGTTGTGAAACATGCCATCAAAAATCACTTTTGAAAAATTGTAATTTTGCCCTCTTGCAAGACAAACAATGGCACTCCTGATAGATCAGTTGATTTCATTGAATGAAGAGCATTTGGGACTCAAACATTGAAGGATGACATGAATGAGGAACTTCCAGGCTGGGGGAAATTGTTGTTTGGTATAACGGTTTAAGTGCCCAATAGGGGGCAAATCATAACCCAAGCCTCGAAGTCCCAACTCTAGATCATCAATGGGAAGGGTGGTTATACCATCAGCATCATTAAGATGCAAAGCTTGGCCAACCAAAGCTTCAGTAACCACCCATTCAACCCCATGAACAGTAGCATATAATGTAATCACTCCATCAACCGTTCTGGAACGTATAGTGTTCCAAAGCTGCTTGATGTATGTGATAGGGACAAGTGGAGTGTGAGTAAGAGCATACCTTAGAGGAAAAGCATTCAAATACGAAACCATCTCAGTATATTGAGGATGAATAGTATTATCAGCAACCAAATACGCCACCAGGTTATGCTGACTCTTAAATTCCAACTCCACATTATCTGGTTTGAACTTTGGGGCCATTTGAAATGTATATGAAAACTTGTAAGTGACAAACAATGAAGATATGAAGGTTAGAAAATTTTGCTAGACAAGAATAGTTGTTACCCTGTTGAAACAAAATGAGTCGTATTTATAGAAAAGAAACTAGCACACTATTGATTGAAAAAGAAGGCAAAGATATTTAAAAAGTAATGATGTAAATCTTGAAAATATTTAACTTATCTTTGCATTAATAAAAAGTTACCAAGTTTCTAAAATTACGGCCCAAATTTTCGTTAAAAATAACAACTGGGTAGGACCCAATGTTGTCAACGGTCAAAAATTAATTGTCAGCGTACCGGCTACATCTTGCCAGCGTGTAAATTTTTCCATGTCAGCGTTCGATTTGGTCCTATCAGCGTCTAGAGTAAAATATGTCAGTGGCCAAAAATAAAATAAAGAAGAACATAAAAAGACCTTTACAAAGATATTTACCCTAATAAAGATAACTTAAACTCTGACACAGACTGAAAATAGCATTCTCTGTTCAATTATACACACTTGCATAAGCAAGATAGACATAATTGCCCTCAAGTGACCCTTGCCAAAGTAATTCCTTAGAGATGAAGTAATCTCCATGTAAACACTTTGTAACTCCCATGGTAACCCATTATAAATATATATACCAAGTCTCCTAACCAACCAATACCAAATATAGGTCAAAAAGTCTTGGCAGCATACAAAGTATAAAACTTTGCATGCTACAGTGCCTCAAGGATTAGAAATTCCAATAAATTCTTAAAGAAGAAGTCTCCACTATTTCTAATCCCCACTCACCTGTGGACACAATCTATAATTGTGATAAGAGCATTCTAATAATACCCAAGATCCTAAAGGTAGCCTAAACCTCCCCTTAAACTATGATATACAAAGTTGCCAAAAATAAAATACGCAATAAAAATTTATGTCAAGATAGGAATGTATGACATTCCAACCATCATCCATAAACTTGAACACACTCCTAGTAGCTAAAAGATCCATAAGCAACTATGTATCCATTTGTACAATGCTCATAATGCCTGCATAATTAGATCAAAACCACAAAAACTAACATGTTGCTGTTAGCGTCCATTTTGACACTTATCAGCATCTTAATAAACACTTGTCAGCGTCTGTCTAAACACTTTGTCAGCGTCTTAACAAACACTTGTCAGTGTAAATCTGAACACTTGTCAGCGTCTCAACAAACTTTGTCAGCGTTAGAAAATAATAGTGGAAAGACCTAATACTTTTACAAAGACCAATAGCAGTGCATATCCTGTACATACTTTTACAATAAGTTCAAAAACACATTTTAGGTAAGATTGATCATTCCAATACTTGTTACCAAGTACTGAAACCTCCCAGCATCAAAAGGTTTAGTTAACAAATCTGCCACATTTTCTTCAGTGTCAACCCTATCTGGTTGTATTAAACCTATTTCAAAACAATCTCTTATAAAATGATGTCTAATTTCTATGTGTTTTGTTTTAGAATGATGTACAGGATTCTTAATAATGCATAATGTACTGTTATTGTCTACAAAAATCTTGGTATGCATAAAATTATACCCATAATCCAACAGTTGGTTCTGAATCTATAGAACTTGTCCACAACAAGCAGCTACAGCTACATATTCTGCTTCAGTTGTAGAGTTGGCCACCACTGTTTGTTTCTTGCATTTCCAAGATATCAATCTGCTCCCAAGAAATTGGCATCCACCAGTTGTGGATTTTCTATCAAACTTGTCACCTCCATAATCACTGTCTGAATAACCAATAAGCTCCAATAGAGAATCTTTAGGATACCATAATCCCAAAGAGCGATAGCACCTAAGGTATCTAAAGATCCTTTTAACAGCATGAAGATGACATTCCTTAGGATTCACTTGATGGCGTGCACATGCACACACAGCAAACATGATGTCAGGTCTAGAGGCTGTAAGATACATCAATGATCCAATCATTGATCTATAATGCCTGACATCCACTTCTTTTACATCCCCAATCTTTCCCCAAGGGTGTTCTCTATCCATGGGTGTGCTAGCCCGTTTTTCATGTAGAGAAAAGCCAAACTTCTTCAAGATTTCTTCTACATACTTGTCTTGAGAGATAAAGATACCATCTTCTTTCTGTTGAACTTGTAACCCTAGAAAGAAGTTCATCTCTCCCATTGCACTCATCTTGAGTTTTTCTATCATGAGCTTGGAAAAGTCTTCACTCATCTTTGGATTTGATGAACCAAAGATGATATCATCCACATAGACCTGAACAAGTAGAAAATCCTTACCAGTCTTCTTGGTAAATAAAGTTTGTTCTATGGTTCCCCTCTTAAACCCATTTTCCACCAGATAGGTGGACAGTGTTCCATACCATGCTCTAGGGGCTTGATGAAGTCCATACATTGCTTTCTTCACCCTATACACTTTGTCTAGATGTTCTGAGTCTTCAAACTAGGAGGATGCATGACATAAACCTCCTCTGCAATTGTGCCATAAATAAAAGCACTCTTCACATCCATTTGATAAACTGTGAAGCCCATGCAAGAAGCATAGGCTAGGAAAATCCTTATTGCTTCAATTCTTGCAACAGGTGCAAAAACCTCTTCATAGACTATTCCCTTTTCTTGTGTATAGCCTTGAGCAACTAAACGTGCCTTGTTTCTGACCACAATCCCTCTTTCATCCTTATTGTTTCTAAGAACCCATCTTGTCCCTATAGGTCTTACATACTTAGGACGGTCCACTAACTCCCAAACATCTTGAATAGCAAATTGGTGAAGCTCATCCTGCATTGCTTCCACCCAACTTGGTTCTTTGAGAGCATCAAAAATCTTCTTAGGTTTCTGTTGTAACAGAAAACAAGCAAACAAACATGCCTGTACAAGAGGGGTATCAACCTTCTTGTGGATATTAGCAATAAAACCTCCTTGATCTGATGAGACCTTCTTGTTTGAACAGGAGACAAAACCTCACCAATGATTAGAGAAGGAGGATGATTTTTTATAGTAGTTGTAAGTGTTCCTCCTATAATAAGTGTGTCGTCTTCAATCTCAGTCTCCATGTTGCCAATATCATCTTCATATCCTCCTTTGTCATCACTAGAATGAACCTATTCATGAACTATGGAAGGTTCACCTTGTTCAAAAGTATTGGAAGAGAATGGATGCCCAAACAGGTTGTCAGCGTCTGATCTGTCAGCGTCTGAGTTTAACCTATCAGCGTTGGATTTGCCTTTATCAGCGCTTGAAGATGCATGCATGTTTTCATCAATTGGCTTTTCTTGTGGACCAACTTTCTCCTTATCAGCAACAGCAGCTTGTGCAAATCCATCAGTCCATATAGGAATGGTAACATACGCAAGTATGTGTTCTGATTTGACTACATGTGATCCTTCTTCCTTGTCAACCTGTTTACCTGTTATTTCAACAATAGGTTCTTCCACAACATTTGAATCCCTTTTCACAATGTCTGGATTAGTAACAGGCATATAATTCGAGGTTCTAGATAAAGGTTCTAAATCAAAGAACCAATTTGGTCCACTCTCAGGATCACTAGGTTTACTCTCTGAAAGCTTAACATGTACCTTTTCAAGTATACGTTTTTTTCTTTCTTATTGTAAACCCTATATCCTTTACTCTGCACTGAATAGCCCATAAAATAGCCTTCATCACCTTTGGCACTAAACTTTCCTAAGGCATCACTAGTATCCAAAATCACTACATGACATCCAAAGGGTTTAAGAAAACCTATATTAGGTTTCCTATTCCAAAATAGCTCATAAGGTGTCTTACTATGGGTTTTGTTGATCAATGCTCTATTCTGAACATAGCAAGCTGTATTCACAACGTCAGCCCAAAAAGCAATGGGAAAATTAGCATCAGCCAACATTGTCCTAGCTGCTTCTATGAGTGTTCTATTCTTCCTTTCAGCCACCCCATTCTGCTGTGGGGTTCCAGCTATACTAAACTCCCTAGTAATCCCTTTGATAACACAGAAGGCATCTAACAATTGGTTTCTAAACTCACCAGCATTATTACTTTTAAGTATCTTAACCTCATTCCCTGTTTTATTTTTAATTTGGGTAATAAAGTTAATCAAAACTGTGGCAGTTTCATTTTTTAAGGCCAAAAAGAAAGTCCAAGTAAATCTAGAAAAATCATCAGTTATGACAAAACAATAGGATTTACCATTCAAACTTTCTATATTAGTCGGGCCAAATAAGTCCATATATAGCAAGTGAAGTGGTTTAGAACTAGAGTGCACAAGTTTAGACTTAAATGAGACTTTGTGTTGTTTGCCTTTATGACATGCAACACAAGAATGATCATTGTGGAAAGCCTTTTTAGGCAAACCATCAACTAAACTATGTCTCACAAGCCTGTTTATGTTCTTAAAGTTTATGTCACCTAACCTTCTGTGTCATAGATTACTTTCATCTACTGAAGCTTTAACATACAGACATGACAAATTGTTGTTCATCCTAATTCCATTAAGATTAACATTGTAGATGTCCTTATGCCTAGGTGTTCTATAGTCAATAAACTTCTCATCAGGCATCTTAAAGTCTTTGCTTAACACCAAGCATTCAGTATCAGAGAAAAGAACCTTATTTTTATTGTCACATACTTGTGACACACTAAACAAATTATAATCAAGTTCTTTTACCAGAAAAACATTTTCAAAACACAAATTATTGGTGATAAGAGTGCCTTTGCAAGAAATTGTACCATATCCTCCTCCAAAGTACACTTTGTCACCATCTTTAATGGGGGTAAAGTTAGTCAAATAATCTTCCTTCCCCGTCATGTGCCTAGAGCATCCACTGTCCCAATATCCATAGTCATTTACCTGCTTTTGAACAGGTCCATATGAGTGACAAAGGCTCACACGAAGGTGCTTCTTTTTTCTGAGGCAGTATCATCATTACCATCACAGTTGACTTGAAGAGCTTCCCAAAGTTTTTTGGCAGATTCAAAACCTCTATACTTGTGTTGATTGCTTGGTCCCAAAGAGAGTTTAATAATGCTTAAAGTTTTCATGTCATTCCTTCTCTTTGCAATATCCTCAGTTGAGATAGCTCTCCCATTCGTAGGTCTTTCTTTTCGATCCTCTTCAGTTGAACCCTCAACTGATCATAAAGCAATAGCAGCAGCAATCTTAGCATATTTATCGAATGTGTTTCCATATTAAATAATTTCCCAGAGAGTGTGATCATGAATTTGAAGGTATTGTTCAAAATTGAACTTCCATAGCTCAAAGTTGTCAGGCTCTAGCATGGGGACTTTTAGGTTGTGACTTGATGAGGAGGAGGTCATATCTAGAGTAGACATCTTGTCTGGTTTTTAGGGTTTCTTGAATAATTAGGGTTTTTGGCGATTTAGGGTTTTTAGGGTTTCGTGTTCTTTAGATCAAAGTTCCTCAACAAGCTCTGATACCACTTGTTGATCTCAAACTTAGATCGATTAGCCTTGTATTAACGAGATTGGATCAAGATTAACACTTAGAGAAACTTTGTGTTATGAAACAATCTAAGTGCTATGCGGAATATAACACTTAGAACAAGAACACACAAAACATAATAACCCAAACTTTCACTTTGATTGATGATCAAAACTTACGTACAATGAAAGTGGAAAATGTATATATTAACTAAAACCTAAAGGCCTCCTTTTATAGATTATGGAACCTTGTACAAGAGTCTACGTATCAACTATTTTAGGTAAAGATAAACACAGAAAATACAATTTCAAACATATCTTTACTAGAAGTACAAAACGTGTAGACTAAGTATTCTATCAGTGGTTGAACTTCTTCTTGTCAGCGCTTCAATATCTCTTATCAGTGTCCAGCTGTCAGCGCCTTATTATCTCTCGTTAACGTCTAAGTTCTTCTTGTCAGCGTCTCAGTAACTTAGCTATTTTTATTCCCAACAAATGAAAATGACATGGGTTTGGGTGAACGCCTATGGGTCGGTTTACCTAAACAAAATGATTCGATTAAAAGCACATGCGACTAAATATGGCCAGTCCTGTACCAACCATTACTTAATCAAAATACCTGCAACAATAATACATGAAATAAATGAGTGAAAATCAGCTGTCAAAACTTAACAGAAAAAATTTTATGTGACCAATTATGAAGTACTGGGGTTCAGTCCACATTAGCCACAGTTCACGAGGAACATCATGCAGGAAACAATGACACATAACTAAGTATGGATGACGGTTGTTCATCCATATTAGTAAAACAATACCGATGAAAACATCATGGTTAAAACAACAAGGTGCTGAAAACATCAATAAGTGGAATAACAAGCGTTGACTTGGGAAGCTTATGGCGACTACCCACTAGTCACATGTCGAGTTTTAGAGCCTACAGCTCGAAACCTTGGCTCTGATACCATAATTATAACACCCCACTTTGATAAGTGGACCGTTAGGCGTATTATGGCGTGTCATCAAATCATGCAAGGTAATATGTACTAAAACATACATGACCATAGGGAAAACCGGAATCAAACTTCGGTTCCCAAACATAAGCCCAAAACATAAATAAATTAAATGAACTATGAGGACAAGCCAAGTGTCCAAACAAGCATAAGTATATGAAGGCAAAAAGGAGAAGAAGTCTAAGACAACTTCCATCCTAATGCGCGTCCTCCAAATGCTCAAGTCTGTCATTAGGTACCTGCCGTTTTGGGACATGAAAAGGAAAGTAACGGCTGAGCAATACGCCCAGTGAACGGATATATGACATAGTATGAATGGCTGAAACATAACTAAAACTAAAAGCATCGGAAATGTATAGGTCTTGGAAAACCTAGAACATGTTTATAAAACTGGTTTTATAGTTTGAAAAGACTTATGTTTTTATATGAAAATCTGTAATAGTTAGCCAATAGCCATATAGTTCATGAGGTTCCACTGTGCATGAATACTTGGAGGGGAAACCTCGTTATGAAATTAGAGGGGTTGCCTCTAATTAAACAGTCTGTGTAGGAGGGATCAACTCCTTGTGAAGGATGCAAGGCACACATCGCATTCACCATGAAAATCCTGTAAAACATGTAACTAGGATGCACCCATACCCCCTACATGATTATAAATATAGGCCAAAATTGAAAAGGGACGCCACGAGCAATCACTCCGCCGTGGGGAAGTCATAACCCTGGTGCCTCCAGTGTTATGGTTATGGTACCTCCATAACTAGGTGACACTGGTCATGCGTGTATATGGCTTAGGCATTTAATCTAACATAATTAATCAAACATATAAAACAATACTGAGAAAATAGTTGGCTGCATATGGGAAATCCTAATAAGGAAAGAATTTCCATACTTAAGGACGGGAAAAATCCGTACCTTGTGTCCTGTGAAGAGGAAAGACGAAAGGATGAATAGCCCTACTCTGACCTCACTAATGCTACCTAAATAGGGCACATGTATAAGTATTCTGATTACTGAGTACGTAACTGATTATAACATGTCTTAGCTTGTTTTATATGTTATACGGTAACCACTCAAGGGTGGTCTAATGGCAAAAAGATTTGTGGCTATCACTCCAAAGTGTGTGAGGTCTCAAGTTCAATTCCCACTAGGTACAAACAACCTTGAAGTGGCCACGCCAACCTCCTGAAAAGGGAGGGCTTTACCTGGTTTGATTCTGTGTGGCGGTGGGCTCAAACCCCGTGGATTAGTCGACCAATGAGTCAGAAATCACGGTTACCAAAAAAATGTTATACGGTGTTTATCATGTATTTCATGTATTTTGATTAAAGTATTATCTGGTATTCTTGTATTATTTTACTTGTTGTGTAATCATAAGTAACTTTCTAAAAATAGCAGGTTTCCTAAAATAGAAAGTTTCCAAAAATAGAAAGTTTCCAAAAATAGTAAGTTTCTAAAAAAAGATTAGTTTCTAAAAATAGTTCAGTTTCTAAAAATAGAAAGTTTCCAAAAATAGCAAGTTTCTTGAAATAGAAAGTTTCCATATTTAGAAATAAGCTGGATTAATAAGCTAATAATATAAGCTTAAGTTTACTGGTTAAATATCATAAGTCATGTAATTAATGGTATAGTTTATTAATAATGTCATGATAATTAAATAAACTATAGGTTATATGATTTAATTAAATAAAGGCATGATTTAATTAAATTAAGACATATAAAAATACTTAGGTTAAACATGTATTATTAATTTATTAATTATAACCTAAGTCATGATTTATTAATTAATTATAGTCCATGTTTTAATAATTAATTAATACTATAGTCTAAATTAAATGGCAAAATACTTAGATTAAAAACATTTATTATTTACTAAAATAATTATAACCTAAGTCCATGATTAAATTAATTACTAGTCATGTTTTAATTAATTTAGTTTTTCTTGAAAAATAATATAACTTGTAAAAATTAATCCCGTGAAGGAACCCGTGTTTTAATTTAGACCGAACCATGAACCGGACCGAACCGTGAACCCTACCGACCCGTGAACCGGACCGGATCGTGAACCGGACTGAACCGACCCGACAATGGCTGAACCAGTCTAGCTGGCAGCCACCAACGTGGCCTGTCTAGCCACTGTTGGACCAAACACCACCGGCTGCTAGCCGGTGGTTCCCCTTGTTTTCGCTGCGGTCCCACTGTTAGAACAAAGCAACCACCAGCTTGATCCGGTGGTGTTGCTGTGCTGCGCTGAGACCCAAACAGACCATAAGGCCACCCCGACGTGAGTCGGGGTCCCTTGGTCCTTGCTGCCGAACCAACACAACCACGCTGAGACCCCTTGGTCTCGGCTATTGGTGCCAATCGAGCCAATCCCAGAGCTTTAAGCTCTCGGTTCGTGTGTTTCGGCCGAATAAACACCCCCCCCCCCAAAAAAAAACCTTTTTATGTTTTCTTAATTAATCTAACATGTGTTCTTACTTGTTTTTAAGATATATGTAACATATGTTCATGATTCCAATAAAAGAATAAAAAGAAAAGGGTTTAAGAGGTTACCGAATGCGTAAATGAATTTGGTTAATAAACACAAACACGATCTATATAAACTCAATGCCCAAAATCAAACAAACACCCTCCTTGTGTCTCTTGTAGCCGGCGGCAAAGGGAAGCAAAAGAAAGCTAGGGTTTTTATTTTTTTAAGAAAACTTTGTGAATAAAACTTTGTGTTTTCCCTTTTGTTTCTTTTTAGTTAAAACCAGGTTGGGTTGGTCCCCCTCTCTTCTCTTGTCCGCGGCTACTGGGGCCCACGAGGGTAAACCCGACTAATTTTCATGTTTAATAATTTACGTGCTCGTTTACTTATGTATTTGTGTTAGTTCGTGGTTAAGCGTTCGTGTTATAATTAATACTTGTATGTAATCAATAATTATCGTGTAGTAATAAATATATACGCAGTTCACATGTTTGTGTTTTTAATGTTCGTGATCGTATGTTCGTGATTATAATTATTATGATTAATAATTATCGTGTAATACCACGTACTTAATAATTATCGTGTACTAACACGTACGTAGTTTCTGTATTTAATATTTGTGACATGTGTTCATGATATAAAAGGAAAGTTTTAATTGGTTTGCATGTTTACGTAGTGTATTGTTCATGGCATTTAGATTCAGGTTTTACATTATTAATAGGTTTGTCGTAAGAATAGGAGGAGTCATGTGAACGGTGTTTTAGATATGATTCGTACTTTAGACTTCGGCATACTGTCATAAATTATTTCTATTGAATCTACCATGGATTTTTTGACGGATGGATGAAGTTTAAAGAGACGTTAAATATTGACTAAGATGACATTAGGCACAATAATTCGATAACGATTGTTGCTGCAAACAATTTAAGGATCTTCACTCTTCTGATTGCTTTGATTATATGATTTGTTCTTAAGAAATGGAGAAAAATTGAGAAAAACACCATATAATAGTCAATATTTTGGAAGAAGCTTTAGGATGATAAATAAGTTTTTAAAAAACAAGTACTTGGTAAAAAACTCGCTTTAAAATAACTTTTTACTATTCAAAAAACCTTTTGAAACACTTGAAGCATTGGAACAACAACTTTACAAAAGACTTTTAGAAGAATGATTTTGCATACTCTAAGCGGTTTGATTTAAATTCAAAAGCTATTCTCATTTAATGCTTGTATAAAGCTTTTCAAAAGGTTTTATGCATTGGACAACATTTACCAATGTTTTAAAAACCGGGTTGACCCAACCGGTTGAACCGTGAACCGATTCGGAGACCAGGCCGGATGTGACCGAGTTTTTGCTTGTTTGAGAACCGGATTGAACTGCCGGTGTTTCGTTGACCCGGTTTGACCCGGTTTGATTAACCCGGCCGGGTCACAATATTTTTATAAAAAAAATATTTCAAAAACTTTTTTTTTTATAAATATTTTTAAGTTTTAAAGATATATATTGAAGTAATGATTACTAGTGTTAGTTAAAATAAAGTCAAACTAACTTAAAATGTTCACTAATATTGTTTTGTTATAATATATTACAAATTTGTAAGTATAAATTAATTATTTTTGCACATATTTACAATAATATTATAAATATACAAATAAAAACTAAGGCTAGTGAGTAAAAAAATAAAAACTACACATTAAAAATATAAAAATTATGCATATTAAAGAATCGGGTTGACCCAACGGTTCAACCAGTTGAACCGGTTAACCCGTGAACCAGTCAATAAACTAAGTCAACTAAAAAACCGGATTTTAAAAACTGATATTTACACAAATGACTTGAAAGAAATGAAATTTATTAAAAATTTTATGATAAAACAAAGAAAAAGTTTTAAAAGGTTGGAGCTATCTTTGATGCTCTTATAATTTGACTCTTCCTTTTTTCGACAAACTGTAACATTTTTTCAGACAAAATGCTTTTTAAAACTGAATCAACTATTTACTGTTCTACTTTATCATCACAATACCATCATCATCATATAAAACCATTGATAACAAAAAAAAAAAAATGATTGCGCCCCCACCTCCCCCCCCCCCCCCCCCCCCCCCCCCTCTACTCGTTTGATGCATTGGGTGGTCGCCATCAGCGGCGGACATACCCTTTGGATACGGGGTGGCGGCGCCACCATGGCTAGACTAAAAATACGAAATTATAGTGTATTTTTTCGTTAATTTTGAGCGTTTTTATAAAGTGCCCCTCACTCGAAACTCAAATTGCCACCCACTCACGCATTAGAATCCACTATTTAACTCTCTAAAACCTAAAAATCTCAATTTTTAAATTATAATACTCTAATTTTTATTCGGATTTTAACTTTTTTCATCTTGCTATTGTCAAAATAAAAAATTTGCCTCCCACAATAGAATTTCCTGCGTCTGGCACTGGTCGCCATCCCACCCACTCGTAGGGCCGGCCCTGCTTTTTCGTGGTCAATTTCATTGAATACGTTGGAGATTTTCTTTTGTATGAGAAATCATTTTATTAAACCGTTCAACATATTGAAACACACACAATTAAAGTAAGATATACACATAATTACTGACAAGGGCGAAACTATTTGGAAGGTGCACGGGGCGCCCCCATGGCTCGTAGAAAAAAATCAAATTTTAGTGATTTTTTTTAGGATATTTTATTAAAGTACACCCCATTGTAAAATCGAATTGCCATTGATTACAGAAGATCGGATGTAGCAAAATATGAATATATAGAGCGTGAGATGTTATTTGTGTAGACTAATGCGTGCAATGATGTTTTAAGTTTCGAAGAAATACCAAAAGCTAATAGAATTAGGACCAAGATTGGTTAAAGAAAATACTATCATGTAATTCAGCTTCAGCCTGTAAGGATTGGGTATGTGTAAATCAGGCCCGTGAAATTCAGCTTGTGTTCCATAATGGATCTCTTATTTTGGATTAAAAAACAATTGTAAACTTTTTCTGTTACAACTGTATGTTTTTATGGTGCATTCTGTCATAAGTCATAAATATTAACAATCGAATAAATCGTTGTGCAAGTACTAATCCAATGTCGTAATCTGATCATCACTAGCTAGGTTGATTGAGAAGGTTATATCCTTTCTTTGTTGGTAGTAAATTTTGTTCGACTTTTTTTGTTAAAATGAACTGCACAAGTCTCTAATAGTTACACGTACTAACAACATGTTACAATAATATGATCGGAAAAATATTAGCTATAATTTGAAATGTAACTAACCGGCTACAATTTGCACTAAAAATGCGGGTATCACGATTTATTATGTCAGTGTACGATTTATTTTTAGTATTTTTTAGTAAAAAATTATAGCCAATAACTTTTTAGTAAAAAATTATTGCCTAATCGGTTACAATAATTGTAGCCAAGTTAAGTCATAATATATCATCATTATTAGACGGCTATATATTCAAATTGTAAAGTTGAAAATCCGTTTTTATTCTATACATCATATTTTTATCTTTGTTATGTCATCATCTCACGAGGTAATGTTAATTGTTCTAGAAAGCTCACATGTTATTGCAAACCATTACAATTTCAAAGCTAAGGTCTGCTTACCTTTTAAATAGAAATAAAAGCCACGAACATACGCTGAGATTAGTTACAAAACAATGATGACAAGTGATAATAGCAAATGCAATGCCAGGCCTAATGCATACTCAGTTTACTAGTGTACCTATTAGTTACACATGAATTTATCAAATAGTAAAAAGCTATTATCATTTGTATTCATTTGTAACTAGCTTTTTGGATTAAAGTAATAGCTTTTTACAAAGCTTTTCTAAAAGACTATGCAAACATAAACTTTTTCTTCAAATCTTTGGCTATTAATTAAAATATGCATTTAAAACATTAAATGCAAAAAATCATTAGAGTTTTATTACATTATAGATCTCTTAGGAAAGTTCCAAGCACATGCTAGCAATTTAGACTCTATTTTAGTTAGGGTTCCAAATTTTGCAATTTTGTCTAGAAGGAATTGTACAGAAGTCAATGAAAGCTAAATGATTATTTCGAAAATTCGATAGTGGTTGAAGAAAAAGCTGGACATCATTAAGCAAAATATGGTCCCTCAATAATTACACAAAACGAGTAATGTATAGTGTGCACACCTTCTTGAGCTAGTCCTAGTATTCCTGCTAGTTGTTTTCTCTTCCCTTAATTTGGATCTTGTGAATGTGAATTCACGGACTTCTTGATAATAATGACATAGTAATTCTTTTATTTAACTTAGAGGTGTTTGTTTTAGCTTATATAATGAGCTTATTAGCTTATATAAGTTAATAAGTTCAAATTAAATATTTGGCTAAGCTTATATAAGTGGGTTTATAAACTTATATATGAATTTTTTGATAAGTCATAAAAATATGATTTTTTTATAAAAATTTAGGCTTATATAACATACCTCAATTTAATTTACCATTTTACCCTTAATTTAACATACATTTAACATTATATTTTATCTTTTTATAAAATAACCTCAAATATGATCTCATTTTTATCACATGTCGTCAGTACTCCATTTCCCATTGCGAAAATTACAGGCAGGGCCCCTTTTTGTGGTCCTTGTCCTGCAGAAGCCACCTTTACCTCGATTTACTAATATGGCCACGAAGCTCGGAAAACATATACAACGACATTGACTTTGCCACGTGTTGAATTTTTACTCTTTACATAAAAAAAAACAATGCCTCGGCTGCCAAAATACACTGCATATGCAGCTTTTTTAGACAAGGGGACCACCTATTTAACCTTATTACATAATCCCATTAAATACTTCCCGAGTATAGGTGGAATTTAATTTTATTTTTTTTGTTTGTAAATTAAATTATTTTGGTAATGTTTAAAAAGTTATTAAAAATAGTGTGTAACCCCTACTTTGCGCATGTTTAGTTTATCGTTATGATAATTTTTTTTAAAATTTTATTGACATGTTGAGTAGTTTTTAAAGAGCTCTTCGCGTAGAGATAAATTTCGTAAAAAGTAATTTTCAGATGAATAATATATTAATGGGCAAAGTATGGCACTCGTGAATATTTTGAAGAAAAATAGAAAAAAATTTAAGACTATCTTTACAAGCATGGTTAGTAATTATCGTACTGGTTTATTTTAAAATATGTCCCAAAGTGGTGTATCCAAATTTTTATATTATTTTCTGTTTAAAAAATGAGTAAGTATGTAGTATGCCCAAATTTTGTATAACTTTATGATAGAAAAAATTAATAAAATACATAGTCGAAAGGAAAAATATATTATGTGTAAAAAAGAATACATGAATTTCCTCTACATGAATGGTTAGTATATATTTTGAGATATATTTTGAACTACAAATAAGTATTTAAAAAATTTGATGGGCAAATTGATCAAACATTAATTACTTGATACCCTCAAGGTTGTATTCAAAGCATAATATTATTAGAATTACTAAAAACAAAGGAAAACACAAAAGATAAAAGTAACAAGATAATTTTGTTACATGATTGGGTAATTTATATCGATTTGTAGTTACGAATTAATCGTTCCTTCTTAGCAATAGTATCAACAAATTTTTCCTTGCTTCATTCAAGTTGTCATACATACGTTGATCTGCTTCTTGAGCCATAAGAATTGTATGCAACCCGTAACTGGTAACGGTTGTCATTTGCATAGACTCCACCAACCTAATTCATGGTTCACGGGCACGCATTCGTCGGAAGTAACAATTCAATTCTGTCACCAAATTGTGTGCAACTGTGGTCTCATCCTGCATATCCCTTTGTATGCTCTCAATAACATCTGTTCTAAGTTGATTTGAAGAAGCATCCATATTATGTTAGTGTGGGAGAAATATTGTTTGTGAATTGTGTGGGTGGGAGATTAATTTTAAGTAATATATAGAGAATATGAATATGTGTAGTTGCTATCACAGCGTTATAATAATGACATATGAATTCAAATAATATGAGAAAAATGGTCCACTGATTTCCTGACATTTAAAGCAGTGAAAGCATGTGAGCATCCAGCTAAGGCAATGATATACTCGGGAAAAAGCATATGAGATGAAGGACATTGTCAGTGATTTGATGTGCTAATTTAGATATTCGAATCAAACAAATGTCATAGTACATGTGATGAGTAATTGAATATTGGAATGACATTTGATACATAAAGAAAAATAAAATAATATAATAAAGATTAAATTTAGCATATTAATAAGACAGTCTGAATACTACTAACAAATGATGTTAATTGTAGTTAGTAGATAAGAGGAACCTTTTAGGTCTATTGCGGGCAATTTCTTTAATCTCCTCGTTCTCCATGTGTTCTTGTTCGGCCCATTCAATCATTTGGTCATTTGTGAAATCATTTTGTGTTACTTCCTTATTTTCATCTTCATTTTCACCTTCGTAACATGTTATTAAATCGGCCATCATTTCTGCCAGGGCATCATTTGAACATATGTAGTTTCGTATAATAAAATCCACACCTACATGGTCGATGTATATCTCCAACATGCCGTGCGCTGCTGAGATGTCGAACATGACATGCATGTCATAGTTGTTCCTTAGTTTGATTGTGTGAGATTTCTCGTAATAATTTATTTTGTAATAAAGAGCATGGATGTTTTAAGAAAGAATATTTAAAAGATATTGTTTAATATCTTTACGTTTCATTCTTGGGATGTTGATCATTATTGTACCACCGTTGACATATTTTGGGTTATTTGTTGCATCTATCACCAATTGGCCACTATTGTGAACAAGAAAATTGTAGTTGATTTGGGTATATGGTGTAGTTGGTTTTGCTTTTCCAATTAGTCCGAACGATCTATTGTGATCTAACCTTTTGTTCTTCTGTTTCTGCATTTGATGTAGATACTGGAGTGACTATTGTAGTTTTAGGTTTGTTTCTTCAGAAATGATACCCGTTAACGATTCCTCCAATGAACCGTCATTTGGAATCAACGCCGTGGTTAAATCTACCGGTTGATGAGAAACGTAAATCTGGAGTTTTCCAACAACTTTAGCAATGTCGTACATAACATCGATATCGTAATCGCTCTTTATTATTTTCAGACCCTGTAAGTTGTTGATTTGTGGTAGTGTGTAATATATGTTGTCAATTGTTATATGGGTGTAATATAGAACAGTTAGCTTTGATTTTATGTAACTAACCATATCTGCAAACAGCATTGGTGGAACACTAACATCTAGTACTGAACCGTGTTCATATCTTAGGGGGTAAGTTTGAATTGGCCATTGTGGTTGACTTGAAATTCGAATGTATTTTGATTTAAAGTTGACATGTTATTTATGTGAGAAGATTGAAATAAATATGAGTATGGATTGTAGTCTAAATGTAAGGACATATATATAACAAGAAGATGAAATGGAACAGTGGGTCATTTATTTTTTTTACAGGATTGATAAGACTAGTCACTTTGAAAGCAACAAGTTGGGCAGGCATTACAAAGTAGTGGGTCACAAATTCATAGCATACACTAATGAAGATGTTCCCACTTGTTACATATTACTCAAATAGTTTTCTTGAACATGAAGGCTTATCTTGTTTTCTTTGTTTGTTACCCTCATCGATGTTTTGTTCCCCCACAACCAAAGGTGATAATTTGACACGAGAAACATACACATGTAGTTCAGTTCGAGGAACATGCGTGTAGGTCCATATTTTCTTAGGATTAAGCAATGTTTAGATTATCTAATGAAATGGAAGGGAAATGGAAGAACTAGAGAGAGAAAGGAAAGTTAGAGAGAGAAAGATATGTTTATTAAATGAAAAGTGAAATAACCAAATGACCAACCCCTCCTAACATGCTAGGAGGGGGTATATAGCCCACCCTACATGTGGGCTATATGGGATATATAGATTACATATAGGATCACGAGCCCATTACTTGAATATATCTTTGGAGTGACCGATCCTTTCTAAATACGTAAAAACCTATTTCCAACAATCTCCCCCAAAGAGAGGTCACTCCAAGTTACAATGTCCTAAATAGTCTATAGCTCGTGATCTATGCTAACAATGATGTGACCGAGACTTTCCTTGGAAAAACGTATTTCCAACAATCTCCCCCAAAGGGAGGTCGCACCATTTTACAAAATCTTAAACCTAGCATACAATGCTTGAGTCTTCGATCTTGTTCTTGTGAATATGCTGATGAGATCTTTGACTTTGGTCTTGAGCATGTGTCATTGCTTTGAACTTGTGCATTCATCACTTGATATTTGCCTCCTCGTGACTTCATGTTCCACATACTTATACTTTTATAAATTCTTGAAAGCTTCAGAGTTTGATACCGCGGAAGACTTGACTTTTAGACTTTCTTGAACTTGATGAAGTATTAAGTGCATATAGTATAAGCATGTGGTGACGACTTCTTCTGGATTGTACACCGCAATGCCACCTTCTTGTTACGCTGCATAAGTCAGTTAGCAACAAAACATATACACGGATGAAATGGCCTTGAACATTTCATTCTAATTCGGTAGCATTTTACATCTGGTCGGTGAAGACCGTTGGACGATATTAACTATCGTACTTGTGGCAGGTAGTTTCAATTAAGAACCTCATTGACAAGATTTCGCAGGTAAACCCGTTCTCTTTATTCGACCGTCCAAAGCTGACTGCGAAAATAAAGAGTGAATCATTTGGATAATAATATCCGCATGATTTGAAGCCGTCAATTCATGTTCCTGGAACAAGTGAAATTCAATAAAGAACCGCACCATCGTTGCTTTCCAGTTCTCACGAGCTTGATTCGTATAGAATCTTGCAAGTTACCTACCAAGTGCTGTTTGAGGTTAACACTAGAAGGATTTCCACTCATCACTGTGAACACTAAGGTATCACTCTAAGTGTTCTGGCAAGATCACTAAGATATTGCATAGAGGCCTGGAACGTGTTTAAATTCATTTAAGAATTAAACCACTGTTGTTTTCCAGTTATCACAAGTTTGGTTCATAAAGAATCGCACAAGTCATCTACCATGAGCTTTTTGATATTCGCTCAAGAAGGATTTCCATCTTCATTGTAAATACTTTCGTATCACTCGAATGTTCAGGCAAGATCATGAAGATTTTGCGTAGGACTCTTAAAATCTTTCTTACTTTCACAGTGTGTGAATAAGCAAGGAATTATGAAAGTGTGTCCTAATGAGATATTTGATTATCTCAAATGGCTCTAGACTCGATTGTGCATTTTGGATTTTAGTGATCAGAGGCTGGAGAGGAGTGCCACCATTTCAATACCAATTTATTCGGAGTGAATAAATCAATAGATAATGTGTTGTCTCCGTGTGATTAAAACAAATATCTTTTAAGAGATATCTGAGTTAGCTGGGTTGGGTTGTGCATTGCATCACTGGGTCCATGATGTCTATCTTCAATATCGAGCATTATTAAAAAAATGATCTCAATAGCATATGTGTTGACCCGGTTTCTGCCTAAGGTTGTAAGGAGGGCTTCTTTCTTTACACCCTTTATCATTACAATTCTTTTTCATTCTTCAACCCCTTCAATGCTTACCAATACATCATAACTAGCACATTGTTGTGATTGTTCTAGTGCTAACTTAAGTACTTGTTCGGCATTCAGCTACGTTCACAATCTTTCTCCATATTTCCTAAGGACTACTATTTCTAGCTATGGAATGTCCTTGGGAAGATTACTCCGGTTCTAGAAGAATCATTGGACTTTAACCTATCCAACCATCCTTATGTCACCACAATCTTCATCGTCGTGAGATAAAAGGGTTGTGGGTAAGTATAAATCACCATGAAATCCATTTTGAAGTGCAAATCCATTTTTCTCCCCCTTTACATATGCCACTATATTCGACAAACGCACATGTCGGGATGAGCTTTCACGTTAAGTCAAACCATTTGTGATTAAACATTTCCCATATTAAATCACATATTCCCCCCCGTATTAAAAATATTAACCCAATCGATGTTTTTAATATCAATTGATTTAATAGCAGTTTAAGAAAATTTGGGAAGAAAAATGTAAATCCAATTATCTTCATGATTTACACAAGCTCCCCCTCAAGTTAATGAGGGTGTACTTAAAACGTAAATTAAATACCTTTTAAACACAAGTGTAAGGTATTTATCACGTGCAAAGATCATATATGATAATGTATTCACAAGATTAGCGATTTACGAGGTTGGACCTGAATGATGGAGAACATCATATGATAGAATCACATGGTTCTTGTTCACGAATGTTGGTCGCCTCGTCACGTCTAAAGTTATCTCTTGACTCCATGTGTATGATTGATATCGTTGTCTTGACACCAATATGTGAACTTGGCACTCTCGACATTAAGGATTCTGAATGCTGGAAAATTGCTCCCCCTCAATTGTTGACCCGTGTTCTATTGAAAGAGTTGTAGTCACCGTTTGAGTAGTCGCATCGTCGAGTATGTAGATATCAATTGTAAATTGCTACGGTTGGTGGAGATGATAACTTCATAAAAACAAGATTTCTCTTGTTTTAACAAATAAGTGCACTGACACGTACATAAATTCGTGTAAGATTGTGTTATTACGTAAACACAATCCCTTACATGGTTATAAAGTAAACCATGCCCGAGAAAATTAATTCCCGTTGTTGAGTCAAAGCTTTCCGGTGAAATGCTTGACTTGAGTATTAAAAACGGGTTACTATCTGAAATAATAGCAAACCATTTTGAGCATGTTTTAAAACGTTTGAACTTATGCTCGAACTTTATTTACAACCACGTGTCATTATTGAATGACATTTCTAGTATCGTAAATATTATCGATTCCAGAAGACATGCTCTTTTTATCAAAACATTTTTGAACACACAATTTTGAAAGATTTAGAAAAACCTTTTGAAAAAATTCTTGAAAAATTGTGTTCAACATTTTGGAAATCAATTACTTGAGCTTAAGATGTTGAATATCTTACAAAACGAGCTCAAGTCCGAGAAGTTGTAAACTTCCCGTTGTTAAGGATAAGTTTATCATCGGCGATAAACTTTCCTTTTAACTGAAGAACGAGTCCTAAGTTGACATTTACTTAGAAGTCGTGTTCATGAGCTTAAAAAACTTTTGAATGTTTTAACATAAAGCTCATGACCGAGAAAGATGAATTTCTCGTTATGAGGAAAAGTTTTCTTATTTAAAAGATACACTTTGCTTTCTGAGCTTAAAACTTGGAATGTTTTAATACAAGCTCATGACCGAGAAAATTTAATTTCCCGTTACGAGGATAAGCTATCTTTAAAGAAAAGCTTTCCTAAAATTGAAGTCCGAGTTACAGTCTGATATTTAACTGTAAGTCATTGTGCATGAGCTTAAAAACTTCGAATGTTTTTAATATTAGCTCATGCCCGAGAAAAATTAATTTCTCGTTGTAAGGATAAATTTATCATCGGCGATAAATGTTCCTTTCTTTGAAGTCCGGGGCATAATCTGAAATATGATTATACGTCATTTACACGAGCTTAAAACTTTTGAATAGTTTTAATGTAAGCTCGCGTCCGAGAAAATTTAATTTCTCGTTAATGAGGATAAGTTTATCATCGGCGATAAACTTTCCTTTATTTGAAGAAGGGGCCATTGTCTGACATTTAACAATGAACCATTTTACACGAGCTTAAAACCGTTGAATAGTTTTAAAGTAAGCTCGTGTCTGAGAAAATTTAATTTCTCGTTTTTGAGGATAAGTTTATTATCGGTGATAAACTTTCCTTTATTTGAAGATCGGGTCATCATCTGATATTTAATGAAGAGCCTTATACACGAGCTTAAAACCTTTGAATGGTTTTAGGATAAGCTCGTGTCCGATAAAACTTAATTTCGCGTTTTGAGGGTAAGTTATCGTTGCGTAGATAAACTTCCCTTTCTCTGAAGTCCGGGTCATCGTCTGTAATTTAACGAGGAGCCATATACACGAGCTTAAAACCTTTGATGGTTTTAAGATAAGCTGGTGTCTGAGAACACTTAATTTCTCGTTTTGAGGGTAAGTTATCATTGACGAGATCAACTTCCCTTTCTTTGATGAACGGGTCACAGACTGTGATTTGAATGTGAGCCATTTGTACGTAAGCTTAACCGTGAATCGCCTGAGACACTTGTTTCTCCGATATCTGCTTCTTCAGTAACCAAACTCTGAGAGTGTCCTTAGTTGAACGGTATACAATGATTGGACCGCTTCGTTCTTTTGGAACATCAACTTTGGTACCTGCATTCTCATTAGAAGTTTGCATGCCTTTATATGGGTTAGAGATATCTATCTTAGAACCCTGTGGGGATTCACGGTTTTATTTTCTTGTACCAGACGTGACTTGAGAAGATGATTCACTTGTCGTAACTGGAAAACGTTTCCTTTTATAGAAAATCTTAAGTTCAGGCTTAAGTGATGTATCATCCTTGTCACTTTCCTCCCTAGTAGTCTTAGTAGAATCAGAGACTATTCTAGTTAAAGGGCACTCGTTTCCTACAAGAGTGAAAGTTCTACCAGTGGGGCGCCACATTTTACCAATGGGTTTGATTTTAGCTATCCACTGGGATTTAAGTCTAGCACGGTAGTTCACCTCATTAAGTAATTTCTTGACACAAGAGTCATGACTTGCCATAAAGACACATTTTCTGCATGTTTTACAAGTAGCATATTTAATGTCCGAGTAATTCTTAGATGATTGATCGATGCTCCTAGGAGATGACATGCTACAGTTAGCAGTGTTGGGTAATCTAGAGGGCATCTGACTAGGTTTGACATTGCTATATCTTACATGTGTCTTTTGATTAGCTTCCCTTAGACCAGATTTATGGCAAACTTCATTTGAACTAGTTCTAGACGTGGTCTTGGTATTTTTAGAGAAACTAGAGGAAATCATGTGATTAGGTCTTGCTAAAGCTGTTTTGGTCACATTGGGCCTAGTTGCTGGAGTGACTGGTCTATAAAGATGAACTAAATCAACTTGGGAGGTAAACCGCGGTCTCGAGATTGAGGTCGCTCGGATCTAAATGCAGTAGGTTGTCTGACGGTTGGTTGTCTGACAAACTGATTTGTAGGCGGTTTCCCCAAGATTGATGGTTTTTCAAGCTTAGTGTCCACACTAGTCCCTCTATTTTTCCTTAATTCGTTTTTCAACGCAGCTATAGCAAAAAACTTTTCCTGAACTTGAGCTTTTAAAATCTCATTCTCTTTGAGCAATCTGTCTTGGGATGCCAACTTAGATTCAAGCAGTTGAATTTGTTTCAAAAGATTATCCTTTTCAGCTTTAGAATCTAAAACTTTTTTATCCAATTTTCTTTCAAGAACAACGTTTGACTTTTCAAGTTTTCAAAATATGTTTCAAATTTGTCCGTTTTCTTGGAAAATTCTAATTTGGCATCCTCAAGATCTTTTGATTGTTGAGCTACAATCGTTTCGAGCTCTCTAATCTTCGAATCAGAAGCATTCAATGAAGCAGTTATAAGACAATTATCATGATTTTTAGCATTTTAAACACTTTCTCTCCCATTATGACTCACACCGGATGAATCAGAAGTGGTATTTCTATCACTCTTTTCCATCCCATGTTTGTCATGATTAGGTTCAGAATGCTCAATATGCGGCATTTCATCAGCATATACATCATAAACAATATTACATTGTACCATGTTCACAAGCTCTTCGTCATAAACGGGTAAGGTGTCATCAAAAGAGATCTCATGAACATTCCCTGACGTGCCACTGGTATCATGTTGTCCTCCTGATTCCGTGCTATTGCCATCGTTAGGCTCCAAGTTCTCAACCGTATGACCATTCTCCTCTTGCATCGGCATCATAGATTCTTGCACTTCATTATCATATGCTTGCTGAAGTCTAGATCTTTCATAAATCGAAGACGAAACCGATGTCATAAATTTCAACAGTTTATCACGGAAATCTTTAACCTCGTTCTGTGTGTATTGAAAAAATGACCGGCATATCCCTGAATTTTCAGACTTGATGATATTGAATTGGAGGAAAGGCGTGAGTTGTGTCACAAGAGCCTGATATGCATTTTCTGATGCAGAGTGATTAAAGTCTTCTTTGTGAAGTTTCTTAGCTAGGTGGTTCACGTTGAGGAACATTAAGTCGATGAATGTATACCGATCTTGACCAAAGAGTGTCACAAATTCGCTTCCTCCTTGAACCCATGAAATGGTCATAAGATGTGACTAAAGTAGTCGAACTGAAGTGAGACCACTTTCTCTAGCTATGTCTTGCCTTAGATGCAATTCTCCCTCTTCAAATGTTGAAGTCAATGAATCCATTGAAGTTCGAGAAAAAAATTCTTGGATCCTTGTTTGGTATTGTTGATAAAACCGGTGCTTGAAATCCTCGAATTTTGTCTAAAGTCCAACTCCTTATTAGACCGAAAAATATCATGTCGTTTAAGCACTTTCATTCGAAAAATTAAAAAAATACCCGAGTCAAACCAATAACAATACTCGTAAACCAATTCAGCCCCACAAATACCTTGACGAAAACAAATCGTGGAAACCAATACCAACTTTTGAATATTTAATATCAAATTTCACAAAACATGAGCATATTTAAACCAAACACTCGGTCCACTTATCTTTGTGAGGGTCATAAAATATATCCGAATATATGTGATAACCAAAGTGAATTCACTTTTTGTATAAACACACACAAAAAGAAAAAACGTGGCCACCAATATTTTTGAGAAAGCAAAGTTAAATTTTGTTAACAAATTACAACTTGACGTCCATTCTTTGTGAATATCCAAGGGTCACCGTGTGAAACTAAATAGGCCCAATCCGTGTGATTTAAACGTGGCCCAACATGTTACAAGATACACTAAAAAATAACTGTCGGTCCACCAAACCAATTTATTACGTAATTCTCCCCCAATTCAACGTGGATGAAATGCTAGTTTATGTGGCCCAATTACTCCCCAAAGTTGCTAGTTATAAATCAAATACTATATTCTCTCACAGTTTATTACTACCCCAAAAGTAAAAGTGATAGTCAATTGAGATATAAAATCTCACCACAATCCCTAATTTTTCTCTCAAAAAAAACAAATCATACCTAATCCACTCTCCTATCTCGATACATCCGCCCCCCATTCTTAACCTCCATCTCATGATTCCTCCGCCTACTTTTTTATTCGAAACAGATCTCATCTAAACTTCATTCACAATCCATCTCAAGCTACCAATCACATAACTTCCATCTCAAATCTATCAATATAAACAACCACCATATACGTCCTTAAACCATCTCATACATTCTTACAATATATCCCACAAAAGCAAGTCAGTATGATTATCATTGACCGAACCATAGAAGATGAAATAGATGCGGCAACAAGATCAATAAAATGGTCTCGGGTAGGTGAAAGTTAATGCATGTGGTGATTTGATATTGAAAATGAATTAAACAGAGTTCTATGATGATTTATAGATAAAACACAAAAAAATCTTTTAAAAGATTAACAAAAAACGTTTTAGTAAATCTGAGATCCTTTGTTGTGTGAGTGAAGAGTCGAGTTAGTTGAGCAGCAAAATATTTGGTTTTGAGTGTCTGATGAGGGTGTTGTGTTTGTTGGAGTCAAACCGTTGAGTCGAAACTTGGGTGTTTGATTTTAATGGAGTCGAAATTGGTCGTGGTGTGTTGGAGTCGAGGGTGAGGGTGAGGGAGTCGAGGGTAGTTTTGTCAGAATATCGAGTCGAGTTGGTTTAGTCATGTTCTTGTTGGACGAGACTGTGTGGTTTTGATACGAGAGAGAGTTGGTTTTGCTGGTGTTGGTCTCGTGAGTCTTGTTTGGTTTGATTTTGGTCTGATTAGTCTGTTGTGTTTGTTCAAATGGTTAAGTCGAGTCAAAACTTTGGTCAAATCACAACATTTAAAAACATAAAGTCATCGCAGTCTTGCATCGTACTAAGATCGTACTCAGATCGCACTCAGATCACACACAGATCGCACTCAGATCGCACGCAGGTCGCACTCGGATCGCACTCAGATCGCACTCAGATCGCAGCTTCGATCGCACTCAGATCGCAGCTTCGATCGCACTCGTGATCGCAGTTTCGATCGCACTCGTGATCGTAGCTTCGATCGTACTCGTGATCGTGACTTCGGATCGCAAGTAGAAACCCCCAGGGTTT
The DNA here is from genome assembly GCA_025667525.1 of Glebionis coronaria. Taxonomy (NCBI): domain Eukaryota; kingdom Viridiplantae; phylum Streptophyta; class Magnoliopsida; order Asterales; family Asteraceae; genus Glebionis; species Glebionis coronaria. Next base: position 460,305,066 of record CM046879.1, on the reverse strand, counting down.
ATGCGATCACAAAAAATCAGATCATAGCCGAAAATTATATGATGCAGATTCTTGATAAAAAAAATATGTTGGATCGCAACAAGAAAAATATGCCCAGAAAAAGTAGATATGGTTTTGGACACAAGTGATAGAAACAATAAAAAAACTGAATCATATACAGTTATTGATATAGATGAGACAAAAGATTAGACAAATGATGATAAAAAAACTGATAATCAGATACAGTGATTAATAAAAAAATGCTTTTATCAAATTGATAAACACGCAACACCAAAAAGACGAGAAAAAAAAAATTTAGAAAGAAAAGATTTTTATCACCAAATCAATAGATAAATACACGCAAATCCAAAGAATCAACAAAAGCTCTTGATACCAATTGTAGGTCCATATTTTCTTAGGATTAAGCAATGTTTAGATTATCTAATGAAATGAAAGGGAAATGGAAGAACTAGATAGAGAAAGAAGAGAGAAATGAGAGGTAGAGAGAGAAAGATGTGTTTATTAAATGAAAAGTGAAATAACCAAATGACCAACCCCTCCTAACATGCTAGGTGGGGGTATATATAGCCCACCCTACATGTGGGCTATATGGGCTATATAGATTACATATAGGATCACGAGCCCATTACTTGAATATATCTTTGGAGTGACCGATCCTTTCTAAATACGTAAAAACGTATTTCCAACAATGCGTATATGCTTAGATAAATTCACAGTCTTGTAAAGCATCGTCCAATGAGAGCGGGCCCCAATCTAGAGAACAATTAGGTTTTTTTATGTAGAGAAATGTTGAGGAGGTAGGATCGTAACCTATATTGTTGGTCAAAATAAATTTTATTTTATTTGTTGAAAAAGTTTGAAGGTCGACTTGGTCTATGGTTGCAATGAGACCATTAACAAATTTTCTTCTAGGGGGTGAAGTGAACCTTCCATAATGGTGCAAGCGGATAGTGTATTTCATGTTTGGAATATGAAAATGGGATACTAGACGTTGTGATATTCGTTTGTGTGAAGGTGCATTATATAGATGTGTGCATTTAGTCCTTTAACTGTTTAAATGTATTGTCATGTCACCTTTTTAATCAATAATAAATGCTATGACAGTGTATAATTCATTGTGGGTGTTTGATTATATGAACTAAATTTATTCGTTAAAGGAAATATATTACAAGATACACCTAACCAGGCCAAATGCAATTTGAGAATTTGGAAAAAAAATTACTCTCTTAAAAACCAAAGTTGTTTAACCAACTAGAGTTGTTTGGGTTTATATCATCTAGGTGTTGAGAGGTGTATTGTTGTGAATTGTAGTGTTCGTTCGCAAAAGATGTGTTCTGATAGTCATTTCCCTGTGTATGATCATACTGATGTGAGGGTTGTATGTTGTGATTAAAGCTTTGTCCCCTATAAACGTTATCAGTTTGTGGTACTTCAGGGTTATGCGTTTGGAAATGATCTGTTGGGTATGAGTTATGAAAGTAAGGTTGAAATGGTTGTGAAGTGTTTTGTCTGAAATCGTTAAAAGTGTTTTGGTAAAATTCGTTGACCGGACTAGCATAATTATCTTGTGTTGTTAGAACTTGTTGTCGACGAGTCTTTATTGGTGGTTGTGGGACGTATGATTTTTTGCACTGGTCATGCCTGTGGCCCCCTTCATTGCATCCGATGCAATGTATACCCTTTGGTAACTCACCTTGTGACAATATTCTGTTGGTGTTTTTTGGACGGCCAGGTTGGGGGCTATACATTTGAGGAGGTATAATGGGGTGTATATGAGATGGAAACTCCCATTCATGCACATCTCCAACAAAGTGGATTGATTCTGCGTACGTGGCTTGGTATTTTTCCTTTCTAAACCAATCTGCTACAAATTTTACGCAATCTGTTGTATGCAAAAATCTAGTTATAGCTATCACGTGCCCACAAGGTATGCATGAAATCTGCCATTTACGACATTCACATGTATGGTTTCCAAAGTCGACCAATCGGGTATAATGACCATCCATAACCTGGTACTGATATTGATTGACGCCGTGAACGATCCATGTTGCACTTTTAATCTTCCTTTTCTCCACCTTATCTGCGGCCCAATTTGTGATTTCGTACTTCATATTTGCTGGTAGAAAAAGGCAGATTATAGATTAGTTTTAATTTTTTTAGAGTTTTAGTTTTATAATTATGAACATAACTACCTGCAGCTTCACGCCGATCGTAGTACCAATTTTGCACCATTTGCCGGTACGAATCTGTCAGCATTGTTATAGGTAGCCTTCTTGTCTTTCTTGTACAATTATTAACAGACTCGACGCTGTTAGAAGTACATTAATTGTAGCGGGGGCGGGGAGAATACTCTCTTGACCATCTTTGAGGACCTGCTTCAATTAACTTGTGGTACGCATCAGGCTGAACTGCTTGCAGTATGTTCATGTTGGTTGTAAAATCCTCCACCGTGTACGCCTTGCAAATCTTCCAGTAAAATATTTTTGTCTTCTTCTTTTTCAAAGATAGGTTCATCATTAGATGTCGACAACATATACCATGAAACGCTAATGGAAACTCGTTTCATACTGCCAAAGCTATAGCTGCATGTCTATCGGATATGAAAATCATATTTGGGTTTTCACCAATACATTCTTTAAGTACCGACATCCACCACGACCAGTTTGGGCCAGTTTCACCTCGACATATACCAAAAGCGATAGGCACAATTTGGTTGTTTCCATCCATCCCTACAGCTAACAAATTTTCACCATTATACAAACCCTTCAAATGTGCAGCGTTGATTATAAGCAATGGGCGTAGTTGATTAAGAAACGTTTGGATCTGAAGTTAAAAAATCACAGATATAACATAAAAAAATAATGCATGACTATTAAACTTATGAATGAATAATATTAAAAATAAAACACTGACCTGAGCACCTAGGGCAATGAATAGCATCTCAAAAACTCCTTCTTCGTTTGTCTTGATACGTGAGACAGTTCCGTGATTTTTTTTATACATTGTAACAATAATATGGTAACATTTCAAACGAATCGTAAGGCGATCCCCTAATCATGTGTAACCCATAATCCTTACCTCTCCATGCTTGTTGATACGATATACTTATTTTATATTTTGACATGATGGCTTTTTGTATATCTTTACTTTTCAAATCACGCTTATCATCTTTTAACTCTTCTCTAAATATGTGACCAATAACTTTTTTGTTTGCGTTTCTGTGGTTTGGAAAAGTTTGTGTTTTTGGACATGTGTGGATATCAATCATGCTTGTAATCTCAAACGCATCTGTTTTTGGCCAACGTCTCGCCCGAATAATCCAGTCGCATTCTTCAAAATTATAGCAATGATAAACACGAGTATTGATGTTTGATTTTTTAGATCTAAATTGATAACCGGATTCTATAACTTTCAACCTAACGGCCAAATCTAGGGCTTCCAAACTTAAAAACACCTTTCCAACATAAACCTGTGTATCTTTATTGTAATCCCTTGCTATCGTAGGTTTTGACTTATAAAAGGGGGTTTCCGGGACGTTAGGTAAGTTTGACATGAAAATTTTCCATTTATTTGAAAACGGTTTTTGTGTAGTATTATTATCATGTGTAGATGAATTATCCTCATATTCATTTTCTTCATGTGTAGAAAACGCACATGATGAACCTGGTTTTGTAAAATTTGCATAGTTGTTATACCCAGAATCAACATTTTCGTCATATGATGAAAACGCACTTGAACAGCCCAGTTTAGTGAAATTGGCCTCATTAATATCTACGTGGTTGTCATTTTATTCGTTCGATAAAAAAGCAAATGAAGCTCCTGGTTTTGTAAAATCGACCTCATGCTTATATCCAGAATCTACAATATCATTTTCTGAATCTTCATCAGTTTGTGATTCTTTGTTTTGAAAATCGTTTTCATCGAAAAAATTGAACATTTTTTTTGTAAACGAACATACAAGTTGGGTATTTCGTTAGGAGAAGAACAAGCGCATTCAACAAAAAAAGATACCTCATTGTCGTCAGTAATATCTAGCATACTATCAATTGAAGAAAGTTTGACCGAAAATTGTATTTTTTCACCGAGATTCAAATTGAACTTTTTGTATATCATCTCAAGTAACATTGAGTACGTCATATCTGCACGCATCATAACACCACGTTCTTGATCGCGAAAGTGAATTATACATTTGAATGATTTTTGCTTTGAGTACATTTTTTTAGTTACGGTTTAATCAATGTCAGGATATACATTTATATCCCATTTAAAAAGATAGTCGGGAAAGTTTTAAAGAGAGTATCAATAATGGCAGTGAGGTGTCTAATCTATGTCAGGATAAACAATTATATCCCATCTAAAAAGATACTCGGGAAAGTTTTAAAGAGAGCATCAATAATGGCAGTGAGTTGTCTAATTATTGTCAGTATAAACAGTTATTTACCATTTAAAAAGAAACTCGGGAAAGTTTTAAAGAGATCATCAATAATGGCTGTGAGTTGTCTAATCAATGTCAGGATAAACATTTATTTTTCGCGTGCAAACATTAATAAATAAAAATATTTCATTAAAAAATTACATTACGAAATAAATATTTCATATGAAATATTTATTTTTTGATTAAAACAGAATTAAAATAACATAGCCTATTACATAGAAATACAACTTTTTAAACAATACATAAAGGTAAAACACATTATGCAATTATATCACTAACTGGTCGGTTTAGAAGGAATAAAGATTCCTTGTACGGGCCAACCATAAACGAACCCGGTATTCCTTCAATCGCTTCGTTGTTATTAAAGATCCCCATATCATGATTCCATATTTCTAGTATGTGGCGTTCACCGTAGGGACCAATGCTGGTTTCAAAAATTAGGTTATCATCGTCTGTGAATCCCAAAATTTTGGGCCTATGTTCAATTGGCATAGAGAGAAAATAATGCAATGGACCAACACTAACAATTCCACCGTTCAAAAATAAATTCCATGCCATAGCACTCTGACCGTGTTCCCAAGCTGTACTACCACCAAGGACGAGAGTGTTTTCATATTGGGTGACCGTGAATGGCGGTGGAATGTGATTTATGATTTCTTGAGGAACATCTTGGACTAAGATTTGATTAGTAAGCAAATCAAATGACACGATCACGTACCTTCTATGAAGATAACCTTGATCACAAACGTATTTTTCACAAGCTGTCCAAAATATTTTACCATCAACAACCGCCTGACTACCCCTCTTAATTCTAATAGTAGCATCAGGAAAACCAACATATTCAAGATTGGTCCATGACCGGGTAAGTCATTCTAAACACTGATACAGACCATGTACCCTGACCATTTATAACATAATTAATTTTGACAATAGTTGGATCTTGAGTTGGTGGATACAACCCAAACCCAATTATTCTTTTGGTAGCAGGAGGTTCAAGTTGTTGGAATGGTGTCAATATGGTTATCGACTTTGACATACACGGGTTCCATAACAGAAGTGCAACATCATCGGTAACTAAAAAACACCAAATCCCCTCTGACGTTGCAAGTGCCTTCAGAGAAGGATCATTAAATGGTGAATTTGGTGGTGTAAATGTTAAGTTAGCATCAACCGTGTACATTTCACTTTCATCTATTTCCTTAAACTGTAAAATGAAACTACAATAATCAACTTCACGCGAGCCAATCCAACTAATAAAACTTCGGCGATCAATGCAAGATTTCCATCGCTTAGACACAAGACGAAACTTGCACAAAGATTCTACAGGCAACCTAACCATGATTTCTCTTTGAATGTCAAAGGGAATGTAGTCAGACATTTTTTAATTTTTCTAGTAAGATTATGTGGATTTTTTTACCAAAAACAATCTAAGTTGATACTTAAATAAATTCATTTAGTTATATAAATGAGACATTGTAAACTGTCAGTGACTAGTCTAATCAATGTCAGAATAAACCATGCTATTTTCATCGTCGGGAAATAGTAAATGAGACATTGTAAACTGTTAGTGACTAGTCTAATCAATGTCAGAATAAACCATGCTATTTTCATGCTCGTGAAATAGTAAATGAGACATTGTAAACTGTCATTGACTAGTCTAATAAATGTTAGAATAAACCATGCTATTTTCATGCTCGGGAAATAGTAAATGAGACATTGTAAACTGTCAGTGACTAGTCTAATCAATGTCAGAATAAACCATGCTATTTTCATGCTCGGGAAATAGTAAATGAGACATTGTAAACTGTAGATTTGTGATAATCTTGTGAATTAATAAGGTGGGTTGATGTTTCTAGAGAGAGAAACTAGTGAGAGAAAGTGAGAGAAAATGTATTTTATTAATAATAAAAGTGAAACAACCAACACCCCTTTCCATGGTGGAAAAGGGTTTATATACCCAAGTCCTTAATGGACTTGGGCCTCCGACCCATGACAAGCCCATGGGTCGGGTTAAATATTAAAATAACTTAACCATTAACTACGAGCTACTAAACGTATTACAATATTGTTGGAGTGACCGATACTTCTAATATACGTTAAAACGTATTTCCAACAATCTCCCCCTAAGGGAGGTCACTCCAAGTTACAAAGTCCTAAACCTAGCATACTATACTACGTCTTCGTTCTTCAGCTCGTAGTCCATTCTTCTTTTATCTTTTCTTTTTGTTGTGAATATGTTGATGTTGATCTTTTAGGCTTTGGCTTTAGAGCATTGTTATTTTGACCCTTCACGTGCGATCTTTGCCTTCTTGTGATTCTTGCCTCCTCGTGACTCCATGTTCCACACACTTATGTTTTTGTTGAATTCTTGAAAGCTTCAAAGTTTGGTACATCGGAAGACTTCATCTTGAACTTTCTTGAATTTTGTTGAAATTGATGCAGAAAGACATAAGCATGTGGAAACGACTTCATATGGTACACCGCAACACCACCGACTTCAAATGCCGCAACATAACAAGACATGAACGAAATGGCTTAGAACATTTCATTCTAAATCGGTATCATTTTACCTCCGGTCGGTGAAGACCGTTGGACGATATTAGATATCGTACCTGTGACGGATAGTTTCAATTAAGTAACTTCCTGACAGGATTTCGCGGGTAAACCCGTTCTCTTTATTCGACGATCACTAAGCCTTATTACGAACATAAAGAGTGAATCACTTAGATAAATTATCCTTGTGATTGAAGCCGTCAATTCATGAAACCTGGAACAAGTGAATTTCAATTAAGATTTTCACCATCGTCGCTTTCCAGTTATCACGAGCTTGATTCATAAAGAATCTTGCACGTCACATACCAAGTGCTGTTTGATGTTAACATTAGAAGGATTTCCACTCGTCATCGTGAACACTAAAGAGTGTCACTCAGAGTGTCACTCTGAGTGTTCTGGCAAGATCATACGATAATGCGTAGAGGCTTGGAGCGAGTTTAAGTTCAATTAAGAATTAAACTACTGTTTCTTTCCAGTTTTTCACAAGATTGGTTCTTAAAGAACCGCACGTGTCACCTACCATGAGCGTGTTTGATGTTGGCTCAAGCAGGATTTCCATCTTCATTGTAATACTTGCGTATCACTCGGATGTTCTGGCAATATTACAAGAATACTGCGTAGGACTCATAAAGATCTCTTACTTTTCACAGTGTGTGAGAAAGCAAGGAATAAATGGAAAGTGTCCTAATGAGACTTTTGATGATCTCGTGGCTCTAGACTCGATAGTGCATTTTGATTTAGTGAGCGATGGCTGGAGATGAGTGCCACCTATTCAATATTAGTCTATTCGGAGTGAATAAACCTATAGATAACGTGTTGATCTCCGTGTGATTAAAACAAATACCTTTTGAGAGATATTTGAGTTAGCTAGGGAGGGTTGTGCATTGCATCACTGGGTCCATGATATCTTTCTTCAATATCGAGAATCATTAACAAATGATCTCAATAGCATATGTATTGACCCGGTTTCTGCCTAAAGTTGTAAGGAGGGCTTCTTTCTTTACGCCCTTTATCTTTACAATTCTTTTTCATTCTTCAACCCCTTCAATGCTTACCAATACGTCATCACTAGCACCTTGTTGTGATTGTTCCAGTGCTAGCTTAAGTACTTGGTCGGCATTCAGCTTCGTTCACAATCATTCTCCATCTTTCCTAAGACTTCTAATTCTATCTAGGGAATTGTCCTTGGGAAGATTCCATCGGTTCTGATGAATCATTGGACTAATACTTATACCTACCACCCTTTTGTCACCACATCCGTCGTGAATTAAGTGTGTTGTGGGTAAGTATTGTCACCATGAAAAATCCTTGAAAATCACTTAAGGCACTTGTGATATTATAATCAAAGTTTTTGTGCCTTAAGTGTTTTGTTCATCAAAAACGCTCCCCCTTAACATATGCATTACACATATTAAGTTGGATTATCTTTAAGTCCTTTTCATCATTAGCCAAATATCATTAAGTCTCCTTAATCCCATTTTCTCCCCTTATCCAAAATGTTAACCATTAATATTTGGGATATTGAATGGATTAACCGGTCTTTGGGTAAAAAATGAAATCAATGTATGGCCATAGAACAAATTAATGCTCCCCCTCAAATTAATGAGGGTTAGTTGTAGTGCTTGAGTACGATATATTTTGAAAGATTTAGAATCTCGTAAGAAATTCTTGAAAAATTATCATACCTTCACACTACAACAAGCCACAAAAGCATAAAATTCACAGTATTTACATATTCATATATTCATAATTAACGTACAGTATGGAGTTGACCTTAGTGAAGACGACCCATATTAAATGGATCGTTGCATAAGTCTGAAGTGCCCTCCATACAGTCGGCCACCCACGAACCTTTCTAAGCTCCTCATCAATCTACGTTCCCTGAGCTTTTCATCAATCTTCTTGATTACATAGGTAGCCATTTTCTGATAACTCGGATGCCAATCCTCAATCACTTCTGGTATTTCCCGCCAGAATTGAGATGCTCCAATTTGGCTTTGATGTGTGAGAGAGTCCCATCACTGTACTTATGAAGTTCAGCTACCCTCATAAACTTCATGATCCCACGACTGTTCAAGTAGAAAATCCCGCACATCGGAAGGGTTGTGCCGGTATAGGGATATCTATCAACATATTGAGGTAATACTTGATTAAGTGGAGGAGTCACGTTAAGCTTGCGTTGATAGCTTTCAACTCCCAGTTGTAGGTCTTCTACACGTTTCTTGATGACAACGCTTCGTGTGAACATACTAAGTGCTGTGTTCAGAGCAATGATTTCTTCACGAGTGAGATGTGTAAGATGATCACGGGTCATGAAAAGCAACATATCTTCTATATCTTCAAGGCGAATGATTGAAAAATCTCCTTGCTGTATCTTGTATTCTCGATCATCTTCTCTTTTTACTAGAATTTCCGTCACATGATGATATCCATTATTGGGTTCAATCTTCATTCCTAATATACTTGTGATTCAAAGATTGGATCTGACGATACTACCTGAGTTGACTAAGCAGCAACCTCTGTATGCCCTTCGGACTCACTCGTCCCAATGTGATGCTCCTATAGCAGCATACATGTCATAATTACGGTTTACCTTTGGAACCCAGAGGCGATTGACCTTTTCTTCGATCCAAGGTATTAAGCCCCAAGAAGCAGCTTTCAACAAAGTCAGGGAGGTCACGTACTTGGATGATCCTTTGAGAAGATAGTCAAGATCATATGTGACAAAGAAGTCAAGTTCAATTTGAGTGTCTTGAGTAGCATCAAGTGGAAGAGGAGGTCTTTCTGGCGCATGAAGGCCTGGCCTTTGAATTGTATTGAGAGCTTTCAGGATTTCATCAGCATAATACTCATACTCCATTCGGCTTAATCTTGATTTAGCGCGAAGTCTCTTGTCTTTAAGCGCTCTCTTCACCAAGGACGGAGTGACCGAAGATCCATACTCATGAGACCAAAATGCGCACAGATCTATTAGATTGCGAATACGTAGATACAGAACATTTGCATCAGCATCTGTGATTGGATCATATGCAGCAGCTGCCGTGATCCATGGTTGTTCTGGTGCGGTCTCATCGATCTGTAATGTATCAGCCCAATCCAGTGTGCGTGACTCAGGAACTATAGTAACTGGTTCATTAGGTGGAGCAGTAGATACGTGAACGGGTGTCGGTTCTGAGTCAGTTTTATCAGCAGCACGTGCAGTTTCTGGTTCTGTAGTTGTGGTAGCAACCAAAGAACAAATAGAATTAACAGTAACAGGTATAGAGCTAGAAACAGATGTACTAGGAATTGAAGATGCTGTTGTAGCATTCACATCATGGTGCCACTTGGTGCGTCCTGTCTCCGTAGATGTGGACTTACCCTTGTGAGCAACATCTTTCTGAGATTTGCCACCGGTCTTGGACGGTTTCTTCTTGCTGGCAGCATTGTCACCCATATCATCATCATCAGACTGATCAGGCTCGTCAGACTTGTCATTGTTGTCGCTACCCCTGTTCTCGTTGTCATCATCATCATCATCATCGTTCTTGTTTCTATCCTCGTCACTATCCTCATTACAATCACCGCCTTCACCATCATCATCATCATCATCACCCTTATCTTCATCATTCGCATCGTCTTCTTCACCATCACTCTCTTCTTGCTCACTATCCTCCTCATCAGAGGCATCTTCATCTCCCTTTTTATACAAAATATGGTAAGGAACCACGCTTCCAAATGTCTTAAACAGCCTGTCATCCTCCTTTATAGCTGCATTAAGTGCCTTGTGAAGTGTCCGCTGAATTTTGGATTTGTCGAAAGATCCAACTTCAACCATGCGGGCGTGGAGAATCTTCTTCAGTTCAAAGTCCGTTAAGTCATATGCAATTTTATAGGCGGAATTGGAAGGGTTTGACGATTTAATCATCAACTTATCAGCCGTAATTTTCTTCATCTCTTTGCGCAGCTTTGGCATAATAGACTCAACAGATTCCTTTACCCTATCATTAAGTGAAGCTTCAAATGTTTCTTTCTCCTCTTTATACTTATTCTTTAATTCGCGGAGTTTGGCGATCCTTGCTGCACTTTTATCAGCTTCAACCTGTTTGACATGAGCAAGTTCTTCTGCATGAGATTTCCGTGTAGACTCCATCTCTGCATTGAACTTAGCTATCATCTCCTCTTGAGCTTTCTTGTATGTCTCTTCACTTTGCACTCATTGGAGTAGCTCTTCTCGAAGTTGAGCCATCTCTTTTCTTTGAGTTTCCATGTGTTTATCCATCATTTCTGCCATGAGGAGTGCAGAAAATGTAGATGGCACAGGGCTAATCGGGGGCGGTTTAGTAGGCACGATTGTGATGACAGTACTGAGGACGGAAGTAGTTGGAGGTGGAGGGGATAGTAGTTGAGTAGTCAACGGTTTTGTTGGCAGAGGCTGGATTGGTGGAGGTTGAGTAGATAAAGGCTTTAGAGTTACAAAGATTGTCGTAGCAACGGACTCCTTTTCGATGCTTGCTGTATTGGCAATGGATGTTTCTTTAGGTGTTGAGTACCTGTCTGGTGTTCCAAACTCAAAGATGTCATGTGGCTCCTCGACTTCCTCTTCATCTTCTATCTGAACACCCGAACCACTACCTCCTGTGTCTTTCCTACTTCTTTCAACAGCCTTTTTCATTTGTTTTTTCTCAGCTTTGCGAATTTTCTCCGGAGTAACATCGTCATCAGTATCTTCATCTCGAATGACAAACTTCTCAGCTTTGCGCTTATCCTTTTTAGCCACAGTCTTTGTTTTCTTGGGTTTAGGCTCAGGTAAGACAACTTCTTGCTTACGTTTACCTTTACTTTTGACTGTAGTTGACGAGACTTCTCCAGCCTGAACTTTTTCTTGCTGTTTTCTGATTTCTATTAGCATTTGCTTGTAATCATCAGAAGCTAGAATTTTGTCCGTCAGGAGATGACTAGGAACAGGACCAGGATTAACAGCACCAGAGGGTCCTTCATGCCTTAGGTCCACAAGGTCATCAGCCTCTTTAGTGTGGTGACGGCTTTCTGCACGCTTATCAATAGAAGCATCATTTTCCATAAAGTAATGAATTATAAGCTTGATGAACCTAGGGTAAGGAAAAACTTTAGCCTTCTACTTCGTGTTTTGGAAGAGTTGAAAATTAAACTCTTCCCACAACAAGGATGAATAATCTACATTTATGCCTTTGTACATTCCATAGAATATACTCATAATTGGACCACGCACAGCATCATGCCCAGTTGTTTTAGGTGTAAGACACCGACTGAGGATACCGAAAATAGCTTTCCAAGGTTGACCCACTTTGGCTGTGGTGAACTCGGACACTATTCGTATGTCAGTACATCCAAGAGAAAGGAACATCTCCATGAGTTCGTCTTTGGTAGGGTTCTTTGAAAATGTCATACCCTTGGGTGTATCCCGAAATCCAAATATCTTGCGAAAGTCTGAAACGGTGAGTGTCTGTTTCTTGTTGTCGAGGAAGAAGGTGATCTTGTTTGAAGTCCTTTCCTTGGTAGCCCAGAATTCGTACATGTAATCAAATGGCACCGAAGCAGTACTCCTTAATGCATTCTTGAAGTGAGATTGATCAAGGATTGCTGAGGCGACTTTGAATCCAAGGTGAGTGGAATGAGAGACTTCCTTCAACCGGTAATTGTTCGGTATGAGCTTAAGTTCTTTTGCCTCGACAATTGCGGCTACTCTAGCATCTTGGAGTTGTTGTACGGTTGGATTAGTCATGGTTTCTGCTTAGGATAAGACATAAAAGGTTGATACACAGAGATATAAATACCATTATGATTTTATTTCTAAGCATTATACATATTACATAATTCCTTAAGCATATATAACACACAAACATTTAACAAGCAATAATTCATCAAGTCAAAAACCCTTCATCCGGAATAAATTCTTTCATTCGAAAAACCTTCATTCGGAATGCCTTCATCCGGAATGTCCTTCATCCGGAATGTCCTTCATCCGGAATGTCCTTCATCCGGAATGTCCTTCATCCGGAATGTCCTTCATCCGGAATGTCCTTCATCCGGAATGTCCTTCATGCGGAATGTCCTTCATCCGGAATATCCTTCATCCGGAACATCCTTCATTCGGAACATCCTTCATTCGAAACATCCTTCATTCGGAACATCCTTCATTCGGAACATTCTTCATTCGGAACATCCTTCATTCGGAACATCCTTCATTCAGAACATCCTTCATTCGGAACATACTTCATTAGGAACATCCTTCATTCGGAACATCCTTCATTCGGAACATCTTTCATTCGGAACATCCTTCATTCGGAACATCCTTCATTCGGAACATCCTTCATTCGGAACATCCTTCATTTGGAACATCCTTCATTCGGAACATCCTTCATTCGGAACATCCTTCATTTGGAACAAACTTCATTCGGAATACCTTTATTCGGAATACCCTTCATTCGGAATACCCTTCATTCGCAATACCCTTCATTCGGAATACCCTTCATACGGAATACCCTTCATTCGGAATACCCTTCATTCGGAATACCCTTCATTCGGAATAATTCAACAACATGTTCATTCGGAATAGTTTTGTTCATCCGGAATATTTCAAAAACATGTTCATTCGGAATATGTTTGTTCATCCGGAATAAAACGTTTACCAAGAAAAAATCGTTCATTCGGAACATTTTGTTCATCCGGAATAACATGTTTTAAGCTTGGAAAAAATACGTTCATTCGGAATAACCTAAACGTACCCTATAATGGATTATTCTAAACACGTGTGTGAGTTTTAAGGCATTCTAAGGCAACAAGCAGTATTCTAATCATAATCCGACCCAAACCCATCTTAAACCCCTAATTAATTAGACCTAATTTGTGGAGAAACCCTAATTTGATTAATTTGATTAGAACGAATCAATTAACTGGGATTAAAGAATGAATTAGACTAATTAGAAATCAAAGAATTGATGTTTGTACCTTTTTGATCGAATGAAACGGATTGAGTGATTAAAATGAGAGTTTTGTGAGCTTGTGTGTGTGTTTTTGTGTGTATCAATGGCGGCCAGAAAACAAAGGAGGAGAGAAAGAGGAAAGAGACGGGGTGTTTGACTTAGGTCAAATCTTTTGACAAGTTTCACAATTTGTCACTTTTTGTCCCTATACTTTTCTTTTCTTTTCCTTTTTAGTTAATAACTCCTTTTAGGTTAACATCCGTTAAATTAATTAACAATCGTTAGGCCTATCTCATTGTACTAACTATTCTAGCCCTCACGCAACTTAAACATTGTATCCTATTAGCAAATATCCAAGACCTAAAACTCACAATAAATCAGAACAATCACAAGTCGTATGCCAAAGAAACTCCAGTTATTAACCATTTGACAGATTAATTTTTTGAAAACTTTTGAAGACTGTTTTAATGACGAGGATAATTTAATATTTTCTCCCCCTTAAACGATGACCCGTTTTCTATTTAAAGAGTTGTAGTCATTGTTTAACGAGTCAAATATTGATGAAAGAATTTTCCAATTAATGTCTTAGAAAAATTGATTCGTGGTGGCAATAAGATTTCTCTTATTTTGACAAGTTAATGCACTGAGACATACACTAACTCGTGTTAGACCAAGTTATAAAGTAAACTTGATCCCTTTGTATGATTTGGCTTGTAAATCATACCCGAGAAAATTAATTCCCGTTGTGAGCCAACGTTTTCCAAGGAAATACGTGACTTTAATGCGAAAAAACGGGTTGCAGTCTGAAATAACTACAAGCCATAATGGGCATGTTTTAAAAATGTACAACTTTTATACGGACTCTATTTATGGCGCCGTATCAATATTAATCGACATTTCTAAAGCCGTAAATATTACCGTACTAAAAGACATGCCCGATTCAAAAGACGAAAATATTTTTGGGTTTTCTTGGTTTTATATTTTTTATGGTTTTTGTAGGTTTTATTTTTTTTATGGTTTTTGTAGGTTTTATATTTTTGTATTTTTCTTTTTGTGGTTTATATATATACGATAATATACATGATCACGAACAAAGGATACGCATGAATAGTTTACCACCACTATTCTGCTGATTCTTCTGCCAACTCTTTGAGAGTCGCTGGAGAGAAGGATTCCATGCCAAGCTTGTCGATCAAAAACTCGATTCGTCCTCGATCTAAGGCTTTTGTGAACATATCTGCCAGCTGATACTTAGTGGTGACAAAATACAGCTCAATCACTCCATTTTCCACTTGCTCTTTAATGAAATGGTAGCGAATGTGAATGTGTTTTGCCCAGGAGTGTTGAACGTAGTTGCAGCAAAGGGAAATGGCACTCTTGTTGTCACAATACATCGGGATTTTGTTGAATCCAAGACCGTAGTCAGTTAGTTGTGATCTCATCCAAAGGACTTGAGCACAACAACCGGACATGGCAATGTATTCAGCCTCCGTGCTTGAAATTGCAGCGCTTTTCTGCCTTTTTGAAGACCAACTAATCAATCTGTCTCCAAGAAGTTGCATAGAACCAGAAGTGCTACGCCTAGTGTCTTGACACCTAGCATGATCGGCATCTACATATGATATTAAAGCAATAGATGAATCTTTCGAATACCATAGACCACGATGAAGTGTTCCTTTGAGATACCGAAAGATCCTTTTAACAGCATGTAGGTGCTTTTCGGTAGGCCGAGCCTGATACCGGGCACACATGCATACGGCAAAGTGCAGATCAGGCCTGCTAGCAGTCAGATAGAGAAGGGTGACGATCATCCCACGGTAGAGTTTCGGATCGACAGCAATCCCATTCCTATCTTCATCTAACTTGGATTTCTCCACCATTGGAGTATCCACGGGGTCACAATTTTCAAACTTATATTTCTTTAATGATTCTAGAGCATATTTGGATTGATTAATAAAGATGCCTCTGGGATTCTGAGAAATTTGTAATCCTAAGAAAAATGAAATTTTTCCCATCATTGACATCTGAAAGCGTGTGGACATTATTTTCTCAAAGCGGTTTGACAATTCTATGTTAGAGGCAGCAAATATTATATCATCAACATAAATTTGTACCAGTATCATGTCGTTGTCTTCCTTGAGAGTGAATAGAGTAGGGTCCACCTTGCCTTTGGAGAAGCCTTCCGAAATGAGATATGTTGAAAGGAGATCATACCACGCGCGTGGAGCTTGTTTCAACCCATAGAGAGCCTTCTTAAGCTTGTACACATGATTAGGAAACTCCGTGCTAACGAACCCATTCGGCTGACTAACATAGACTTCTTCCCTTAGTTCACCATTCAAAAATGTCGTCTTCACATCCATTTGATAGACGGTCATGTTCATATGAGCAACATACGCAAGGAATAGCCTAATATCCTCCAATCTTGCAACAGGAGCAAAAGATTCTTCAAATTCGATACCCAAGGCTTGTTTTATCCTCTAGCAACCAATCTAGCCTTATTCTTCAAAACTCCACCCATCTCATCGAGTTTAACCTTATAAACCCACAACAAAGTAAGTATGTTAACCTTGTCAGGGAGAGGAACTAATTCCCATACTTCAAGTCTTTGGAATTAATTTAGTTCCTCTTACATGGCTTCAATCCAAGATGATTGAGTCATAGCATGTTGCCAGTTTTTAGGTTCAAATTCGGAGAGAAATGCATCAAAATAGCAATAGAGTGCACTCTCTTGTAATTGATGGCGTGTCGAGACTGGTCGATTAAGACCTCCAATAATATTCCTAATTGGGTGATCTTTTGTCCATTTGGTGCTGTGATTTTCAATCCGTGGTGGTCTAGAGTGAACGATTGTAGGAGCTTCTTCTGAGGTAGACGCGGCTGAAGGATTTTCAGGTATCGGTATACCAAAGAATGGAAGCTCTTGTTGGTGAGCATATTCCAAATCGTGATCAACAGAATCCTCTTCATCATCATTAGGCACAAGTAAGGGTGAAGATTCAGGTGTAGTTTGAGAATTACTTGGAGGAGGTGCATCCGGTTCAATGTTAATTGAAGATGCATTTGATGAAGCTTCATTAGCTTGAGCAACAACTTCAGGGATTGGAGCTATCACTACAGGTGTTGGAACTTCATCACTTGGGGGATCAAAGAATTCATCAAACAAAGGTTGAAATAGTTCATCCCACTCGGGCCTTGTAGGTGGTATAAATGATGTAGAAGTAGGATTATTGGGAACTAATCCAGAACTGATAGCACCGGTTCGTATCTCGTGAAGCGCGGGTTCAGAGCTGCGTTGCTCAGAAGCCATAGCTGTCAGCTCATCAAAATCTGCGTCCATAGTTTCTACTATCTTACTAAGACGACGGTTATAAATTCGGTATGCTTTCTTTGAGGGTGAGTAACCAATGAAAATACCTATATCGGCTTTCGGTTGAAGTTTGCCCAAATTCTCACTATTAATGTTTGGATAACAAAGAGCACCAAACACATGAAAGAATGAAACATCGGGTTTACGATCATGTAGAAGCTCGTAAGGTGTTTTTCCATGGCGTTTCCGAATGATAGAGCGGTTTTGGGTGTAACATGCAGTAGATACAGCTTCTGCCCATAAGAATAACGGAGCGTTCGCATAAATCAGCATAGTCCTAGCAACTTCCATAAGCGTACGATTCCGTCTTTCAACGACGCCCTTTTTGTTGTGGAGTACGTGCAGCGGATGTTTCATGTGAGATACCAACTTCTTCATAATAATCATGAAGAGTCTGGTTGACGAACTCTGTTCCATTATCAGTACGAATACGGCGGACAGTAGTATTTAAATGTACCTGAATGAATTTCAGGAAAGTGATGATAACCTTCGGCGCTTCATTCTTTGTACGTAGAAATTTAACCCATGTAAACCTCGAAAAATCATCGACCATAACAAGGATGAATTTCTTACCACTCACACTTACGGTTCGCATTGGCCCACAAAGATCCATATGCAAAAGATGAAGTTTTTCTTGATTGGTGTCTTCAGCTTTGGGCTTGTATGATTTCTTGGTGCTTTTCCCCCTTGAACACGCGGAACATAAATGATCCTTGTGAAATTTGAGCTTTGGAAGACCACGAACTAATTCGTTTTTAGCCAAATGATTAATAGCATCAAAGTTGAGATGAGATAATCTGCGATGCCATAACCATGACTTGGTCTTAGATGCTTTGGAGAGAAGACATACTGGAGAGACGACCATCATGTCTTGTAGGGACAAATTATAAAGATTTGCACCACGAGACCCCTTCAACAAGTCTTTTCCTTCCAAGTTGCGGATGAAACAAGTGTGTTGTCGAAAAGCAACCTCTAGGTTGGAATCACAAAGTGTCCTACTGAAAATAAATTATGACCAAGACCTTCTACATAGTATACCCTTGAAATCGTGACATTTCCAATCTGATATTCACCATACCTCATTATCTTTGCAATATGATCATTACCGAATTTAACCGTTCCAAGAAACTTGCTGACGAAATTTCTAAGCATCGAGTGATCTCCGGTCATATGCTTTGAGCAACCGGAGTCCAAATACCAGAGGATGATTTGGACCACCTAAAAATATCACCAGACAAGGACAATGTATAGGTTTCGGAATCTGAATGTTCCTTGTTATTAGCAGGTACAGATTTAATGATCTTAGATTTGCTAACATTAGGTTTCTTAGATTTCCTAGCCTTCTTCCTAGTTGGTGGTGTAGATTCAAGTTGGCTTAAATCCTGAGGTATTTCTTCTCTGATAGGCACTATAGTGGGGGTTGACCTAATTAAAGGGCGCGATTTCCATACTTTAGTGCTAGTGTGCCTAATTAAAGGACGCTGAGACCTAACCTCAATGGATGCATTCCTAGTTAAAGGGCACATTTTTCCATCTAATGTAAAGGTCCTACCAGTGGGACGCCATTGCCATCCAACTTGGGTACGAGTTCTCCCAGTTGGTTTCCATTCAAGATCATTCCTAATGGCATTCATTTCATTCACATGATCAATAAGACACAAATCATGACGCTGAGAAAACATGCATTCATTACAATTCCAACATTTCAAATTAGAATTCACAAATGGCTTAGGCTTCTGCACAGGCGCAGAGATTTTAGTCTTAGCTATATGATTCTTTTTATTTAAATCTGAAATAACATCCCTAGGGTGAGCTTCTACTTTCTTCTTGATGGTACTACTAGTGGAGGGCTTGATCCTATCTTTCTTGACTTGTGATCCTTTAGCCTTAGTAGACTCTTTTATTCCTGTAGAAGGCAAAGTGGGAACATTAGCAACAGATTTTAAAGGTGCCTTAGTTGATGGTGTCAATGACAGTTTTGATCCTGGGGTCTTATTGAATGGAGTTACAGCAATAGGTCGATTAGTGAGTAGTGCAGAACCCGGTTTTCCTATGTATTGCAAATATGCTAAGCAATATTGAACTCGCTGAATAATAGTAACTGCTTGAGGGATCTAACGCATACAAATCATCTAAAATATCCCTAACAAGATCCACGTGCTTAATTTTGCATTCATCATATAAACATCGTAAGTATCCGGATTTTGCTTATGGTGCGGGTTCTTATAGATCACCACTAAATTGGTTGATGGAGCACTAGAGGACGGTGCAGAGTTGGTAGCTAAGTTATTAACAACGTCTTGTCGGGTGAGAAGAAGTGTCTCCTTTAACTCGGCCAAGACCATGTTTTTGTCAATGAGCTGGATATTTAAGTCAAAGATTTCCTCACACTTTTGGTTCAATTGTTCAACATAGATTGTTGTTGTGCCGCATTAAAAGCGAAGCGTTCTTCTAGTGAACCATAAAGAGTGGACATTCCCTGTCTTGCACGTTCCATCTCCCCTAGAATAGACGAAAGTCTAGTTTCTAAGTACTGGTTTTTAGACTCTGCAGCCTCTAGTTCCACATTTAGTGTTTCGTTCGATGATAAATCTCTCTTTAATCTCATAATCTCTTCCTCTAATGCCTTAACTATCTCAATCATCTTGTCACTCGTCTCAACACTGTTTTCACAACCATTTGTTACCAAAAGATCCTCATTTTGAGTTTGGTGTTTTATTCTAAAGATATACAATGTTGTTCAAGTTGATTAAAACGTTTTGCAAGTAAATTGTAAGAATCTTGAAGCTTTAAAAATTCAGCGTTAGACTCGTGACAAGAATGATTATCTACGTCATTTACAGTCGCAACAATATTTACAGATAGATCATGCACATCATCACATATATTCACAGCATCACATTTATTTATAGCGGATGTAAGCTCATTCGAATAATTAACATTCACAGTAGTAAGCACATCGCACGATATTACTTGGGACAAGAATTGGTCATATTCGGATAAAATCTTTTCCTTTTCAATTAATTGTAGTTCGTAAGCGGTGTCCATTTCATAAAACACTTTTTGAATTTCTTTAATTTCAAAATCGAGATTTTCCGAAAGAGATGCAAAACTTCCTTTTAGATTTTTGACAAAAGGGTTGATCTCATTCTTAAACACCTCGTTCATGTGTTCAAAAGCCCATTCTCCGGCGTTTAGACCATTTGAAGTCGTACATTCCCGGATGACCTTGTCAAAACTAGCAAAGTATTGATTAATCTCTTGCAGGTTTATCCATACAGTGCTAACAGGTGGAAGATCCTTTGGAATTTCCTTAGGTCCTTCCATTTTGACAAGTGTAGGAAGTGTACTAGGGTTTTCTTCATTTAACATGTAGGTTGGTGTTGTGATGAGATCTTTATCAATATGGAAGCGAATTCTAAAGTCCTTTTTTGCAAACTCCTGATTCATTTTAAAATAATCACACTGAGGATATTTTGCAAAGTTGTATGACCGACTCTCATCAACTAGAGCCTTATTCTTGCGATCCTCAAAAATAACAATCGGATCTAAGACCAATCCTAATTTGGTTGCATCATAAAGTCTTGGATTATGGATAAAAGCTTGTCTTGCATACCGTGGGTTAGGGGGAAGGTCTCTTTGACGCGATAAGTTAAAATCTCTAAACGATGAGTCAAATAAGTGCACTAGTTGAGAGGCAGCGTATTGTCTTAAAAGAAAATAATCTAAACTTCTAATCCTTTTAGCCGCATTAATTTCCATTTCATTCTTTTTAAACTCGAGTAGTTCGAAATCCGTTTGAAGTTTGTGAAAATTAGTGACCACTAACTCTTTTTCTTTAAGTTCGTTGGAAAGATTTGCTCTTAAGGTTTCAATTTCTTGCAAATGACCCATTTGTTTGTTTCGAAAATGATCATATTCGGGATTTGTTAGAACATTGGACGAAGGAACTAATTCCAAAGTTTGAACTTTTTCGTTGCACAAGGCAAGCTCAGCAGACAGATTCTTATTCGTAGCTAGGGTTTCTAAGAGTGCAGTATTCATTTGGCTAAGTAACTTTGCAGGAACCATGACCAAATCTTGTTGAGCAGGAATATGCGTATTCGAAATGACTCCCGGTTGTGATTCACTCAAAGTCTGGGGACTTGCATTGATATTACTATCATTGATTGTCTCCTCATTTGAAAGACTCACCACCGAAGACTCATTCGGATCAGCACCCTCTTGCCCAACTTGATGTGGTTGAATACTAGTATCAGTGGTATTAGTAATTACCTCAGATATTTGATCTGACCCAAAGCTAGAGATAGTTGCCATAAGAGCTGGCTGAGCAGATTGAAGATCATCACAGTCTGAATCGTAAGCATCCAGATCATCTGCTTGGTATGTTGCATTATGTGTAGTGGGAACTTCTTGTTCCGCAATCCCTAGATCAGCAAGAAATGCTAACTTCTCTTCATCAAGTTCCTGTCCTTGTGCTTGAGCATTCACCAGATAAATCTTCTCTGCAAACCATTGACCATCCCTTCTCCTCTTGGGTTTTGTGCAATCCCTAGACATGTGACCTTCTTCCTTATAGTTGTAGCATGTTATCATTCTCAACTTACCTGTAGAATTAGCCCATGGAGCAGTAACCATTGGAGCAGGATTGACCAAGCGTGCATTGGTGGTTGATGTGGTGGGTCTCCCCTGATAAGGTTGAATAGGTTGAACCATTACCCTGCCATTCTCAATGGTAGTTTGTTGTCGAGAATTAGATGAATTCCTCAGCTGATTGTTAGTAGGAGCTGGTCCTCTAAATCCTCGTTTGCTCAATGTCCTTGTGAGGTAAGCAGACATAGTGGCTAACACTTCAGCTGGATCAGTTCCTTGTTTGAATTCAGGAATGGGAACCTCATCATTATCACAATACATTGCTTGGTCTTGTTGAGCGGCATAAGCACTAGAAGGAGTACTTATGTGGTCAGAATAGCTTGGTGGATATGCTGCATTTTCTTGATATAGAGAGTATGATGACTGAGCATAGGGTGCAATGCTTGCTGGTGAATATGGGTGAGGTTGTGGAGCACATTGTGATGCATGTGGTTCTCTCTGAGACAAAGGTGCATTAAACCGATATCGTTGCTGATGTGAGGTAGGTGGTTGAGGTAGAATCGAATATTGGGGGAAGCTTGGAGTCATGTACGGTGATGGATGATAAGCTTGGTGTCCCATGATATAAGGAGTGTTGTTATATGACAAGCTTGGTTGATTTTCCATCAAAGCTAAAGGTTCAGGGTACATACCACGAGGCATACGGTGCATGATCACGTGTTTCTCATGCTGCTGGAGAAAAGCATAAAGTTGATCCAAATTGGACTTATGCAAATCCCTAGTTAACTTAACATCAGTAATATACTCACCCCATTCAGCTTGAGGTAAAGTATTAAAAAACTTGGTGTTAACCTGGAATGGAGCAATCACGAGATTGTACACATTCAAATCATTCATGAGAGTAGTGAATCTAAAGTAGTAGTCGTGAAGCGTTTCCCCGAGACTGTATGTGAACCTATCAAACAGGTCATACAACTGACATCCGCGTTCCTGTTTAGTAAGAGACGTACCTTGTAGCAAAACCTGTAGACGTTCCTATAACTCCTTTGAGACCGTATATTGACTTACCATTCGATAGATGTCATGTGGAAGAGCTTGGAGAATGGTTTGAAGAGCCTTTTCATCTGCATCGGAAATAAGTTGTTGAGCTGGCGTAAGTTCTTCAAACTCCCGTGGTCGAGTCACATTGTTAACAACGATGGTACCATAATCAAGTGGACCATTTAGAATTGACTTGACCATAAGCCTCCCATATGTCGGTTTTCCCTTAATGTATGACATCATACGGCCTTGCCATGCTTCAAAGACTTCTTTAATAAGCATTGGAGGGCGATTATCCGTTCCCTTTATGACGGAAATATCCGTAAGTGATGTCATTTGAGGCATTAATGAGCTCGGATTCATTTTGATCACTTTAAAGAATCAAAGATTATCGGTTGATCGAGCAGTGAAGTAAGGTTGTGAGTTGTGTTGTGTTGTTGAAGTAAAACGTGTGTAAGAAACCAAGATTAAATCCTCTAAAAATCGTCGAAAAAACTCGTAAAATATCCCTTGGTTCGGAATAATTACCTTGATTCAGAAAAATCTCTTGATTCGGAATAAGCTTGGTTCGGAATATCACTGATCCGGAATAAGTTGATTCGGAAAAGCTTGATTCGGAATACCTACCTTGGTTCAGAATATCACTGATCCGGAATGAATTGTTGATTCGGAAAAGCTTGATTCGGAATACCTTGGTTCGGAATATCACTGATCCGGAATAAGTTGATTCGGAAAAGCTTGATTCGGAATACCTACCTTGGTTCGGAATATCACTGATCCGGAATAAGGTGCTTCGTTCGGAATATCACTTTATCCGGAATAACTTGTTTATCCGGAATAACTTGTTTATCCGGAATAACTTGTTTATCCGGAATAACTTGTTGATTCGGAATAAACTGGAAGAACTGGTTCGTTGTTTAAACAGACGTATTCAATATTAAGAACAAACCCAGATTTTTACCAAATTACACGAAAAGTTTTGTGATTTCAACCAAAATAAGTAAAACCCAATACTTATCTACTAATCCCAACAACAAAATCACCAAAAACTTCAAGATTCAAGATAGATTTTCCTAAAAACCACTAATACAATCAAAAACTAAAAAGCAACACAAATCATTACCTTAAATCACCCCATAGCTCTTGATACCAATTGTAGATTTGTGATAATCTTGTGAATCAATAAGGTGGGTTGATGTTTCTAGAGAGAGAAACTAGTGAGAGAAAGTGAGAGAAAATGTATTTTATTAATAATAAAAGTGAAACAACCAACACCCCTTTCCATGGTGGAAAGGGGTTTATATACCCAAGTCCTTAATGGACTTGGGCCTCCGACCCATGACAAGCCCATGGGCCGGGTTAAACATTAAAATAACTTAACCATTAACTACGAGCTACTAAACGTATTACAATATTATTGGAGTGACCGATACTTCTGATATACGTTAAAACGTATTTCCAACATAAACTGTCATTGACTAATCTAATCAATGTCAGAATAAACCATGCTATTTTTATGCTCGGGAAATAGTAAATGAGACATTGTAAGCTGTCAGTTACTAGTCTAATCAATGTCAGAATAAACCATGCTATTTTCATGCTCGAGAAATAGTAAATGAGACATTGTAAACTGTCAGTGACTAGTCTAATCAATGTCAGAATAAACCATGCTATTTTCATGCTCGGGAAATAATAAATGAGACATTGTAAACTGTCAGTGACTAGTCTAATCAATGTCAGAATAAACCATGCTATTTTCATGCTCGGGAAATAGTAAATGAGACATTGTAAACTGTCATTGACTAGTCTAATCATTGTCAGAATAAACCATGCTATTTTCATGCTCGGGAAATAGTAAATTTATTCTGAAAGGATACACTGAAAAACAACACAAATACAGCCAGAAACTAAAAGTACACATACAACATGTCCATATCAAAGAACACAAAGTAAAACATAAACTAAAAGTAACCATAAATGACATTGTTGTCAAACACCGTAACAATGTTTTTCAAGGTGATGTTAAGATAATATTCCATCGGTTTGGGGTTAAACACGGACATATTTTAAGTATCAACACAACTCCAACTGATATAGAATTTTTGTATCCCTCTTTTTCCATAACTTTGTGATGAACTGTACCAGCAACAATACCAGATGTATCTTTAAGTGTTACATTTAGGTCGCTAATTGAATTTAGGTTACAACTTTTAACTACCGTCACAACTCTTTCAAGTTTCCCTTTTGGTGTCATAAAACTTTTGATGTCACCTAAACAACCAATCACACTACTACCTTCATCAGCTAAATACTGTATTGCGCAAATCCAAGGGTCACGCGTAAAATGATCATCCTCACTTGAATCTTCAACTATTTTCTTCACAAAATCTTGAGTAGATGTTCCAACAACATCACCACCTTCCTTTGTCAATGTTGCTTTTCTATACATTGCTTGCTGAAAAACACCAGCCGGTCCTGGAATGATCCTCATTGGTTTTTCAACACTAGTTGGACAAACAACTGGGGTCAAAGGTAGGGGCTGGTTGGGTTGTGAAGCAATTAGACGACCTGGGGACGAAGTACGTGCCATATTTGGTTGTGTGGAAGAACCAACGAAATTGTACAAATTGTTTGGGTAATGAGAATTGTTATCTTCAGCCATACTTCAAAGATAATTGATATTTTTAACAAAATATGTTGGCATTTAACATATGTATATATAGTGTTCCAAAAAAATTAAGGTCGGGAATTTTTTTAAGAGACAAACATAAATTCATTGTATTGTCACACTAATATCTTTACATGTTAGGGTTGTGTCACATCTATGTCAGTAGCTTTGTTTTAATTGATAAGTCACATCTATGCCAGTAGCTTTAAAAACTTTGATTTAAAATATTACTCAATAACAACAAACATACAATTTCAACGAAAAAAGAAAATTAACAGACAAATTTATTTTTAACTCTTAGAGATTGACAGCTAACATTCAAACTAACAAATTTTGTGTATAGCCACAATCCCTTGTATCCTCGCAACGATGGGTATAGAAATTCTTCGCCATTTCTTCTCTGACTTGGCGAAAGTATGCATTAGGTTCACCTACTACAAAAGGGATTATACCTTGAGAAAGGTTGTATATCAACCAACATGTTATTACCCCACAATCCATATAGTTTCCTTGTTGTGGAACTGGAAAATTGACTTCGTTGTAGGCTACTTTGAAATCATGTGGTCTACGTATGCGGTTTTGAAAATAACCTTGACTATACAAAAGGTTGTTCACCACACTTGACCATTCTGACAATTGTTGTTGTAGGGCATCCTTTCGATTATTGCAAGGTAATGAGTTTATGATCGACACCTGGTCAGTAATTAAATTAACTATAGCGGTTACCCAGTGACTATTACTGCAATTGATTGGCATATACACCTACAAATGTAAATCCTTTTTATAGACATATGATTAGTAGAACGCATATTTTTTATATCACATACTATTAAATGTATGTTACGATGATAAACGTAGAAATGGAAATACTTACAATTTGTACGTCATGCCACGCTAGGTATGGACACGTGGAACCATTCAAAGTTCCTTTCAGGAACCTATCCGATAAAAGATAAAAAACATTTGATCCAGGGTAATACGTTGCAGTCCCAGTTTTAGCAACTGTCCAATCCGCCCTACGCGGTCGATGCCTAACCATCAACTCAATCCAACAATTAATTTGTGATTCAACAAAATAAAAAATTTTATTTTCAGTAGCTACTAAATAAATTGTTAATACTTGAACACTCTAAAAAAATTCTTACATCATCTGACAACCAACCAGCCATTACAGAATTACGCTTTGAAAGGCTTATATTGGCAAGGCGAGGAAGTAGTTCATACCAAAACGTATCCATAACAGTAAAACCCTTGACATGACAATCAAAGAATATATCAACCGGGTTCTCCATAAAATCCTCATATCTAACATACATTTCTCGCTTTACCTAAACATGCCAAACAAATAAATAATCGGTTTACATTAAAATAACATTTTTAAAAAATTTAGCTAAAAATATACCTTATCGGGATCTACGTTCTCAAACGAAACAAATTCTTTTGTGGTTGGACTTTGATTTTCAACCTGAAAACAATATTCGCCGTTCTCTTCATCACCAAGATTAAAGGTTGTAATGTTATCGAACACACTCTTATTTTTTGACTTTCCAACACGTTTTCCCGGACCTAAATTGGTTGTAGGCGGAAGAGATGTAAATGGGCTCATTTTTTGTAGTCCTGGACGACGTGCTCTTCTTTCACGGTCTATCATTTCCTGACAATTAATTACAATTTAACAGGTTTAAAATTAAACATTTTACAATATTAACTTGTATAAACAATTTAATAATACTAATGATCTACTTACTGGGTGTACGCCACGAATATCACGATATTGTGAAGAGCTAGCTTCAAATGTTCGATCAACCTTAGACCAGTGACCAAAACCTTCGTGGGGCATCGGGTTATTCATTTCATACATACTATGACTTGCGGATGGCTTAGCAGGCTGCCCGAACGAAGCGTTTAGAGTCACTTTATAAGACGGCGTATATGGCGACGGAATTCGAATATCGTCAAAGAAGTGGCTACCAACTGTGGTAAAATTACCTAAACCATCTTGTTGTTGGTCCTAACATAGAATATATTCTAAGTTATTTTTAATTAACAAAAAAGTAAAAGTAACAAGACAATTACCCCTTTAATACATTAAGGGGAATGTATAAATGGGGAATAAACAATAATAAAAGTAATGTGAGAGAAACAGTAACCAAAACCCTCTCTTCCGTCCATTTGTCAAACCCCTTCATCTAGACCCTTCAATTTAAGCCTCTCTCAACCATGGATTGCTTGACTTTAGATCTTACCCGTTTATTGTGTGGAGAATGGTGTAATAGGTATGGCTCCAGTTGAAAATGGAGATAAACACTTTCAACCGTCGATTGCGCAAACTAACATCTAACCGTTAGTGTATTGGAAACTGGCATGATTGTTTTTGGGATTGTGCACTTTTACACCGTTTGATCTTCATATTCTATGTTAACCGTAGATCTATGATATCCCACTCACACAAAACCTCTCACTCCTTTCTCAACCACTCCCCTCTCAATTATTTCACATAGTTCGATAAAAGTGATCGGCTATTTACATGACCTCCGATGCCACCGATGTCTTCTTTGCCGCCATTTATGACGCGTGGCGTCGACGATCGGTTGGTGACATTGGTTTGCTTATGTGGAAGGTTATTTGTGGGTGTAGATGGGTTTGTGACGTTGGGATACGGTTATGAGCTGAAAAGGGTCTTTCCGATGGTCATTGTAGATGGGTTGTTGGGTATTTGGTACTCGCTATTTTTGGTGCCTTTATTTGGCTGTAAGAATCTTCAATTAAACAAGGTACTTTTTTATAAAGTTTCGTTGTTTTGTGTTTTTTAATTATTATTTTTACTCGCTATTTTAACTTGACAGCTTATTGTTAGTTGAAAGTGGTATCTGATTTTCTAATCTGAGACGTAGGCTTACAAAAAAGCGTTATGATATATAATCTGAGTTGAGTAAGCTCAAAGGATGCTAGATAAGCAGATCGTAAAGTGAGGGGGGTGTCTGTTTGTGTGCTTATGTATCCGGTTGATGCTTAATTGATTTTGGGCTTATGTTGCCTAACCAAAATTGGTGTGTGCTTATGTATCCGGTTGATGCTTAATTGATTTTGGGCTTATGTTGCCTAACCAAAATTGGTATCCGTGATAAGAGGCAGTGATAAAAGGCTATGATGATTATATTTACCGGGAAACCCTTTACCAAAAAAAGATAAAAGGCTATGATGATTGTGAATGGGCTCGGTAAAGATGTGATTGTCCGTACTTTGGCATGGCGACCTTTCGGTCGTAGCCACAACGGACGTATCCTCTTTGTTCCGTTGCCCGTTTATTTGAGCCTTTGAAATGGCGGAAAAAAACCTCAATGGTTCAGAGTCATAAGTGTGTGGCTAATGAGCTGTATTGTTGGTTTTTTTAAAACACGTGTATACACATGTTGATAACACAATATAATCTTCGGGTAACATTGTTTTATTTGGTTAATGGGTGTATTTGTTGTTGCCAATTATTCGGGCTGTGATGAGTTTGCAGGGCCCGGGTTAGAGCCGATATTACACGTATCTTGGCAGGGTAACCTATCGAGGTTGCAGCCATGGCGTGTGTATCCGCTCTCTCCTAAAAGTTGCCCTATTTGTCCTTATAAAGGAAAACAAATATGACAGTGATACGGGTGACGATTATGTCGGGTGTGTGACGATAGTGATACGCTTATAAGATGAAAATTAAACAAACATGATATGCTTTGGTTTACCTTGACAAGGCAATGATGATTATGAGCAGCCTAAACACAACGCGTGAAAGTCGATAACTTGGCGTGGCAACCTGTTGGGTATGCAGCCATGTAAGACTTACGCTTTGTATGAACCTCGCACTTTTATCTGAGCCAACCGACTTTGTAAGACAGTGGATTGAGATATGATTTATGGATACAAATGGTAGATTGGTTTCAGATTTAGACATACTTTTGTTGGCCATAGTTTTAGTGTGGTTGTTGATCCTTGACAGAAAGCCTAAGAATTGCCGATGACGATATTGGTTTATGCGTGTATTTGCCGGTTTCTTACTATAATAGTTTGACAATAATGATGGTTGTCATCGGCCTGATTTTCGGCGTGGCATCACGACGTCGCGTTTGTAGCCAAATCAGGCCGATCACTTGAATCGTCAGTGCCACGCGTTCACCTCCGAGCCATTATAACTTTGCGATTTGATTATTGGGTTATGTTGGAGTATTATTTATTTATGTTTGTGCTTGGTTTTATACTTAATGGGTGATTTTTTTGGTATGTTTGCTGAAAACCAGTTAAAAAAGAATGGAAGAAGGTTGAGCAGGAATATATGTGGCCATTAGTTTGTTCTCGAGTGATTGTTTTTTCCGTTTTTTCTTGGTTTCATTCATTCAAACCTTTATTTTTTATAATTATTAGTTACGTTTATGTGTTAATTTGGGGTTAACTTATATATTAGATCTTATGAGCTTCCTAAGGTCATTGTTTAGACTTTTCAGGTTATGGCTTCTTAAGTTAATAAGCTACAGTTTATTACCTCTAAAAGTTGACCTTATTAACCTTTTTAGTTTCCAATAAGCCCATGGAAGAGTCTGACATTTGCTGATTGGGAACTGCATTTCAAGAATACTCGCTTAAGCTGCTTATTAGCTAACTGAATTGCTTTCTCCTTTCTTGAATATAATTTGGTGGCACATGTTATGTTTTGAATAGTTGGTAGTATAAATAATCTGTGTTTTTGCAAACCTGTAGAGATGGAAATCATCCAAAAAGATTAGTTACACCAGTAGGATTAGTTACACCAGTAGGTTAATATATACAGGTTAAATCGGTTTGTCGGCTTATGGAAATTTGAAAAGTAAGCGCTCTAGACTTTTGGATTTCATGTTTATGCAATAGTGTATCTATGTTTTAGTTATGTTCATTCTGCCTTTTGCTTTACAGACTTAATCAGGTTTGCTTTACAGAAAATGTGTGTTAAAACCGGCTTTGTTATGTTGAAAGCGTGGTTTGATGCATGCTGCACAGTTCGCCCGTTGTTAAAAAGGTACTCGAGCCACTCAGTTTTTCATGATCAATCCCAAATGGACCCGATAAAAAGGAAAACAAATATGACAGTGATACGGGTGACGATTGTGTCGGGTGTGTGACGATAGTGATACACTTATAAGATGAAAATTAAACAAACATGATATGCTTTGGTTTACCTTGACGAGGCAATGATGATTATGAGCAGCCTAAACACAACGTGTGAAAGTCGATAACTTGGCGTGGCAACCTGTTGGGTATGCAGCCATGTAAGACTTACGCTTTGTGTGAACCTCGCACTTTTATCTGAGCCAACCGAAGGTGGATTGAGATATGATTTATGGATACAAATGGTGGATTGGTTTCAGATTTAGACATACTTTGTTGGCCATAGTTTTAGTGTGGTTGCTGATCCTTGACAGAAAGCCTAAGAATTGGCGATGACGATATTGGTTTACGCGTGTATTTGCCGGTTTCTTACTATAATAGTTTGACGATAATGATGGTTGTCATCGGCCTGATTTTTGGCGTGGCATCACGACGTCGCGTTTGCAGCCAAATCACGCCGATCACTTGAATCGTCGGTGCCACGCGTTCACCTCCGAGCCATTATAACTTTGGGATTTGATTATTGGGTTATGTTGGAGTATTATTTATTTATGTTTGTGCTTGGTTTTATACTTAATGGGTGATTTTTTTGGTATGTTTGCTGAAAACCAGTTAAAAAAGAATGGAAGAAGGTTGAGCAGGAATATATGTTGCCATTAGTTTGTTCTCGAGTGATTGTTTTTTCTGTTTTTTCTTGGTTTCATTCATTCAAAGCTTTATTTTTTATAATTATTAGTTACGTTTATGTGTTAATTTGGGGTTAACTTATATATTAGATCTTATGAGCTTCTTAAGGTCATTGTTTAGGCTTTTCAGGTTATGGCTTCTTAAGTTAATAAGCTACAATTTATTACCTCTAAAAGTTGACCTTATTAACCTTTTTAGTTTCCAATAAGCCCATGGAAGAGTCTGACATTTGCTGATTGGGAACTGCATTTCAAGAATACTCGCTTAACCTGCTTATTAGCTAACTGAATTGCTTTCTCCTTTCTTCAATATAATTTGGTGGCACATGTTATGTTTTGAATAGTTGGTAGTATAAATAATCTGTGTTTTTGCAAACCTGTAGAGATGGAAATCATCCAAAAAATTAGTTACACCAGTAGGATTAGTTACACCAGTAGGTTAATATATACAGGTTAAATCGGTTTGTCGGCTTATGGAAATTTGAAAAGTAAGCGCTCTAGACTTTTGGATTTCATGTTTATGCAATAGTGTATCTATGTTTTAGTTATGTTCATTCTGCCTTTTGCTTTACAGACTTAATCAGGTTTGCTTTACAGAAAACGTGTGTTAAAACCGGCTTTGTTATGTTGAAAGCGTGGTTTGATGCATGATGCACAGTTCGCCCGTTGTTAAAAAGGTACTCGAGCCACTCAGTTTTTCATGATCAATCCCAAATGGACCCGATAAACTCTGTTTTAATTTGTTACATGTCTGTGCAGGCTTGACGGCATCGAACATGTTTTTTGGTGGTGATCAAGTTTCCTCATTCTAGAACGATAAGTTTTCAACTTTATTTGCCACATTTATTGTTCTGTAACGTGTTTCGTCAAGTGGTATGATTGGTTTGTCAGAGTCGTTACGTGTTTTGAGGCAGCAAATTGATTTATAGTGATTTTGGTTCGTCAATCATTTATGTCCTTGGTCAACAACTCGACTCAGAAAACGGAAAGATATTTGTACCATTATAAGATTAAATTACGCTAACATGGTAACATATATGTTTTAATCTTACAGACATGGATGGGCCTCTCTAACTCTTAATATTTGCAGCAGAGAGGAGGAGCCTCAGAACAACACAGTTAGAACATACAAACCTGATACATTGATGATAAAATTCTACACCATATGTGTGTCACTTATTTTAGCGCCTCGAGCTACATTAAAGTATCCTTCAAACAACCACATACAGAATGTAAGCAGACACAAACATGCTCGAATCAGACTAATGCAACCTGGGTCAACTATTGTAGTCCAAAAGACTCCAACTGTCGCAGTTCCCGAAGAGAATCTGAAACAAGGGACTTGGACGTATACAAATTAAAGGGTCTTGGAGAGGAGGCTTTGCTGATTTACAACACTAAGGGTATGCATTTTAGTTGGCTATATCTTTTTCAGTGTCACTATTGGGAATGATAAGTAACATGTCTAATTAGTATGTGCCTAAAAAACTACCTCTAATGCTTACTAAAAGATTAGCTATGCTAGATTATGTATTGAGAGCCTTTTTTATTCATCTATTGTGATCTCATTAACATCTACATAATTTTTCAAAAATAATACTGACCAAAATATGAACAATTAGAACATCATATGAATCCGAATAATAAAAAAAGGACGAGTATTCAATAGAATTTATAGACTTCAAAATTTTGTATATACCTTCTATTTTACTTCGTTCCACTAATTCATATTATGGATATTGTCAAATGTTTTAAAAAATGTTTCTTGGTGAATTCTGGAATTGAAAGTGATGGAAATTGGATTGTGGTATTGCATGTATGAGACATGTAGGGGTATGACTCTTATATTAGATATAAAGGAGCACAAGAAGGTTGTAACATGTTTTTCACTGTTACAACCAGGGAATTGTCGTTTGGGTTGATCTGCAGACAGAATAGTTAGGGTAATCAAGATTATGTTATTTTCATAAACACTAGAGAATGCTTACTTAGAGGCTGCCAGTAAGTCAACAACATCGCCAGTTAATAATACGCGGGGACGAACATGGGATATTAATGAGAACTTTTTGCACAATAAAGAGGATAACTAATTCGTTGAGTAAATGAGCACTTTGAAAACGCATTTTATGACTGATTATAAGACCAATTCTCACGTAGGAGGGAAATTATACTTTCTGTATTTAGCTTCAGTTAATTACTATTGTTTGTTAACTTTCATTTAATGTTTTTCAAATGGTTTTATACGAGTTTTAGTTTTTCATGAATGCTAGACTCCTTCTGAATATTACTGGTGTTGAGTTTATGTAATTATGTTTGCTATAATTGCAACAATTATGTAAAGAAGTTGCTCATACACTGTACTCAAAGGGGTTTAATGAATGTTGTTGCTTCCCTCTACAAGCATCTTCTTAAAATGTCCCGCCGTGGAGCGCGGGCATTAATCCTCGTTATATTAAAAAATAAAAATTACCTCAATGTTAACAAAACCACTATATTGAGTACCAGTAAACTCATTACCGAACCCACTAACATCAGATTCATTCACGACATTTTGTTTTGGTGAGACTTGGCCACAACCCTGTAATGCATGCATTAAAATAGTTTGAATAATTATACGCCAAGTTTGCGATGATAGACATTTACATACATTATGTTAACCATTTACCATAATTTTTGCATTCAATTCTTTGATAGTTCGATCCTTTTCCATCAAAACTGAGTAAACGTCTGCTGGTACATCATCACGACTATAACGGTTATCAAACTCAGGTATTGGGGGCGGTTGATGTATCTCATTATTGAAATAACTAAGGCTATCAATCCACCAGTCTGTCGACATCTCAACTTCGTCGGGAAACAGCCTTTCGTTTGGTATAACACCCTTGCAAAATATTATAAGATTAATTACACACGTATACAAATTATGAAATAAATTATTGCCAAATAGGAATGTCTAAGCGTCGTAGAACTCACATCAATTAAAGTAGGAATTTGTCTTCGAAAAAACTTTTTTTCTCGCAACCACCGGACTGATCGAGGATAACCATCAAGTCGTGTGAAATAATTCACCGCATTAACGCTATAAGTTTCCAACATCCAAGCCTGAAAATAGATTATTTTCAAATTATACACGTACTATATTTTAGTTGGACAAAACACAACATATTATATACCTTGAAAGCCCATGTAAAACCCATTAATTAATACTTGGGTGGTTCTTCGTCAGGGTCTCTGTCATCATTCGCGTGGTGGTGTTCGGCACGTACGTATACGATATTTCTTAATTTCTTATACAATGTGGACCAAACATACGGACCCCACGGATACAAGTTCCATGCATCTAAATTTTCAACTAACCTAAAGCACCATTCCGGAACAATGTAACTATTCTCATGCCCAAGTAGCACCAACTCCAAAACAGCTATTAATGCAAGCCGTACAGCATCATAGTCATTTAGGTTTTTAAAGGCATCGCTTTTAACAAATCTATATAAATCGCTAACGAAAATATGACGAGTATCATAAGCTGATGAGAAAACACGTCTCCTAAACGGCATTGGCCCCTTTAAATAACTACCATGAAACTGTACACCAAATTTTAAACTGGTCATTAAACAAAATTCTTCCCTGTCAAATTTTATAATATGACCACCAACATCATAACATAACGGAACATTTTCTGTCTCTTCTTCTACAAAATCCGTTTGACAACAAGCAAGGAAATGTATTAAAAGACCAGTCTCTACGCATTTTGGCAAATTCCACAACCAACCAAAACATGATTGCCTAAACAAACGTTCTTTTGGTGTGTTTCTAAATCTTTCTCTGAAAAACGGTAACAAGGATAACTTGCTTCTACACGTCAACGTAACACTATAATCCTAAAATTTTATAATAACAACATATCAATAATGTATAACAAATAAACATAAAAACTTATTAATGTAAAAAAATTAATTAAATAAGATACCGCCATAAAGTAGAATGAACAAAAAAACACCAACTTGACTCTAGCTGCTCAAAAGAATGCTATATTTATATATACTCGGGAATATATATATATAAGAGATGATTTACGCATAACCTAGCTGCTAAAAAATTGCTATTTTTGATAAAACTCGGGACTGAGGTTTTGAGATATTGAGATATTTGGTTTTGAGATACCGAGCTCCCTTTAATACCAAAACAATGTCAGGAAAGATTTAATACGATTATATATATGTCAAAAGAATGGGGGAAACTGAGGCCATGCAGCACTGTTTGGGTCAGAGAGGGGCCCATGGTGTCATAAACCATGTGACAACCTCGTTGGCATGCAATCCCGAGTATCTTTTTTTTTTATGTAACGAGTAAAAAAAACAACACGTGACAAAGTCAAAGATCGTTGTATATGTTTCCTGAGCTTCATGGCCATATTAGTAAATCGAGGTAAAGGTGGCCTCTGCAAGACAAGAACCACAAAAAATGACCCTGCCTATAATTTTCGCTTTCCCATTTCCATCGTCTTCATCGTTAGCTACTTTTCTATATCTTGCTTTTCTTCATCAACTTATAATATTTGTTTTATTTAATATTTGTTTTGACTAATACAAATCCTTACACCTCATATCCTTTTTATCAAATCTTTATACGATTACTGTAAATGTTCAACTCTTGTATGTTGTTTTTTAGTCGTTATATTGCCTTCATGTGCAGGGGTGAAGTCAGAAAATTTGACTCGGGATCAAACTTTGATATTTTTTGTAAACTAGACTACAAAATAGTTCTTATGGGGTCAAATTATAGAAAAAACCCTTGATATTTTCAAAAATTTACATTATAATTTTTTCGCTCGAGGGGTCAGCCGACCCCCTTGACCCCTGCCTGCCTCCGCCCCTTTAATAATTGTTTTGAGATGTTATTAAATCATGTCTTTTTTAGTCATTTAACAACATAAGCTAAACCAAACACTTGAGTTTATAAGCTTATTAAACATAAGTTAAACCAAACACCAAATATGAGCTTATAAGCTTATATTATATAAGGAAAAAATGGCTTACATAATATAAGTTAAACCTAACTCATAAGTTTAATCGAACACCCCCTTATGCTATTTTCTAAATCAATTTATGATTAAAAAAAAAAAAAGTAAAGTGAAAAAATTTTGTTTGTGGTTTGTCAAAAGTTTGAATTACATCATTCGTTAATAATTCGCGCAACATACATCATTGTGGTTGTAAAATGGTACATCATACATCCCTGAGGACGAATGGTGCAGATATTTTTTAATTAAAGGTTAAAGTGTTTGTTATTTTAGGGGTGTTTTAGTCCGTTTACAACTTATTGATGATTTTTGCACCTAACTTTTCAAAAAAAAATAAAAAATTGGAAAAAGTTTTTTTTGAAAAAAAATTCAAAAACTAATAATTTTTTTTCAAAAGATTTTCGAAAAAAAAAATTCAAAAAGTTTCGAAACATATTTTTTTCATAAAATTTTCGAAAAAAAAGGTTTTTTCAAAAAATTTCGAATAAAGTTTTTTTCCAAAAACTTTCTGAATAATTTCTTTTTTATTTTTAAAATTTGAAAAATATTTTTTTCAAAAAGTTTTCGAGAACATTTTTTTTAAATACAAAATTTTTTTTTTTAAAAACTTTAGAGAATTTTTGTTTTAAATTTTACTTTTAATTTTAAAAAGCAGTTTTTTTAAAGAAATTGTTTTTTTTGAAAAAAAAACATTTCCAAAATTTTTTTGAGAAAAAAACACTTTTGAAAAGTTTTTCCAAATTGTTTATACGAAAAAACATTTGTCGATAATTTTTTGAATTTTTTTTATTTCTTTAAATAAATTGTTTTCAAAATAAAAAAGTAAATTTTAAAACAAAATTTCTTTACATTTTTTGAAAAAATATGTTTTCGAAATTAAAAAAAATATATTTTTGAAAAAGAAAATTTGAATTTTTTTTCAAAAAAAACTTTTTCAAATTTTTTTTTTCTTGAAAATTTAGGTGCAAAAATCATTCATATGTTGTAAAATGACTAAAACACCCCTAAGATAACAAACAGTTTTAACCTTTAACGGAAAAATATTTGCACAATCAATCCTCAGGGATGTATGGTGTACTATTTTACAACCACAATTATATATGTTACGCGAAGTATTAACGAGAGATTTAATTTAAACTTATGAAAAATTATAAAGATAATTTTTACACCTTACTCTAAAAAGAAACGAGAGAGAAAGCTTTTTAGGAGTCATATAATCAAAAAAACTGATATTGTTGAGTGGTTTCCTACTATTTTTTCCACTCATAACAAGACTAAAAACAATTAACGCGTGGAGATGTTACCAAATCCTTTCAAACATGGATACTTCACTTTTAAACCGATTTTGTTTTTTTATCAAGTAGACATCACTAAAAATTGGTGTCTACTAATAATTGAAGGAATTTTGATCATGTTTGAACTTGAGAAGATTAAAGGTGTATAAGATACATGTGTTAGGTTAAAGCCCTTTGCTCCTTGGTCACTTAAAAAAGTGAACCAAGTCATATCGATCGGGAATTGGTGTGTGATTTTATTAAAAATATAATAGTCAACTATTTGTACGGAATAAAGATGGGCATTCTGGGACCGACACGAGAACTAACTTGGACTTATAAGGTCATCGTAAACTACGGAATAATAGCCACTTGTCGCGTCTCTGTTATACGAGTATATGAAATTGCTAAAGATGCCTGATTGTCTTCGAAGGTGCGCAAAATTGCAATTAAACCATAACGCGTCTCACCAAATAACAAGACCATCCAAAATACAAGTTTTAAACATTGACTTTTTATCCCTACTTCCCTACTACTTATAAAGGATATATCACCTTTTTTTTAAATATACTTATCCAGAGAAATTAGAAAATTATAAAAAAAAGTATAAGAATCTTTTTCCTATATTACCTTATTTAACTTTTGACTTTTCTTTGAAATTTCATATAACTCTAACATAAAACACACACACGCTCTCACGGTTGCAGCACATCTCTCTAAACCCTAAAATAAATTACACAACCGCCATAATCATATTACCTCTTGATCTGCCGAATCCGCTATCATTTTTCTATGGTTTAGGTGGTTTCAGGTAG
Source organism: Glebionis coronaria (assembly GCA_025667525.1). Taxonomy (NCBI): domain Eukaryota; kingdom Viridiplantae; phylum Streptophyta; class Magnoliopsida; order Asterales; family Asteraceae; genus Glebionis; species Glebionis coronaria. The sequence goes on along the minus strand of CM046879.1, from coordinate 460,266,543 downwards.
TTCTGATTGTGGGTATTGTTTGTTGGTTCTGTTTATCTAAAAGTTACAGCCGCCATGACAGCCACCAGATCCACCATTGCCATCATCGTCGCCATCAAAGATGGTAGATTGATGTTTCTGGTTGATGGTTTGAGATACTTAGGAGGTTTTGTGTGCGGTTGATTCTCGAATCAACGAGAAAACCCGTATGATCTAAGGTGAATGATAAGTGTTGCTGTTGTGATTTGAAGAAGAAATTCATTTTAGGGTTTTGTATACTTATGAAACCCTTCCCTACTACTTATAAAGGATATAGGACTTTTTTTTAAGTACACTTATCCAAGGAAACTATGAAATTATAAAGGAAAGTATAGGAATCTTTTTCCTATATTGCCTTATTTAACTTCTGACTTTTCTTTGAAATTTCATATAACTCTAACATAAAACACACACACGCTCTCACGGTTGCGGCACATCTCTCTAAACCCTAAAATAAAATACACAGCCGCCACAATCATATTACCTCTTGATCTGCCGAATCTGCCACCATTTTTCTATGGTTTAGGTGGTTTCAGGTGGTTCTGATTGTGGGTATTGTTTGTTGGGTTCTGTTTATCTAAAAGTTACAGCCGCCATGACAGCCACCAGATCCACCATTGCCATCATCGTCGCCATCAAAGATGGTAGATTGATGTTTCTGGTTGATAGTTTGAGATACTTAGGAGGTTTTATGTGCGGTTGATTCTCAAATCAACGAGAAAACCCATATGATCTAAGGTGAATGATAAGTGTTGCTGTTGTGATTTGAAGAAGAAATTCATTTTAGGGTTTTGTATACTTATGAAACCATAAATCAACTGATGGTTTTTGGTGTTATTGCGTTTGAGGTGTTATTGCGTTTGATCTGAAAAGGACATGAGGTTTATCACGTGAAAAGGTAATGGTGTTTGTCGATCTCTAGAAACAAGAGAAATGGTCCCAAGATACGTTTCCATGATCATGTACTCATATTGAAAAAGGTATGTATTGCTGCTCGTACATTGTATTCTTTCATCTGGTACTATAGATGAGTGGAGTTTGGACTGACTTAAGTATCTGTATGTTGCCATCACGTGAGTCTCGTACTATTTTCATTGGCTTCACTTTTTGGTTTATATTATATTTGGTCCAAGGATAACGTAACTGAATATTTTGAATAAAGTGAGCAGCAAGGGGCCACATGAAAAGGTCTTATTCAAAGAAATGAATTTTTGTTTACATAAGTGATACATATACTTTGAACGAGACTTTGGAATATGGTTAAGATCATTACAGTCTTATGTGTCTGTAGTTTATTTTTGTGGGCTAGGTGGTCACGGTTTGCTTTGGTGGTTCCGGTTGTTTTAGTTGATTTTTGTGGTTTCATGTGTTTTTGTTGTGTACTCAAAAGAATAGTGGTGGCTTCAGTGGTGCAATTTTTTTTCTTTTATGTCTAGATCTGGTATTTATGTGCTTCAAATTAGCAAATAATTGCCAGACTATTGATCAAAAGGATCAATATTTCAATAACTGAAATTGTTTTTATTCAAAGGGGTCAATATTTCAATTGCCAGACTATTGATCGATTCATTTGGATAATTTTAACATAACTTTATTTTTCTTTTTGTCATCATTATTTGTAGGGCGAGAATGCAGAACATGAATAACATGACGGGATCTAAAGGTATGAACATCGTGTTGCTGCTTCGAGTTCTCGTGTGCTGACGGATGCAATGATGAATCCTTCTATTGGCACGAGTACGCAGTTGCATCTGTCCCTTTGGCTCCATCATCTTCTAAACTCATCAAGCCTCCGGCTAGACCGGGTTTTGGGACGGTTGGAAAGAAATTCATGATCATGGCTAAACACTTTCTTGTTCAACTTGGTAATAAAAATCCTCACCAATATGATGTAAGTTTTCTGTAGAATTATTTTTTTGGTACAATATTTTTTGTTTATGTAGATTTTCTAAATAGGATCCGGTGGTCTAACATGGTGGAATATGGTGGTGGTAGCCATTGTTGGTTTAGAGAGAGAGAAGATAGGTTGAATGTGTGAAAGATAAATGTATTCAAATGATAAAAATGAAAAAACACAAGCAACACCCCTCCTTGGAAGCTAAGGAGGGGTATATATAGCCACACACACAACATAAACTATACAACGAACCTAGTCTAGTCTAAACGTGTGTGACTATGATAACTAATGGGAATTCTTAAATGTCGTCACATAAAGTGAGTTTCCAACAATCTTCCCCCATGGGACGACGTGTAGAATTCCTTACAATATTCTTCCTAACAAGTACAAAATGATTAAGAACAAGAGCTTTCATGAAGCGTCCAATGCTGATGAAGTCTTCTGAGGCCTTCGTCTTCAAAACGACTCATCTTTAAAGTAACTTGTAGAAGAAATACTGTAACGGCACGAGCTAAGTAACCCATACACTTTTGGTTAAGGAGAAGCTTCTGAATTAGCTTCCCCCTAATTCATGCCACATAAACTTGATGTAGAAGCTTTTAAATAGCTTCCCCCTAAATCGACAATCCTCGTAAGCAACTTCAAAGCTTTCAATAAAGCTTAGAATGATTAAGCGCACAGCGGAATCTAACAAGCAAATCCCATCATCTAACATGATAACGTTGCTAAGAGGGGTTGAAAGTAAGGGGTACACCAAGTAGATCAACAACTTCTCTTCTCACGCTTGAATAATTCTTCTGAATTTTTCTTCCCCCTGAGAGTTCAAGTTATGCATACCAGAAAGAATCAAGACATTTCTTCCCCCACATAGTTGAAGAAAGTAAATCAATCCCAATTATGAAGCTCAAATACTGAAGTGGACACTTTATCCCATTCATGAAGTTGACATCGTAACACCAGAGTCAATTAAGTCCCGAAAATGCACATGTCTTCTTCCGGAGATGCACCAGAGTCAATTAAGTCCCGAGAATGCATATAGGAAAATGATGATGAATAATTGCAACAATCAAACAATTAAACCTCGAATCAGTAGTGAACCGTTTGGAGATTGATAACGACACGAGTTAAAACACTGATTTTCTCTACGGCTATGACAAATGTCATCCTGGAATATATTCAAATCAAAAGAAGGTATGAAGTTCATCACGTGTACTCGTTGTGCGTTCAATGTGTCTTCTTCTTCCCCCTTGATGGTTTCGAAATTCGGAACCATCAACAAATCGTACGCACATAAACCTGAAATCTCGTGAGAATAATAAATAAGCTGAATAATATATCTTGTGAGAATCAGCTGTTGATCGAAAATCTCTTCTCATAAACTCTCCATGGCCACCTTTACCAACCCACGTGAAAGCAATTTGAAGTGACCACTGAAAGAATGAACCGGATACATCAAACATGAAGCTGAATGAAAATCCTTCGATCTTGTGACTTAAGCTTGCACTATTGTTGAATGAAGAACGGTGGAGAAATCTCTAAGTACTCAATGCATCACTGAAGAAGTCTATAAGCACAACACCTCTTGAAATTATCCACGTCGACTAAGCGCGTGACACTGAGTACAACAATGTAACTCCTTTAAGTGATAGTTATCCGAGTCATCAACCAACCACCCCGAACCCGGAAACTAGATAACCAAGTCTTCATTCTAATATGAAGCACGAGCAAGTTATCTTTGAAAGATAAAATAAATACACGCCTTCGAAAAATCCGTCTTCAACTTCACGTAATTAATACCCGATCAAACAAAATCTGTAGCCACTAAAAATCGCCTAAATTTTTCTTGGTCTTGTCAAAATAAATCTCGTCACAATGTCTCATCACTTTGGCACTTTGTCACGTCACTTTTGTCCCGAGAATACACAAAATTTTATTCAAAATAAAAAAATTTAAAAATTTTTGTGTAAGATGTGATTTGGATCACACGGCCCATCAATCCATTAACAAACCAGGTCATGGCCTTTTTTGTCATGGGTAAAACATTGAGCCCATAAGCTTACCCGGTCCACCATTTTGGTTATAACACACTCCAACCTAAAATATGACACAGTCAACCCTAAACTCTCACTTAGATAACTCCGTCCCACCAAACACTTCATTCTCTCCCAAACCAATCTGCTAACCTAATCTCATAACTTAGAAAAATCCGCCCCCCATTTTCTCTCCATCAAACCTCATCTATCAAAACGCTACAACCTTAACCAAATCATCCACAGCCAAATAAAATCTGAACCCATCCGAATAATCCATCAATCTTTCACAAAGAAGAAAGATCATCAAACTCACTCATCTTTAATTTCTGATTATTAGACCAAAACCGCATACATGAATCTCAAAAACATATCTACCTTATAACACATAAACTGATAATCTTACACATCATATCAAGCTATTGTTCACAAGTATCGAATCAACCAACACGTTCCCATGTCGTCGATTCAATAACCACGAAGAACTTGAAGACATACGGCTTGAAGATCTTGCTAAAGGTAGGTATAGAATGATTGCATGTTTCAGAGTCAATCGAATAAAAGAAGACGGATAACAGAGTTGTTATACGGATTCCTTGATGTTCGAAAATTAAATGATGGTTTCTTCCATATATATAGATCTATGATGATTGAAATTCGTGAGATCTATATAGATCTTGGCATGCATGTCCAAAACGAATTAAACCTGAGATCCAATATAATTTTCTGTTTTAGTTAGATTGAAGATGTGTTTGTGAATGGGATTAGGTGTCGATGGGATAGGTATTAGATTTGGTGTTTGAGGAGATAAAAGGTTGGCAGTTGAATTGGTTCAGTACATTAGTCACCTGAGTCAACTCAGTGAGTTAACTGAGTCAACTCGGTAATTACCGAGTTGACTCGGTTGTGTTGATTGTTGGTTTTGGTCACAAATTTGGTTCACAAGTTTTTAAAACATAGTCCATCGGAATGTCAAAAAAAATCCCATCGGAATGTTTTTCAAAAGAGTCCATCGGAATGAATTAGAAAAACCCATCGGAATGTTTTTGTGAGTCTATCGGAAAGGTGTTAATTCTCCATCGGAATGTTTTTTTTTAAGTCTGTCATCGGAATCAAACAAACACCCCCATCGGAATAAGCGTAATCTGAATCCGCATCGGAATCCCCATCGGAATCCCTATCTGAATCCCTATCGGAAAAGCTGTCGGAAACCCAATCGGAAAAGGGTTTTGAAGAACCGAAAATGGTGGATCTGTAAACTTTTGTCCTTATCTATTTGCATAAACAAGAATAAAGATACCCAGAAACAGTGACCAGATTTGAATTACTTCGACCATGATATGATGAAACCGAGAAAGAGTATTAATTAATAAATTGATACCCCAAAACATCGTGACTGTTTGGACAGTTTGGACAAAGATAAGACGTGACAAAAAAAATTGTGACAAAATGGACCAAAAATATTATAGAACGAGACTCAAAGAAAAATTAGACCACCAAATCGAATATACAAACACGATCCAAGGATGGAACCGAGGCTCTGATGCCAAATGTAGATTTGCTAAATAGGATCCGGTGGTCTAACATGGTGGAATATGGTGGTGGTAGCCATTGTTGGTTTAGAGAGAGAGAAGAGAGGTTGAATGTGTGAAAGATAAATGTATTCAAATGATAAAAATGAAAAAACACAAGCAACACCCCTCCTTGGAAGCTAAGGAGGGGTATATATAGCCACACACACAACATAAACTATACAACGAACCTAGTCTAGTCTAAACGTGTGTGACTATGATAACTAATGGGAATTCTTAAATGTCGTCACATAAAGTGAGTTTCCAACAGTTTACGAATGAGGCTACCGGTAAGGTTTCTACCATTCTGGGTATAAGCTCTTATTTTGATTACTTGTTGAATAAAGGTACATGTTACCATGGGTGATATCTTTAAACAGCTGCATGTATTCACACTTTTTTTAAGGTAGCCGATGATGATGAGCGTCTCCAAAAGTGTTTGGTGAGCCATATTTTTCAGGTAAACAACTGATGTTGGAAAATCTTCCTTTTTAGGTTCTGAGCTAACAGAAAGGCGATCACGAAAAATATCTTAGTTTTCGGTCATCATGATTCACAAACCCTAAGTGGCTCGGGGTGAGTTGGGTTGAATTTGGGGTGAAATAACCACTTTCATTACCTAAATGTTAAACCTGCCTATTATGATGTGTTTATTTAGGATGAGTTGGGGATTGGTTTTCGGTTTCTGTTACCGCATAAGAGTAACAACTTAAGAATTTTCAATATAGTAGTTCGATATGCTTATTAACGATATAGCCCTTTTGGCTTATGTTAGTTGAATCTATTAGTTGCACAAAAAAAAGGATGGTTTTAGAAATGTAAAAATGTCTGATCACGAGGTACTCATGCGCCTTGCAGTGTTTGAATTCCTTCGTGCAATGTCTGATGGAACAAAAGACCTTCAAGGTGAAAATGTGTTTTTATTTAAAAAGCGCATTTGAAATATTTTTCTTATACCTAACTGTTGTTTTCCTTTGCAAAAACTATAGGATGCAGACATGTGTATATGCAGGTGTGTATAGCTGGACTTATTGACCCGATGCTCGAGACGAGTGTCAGGAAGATGAAATGCGAGACATAGTTGGGTAAAAGCTTATTTCAGAGTCTTAGGAACATAATCATTTTAATGTTCTTTGATTATAGTTTTAAAAAAGTTGGTGGTGTTGGATTAGATTATTGAGCACGATTGTTAAATCTTTAACACAAGGCTTCTAACAGATTGTGTTTATCTCTACAGAATGTATGTTGCATTGTTGCTGTTGAGAAGTACAAGGAATGGGCTAAATACAATTTGAGGTAGCTAACAAATTAGTAGCTTGAGGTGCATTGAAAAGGTCCTTTTATAAGCTTATTTTACCAGGTTTCTTGAATAACATATACTTGCAAACCTTTATACTATATATAGTTTTATTAATGTCAACTACCCAAAAAGAAACATATCAAATGAACTGAGAAGCATCAAAAAGGCACCTAAGATCGGGAGGTCGGGGATGATCAAAGAACATGGTAGACATTGATAGTTCTAGTGAGAGAAAGTTAGAGAGAGGTGAAAGGAAAGTGTGTATTATTTCAAGTGAGACAATACAAAATGAAAAATATGACTAAACTTTCACACCTCCATGGAGAGTCGTGAGGGTATTTATAGGCCTAACTAACTTAGACTATACAACCTTTACATAATAAGTCCCTGCGTTTAGTAAATGATGTATATCTAGTCTAACTCACGTGAAAGGCGCCAACTTACCAAAAAGTAAGTCTAACAATCTCCCTCCAAGATGGTGACTCACGTGAGTTGGTTACAATGTGTTGGAAATACGTTTTTCCTAATATAGTCTCGGTCACATCTTAGTTAGCATAGATCACGAGATATAGAATATTTAGAACTTTGTTTCTTGGAGCGACCTCCCTTAGGGGGAGATTGTTGGAAATACGTTTTTACGTATTTATGAAGGATCGGTCGCTCCAACGATATATTAATGTATTAGGCTCGTGATCCAGTTGTAAACAGTATAGCCCATATAGCCCACATGTAGGGTGGGCTATATATACCCCCTCCTAGCATGTTAGGAGGGGTGGTTCTTTCATTTTCTCATCTTTCATTTCAATAAACACTCTTTCTCTCTCTACTTTTCTTTCCTCTCATCTTTCTCTCTCTATACCCATCTTCTTCCTCCTCCTTCATCCACTCTATCAATAGATCTATTCATAGTTTACCAAATCCTAAGATTACGTAGACCTTCAATTGGTATCAAGAGCCATGGTTGAATCTTAGGATTTGCATATTTTTTTATCTTTTGATTTGGTGGTAAAAATCTTATCTTTTCTAATTTTTTTTTATAAAGTTTTATCAATCTTCTTTCAATCCTTTCGTCTCATTTTTATTTTCTTTTCTTCTTTCAAATCTGTGCAATCAGTTTTTTAAAACCTGTCCAAATAGTTTTTATCAATTTTTATTAAATCATCAGTTTTATCCAATCAGTTTTTCGATTTTCGATATCTGGGTTTCCTTCAAAGATCTGTCCAATCAGTTTGTTAAAATTTATCTATTGATTTTCGTCTCATTTTTTTTCTTTTTCAAATCTGTGCAATCAGTTTTATAACTTGTCCAATCAGTTTTTATCTAATTTTTTAAATTAATCAGGTTTCTTTTTAAACCTATCAATTTTATCAGTTTCCACAATCATCAGTGTTTTAATATTTTATTTTTTATTACTTTATTTTATTTTATTTTTTCTTTTGTTTTATCAGTTTTCATCTCGTCTCTATCAATTTTTGTCCAATCTGTTCCAATCTTTCCAATCTGTCCAAACAGTCAATCTTCCGAATGAAAAGTTCCTTCAAAAATATTCTGGATGAACCGTCTTTGCAAAATTATTCCCCATGAACCGATTTTACATTCCGAATGAACAAAGTTTTAAGTTATTTCGGATGAACCGTTTTTTGCAAAAACATTCCGGATGAACTGATTTTGTTAGTTATTCCGAATCAAAAGTTTTTTCAAAACATTCCGGATGAACCGTTTTTTGAATTATTCCGGATGAATAAGATTATTCCGCATGAATGAGTATTCCGAATGAAAAGTTTTTTTTCAAACATTCCGAATGAACCATTTTTTGACTTATTCCGGATGAACGGTTTTGAAAAACATTCCGGATGCACGGTTGAATGCAAAGAAAGAGATTCAAACAAAACGGGAAACTAGACTTAGACTCGACCTCTCCCTCTCAAACTCGAACACACAGTACACCCTCTCGACTCAAGACCCTCGACAACATTCTCACAAAACACTCAAACAAATCACCCACAACCTCACCTCTCGACTCTTTTTTTTTCTTTCACTCCCTCACCCAACTCTCGACCTCATTCAACAACACACGACTCCACCCAGACCTCGCACCCCCAGGACTCAAGACTTCGACACCACAACACCCTAGACTCACGAACCCCTCACTCTCATCAGGACACCAAACCCCCCAACCTCGAACAACACTCACCCTCGACACCACCCTCACCCTCGAACCCCTCACTCTCTCGCACACCCTCTTTCACTCTCCCTCACAAGACCCTCAACACAAACCGACTTACTCTTTTCTCTCGACACACACCCTCGTCCACAACAACACTCATTTTTCTTAAACTCTCGTTCAGACTGACACCATTCCAAACAAACTCACCCATTTTCAAACGAAAACGCCTCTCGTCCAAACAAACAAACAACCTCAAACTCTCACAACTGTCAAAACAACTCTACGCTCGACACCCCAACACCCCCGATATCTTTCAAAACATACACTTCTTGACTCGAACAAACTCAAAACCAAGATCTCAGATTCATTTTTTTGTTGTGATTCAATATGCATGCCTAGATCATTTAAAGATCAAGACTCACGAAAAACTAATCATCCTTGATCTGTTGTTGGGTAAATCCAAGATTAATATTCGAAGAAGAAGAAAAGATTTATAACAAACTTGTTATAATCTTAACTTGTTTCGATTTGTGTATCACATAAACAAAAAACCATCCACCCTCAACTCCAACACAAACTCACAGACCAAATACACGACAGAAAGACTCGACAGATGTTAGAAAGACTCGATAGATATCAAGATTAACACACATGCAGTTAACCTACCTTACCCGAGATCTAATCTTTTTAAGATCTTGAAGAATCGACCAACAAAACGTGACTCGTGGCTTCATTTGTTTGAACAGAGTTTCGGTCTTCTTTATTGGATATTCACTAGTGTTCATCGACTTAGATTAAATAGATAATCTTGAAGCCAAACGCACCTTGTTTTGGTTTGTGATTTAGAGTGAGATTTATTTGGTGACTGGGATTTAGTTGTGAGATTAGAGAGACAGAGAGTGTAGATATGTTTTGAGAGAGAGAGAGTTATGAAAGTGACGGAGGAAACAAGTTGTGAGAGAGAGGGAGAGTTTAGGTTTGTGAAGTCAAAGGGAGTATATAATTTGGGCGGATAACACGAGGGAGTGGGGAGAGTAGGTAAGGATATTATATTGGGGAGGAGGAAACTTTGCCACGTTTTTAGGGAAAACTATAGAGCTGGCCACGTGGGGATACTCATGACACAACTCATAATTCAGATTTATTTTTGACGACTCAAATATTTATTTAGGGTCACTTTTGAGTTGACAAATATATCAGATTTAATTTTTACGTTTCAAAAATATTTAGGGTCACTAAATACATTACACAAATACATGCTTATTCCATTCGTCAACTCATAAATATTTGTCTAAAAAGTTTCAAAGTGGTAAAATATTTGACGACTCAAAAGTGACGAGTCCAAGTGACGGGATTTTTTTTAGCGACTACGGATTTTTGATTGGGTTTAATTTATAATCGTTTGAGCCGACAACAATTTTTGAGCCGAGTAAAGTGTTATACCATCAAACGAGGATTGTGACGAAGTTTTACGGTTTATTAATTGGTTGGGGTGTAAAATCTCGTAAAATCCACTTCACGATTTCTTCACGAATTGTAAAATCCAAAAAACAACAACATCCACATCATTTTTTCCTCGATTTTCAATGGATTCGTTAGATTCGACATGTCAAAAAGGAGAAGCGCATAAAATGCAAGACAAAGTTAGAAAAAGTGGCATCACTTCATTTCAAATGCTTTAGTCTCATCTTGTCACTCTTTCGAGGATTCAAGGAGGGAGCGAATTTGTGACCATCTTTGGACAAGATCATCATATATTCATCGACTCAATATTCACCACTTTGACCCAACTCGCCGAGCAACTCAACAATGAAAACTTCAATCACTCTGCATCGGCACTTGCATATAAGACTCTAGTGACACAACTCACGCCTTTCCTCCAATACAATATCATCAAGTCTGAAAGTTCAATGATTTGCCAATATTTTCTTCGAGATATACATACCGAGCTTCGAGTTTTCCGTGATACAATATTGAAACTCATGACATTGGTCTCGTCTTCGATTTATCAAATATCACAACTTCAGCAAGTGTATGATAATGGAGTGCAAGAATCAATGACGCAGATGCAAGAGGAGAATGGTCATACGGTTGACAACTTGGAGCATAACGATGGCAAGAGCACGGAATCGGAAGGACAACATGATACCAGTGGCACGTCAGGGAATGTTCACGAGATCCTTCTTGATGACACCTTACCCGTTTATGACGAAGAGCATGCAAACATGGTACAATGTAATGTTGTTTATGATGTATATGTTGATGATATGCCGCATATTGAGCATTCTGAACCTAATTATGACAAACATGGGATGGAAAAGAGTGATAGCAATACCACTTCTGATTCATCCGATGTAAGTCATAATGGGGGAGAGATTGTTCAGAATGCTATAGTACATCATGATAGTTGTATTATAACTGCTTCATTGACTGCTTCTGATTCCAAGATTAGAGAGCTCGAAACGATTGTAGCTCAACAATCAAAAGATCTTGAGGATGCCAAACTTGAATTTTCTAAGAAAACGGACAAATTTGAAACATACTTTGAAAAACTTGAAAAGTCAAACGTTGTTCTTGAAAGAAAATTGGATCAAAAAGTTTTAGATTCGAAAGCTGAAAAGGATAATCTTTTGAAACAAATTTAGTTACTAGAGTCTAAATTGGCATCTCAAGATAGATTGCTCAAAGAAAATGAAACGTTAAAAGCCCAAGTTCAGGAAAAGGTGTTTGCTATAGCTGCGTTGAAAAACGAGTTAAGGAAAAATAGAGGACCTAGTGTGGACACTAAGCTTGAAAAACCATCAATCTTGGGGAAACCGCCTACAAATCAGTTCGTCAGACAACCGATTGTCAGACAACCTACTGCATTTAGATCCGAGCGACCACAATCCTCGAGACCACGGTTTGCCTCCCAAGTTGATTTGGGTCATATTTCTAGAACAGTCACTCCACCAACTAGGCCTAATGTGACTAAATCAGTTTTAGCAATACCTCATCACATGATTGCCCCTAGTTTCTCTAAAAATACCAAGACCACGTCTAGAACTAATTCAAATGACGTTTGCCATACTAGTCTTAGGGAAGCTAAGCAAAAGGCACATGTAAGAGATAGCAATGTCAAACCTAGTCAGATGCCTTCTAGATTACCCAACATTGCTAACCGTAGCATGTCATCTCCTAGGAGCATCGATCAATCATCTAGGAATTACTCGGACATTAAACATGCTACTTGTAAAACATGTAGAAAATGTGTCTTTACGGCAAATCATGACTCTTGTGTCAAAAAAATACTTGATGAGGTGAACTCCCATGCTAGAATTAAGTCCCAGTGGATAGCTAAAATCAAACCCTTTGGTAAAGTTTGGCGCCCCACTGGTAGAACTTTAACTCTTGTAGGAAACGAGTGCCCTTTAACTAGGATAGTCTCCGATTCTACTAAGACTACCAGGAAGGATATTGATAAAGATGATACTTCACTTAAGCCTAAACTTAAGGTTTTCTATAAAAGGAAACGTTTGCCAGCTAAGATAGGTGAATCATCTACTCAGGTCGCCTCTGACACAAGTAAAGCCAACTGTGAACCCCCACGTGCTTCTATAATTGATATCGCTAACCCATGTCAAAGCATGCAAATTCCTAATGAGAATGCAGGTACCAAAGTTGATGTTCCAAAAGAACGAAGCGGTCCAATCATTGTATACCGTTCAACTAAGGACACTCTTAGAGTTTGGTTGCTGAAGAAGCAGATATCAGAGAAACAAGTGTCTCAGGGGATTCAAGGTTAAGCTTACCATAATGGCTCATAGGCAAATCACAGTCTGTGACCCGTTCATCAAAGAAAGGAAAGTTTATCGCCGATGATAAACTTATCCTAGCAACGAGAAATTCATTTTTCTCGGGCATGAGCTTATATAAAAAACATTCCAAGTTTTTAAGCTCATGCATAAAGGCTTATAGATAAATGACAGTCTATAGCCCGCTCTTCAAAGGCAGGAAAGTTTATCGCCGGTGATAAACTTATCTTAACAACGAGAAATTCATTTTTCTCGGGCATGAGCTTATATTAAAAAACATTCCAAGTTTTTAAGCTCATGCACAATGGTTCATTGTTAAATGTCATACAATAACCCAGACTTCAAATAAAGGAAAGTTTATCATTAATGATAACTTATCCTCATAACGAGAAATTAAATTTTCTCGGTCATGAGCTTGTCTTAAAACATTCGAATTTTTAAGCTCAGAAAGGAAAGTGTATCTTTTAAATAAGAGAAATTCTCCTCATAACGAGAAATTAACCTTTCTCGGTCATGAGCTTTCCGTTAAAACAGTCAAAGTTTTCAAGCTCATGAAAACGACTTCTAAGTAAATGTCAGCTTAGAACTCGTTCTTCAGATAAAAGGAAAGGTTATCGCTGATGGTAACTTATCCTTACAACGAGAAGTTTACAACTTCTCGGACTTGAGCTTTCCTAAGATATTCCAAATCTTAAGCTCAAGTAATTGGTTTTCAAAACATTGAACACAATTTTTCAAGAATTTCTCAAAAGGTTTTTCTAAATCTTTCAAAATTGTGTGTTCAAAAACGTTTTGATAAAAAGAGCATGTCTTATGGAATCGATAATATTTACGAACCTAGAAATGTCATTCAATAATGACACGGGGTTGTAAATAAAGTTCGAGCAGAAGTTTAAAAGATTTAAAACATGCTCCATATGGTTTGCTATTACTTCCGATAGTAACCCGCTTTTCACATTGAAGTCAAGCATTTCACCGGAAAGCTTTGACTTCCGAATCTGAAGTTATCAACTCCACAATCAAAAGTTCGTTGCAATTGATATCTTCATACTAGACGTTGCGACTACTCAAACGACGACTACAACTCTTTAAGTAGAACACGGGTCAACAATTGAGGGGGAGCAATTGTCAAGCGTTCAGAATCTTTGACGCCGAAAGTGCCAAGTTCACATGTTGGTGTCAAGACAACAATATCAATCGTACACATGGAGTCAAGAGATAACTTCAGACGTGATGAGGCGACCAACATTTATGAACAAGAACCATGTGCTTCTTTCATATGATGTTCTCCATCATTCAGGTCCAACCTCATAAACTGCTAATCTTGTGAATACATTATCATATATGATCTTTGCACGTGATAAATACCTTACACTTGTGTTTAAAAGGTATTTAATTTACGTTTCAAGTATACCCTCATTAATTTGAGGGGGAGCTTGTAAAAATCATGAAGATAAATGGATTTAATCGGATTTGCATTTTCTTCCCAAACTTTCTTAAAATCTCATTAAATCAATTGATATTAAAAACATCGATTGGGTTAATATTTTTAATATGGGGGAGAAAATGTGATTTAATATGAGATCAATTAATTCAATGGTTTGACTTAATGTGCTGGCTCATCCCAACATGTGCGAAATGTTTTCGAATATCGTGGCATAAGTTAAGGGGGAGCAAAATGGATTTGGATATTAAAATGGATTTCATGGTGACGTATACTTACCCACAACATCTTAATTCACGACGATGATGATTGTGGTGACATAAGGATGGTAGGATAGGTTAAAGTCCAATGATTCCACTAGAACCGGAGGAATCTTCCCAAGGACATTCCATAGCTAGAAATAGTAGTCCTTAGGAAAGATGGAGAAAGATTGTGAACGCAGCTGAATGCCAACCAAGTACTTAAGTTAGCACTGGAACAATCACAACAAGGTGCTAGTTATGACGTATTGGTAAGCATTGAAGGGGTTGAAGAATGAAAAAGAATTGTAAAGATAAAGGGTGTAAAGAAAGTAGCCCTCCTTACAACTTAGGCAGAAACCGGGTCAATTCATATGCTATTGAGATCATTTATGATTCTCGATATTGAAGATAGACATTATGGACCCAGTGATGCAAGGCACAACCCATCCTAGCTAACTCAGATATCTCTCAAAAGATATTTGTTTTAATCACACGGAGACAACATATTATCTATTGATTTATTCACTCCGAATAAATTGGTATTGAAAAGGTGGCACTCCTCTCCAGCCTCCGATCACTAAAATCCAAAATGCACGATCGAGTCTAGAGCCATTTGAGATCATCATATATCTCATTAGGACACACTTTCATAATTCCTTGCTTCTTCACACACTGTGAAAAGTAAGAAAGTTCTTAAGAGTCCTACGCAAAATCTTCATGATCTTGCCTGAACATCCGAGTAATACGAAAGTATTTACAATGAAGATGGAAATCCTTCTTGAGCGAATGTCAAAAAGCTCATGGTAGGTGCTTGTGTGATTCTTTATGAATCAAACTTGTGATAACTGGAAAGCGACAGTGGTTTAAACTCTTGAATGAATTTAAACACGTTCCAGGCCTCTACGCAATATCCTAGTGATCTTGCCAGAACACTCAGAGTGATACCTTAGTGTTCACAGTGATGAGTGGAAATCCTTCTAGTGTTAACATCAAACAACACTTGGTAGGTAACTTGCAAGATTCTATATGAATCAAGCTCGTGACAACTGGAAAGCAACGATGGTGCGGTTTTTAATTGAACTTCACTTGTTCCAGGAACATGAATTGACGGCTTCAAATCATGCGGATAATATTATCCAAATGATTTACTCATTACGTTCGCAGTCAGCTTTGGACGATCGAGTAAAGAGAACGGGTTTACCCGCGAAATCTTGTCAAGGAGGTTCTTTACTGAAACTACCTGCCACAAGTACGATATTTAATATCGTCCAACGGTCTTCACCGACCGGAGGTAAAATGCTACCGAATTAGAATGAAATGTTCAAAGCCATTTCATCCGTGTATATGGTTTGTTGCTAACTGTCTTATGCAGCGTAACAAGAAGGTCGCATTGCGGTGTACAATCCAGAAAAAGTCGTCACCACATGCTTATACTACATACAATTAGTACTTCAACAAATTCAAGAAAGTCTGAAGGTCAAGTCTTCCGCTGTATCAAACTCTGAAGCTTTTAAGAATTTAAAGGTATAAGTATGTGGAACATGAAGTCACGAAGAGGCGAATGTCACAAGTGACGAATGCACAAGGTCAAGGCAAGAAAACATGCTCAAGACTTAAGTCAAAGATAACATCAAGCATATTCACAAGAACAAGATCGAAGACTCAAGCATAGATGCTAGGTTTAAGATTTTGTAAAAAGATGTGACCTCCCTTAGGGGAGATTGTTGGAAATACGTTTTCCCAAATAAAGTCTCGGTCACATCTTAGTTAGCATAGATCACGAGATATAGAATATCTAGACCTTTGTTTCTTGGAGCGACCTCCCTTAGGGGGAGATTGTTGGAAATACGTTTTTACGTATTTATGAAGGATCGGTCGCTCCAACGATATATTAATGTATTAGGCTCGTGATCCAGTTGTAAACAGTATAGCCCATATAGCCCACATGTAGGGTGGGCTATATATACCCCCTCCTAGCATGTTAGGAGGGGTGGTTCTTTCATTTTCTCATCTTTCATTTCAATAAACACTCTTTCTCTCTCTACTTTTTTTTCCTCTCATCTTTCTCTCTCTATACCCATCTTCTTCCTCCTCCTTCATCCACTCTATCAATAGATCTATTCATAGTTTACCAAATCCTAAGATTACGTAGACCTTTAATACAAAATGAAAAATATGACTAAACTTTCACACCCCCATGGAGAGTCATGAGGGTATTTATAGGCCTAACTAACTTAGACTATACAACCTTTACATAATAAGTCCCTGCGTTTAGTAATGATGTATATCTAGTCCAACTCACGTGAAAGGCGCCAACTTACCAAAAAGTAAGTCTAACAATCTCCCTCCAAGATGGTGACTCACGTGAGTTGGTTACAATGTTTCCTACAAGCAAAAATAAAGAAAAATGATAAGCTTGAGTTCCAGCATTCCTTAAGACAGTCTTCAGCGACCTTCATCTTCTTGAATACTCCAGCTCTATTTCTTCAGCTTTGTAGAATCTAGTTGAGTTTTACTCCCTCCCAACTAGAAGGCCTTTCATAAAACAAGCAGTAAAGACTCCTCCCTCCCAGACGAATCCTTCAGAGGAAATCTGTGGGAGGTGATAACGTCATCAACATTTTCTCACAAATTGAAGCAATCCCAGTCTTGATTCTATGATAGATTATCAGAAGTACCCACTCTATCCCGAACAAGAAGTAAAACCGTAGCACCAGAGTCAATTAAGTCCCGGAAATGCACATTTCACCTGACAGGACAGTGATGATAAAAAGTTGCCACATCAAAGTCAATTAAGTCCTAAATGTAGACAACTTATCCCTTTATGTAGAAACGGTAACACCAAAGTCAAGTGACCCCGCATGTACACATTTCTCCCTCCAGGATGATACCTATTAAGGGAATCATCCTTCATGTGTGTACGTGGTATGCCAACTGGAACTGCTTACTTAGTAACCATTACTATGTGAGAAGATGTCAACAATATCTCTCTAAACAAAATTCTCTCAAGATCGCCCCAAACTGAATCCCCTTATCAATTTTGTTGGCTATTGATAGTGACCACTGATGAAGATAACCCGATAATCCAAACTTGAAAATGAAGTAGAATTCCCCAAACTTGAACTTAAGCTTGCACTATTGTAGAATGAAGAGCGATGCAGAGAAGTCTTAAACGTACCCTATACCAAAAGGCGGTATAAACAAGGTACAACTTCTCTAAAGTACCCTATACCAAAACAGGCGGTATATGAAAAGCTACTACACCTCTTGAAGAAATCCATAACTGCAAGTGCGTGTGACACTGAGAACCGCAACGAAGCTCCCAAAAAATGATAGTTATCCATGTCGTCGTCCATCCTCCCCTTGACAATGGAAACTAGATACTTCAAGTCTTATCCATAACCGTATATGCTTGAACAAGTTATCTTATAAAGTCGTAAGTACTCCCTTAAAGATAAAATAAGAACGCCTCTGAAAAAAATCTCACTTCAACATCAAATAAGTCGCATCGAATCATCTTCGTAATCACATAAACCGTCATAGCCATTAGGAATTTAGGTGAATTTTTTATAAGGATCGTTTTAGTGTAATGTATCGTGTTTGTTCTGTTTGTTGTGTTTCTTGTTCGTGAAGAAGTGATATGATCGAAAACGGATACCCGGCCTTAAATGTCACAGTTTAAACGGCCTGCCAAAATAATAAAATCCTGTCCCATAAGCATTTAACTCGACAACAATTTTACTACTTGGTTCTTTCGAAATACCCGGCTCAATCCAAAAACCCCGTAACTCAAAACCGACATGATTAATTTTGCAATATTCGTATATAAAGACGGTCATCCCGAATACGATTGCAAAAATTAATCGGCCCACAAAATGCCTTTGGTAAAGTAGTGATCGGCCCGTCAAAAACTTTATCATTTGCCCTAATTCTGCTCAAAATTAGCAAAATAATACCGGCCCACGAGGCCAATGAACAATTTTGATAATACACGGCCCCATGTGAAACAAATGTTTGGCCTATTATCAAATGTAGGTAACTTGGACCTCAGTTTCTAGCTTCCATTATGCCCATTTGAAATCAAACTACCCGGTCCACATAGAAATGGGGATATAAAAATCCAACACATACCCTAATCTCTAGTTCATTTACATTGTGTAGTCCGCCCCTTTATTCTTAGAAGACCACGTGTACTGAGAGACTGGTCAACATTTATATGTGATATAAAGTAGTAACCCCTAATATCTCACATAAAAAACTACATCACACCAAACTCCCATCTTGTTTTTCTCGTGACCTCCGCACCCCATTCTTATCTGATCATCAATTCAAGCGACCAAACACCATCATCATCACTCGAAACCTCCGCCCCCATTAACTCCCATCAGCTCTACCACATCCCATCTCAAAACATCATCTCAAAAGCTCCCAATCTCCACTCTCATCTTAACAATTAACACCGAAGATCAAATAATCATCAAACCCGAACCATGAAATCCGAACCATTATGCGACGGCTATAAGATCATAAAGATTGGTCACGGGTAGGTTTGGTTTTTAATTGCATGTGATGATTTGTGAATTAACATGAATTAATCAGGGGTATAAAACTTTTTTCGAGATCTATGATGAGTTGTTGTTAATACGCAAAAAAATCTTTTTAAAGAGTGGAAAAACGTATTAACTAATCTAAGGTCTCGTTTAACTTAGTGTGTTAAGTCTGTAGATCGAGTCTAGGTGTTGGGTTATAGGAGACGATGGGATTAGGAATAGATGTGGTGTTGATTGTGGAGAAATAAGGTTGGAGTCAAGATTGGTGTGGTCAAGTCGGTCTTGGGCAATGATTTCTAAACATGTTGCATCAAATATAGAAACCATCGCAATGTAATTTTGCGATGCTGTCTCAATGTTTTTTTAAA
Organism: Glebionis coronaria; assembly: GCA_025667525.1. Taxonomy (NCBI): domain Eukaryota; kingdom Viridiplantae; phylum Streptophyta; class Magnoliopsida; order Asterales; family Asteraceae; genus Glebionis; species Glebionis coronaria. The sequence goes on along the minus strand of CM046879.1, from coordinate 460,247,162 downwards.
AAAATCATCGCAATAAGTCTTTATCTGTCCATCGCAATGAGTTAGTATATTTTTCCATCGCAATGGTTCTGTCCATCGGAATGAATCTGTGATACCCCATCGCAATGAAACTGTACCCATCGCAATAGTGTAAATATTTTGGCAACATGACGACTCATACACCATTGCGATGAGTCAAACCACCCATCGCAATGTGACCCATCGGAATGAGTCCCATCGCAATAGGTACAACCCAACCCATCGGAATGTTACAAAAACCCCATCGGAATAAATCCGTAGAAGAAGCCGTCGCAATGTGTTCATCTGAATAAGTATCGCAAATCCACACCCCATCGCAATGTCATCGCAATAAACTTTGAAAATGACCATCGCAATAGGTTTTGACCCATATTTTGAAACCCCGTAAAAAAGGGATCTGGACCAAAAAATTTTGTCCTTATTCCTATGATGCAAACCAGATGTATATAGGGATAAAAACACAAAAACAGGGTACAAAAAAAATGGACAAAAAATGTATGACGAGGCACTTTTTGACACAGATTTGGACAACAAGTGATAAACTGATTCAAAGAAAATGATAGCAATAACTAGACATAATGAAATCATGTATAGCTTAAATCAGAAAAAAAAATGCGAACCATAAAAGTGAAGGCATATCACGAACTTGATAACAAGATGAATCTGAAAACACGACACGAACATCAAACACAACACGAATACAAAACACCCCCGGTTAGCTCTGATACCAATTGACAAGCATCAAAAAGGAACCTAAGATCGGGGGGTCGGGGATGATCAAAGAACATGGTAGACATTGATAGTTCTAGTGAGAGAAAGTTAGAGAGAGGTGAAAGGAAAGTGTGTATTATTTCAAGTGAGACAATACAAAATGAAAAATATGACTAAACTTCCACACCCCCATGGAGAGTCATGGGGGTATTTATAGGCCTAACTAACTTAGACTATACAACCTTTACATAATAAGCCCCTGCGTTTAGTAAATGATGTATATCTAGTCCAACTCACGTGAAAGGCGCTAGCTTACCAAAAAGTAAGTCTAACAGAATCACCCATAACCCGTGGACGACGACATTGGGTGTTACCTTACCTTTTCTATAAGTTATGCATAAATACATTAGCATAGTATTTATATGCAGTGTAGACATGCCATGCACGAGGAGAAAACTTGCGCTAGCTTAATTACAGCACATGGCACTAACCCTTGTAGAAAACATGTCCTTTGACAACTATAAAGTCTACTGTTGGCTAAAGTATGCCTTTCTATCTTAAATAATATAAAATTTTTCATTTGTTAAAGCACTAAAAAATCTGTTACGTGATTTTTCTTTGGGTTAATGATCAATTGTAGTTTCTTGCTTAAAAAGTTACGAATCATCAAAGTAGCGGCCTGTTAGAAAACATTCCATTAGGTTTTTGACTTCAAACCAGATAATTAATTTCATAAGATTTAAACTTACTATTTGAGGTATCTGCTTTATGATGCACTTTGTTGCTTTTGTTTTGAACTAATTTATTTCCCTTTATTATCAGGCACCTTAGCATCAAACATTGCGTACAATGAGCAACACAACCTGGACAACTTATATGCGTATAGGTGTAACTGGGTCCTCCAAAATTCTGTTGGTAAGTTGATGACATTGTGTACTTCATCAGTAATCCAATTTCCAACAGAAAATTAATCTTTAATTTAAAATTAACACATTTATCTCGTTGAATTTGGCATCTAGCACCGACTCAAAGGCTCGAGGCTCTTGTTTTGGCTGATTCGGTCATGGTTATTGCTGGTGAACAGTGGCTTATTGGGCAAACAAAATAACCATTTTGCAGACTCTACGTTTAACTTTACAAAAATGTAATAATAAAAAACATGTTCAATAAGACTCAACCTGACTTATTTTTCTTTCTAAATGATCTGTTTTGACCCATCTGCTCATTTTGGCACCTTAGCTCAAAGTCAAACTTATATATGTTTCTGATAATATTTCGAATGGTTGATTAATTTTACTTTTAAATGAAAAAGATGTTGTTGCAACCTACAAGTAAGTTTCCTACAACAGCGTCTGAATGAGGTTCTTTATATTTGAAATAAGGGGTTTTTGAAGTCCGGGTAAGAAACTTATACGACTATTTATGAGTATTGTTTAAGCTAAATAAGGTTGTTTGGATTTAGAGACGTACATGCAAAATGGATATCAAAATGTTTATGAAAGAAGGTGTGGCTTTGCCTTCCTCCCAAGGGAAAAGTCAAAGCACACAAATTCTTTGTTTGTCATGGTTAGTAAACCGACACTATATTATTTGGCATGCACATCTAAAAAATGAAGCTAAGCAGACCTTTGAAATATATGCTCCATATAACTACGTCTACATTTTAATAAATGATGCTAAGCAGACCTTTGAAAGTTCTAAATTTGTTAAACATGTGTGATAATATGAAAATATTAAAACTCAGTAAAATTGAGTCTGCGTGCTCAACACGATTGAGTAAGATTGGAAAAAGCACCCTTTGATAGAAGCAAACGGAGTAACTGTGTAATCACCCAAATAACAAACTGTCCAGTTTGCATTATTGTTCATATAAGATTTTCCACCACCATCAGTATGCTGATAGTGAGATTGCAAGTTAACCGAAGAGACATCATAGAACAAGTTATTATTATTATTATTTTGATTCGGTTTTATATTCAGAAGAAATGAACTTTGGTCGTACGCAATTTGGTCAAGCGGACTCAGGTTTGACTCTTCACCCGTGACACATAGTGTAGTAACCAGATTAGATGCGTCTTTAGGGTGAGATGACAATGTCACTGGCTAGGTAAATTATATGTAGATGTCTTTCAGGTTCATTCAGAGTAAACACACGATCTCTAAGAGCCTCTGCTAAAGCCGATGCAAATGGGTATCTCTGCGTGAACCACGGGAATTACAAAAACTACTAACAATACAGCCACACACAACACACAAGTACACCTATGGTATGATGTTTGTTTAATGTATAAGTTTCACAATATTGAATTAGTGCTAGAAGTACGTAAGACCCAATGAGCTATATGTCAAGTAATTTGTGTTTTTGTATTTTAGTATTTGATTATATAAGACCGTTATATTGGTTTCTCCAAGGTTACAGGCTAAGTTTTAACATTCAGTTTTGAGAGTGGGTACATTATTATTAGGATTCTTTGTAATGGTGCAGACTTGGAGCGGGTTTACTTGGGGCTAGCTTGCATGGTAATGGTGTGCGGATGGTGGCGTCATTTGAAATTCTTGAGCAGAAAGCCTTTGTTTGGCAAGTCTTCTTTGCAACTTTTTAATCAATCACTTGACTAGAATTACATGTTTGCTGTTTGAGAATGTTGATTGACCAGTAAACATAGTTAACATTTTGCTTAAAGTATGTATTTTCTAAAACTCACCACTTTTGAGTCTTTTTACAGATTATATAAGAAAATATGTGCAAAACGTCATAGTTATTTTTGACCAAACACTTTAAACTAATCATTGCATTCTGTATACATACATAAATTTTTTGAGGTTGGGCGTATTTAAGTCATTTGGTTGTAGCTCATTCAGTCTTTTAATTGAAATTAACATGGTACGATATCAACTTTCTAATTTTTTGGCTAGAAATATGCTTCATCATTATGTTGACCTAAAATATAACAGATTTATTAGTTTCTTTGATATGTTAAGAACAAGTAAACATGACATCAACTTAAAGGTGCTACTATCAAAAAAAGAAAAATTATACATTGGATCTTAGGGCCTACTCTTGATGGACGCTTTGGGTAGTGTGGAAATGATTATAAGGTTATCTGTCAATAAATTATGAATCTGGTGGCACGAATGGGAGAAAATTTATTTTTAATTCATGAGTCACTATATATTTGCTGATAACGAGAGCCTTGAACTAAATTCTTTACCACCATTCTTGGTATTTGTTTATAGTGATGATTAAGTTTGTTTTGATTTGCAGGCTGAAAATTATGATGATACCGGAGTTGTTCATTATTTAATTTGATTCATATAAAATTGTGTGACATGTTGTATCTATTATATAGCATATGCTAATCACTTTGACTTTATAAGTAACATCGAAACTGCAAATGCATTGTATAAGTGTAGAATATCCAAGTATGTTCTAACTCTTTTTAAACCATTTTTGATTGTTTACTTTTGCTTACGCTTCCAAGTTTGGTCAATCTGTATTATATTTGTATTTTTAAGAAATGTGAATACTAAGGGTAAGAAAAGCACATGTGTGTATAACATATCACAGTATGTTGTTGCATAGCTAAATGCCTAAATCTAACGATTAGTCACATTATTAATTCTGAATGAATGATAATTCGTACATGACTTGCGTTGTTGATAGAATACAAAGTAATATGGATGCAAATACTCTCAAAGTATTTTAAGATGCCTTAATTTCATCAGTGTTATATGGGTTTTTATGGCTGCACTTTGTCAGCTGCTTGATCTGTATTTTCAGTTGTTGGTAAATGCCTCTTAGAGAGTTTTTAAATGTAAAGATTTGTATGATGCATTGTATTAATTTGGAACAATATTTAACCATTTATATACAAGATATATGTGTTCGCTACACGCCTTCTCTTTATTTTCATAATCTTTCTAGATTGCAATTTTATGCTTAGTTTAGCTAATTAGCATTTATGCATTTTTGGGATGTGAAGATGGAAAGTGATGTTGTTATTTGTTAAAAGGATTGTTTTTTAGGGATTGACATTAATTAAGCTACAATCTCAAAGCTAAGGTTAGCATTGCGACTTTTACTTTAAGCGATTAGTTATTAACACGTGGTTATGCCAATATAAGTCGTTATTGATCTTAGAAAATGCGATTTATTGTTGAGTGTCAATTGATTTAACGTTGAAAATAAACAAAGATCATTTTTAGTTCAAACTAAGAATATATTACATATCCATTATCATCATTTCTCCCCGAATCAAGTATTCTCTACTTAACTACGGAGTATTAAATTTCTGTATCCCTACTTCCCTACTACTTAGTTCAAAATGGAGATTTAAAGAAGCGACATCAGGATTAAGTAAAGCAACAAATAGTATCAAAGAACTAGACTTAAAGATACAAGAGACAATGTTTGAAGCTGGAAAGGAGAAAAAAGATGTTAAAAGACGGGAAGAAACACTTAAGAGAATCAGATCAAACTGAAAATGCCAACAAAGAAGCAGATGATGAGCCAAAGGTTTGCTCTTAGAGATATTGAAAAGGTAATAGCAGCAGAGGCCCTTTCAAGTGATCAAAGTATATGAAAGGACTAAAGATTCGTTCAACTTGAATAAGATCAAGCTAAAGGCTCAAGAATATGAAGCTATGAAATTGGTCGTAACTGGATATGATTTTTTGTACACTTTTTGGATTGGATTTTTTCTATCGGATGAAACCACCGACCTCCATGCTTTCAGTACAGTGATAAATGCTTCATGTTTGTTGGGTTTTCGTAACTCAATTTTAACTTTATTATAATAAAATTTTGTCATAATATGCGGTATGTTTGTGCATACTCAGTTATTGAAAGTCACTGCTTCTTTGGAAGTCTTTTGATAAACTACCATGGCAATGACTTTTAAGGTTGTACTATTTCATACTTATGGGATTAAATAGAATCCAAGAAAAGTACAATTACACGAATCTTCTTTCTGTTCTTGAACTTCTAGAAGCTTTTATATAGTAATAAAACAAGTCATAAAAGGCTTAAATAGTACTATTAAATACCAACTTCAAAGAAAAAAACTTAGCCACGTTACACATACAATCCAAGCTCGCAGCCAAACGAAAAACGAAAAATGCACGTTATAAAAAAAGACGTCGAGCGAACACGAGTACTAAAAACTTGTTATTTTATATGGTGCAAGACTTTCCATTGCATTTTAGTTTCACCTCGAAATATCATATCGTTAATTATATGTCGCTAGGCAATCCCGGCGCTTAGCGCGGGTATTCGTCTAGTTATTTAAAACACTTATGTGAATAAGTTGATGCTTTGTAATAAAAGGTTCACCGAAGATTTAAAAAAATGATTTGGTATACGAATTAGGGAAATTGAATTGTGAGAGCAATTTTTTATATGCTTGGGTTAACACGAATACCTTTTTCGAATAAAACCAAGTGTTACGCGTTCAAGTGTTTCTTGTTTTCTTGTGTTTTCTCATGCAAGTGTTATCCATATTTATAGGGATACCATTCCTAAGAGTGTAACTCAATCGACCAATTAACTCATAACTACCTACATGAAAGCATAGTGGTTACATGACCATAAACATGGTCATCAAGTCAATATTAAACCCATATAAATCGGTCAAACAGGTTACAAAGACTTTTAGCTAAGTCAAGTGTTTATCAGCATGTGGTTCATCAGCAGGAGTTGTAGGAGCAACTTCCTACTGATGAACTTTTCCTTCTGCTGATGAACTCTTTCCTCCTTCTCCTTCCGCTGATGATACAACCATCAACACAACCGCTACATTGAGCCCACGGAGGTCAGAGACTTAATGAGTGTACACTCCGTACCTTCAAACTCATTTACAAGTATGACCCGTTCCCACAATTGCACTAAATTTCTAACAATCCTCCCTAATTTAATACAATTCCTTTTGCATGAAAATCAACTTTTAACAAAACCAGTACATAAATGAAAATGTCATGAGGATTGAATTTCCATCTTAGTATATCACTTCAAATATTCGAGAATCGGGGTGTTCAAAGAATTGAACCCTTCAACTACTTTGAATACCTGAAGATAAAATACACACAAGTTTTCAAACATTTAAAACGCTCCTGACACCATACAAGCAATGTGTCCATATCCAATTCATAAATGTTGTAAGAGCCAAATTCTATGCTTCTTGAGGCGAAGAAACCTTAACATTTACGTATGTGGTTCCTCTTTAGTTCATGCTCCTGCTTAAGCACTTTTTCAAAAAAAAATTAACCATTGAGAAGTTTATAACTTCATCCTCCTTTCAGCAGGTACAAGCACATCCTTGGGATGATATGTAAAACATGTGCTTCAGTCCCCTGGATGTTCAGCTTTCCACATTGAACTCAACTCCTAAGTTTCCTTGGGAGGGAGTTAGGTGTCCTAACATTCAGTGACTAGTTTGGACTTTAAACCCATCCCTTTATCAGACTTTAAAACCAAATCTCTAGCCAATCCCTTCGCCAAGTGATCAACTAAGTTTTGTTGAGACCTCATAAACTCTATTGAAATCACCCTATTCATGATTAGCTCACGAATCATGTTATGTATAACACCTAAGTGTCTAAACTTACCATTATACATTTGACTATACGCCTTAGACAATGTAGCTACACTATCACAACGGATAGAAATGGGTGCCCTAGGTTTGACCCACAACGGAATCTCAAGAAGCAAGTTTCTCAACCATTCAACCTCTTTACCAGTAGATGCTAGAGCCATAAATTCATATTCCATTGTTGACCAGTAATGCAAGTTTGTTTCTTGGATGCCCAAGAAATTAAACCACCACCAAGAAGGAATACCCAGCCACTGGTGGATGAATTATCCTTAGTATTGTTGATCAACCTTAAATTAGTGTAACCTTCCAACACTAAAGGATATCCAGTATATGAAAAACAATAATCCATTGTTCCTTTCAATACTACAATAGCTTCTGAATTGCTTGCCAATGCTGAGTACTAAGATTACTAGTGTAGCTACACAGTTTACCCACAACAAGTGCAATGCCAGGCCTAGTACTAGTCATGGCATACATCAAGCAACCAATCACCCTAGAATATTCAAGCTGGGGAACAGCTTGACCATTGTTAGGCATCGGTCTCTCACTTGTATCCATAGGTGTACTCACTGGAGTACAATCAAAGTGATTGAATTTTTTAGGACCGTCTCAATATAATGAGACTGTGAAATTACAATACCATCACTTTAATGTTTAATCCTTATTCCAATGATAACATCATCCTCCCCCATGTCTTTCATGGAGAAACTTAATGACAAAAAATCCTTTGGTGGTCAACCTTAGCTTGGTCAATATCAAAGATTAACATGTCATCACCATATAGGCAAATGATGACTCTTTTACTAGATTCATCAAATTTGCTATATACATTTGTCAGCTTGGTTAAGTAAATAACCATTAGACAAAACCACTTCATTAAACTTTTGATTCCATTGCTTAGGTACCTGCTTGAGTCCATATAAGGACTTTATCAGTTTACACACCTTAGATTCATGACTAGGCATGATGAAACCTTGAAGTTGGTTCATATAAACCTGCTCATCCAAATCACCATTCAAGAATGTTGTCTTCACATCCATCTGATGAATAATCAGATTATTGAATTGATGCCAAGGCAATCAACATTCTTATGGTACTGATACGTGCTACTAGAGCATAAGTATCAAAATAGCCTATCCCTGATTTTTGTCTAAAGCCTTGAATGACTAGCCTTACCTTGAACTTTTCAACAGTTCCATCGGCCTTTTTCTTCTTTTGAAAATCCATTTGAAACCTAGTGGATTGCAACCTAGAGGTAAATCAACGAACACCCAAGTGTTGTTGCCCATGATGGAATCCATCTCATCATTTATTGCTTCTTTCCAAAAAGCAACATCATAGGACTTTATTGATTCATCAAATGTTTTAGGATTATCCTCAACATTAAAGCAATAGTAGTATTGGTTAGAGACCTCATCCCTTGTCCCTTCAACTAAGTATAGTTGAAACTCAGACTCAAAATTCCTTGGAGTCCTATGACTTGTGCTTCTTCTAAGCTCAGGCTCAGGTTGCTGAATCACAACCTCATTAGTGACCCTTTCAGGTTCCACTGAAGCACCAATGTTCTCAGCTCCAATAAGAGTCCTAAGGCTTGGTCTAGGGACTGATGAGAATCTAGTCTCATTAAAGTTAACATCCCTTGATTCAATGATTGATTTTATTGAAACTGAATCATTAGGTTCAGTAAGATATAACCTATAAGCCTTGGAATGCTCAACATATCCAACAAAGATGCATTCAATGCCTCTTTCACCCAAGGTTTTCACATTTTGATTAGGGAGTCTTACAACTGCCCTACAACCCCAAACTTTGAGGTAGTTCAAGTTAGGTAGAGTTCATAAGGGGTAGTCTTGTTCCTTTTGTTGGGAACCTATTTAATAGATAGCAAGTTGTTAACATAGCTTCACCCCAAAATCCTTTACTTAGCCCTGAATAGGTCAACATGGAGTTAACCATTTCCTTGATTACTTTATTCTTCCTTTCAGATATACCATTTTGTTATAGGGTATATGGGGCAGTCGTTTCATGGATTATTCCAACAGACTGAAAGTACAAAGTATCCATGTACTCACCTTCGCTATCAGTCCTAAATCTTTTGATTTGGACTCCTTGTGAAATTCAACTTCAGTTTTAAATACTTTAAATTTATCTAATGCTTCATTCTTAGTATGTAACAAATAAACATAGCAAAACCTAGAGCACGGATTATGGAGAGACGTGACAAACAATTATCCGCAATTGCAAGTCATCTCGACGAGATATCCCTAGAAGCCTTTAGAAGAATGGAAATGAATGTCAAGAATCTAATTAAGGGAAGAATGGAGATTCAAGAACATCTTAGCCAGTTGGAATATAAGTTGGACGTTACTCAACGCCATAATATTATACTGAGCAAAAGAATGCACCAATATGAAGTGAATATGGCAAGATTGGATCATGAGAACTCCGAACTGAAATAAGGACTGATGAGGACTGGGCTTAATCTAGAGACTCGCATCGACGATCTTAAAACAACTCAACAATCTGATTCGGGATATATCTTGGATAGGATTGAGGAGATTAAGATGAGAAGTTGAGCTTAGAAATCTAGTTCTAGCTTGTAAAATATGTACAGTTTTTCTTTATGTAACAGAGAAGCTTGTTATGTAAATATGAACGACGAGTTGTTAATAAATAAAGAAGTGTGCTTTTGTTCTCAAAATTCTTGTTATTTTCGCGTTTATCGCCATTCGTATTATAAATCGTCATATATGAATTCTATAGAAATTTATCAAAAGAATTAGAAATTTCTGTCGTATTATGATATGTTAAGTTGATTCCATACTCGAATATATGAATATCTAAACAACGATATCATTCTTATCTGCAACATTGAATATGACACCAAAAGAAATAAGGCAATTGGTTGCTGAGAGTGTGACTGCAGATTTGCAAGCACCAGCCGCCAATATAGCTAGTTCAAGTAATGGAAATGCTGCTCAAAGAGAAGTTCACATGGAAAAGTAATGTAGTTACAAGGACTTCATAAACTGCCAGCCTTTTAATTATAAAGGATCTGAAGGAGTTGTTGGACTTATTCGATGGTTCGAGAGAACTGAATTAGTATTTGTTCGCAGTGAGTGTGCTGAAGATTGTAAAGTAAAATTTGCTACGGGTACGCTGATAGAGGAAGCTTTGTCTTGGTGGAATGCTTATGCTCAACCCATTGGAATAGAACAAGCTTATCAGACTCCCTAGAGTGAATTTAAGAATATGCTGCTTAAGAAGTATTGTCCTCGCAATAAGATTAGAAAAATGGAGGAAGAATTCTATAACCTAGTAGTGAAGGAGAATAATCTTACAGCTTATATCTGAATATTTCAGGAATTGGCATTATTATGTCCTAATATGGTGCCTAATACTGAAAAACTTATGGAAGCTTTTATTGGAGGGTTGCGCAAAAGCATTGAAGAGAATGTTACCGCCTCTAAACCCCAAACTTTAGAGTAAGTTATCACCATTACTCAAAGGTTAATGGATCAAGTGATAAGGTATACTCCTATGCAAGCGACAGTTAATAATAAGAGGAGGTTTGATGATAGAAGGAGCTTTCCTACTAATCGTAACTTCCAAAAGAATAACTATCGCAATTATAACCAAGGAAATAATCGTCAACAGCAAAACAAAAGAACTGATGTTTCTAAAGTTTATGCCGTAACTTTGAACAATGGTTATAATGGAAGACTTCCCATATGTCAAAGATGTTCTTTACATCACACAGGATATTGCACTATCAAGTGTCAAAACTATGGTATAGCAGGTTATCAAACAAGAATCTGCAGAGGTAAAGAATCAGCTACTGGAAGTAATCAAATAGCAGTAACTAAGATTTGCCATAACTGCGGAGAAAAAGGGCATGTTACGAGTGAGTGTTGTAAAGAGAGCAATAGCCGAGGAAAAGCCTATTTGCTAAATGATGCTCAACAAGATCAAAACACTGTTACGGGTATGTTTCATCTAAATCAACGTCTGGTTAAAGTAATATTTGACTCAGGAGCTGATAGAAGTTTCATGTCTGTTAAACTTGCTGCTAAGCTAGATAATCCGACTGTTTCCATGAATACTATGTATGATACTATAAATGGACAATGGAAAAATAGTTAGCACTAATACCGTTATTCGAGGATGTATCATTACTTTATTACGTCAATCTTTTGAAATCGACCTTATGCCAATTAAGCTCGGTAGTTTTGTCGTTGTCATTTGGATAGATTGGTTATCTAAATACCATGCTAAAATCCTGTGTGACGAGAAATCCGATCATATTCCTATTAACGGATAAGTTTTGATTGTCCATGGTGATCAAAGTAAAACTCGACTAAACCTCATATCGTGCCTAAAGACTAATAAGTACGTATCCCGAGGTGTTCAAATTTTCTTAGTTCAAGTGGTGGAGAAGAAGCAAGACGAGAAGCAACTAGAAGATATTCCGGTAGTTAAAGAATTTCCTAAAGTATTTCTCGAGGAATTAACAGGTTTTCTGTGAGACCCCCAAAATCTGACATGGAACAATTAGGCAACGAGGGGGTAACACGTCATAGTACAAAATACAATGAATTACAGTTCATACAAAGCTGACGAAATAAAAACATGTACATTACATCATAAAAGGTCAGAGTTTTTAAACATAGGTCCCAGAGTTTTAGAAGCGGAAAATTATATTATTTCGTCTCAATTTATAACATAAAGTTGCCCAAAAGATAGAATAAAATTCGGACAGTTTATATAAAATAAATCTTTCAAAAGCATCACAGAAATCTCCAAGCTACGATAATATCATGCGGGCTCCCATCCAAGCAAAGCTAAGTAATAATACCTGAGATTAAACATGTAAAATCGTCAACATAAAGTTGAGTGATATTCATAGGTTTAGTAATAAGGATGTGGAACACAAGCATTCATTTGTAAAACAAGTAAATAGGGAGTATGGTTATGATCATTAACCATAGTCCGAAACCATTATTATTGTTGTTCAGTTCATGAACCGAAGCTTAACTCAGTGTGAGTTCCTCTAGGGAGTATTCAGCCTAAATACTTAAGTATAAACGAATATTAGTGCGTCAAGGTAATCGGGACGGGGATAGTCAATCCCGATGGATCTACCCACAACATTTGCGCTTCGCGCAATGGACACCGGATAATTAACGGTTCATGATCGGTAGAGGAAACTCAAGGCTAGACTAAAAAGCAATAATAATATTGAAAACCTGAAAATCATACATGTTTTGGATAGCATACAAGTTCTGGATAGCATACAGTTTTTAAATGGTTGTGTTCCACCATGTAAAATATCACCCCGTGTTTAGAAACCATTTACAAGTAAAAAGGGGCTATGAACTCACCTTAGCCACGAGGTAAGTCAATCACGGTACTCACCAACTGAGTAGAAACGGTAGTGGTAGACGATCACCGACGATATGGATGCCCGGGAAACATGAAAACCGCAACCTATCAAAATAAGGCGCGCGTTAAGACTCGAACTCAAATATCGATATGTACCAAATATAATATGACTCAAATGTTTTCAAAGTATTCATATTTGAAAACCATTGACACGAACCAAATGAAGTCATACTAACCATTTATTCCAACACTACACGTTAAAACACTTGAACACTTGAAAATGACCCGTTATACGACGCCAAGTCAACGCAAGTCAAACTATCCTTTAACCTTACTTGGACCAGTAGCTAAGTCATTTATACAATGACTAAGCACTTGAGTAAGTCACCATGTCCGATGATGAATACTCAAACTCACGCAACACAAACATTGAACTACGTGTCCAAAATAAAATCAGCAAGTACACCCCGAATGTACACACCGATCTACCCTATCTAGACTTATCCGTTTTAGATAAAAATTAGTGTCAAGGTCACTTATAACCTTTATAAGACCTCACCATAATTTGAGCCAATGTTCACACTTTAAAATCCATCAGCTTGACACTTTACTCGACTCCAAATTTGGGACAGATTTGTGCACTTGTTTTGTAAAACCGTTTAGACCGCTTTAAAAGTACAAACTCGACAATCCGACTTTTGAAACGACTACTAGACTCATCAAACTCAGTTTGTAAACTTTGAAAACCAGTAGATACATTTATCTATCCAAGCCTAAAGTCCCCGAGAGTCGACCCAAAATCAGCCACAATTTCGGATTGTGCCGACTTGCGTCTCCCGGTACACGAAAACTAAAACTAGCATAACTTTTGACTCGTAATGACTTAGAAACTATATCTTATACCAAAACGACCGTCTCGGAAAACTCTACAAAAATATCAAATAATCTTAGCCTTTCTCAGAACTTAAACCCACGAAAAATCTGTTAAGGACCTGCTGTCCCAAAATAGCCTTTTAGAAAACATGACAAATCATATTTTCAACCAAAACCACTCATTCCCATACCTCTAGGATCACTATACCATCACTACTATCAACCAAACACTCCTAAAAACACTTGTATGAAAAATCTAACAAAAGTCAATGATTGAAAACAAGACTTTTATGATCAAAACAACATAATCTTACCAAAAACAACTCATGCATGATGATTAAAACATCATACAACCATAAAATCATAAGTTTATAAAAATTTGATGCATGTGTACAAATTTAGTATCATTAGAATCACAAGAACATTTTAGGATGGGGTCTAATTTTAGTTTTGATTAAATTATGGTAGATGATGGTGTTTTGTGGTGTTTATGTGGCGGCAAAAATGGAGGTGGGAGAGAGTTGTGGTGTTTGATTTTTTTGTAAGGGTGTATGTATGTGTTTTTTGTGTAAGAAAAGAGTTTATATATGTTGGTAGTGGAGGGACCTAAGTTGCCAATTTGTAAACTTGTGGACTTAAAAACAATTAATAGTTTTAAAGGGTAGAAAATGGTTATTGGTAAATACTGAAAATGTTTACGGGGTTCGGGTTTCGTAAAAATACTTTTCAAAAGTTACAATGCATCATAAAAATGATTACACGATTTCCGACACGACTTAATACGTAATTAAAACGAAATCGTCAAAAATATTAATTATCGAAACAATCGATAAATAAACGTAAACTTTTGGACATCCGTCGGTATCGCGATCACTAGGAATTCTCGTTGTACATTGATTTTGAATAAACTCGTTGTAAAACGCACGCGAGTGATTTTAAATCAAAAACTTGATTTAAATAAATATGGAAAAATAAAATAAAAATTTTATAATTCCCGATAAAGTATTTATCAATGATCCGAAAATACTTGAAAAGTATAATTTATTGAAAATTAATATAATCTCAGGATTTACATATAAAATACAAGAAAACAAAATACGTTGAAAATTCAGAAACACGAATAAAAAAATAAAAAAATGCTGGGAAAAGTACGGGTTCTCATAGTCTTCCCCCCTAAAGGAACTCTGGTCCCCAGAGTTCTCCTGAAAACAGTAGAAGATGCAAACAAGAGGAGGTACAAAGTGTAGAACAAAATTCATTGCTTCCCAGGAAATTTCTGCATCACGACGAACCTTAACAATTTGAACTCACTATGCTTCAGTTTCTTAAATCCTTTTCGTAGAACTTTTCAGTCTCGGATTAGAATAACGATCTTTCAATACAGAGATACATCAATAGATAGAGTTGTTGGAAATACGTGCGATAAACTATCAAGAATGAACACAAGAATCGCTTAAACAGGCAAAGTACAATAAAATGAACCAAGATTGTAAAATCAACAAGGAGTTGCAATTTGTGCAACTGTAAAGCGTGAAAATCTTAAAACGTCACAATCTAGTTACAACGGAAATAGAAGGGAGAAATGAATCATATAATCATTTAAAATACAAGTTGTCACAATCAGTTGCCGAGGAGTTTGGTATTACTTTAAAACTTAGTTTTAAATATTTTCTTTATTAAAAGAAAATTTTACAAGGTGCAGTGATTTAAAAATCAAACTCTATATAAAATGAGTGGGTACACAATTGTCAAATCTTTTTCTTGATCAAGACTTCTAGGTAAAAGTAACTCAGTTCAAATAGTTATTTTGATCAGCTTAAGAGCTTTTCAGGTGACTACATGAAATTATCGTTAAAAACTCAGGTTTATCGTTACCATTAGGAAAAAATCAGATTTTCCAAGTTATTTAGAATCATCGTTAGAAATTAAAAATAAATTTAATAATTTCATTAGGTTGAAAGTAAAGTATGATAAAATCAATTACTTTAAAAGATACAACTTGACACTGTTTAAACATAAGTTATAAATTTACCCAAGAGGATGTACAGATTTGATATTAAACTTAAAATGGGTATTTTGACAATTTAAACATTTGGTAAAATGTATAAAACGTTCTTAAAAATTAATAATAATTTTTAGAAATTCAAGAAAGTGTTTAAGATATCAAACGATAAACACGTAACAGTTTCTGGTTTTCAGAAAGTGACAAAATAGCAAACGATTATGAAACGAATATCGATCAACAATTAGTATACAAGCAATAACACGAGGGAATAAAACGGAAGTCGTATCAACTTTTAACGAACATGATAGAATAGATGCATCGATGATAGGGACAATAAGAATCAAGGATTATAGCAAGATTAATTCACGAGTGCGGTTGGCGTCACCAATAACGGCTTATTAAGTTCTCGGTGGTCGAAATACGATCGAAAGGGAAAAGCCACACAACGAATTTTCGAATCAAAGAAAATTCTTAAGAAGTCAATTGAGAGAAGTTCCAGTAAGATGAACAACATTAACAATGAAAGGAAAAATCAATACATGGTTCACACGAATGAATTTTCAAGGCGATAGTGTCTTAACACATATCATGACAATTACACGGAATTATCGTTCACATCCAATCGTAAATCATTAATCGTGTCCAGAGACGTTTCATAAGTCTACCAAGATAGATAGGGAAGATCGATCGATGAAGAGGCATAATAACGTTGAAACTTTCAGGTCAGGTATCAATGGTAAGAATTTAAGCAAATGGTAACGAAAATCGTATCATGAGGATGATGAGGTAACAAGTAAGGCAATGATCGTTGAGTAACGAAATCTGTGCTTGAGGCATGTACTATGTTCAAGAAAAGATAAGGGTTCATATGTGTAGGTCGTGAACTGTTGCTACTCGCATAAGATGTAAAAGTTTTCAAAACTTACATTTATCTAACTTTTTAAGAAACATAATTAAAAGTTGATTGTTAGGGCGACTACTATTTGGCCTTGCATGACTCCTTCTAAATTAGGCATAGGTGATCAGGCCATGCATAATTTAGGACTAGCAATGCGATGCTCAGCTTCGTCAAACCAGTATTACATATCATATGATTTAAAATATGTATATAATAACATTTGTAAGAACAGAAATCAAAATAGTTTATGAAACTATTCGCCAATAAGTTACTGACTAGATATTTAATTCAAAAATTGAAATGTTACAAGATTCTTTACAAGACCCAAGGTAGAACAATTTGTGAGAATACATTGTAAAATTAATGTAAATTAATTTTATAAGATAACATTCAATTATTTAAGAAAGCCCAAATGAAACCTTTTGTAAAATGATTCGCAAACAAGACCAGTTTGAGTTTATATGGTAACATGACAATAGTTTATAAAGTAGCGAGTGGGTTACAAGAAGGGAATAAGGAGTAGTTAAAGACAGTCAACTAAATGGTTACAAGGTGATAAGGTTTCAAAAGGTTTAGCCAAAATCGTCAAGAGACACGTGTCAAGATTGTAACGAACGATGAAAATAAGAACTTCAACCTCGGTCCATATCAGTGGTACGATAAAAGCAAAGAATGATAATGTAGAATGACAAATAAGTCATATATAAAAGAAAGGATAAAGGAATCCGTATGTGTGCACATCGTGATTAATTTGACAATAATATACTTTTAAGAAAGTAGGGTATCAGTTAACACATAGTACAATCACTCCGAAAAGTTTATATATTAGGAAGTTACCAAATTTCGAAAGTTCAAGATCTATGTATATTTATGACCGAACTCAAGTTACTATTTGTAAACGTTTTTTTAAACACAATCAATGTTTCATGGTTGTAAAATGTTATTAGTTACAATTTTACGAGTTCACACGAATTTAGTAGGCTTCAAATCATGTTTCTAACTTCTATCAATTTTGACCTTTTTAGTCAATTTTGACTTTTGGGTTTGACCCGACCAATTAACTCTCTAACGATATTCAAAGTCTAATGCATTTCGATGTAAAACAATGTTTTGAACAACTTTCTAGTTTTACCCGAGACTTGAAATGGAATAAAAATGGACGAAAATGCCCTTGTATTAAATCTGTCAGCAAAACGATATTTTAGAACTACGCAAAAATAAGTTCTTAAATTTCACAATCTCAAATGAGTGTAACCTGCTCAATTTTAATGTTTATTGGCCAAATTTTATGTCCTAAACGGATGTCTCAACAAGTAGATATCTATATTTTTATGTCTAAAGTTATAAAAATATTTTCTCGACACTGTTAAACTTCCTGTAAAGTTTCTATACAAAGTATTTTTTTTTCTTTTTCGACACCGCTTGGAATTAAATCCAGTTTCATAATAACCCAGAATTAATGTACACACAAGACTTGTGGATTCCATAAAGATGAAAGAAGATAAATTGTATAACTAATCATGTAAAGAAAACACAATATGGAAATGGTTCAAGAATACCAACGGTAATCTGAGAGATAAAAAACAACGCATATCATCCGTGTCTTCGGCTGCAAGATGCAATGCAGGAAAGTCTCCTGGCGGCATGATTTTCCAAAATCACAAGACATACCGAGAAAGAAACAAAATATTAACAAGTCACACTTCTGAGGCGAGGAGGTTTAATGAAAAAAGGAGGATACAAGTAGGATCGTATTCCAAACAATCGTCACATAATAAATGACGATCATGTGTTCAAGTTACAACGGATGTTGTAAGCCGAAGTCGAAACGTAATATGGTCAATGAAATAAAATGTAATCCATGTACAATTGTCGTGTAAAATGATGACGTAAAGGTCAATCAAGATTACGAAAACCCACGATATTATTCAATACTGATTCAACGAATTCTTCGAGATGTGTGACTCACACGATGTCTTTTAGTCTTTTTCGAAGACACATTGAGCTACACAATGGTCTATAGACTAGTTTCCAAGACATTCAATCACAAATGGTCGACAAGCAAATTGGATATCTAAATAGATATCTTAAAAGAATTGAACAATGAAAGCAACACGTACGGTAGTAAAATGAAAATCAGGAGTCTTATCGAGAACAACACTTCTTAATCCCGAACAATGGTATCTCGAGAGTATGCACAACATGTAACAGTGAGTCGAGAAAAACAAACGGTTCAAAACGAACGAGCATACGATGTCAGTCGTATCACGCATAAATTAAATAGCAATAGTACTCAGAAGAATGAGTATGAAAAGTCGGCAGCATACGCGCTCTGAATACAAGTATGTAACGTCATAACGATATGAAATCATGGTAACAAGATCAGTTCACAAGATCAAGAATTCAAGAAATACAGTATAGGCAGATGTAATCACAGGTAATATTCAATGATAATTCATGAAGCACAAAGGCTTTGAAAAGACACAGTAATTATCGTCATTAGGGTAATTGATATGAGCAAAAACTCATATCAATTTATCAACAAATCACCCTAAAACACAAGAAAAATACCTAAACTTTGTGCTATAGCAGAGTTATGTGGTATGTTTTGTGTTTGTGCTCAAATAGGTAAGAAGGATACAATTTCAAGCAAACAAAGGAAAATCAAGCTTAATTTGATGAAAAAGACAGAGAAGGATCAAAAGTGACAAGACTTTGAAGACAAAGGACCTATCTTGACAATCTGCCAAAGATGAAGGACCAAAAGTGTAAATATGACAAAGTCAAGATCAAAGTTAAATCTGGTCAACTATCAAGTCAACCAAGTCAAAGGAGCTTTTTGATCAAGTTTGCAAGTGGAAGGACTTAAATTGCCAAAAGAATGAAGAATATAGCTCAAAATTACATTCTGCCAAGTTAAGGGACTGATTCTGCCATTTTTGGAAAGTCACATTGAGCTTAATCCGTGTGAAATGCTATTAGCCAATGAGAATGCAAGAAACAAATGACCAGGATCACCACCTCATCTCATTAATTACCCACTCAGCCGCCAGCATTTATTTACCAAATCTGAACAGTGCAAGCGCACTACTTCATTTCTCAGCCAATAGAAAAGCAACATGCAATAATCAGAATTATCCATGTTGGATAATGATCCGTGTGCTACTCCCATAGCCAATACAATCTTGCCACGTGTCATCTTCTTCAACGCAATTTACCAGGATCGAGTTTGAGCTAGAGGCAATTTCGGGAGATGGTATAAACATCAAACTTGCTCGTTTTTTAGAGACGAATTCAATGATCACAACCAATTACACTCAAGATCAACAACAAAGAAATCCCCAAATGTGTTCATAACCTGCAAAATTCAATTGAGCTGAATTGTCCACGTGGAAGTTTTTGATTGGATCTAACACGTCACCAACCCCAACCACTTCACATCTGCAGTCTATAAATACCCTAGATTAGCTCGTTTCTTGTATTGTAGAAAAAGTGTGAAATCACACACACTTTTAGTTTTTCTCTCAACCTTCTTAGTTTTAGCTTAGCAACTCAAGAGTCTGACAAACTCTTGAGTCTGTTATTAGTTGTAACTTATTACCAGCATTTGTAACTACTTCTCAATTCAATCAATAAACATTTCAATTTTCCCTCCAAATACTCCATTACCTTTCTACTGTTCATACTTGCACTCTGTTACTTTTGTTGCTGATATTGGTTAGTTATGATCACCACTTGATCATAATTGGCTAGTTTTGAAGATTGTAGCTGTTGTACCTGATTTGTTCATCCAGTTCAGTTATAGCAGATTTTGAAGAATTCAGTCCAGTTATGGTGAATTTGATGATTGATAGCTGTTGATTGGTAGCTGATTAGTGTGTTCTAGTGCTAAGGTGGTGGTTAGCACTAGATTAGAGAGCTCAGCGCTCCTCTACTCCCCAAAGGAGGCCTTAGCTAAAGGTTTTCACTTTTTGATTTCTAGTTCCACTCAAGAGTTGAATGTCTGCTTCATACCTAGCTTAATTCTCCTT
Organism: Glebionis coronaria; assembly: GCA_025667525.1. NCBI lineage: Eukaryota > Viridiplantae > Streptophyta > Magnoliopsida > Asterales > Asteraceae > Glebionis > Glebionis coronaria. The sequence goes on along the minus strand of CM046879.1, from coordinate 460,226,654 downwards.
GATTGCATGATAAAATGTGTTCTAGCTGGTTCTTGATCTGATTTCAGTGATTGTGTAGCTTATAACTGCTTATTAGCTTTGGTACTTGTCCTATTTTTCAGCTTTTATCAATAACTTTAGCCTTGTAAGTCATTTTGAGTTTTAGCTTTGTAAACTGCTTGTAACCAGTTCATATACATTTCTTTTTAGCTATAAAACTTAGTGTGATACTACTCTTAATTCAGACTAATCATTTGCTCAAAATTCCTTTATAAAAGTTTGAAATGGATCAGTAAAGTGGTGTTTGTATTAGCTTATAAATAGTTTTCAAGTGTTAGCAATTGGCAAATATTGGTTCATTTCAAGTCCTTAGGTCATATTAACAAGCTTTTAGTCATTTTCTAGTCAAGTATTTGGTCAAAAAGGCAATTGGTCATAAAAAAGGTTTGGGTCAGTTTTATTCAAGTATCTTTTCAGAAAGTTTTGATTTTCAAATGCTTGGCATTTCTTTGTTACTTGATGAAATCTTTTGAAACCAGTGCTCAATTTTCACTTAACATATGAACTTCAAATTTGTATAAGGAATTTGTACAGTATCAAGAAGTGAGTAAGAAATAAGCCAAAGAATAAGCACTAGAGCAAATTCAATTCCCTGTAGTAAATTCCAAACTGATTTCTCATATCTCATTTTCTACTTCAATAACTAGCTAATTTTCTTTCACATTTTCATTCCAAAAGTGTTCCTGGATAGATTTTGAGATTTTGAGCTTTTTGAAAATTCTGGTCAACGAAAGTCAACATAAGCACAATTTTAGCTTATTTTCAGATTTAGAGCTTATTACTTGATCATTTTTCTTGAGATTTGATTTCCCGTCTTTCTTTTGAGCTATTTAATCATTTTCATCATTAAAATCTAGTTGTGCAAGTCTGGCTTAACTGGTAGCTTATTTTGAGCTTATTGGATTTAGCTTATCAGAGTTCTAGTCACTTTTAGCTAAATTCCTTGGATAGGTCTAGTTAATTTTTGATTTTAAGTCGTTTGCAACTAGTTTGATCAAATTTGGTTGAGAAATAAGCTCATACGAGCTTATTGAAGTATTAAACCCGTTTTTGTTGAAAAACTTTTGAAAATTGCCAGTTAGTCCCTAATGAATTAACCAGTTTGTAATCTTAGCTAAACTTTCCAAGTAATTAGGGTTTTCAAATTGTCAGTCCTTGTATTTTCAGATTTGTTCAAATTTAGTTAGTTAGTTTCAAGTTAGTTGGAAATTAGTTACTTGTTTGAATAGTTTTCATTTTAAGTCCATATAGTTTACTGTTTTTACACATTTAGTCCTTATACTTTTTAGCTTTACATTTTTAGCATTTATATTTCAAAGAATTTACATTTCCAGTCCTTATAGTTTGTAGAATTTACATTTGGCATTTTATTTGAATAAAAACTTGGTATGTGCATCTTGTTTTACATACAAGTAGACAGTATTTTTTATTTTAGCAAGGCTTGTTTGAATTAGCAATAGAATATCCAAAAAACTTTACCAACCAAAAACAATTAAAAACCCGATCTTGTTAGGACTTTCAATTTGTTAAGAACTGAGAAAAATGAACTTCAACTATACACATTTCAAATGGCGCCGCTGCCGGTTCTTTGACTTTACGAGAGACTATCGATTGACGGTTTTCATTGGCTTTTGGGATCCGTTCACCTAGTGAACGTTATTTTTACGTATCATAAATCAAAAACAAATATAAAAATATATAAAAAATAAAAAATTAACAAAACAATTCTTTTCCTAAAGAATTGACCAAACAAATTAAAAAATACAAAAAGCAATCTTTTTCCTAAGAGATTGCACCCAAAAATATATGTTATTAGATTCTCTCGGTTTTTATGTACATATAGTATTTTCTCTTAAAAACTCATAAATACAACAATATTTTCCGTATATTATTATAAGTAAATACGTATACGTATAAGAACAACCAATTTACATATTCTCCATAAGTATTGCCAAGGCAATACACCGTGTTGAGGGGCGTTCCGGTCATTGACACGTGTATCGATCAAACAAAATAAAGCAAGAATAGATAAATACTTCCAATAAGCAACAATTCGAAGAATACAAACAATTAAGTGAATAGATTGGCGATGTGCTATAAAATGCCATCTAAGGGTCAATAGGTACTTAAGTGCTTCGCGCCACCTAACCTCCCGTTCACTTGTGAGTATTCTAAGAAGGAAGGCTTCATTGGGGGTCTTGCACCCAAGTAGTACATACGTATATTATTATTTTCTTGTGGATATTTCATATTGAAACTCGAAGAGGATAATCCTTTTCTCTTCAAAGTCACACGAGAGCTTCTCTCTCATTCCTCGTATTGAGTTGCATGCTCACTCCCGGGCGTGCACAAATACCGATTGGTGTACAACCCCTTCCTCCAAAAAGGAAGAAAAAGAGAAAGAGTAAGACCACCACCGTCCATCAAGCCGATCACGAGAATCGTGCTTTGATTCATCCACAACAAGAAGCCATGGCTGTTGATAATCGTTCTTTGATGGAACGTTTGCAATCCAATGTTCACGGATATGCCGATGCTATCAAGATTCCCGACATTCCCGCAAATTCATTTGAGCTAAAAATGGCTATGATTACCTTGGTTTCAAACACACCTTTCTATGGTCACAAGAATGATAATCCTCATGATCACCTTAAGAGATTCCTTGCTCTTTGCAATACCATTAAGTACAATGGAGTTCCATATGATGCTATTAAGTTGATATTGGTGCAATTTTCACTAGAGGGACCCGCTAAGCATTGGTTAGACACCCAACCACCCGATAGTATCACCACATGGGATGGTTTCACCACTAAGTTTTTGAACAAGTTCTTTCCCCCATCTAAGACCACGGCTTTGAGGAACTTAATTATAGGCTTTCAACAAAAACCTAGTCAATCCTTTAGTGATGCTTGGGAGGAGTTTAGAGAGTTATTGAGGAGATGCCCTAACCATGGATTGGATGAAGTTCAACAAATCAATACTTTCTATGATGGCCTTAAACCTCATCACCAAGATTCACTTAATGCTTCCGCGGGAGGGAATATTCTTCTTAAATCCATTCAAGAGGCTTTGGACATCATTGAGACCAAAGCAATGGTTCAAACAAACACTCAATGTGAAGAAAGGGTTCATGTTATCCAAAACAATTCTCAAACACCTTGTGATAACCAATTCCTCAAGTATCACCAAGAGATCATTCAAAAGATGGATAGAGGTCATGAGATGAGTCTTAAGACACAACAAGAAATGATTCAAGCTATTAAGAGCCTTTCATTGAACAATTCTTCAAATGATGTGAATGCCATTACTCTTTCTTGTGTAACTTGTAGAGGTCCCCATTCCTATGAACAATGTGATAAGGTGCAAGGTTATCAAGGGGAATGTTATGCTTACCAAGAGGAACATCGTGAACACTTCAAGCCAAATATCAATCCCGATAACCTTTCTTACAAATCCCAAAATTACCTTACTCCACTGGGATTCCCACCCCAACCACCCACCCAAATTCAACAAAATCCTCCTCAAGTGTTACAAAGGAATCAAGGTACAAGACCACATTACCAAGGAAATAACTACAAGGCACCCAACAATTTTCAACATCAAGGAAATAACTTTTATCCAACAAATCAAGGATTTAATCAACCACTTCCACCTTTTCCAAATCAAGGATATTCTCAAATACCAAATCAAGCTTACCCTCAACTTCAAAATCAAGGATATGGGATACAAGAGACTCATGAGTATGTTGAAAAGAGAATTCGTGAAAGTGAAAAGAGAATGAATGACCAAATGAAACTTGCAGTGGATGCACAAACCAATAGGCTTTTAATGGCATTCAATCAAAGACCACAAGGGGCTTTACCTTCTAACACACAAACAAATCCAAGGGCAAATGTCAATGCTATTACAACAAGAAGTGGAAAGACAACAAAGGATCCTTCACCTCCTAAACCTCCTATTGTTCCACCCACTTTTGTTCCTACTTGTGACAAGCCTTCTACCTCTACTTCACCACCTCAACATGCTCCCATTCAATCAAACACACCTTCTCAACCTATTCCTACTTCTCCTCTACCTTCCACACCCCCAATGAAGAAGCTAACAAAGACAAATCTTCCACTACAACACCTATTCCACCTACACCAAAACCAACTCTTCCCTATCCTTCAAGGTTGAAAAAGGACAAGTTAAAGAACAAGGATGACATCCAAGTCTCAAATTTCTTAAGGATGTTCAAGCAACTCAACATCAACATATCCTTTGCGGAAGCTCTTGCTTATATGCCAAAGTTTGCTAAGATGTTCAAGGATTTACTCTCAAACAAGGAAAAATTGGTTGATTTGCCCAATACATCCCTTAATGAAAATTGTTCCGCCGTGCTACTTAAAACCTTACTAACAAAACTTGGAGATCCGGGGCGCTTCTTTATACCTTGTAATTTTCCCGGTGTAGAAAGTTGCATGGCTTTGGCGGATCTAGGGGCAAGCATAAACCTCATGCCTTTATCGGTTTGGAAAAAACTCTCTCTTCCCGAGCTCACTCCCACTAGGATGACCCTTGAGTTAGCCAATCGAACCATAGCTTACTCCGTAGGTATAGCGGAGGATGTGTTTGTAGGTGTGGATAAGTTTACATTTCCGGCCGACTTTGTAGTGGTTGATTATGACATGGATCCTAGAGTTCCTTTGATTGTTGGTAGACCGTTTTTGAGAACGGGTCGTACTTTGATAGATGTGGCGGAAGGAGAACTAATTATGAGAGTAGAGGATGAGAAAGTGGTGTTTAAGTTAGGGAAAGTTTGTGATAGGAAAGAGGTTAAGGAGTCTAGACCGTGTGAGACTATTAACATAGTTGATGTGTTAGATGAAGTGTGTGATGAACACTTTCATGATGCTTGCAAGAGTACTAGTGATGAGATGCCCCATGTTGAAACCGTGGCCTCAATTGCTCCCTCTTTAACACCTTTTGGAGAGAGTGATTTCCTCTTAGAGGAATTTGAGTCAAACTTTCTTGGTGATGATGATTCGCCCATTAATTGGGAAGAAGATATTCTTACTATCCAAAAGTTGCTCAATGAGGACCCTATTCCTTCTCCTACTCCATAGGAAGTTACCAATGAGAATCCTTCCATAGTAAAACCTTCCATAGAGAGTCCACCTCCAATTGAACTTAAGGACCTTCCATCCCACCTAGAGTATGCTTTCTTAGAGGGCAAAGACCAATTACCCGTGATCATTGCTAAAGAGTTGAAAGAGGATGAGAAGGAGCAACTCATTGAAGTCCTTAAGAAACACAAGAAAGCCTTAGCTTGGAAAATATCCGACATAAGGGGAATTGATCCACATTTTTGTACACACAAAATCCTTATGGAAGATGAGTACAAACCCGCCATTCAAAGTCAACGAAGAGTTAACCCAAAAATCCATGAGGTCATTAAGAAGGAAGTGATTAAACTCCTTGCTGCGGGTATGATTTACCCCATTTCCGACTCTCCATGGGTTAGCCCGGTACATTGTGTTCCTAAGAAGAGTGGAATCACCGTAGTGCCTAATGAGAACAATGAGCTTATTCCTACAAGACTTGTTACCGGTTGGAGAGTTTGTATTGACTATAGGAAACTCAATGAGGCTACTAGGAAAGACCATTTCCCATTACCTTTTATGGATCAAATGCTTGAACGCTTAGCGGGAAATGAGTACTATTGCTTTCTTGATGGCTTTTAGGGTTATTTCCAAATACCCATTGACCCTAAGGGTCAAGAAAAGACCATATTCACTTGTCCCTACGGTACATTTGCTTACAAGAGGATGCCTTTTGGCTTATGTAATGCACTGGGGACGTTTCAAAGGTGCATGCTGGCGATTTTCCATGACATGATAGAGCAAACTATGGAGGTTTTTATGGATGCTTTTTCCGTCTTTGGAAATTCATTTACCTCATGTCTCACCAATCTAGAAAGAATGCTTAAGCGTTGTGAGGAAACACGTTTAGTGCTTAATTGGGAGAAATGTCACTTTATGGTGAAAGAGGGAATTGTTTTAGGACACAAAATATCCAACAAGGGATTAGAAGTGGATCGAGCTAAAATTGATGTGATTGCTAAGCTTCCCCCACCCACCTCGGTTAAAGGTGTGAGGAGTTTCTTAGGTCATGCGGGGTTTTATAGGCGCTTTATACAAGATTTTTCTAAGATAGCTAGATCTATGACTCACCTCTTGGAAAAAGAGGCTCCTTTCATTTTTAACCAAGATTGTTTGGACTCTTTTGAGACTCTTAAGGAGAAATTGACTAAGGCTCCCGTTTTGGTTTCTCCAAATTGGGAATTACCTTTTGAGCTTATGTGCGACGCTAGTGATTATGCGGTGGGGGCCGTCTTAGGACAAAGAGTGAATAAGCATTTTCAACCTATACACTATGCGAGTAAAACCATGACCGGTGCACAACTTCATTACACTACTACGGAAAAAGAGTTGCTTGCTATAGTCTATGCTTTTGAGAAATTTAGACCATACCTTGTGCTATCCAAAACCATAGTGTATACGGATCATTCCGCTCTCAAGTATCTCATGACAAAACAAGATGCTAAGCCTAGGCTTTTGAGATGGGTTTTGTTGCTTCAAGAGTTTAAGATAGAAATTCGTGATAAAAAAGGGGCCGAGAATTTAGCGGCGGATCACTTGAGTCGACTTGAGCATCCTTTTCAAGGAGATTTTCCACATCAAGAAATCAATGAATCCTTTCCATTAGAGGAGCTCATGTCTATCTCTTCCCAAGAGGATGCCACTCCTTGGTTTGCGGATATAGCAAACTATCTTGTGGGAAATGTGCTTATTGAGGGTCTTACTTACCAACAAAAGAAGAAATTTCTTAAGGAAGTTAAGTACTACTTTTGGGATGATCCTTATCTTTTTAGGCAATGTGCGGACCAAATCATTAGACGGTGTGTAGATGGGCCCGAGGCATTTAAGATCTTAGAAGCATGTCATAAAGGACCTACGGGTGGACATTTTGGGCCTAACTATACCGCCAAGAAAGTCTTTGATTCGGGTTACTATTGGCCTTCCATTTACAAAGATGCCCATGAGATGGTGAAATTTTGTGATGTGTGTCAAAGACAAGGAAAAATTACGCAACGTGATGAGATGCCATAAAATTTTATTCAAGAGTGTGAGATATTTGATGTATGGGGCATAGACTTCATGGGACCTTTTCCATCTTCTAAGGGAAACAAGTATATACTTGTGGCGGTGGATTATGTGTCCAAATGGGTGGAGGCTAAAGCCTTACCTACCAATGATGCTAGAGTTGTTGTGAAGTTCTTAAAGCAATTGTTTGTTAGATTTGGTGTCCCTCGGGCCATCATAAGTGATCGTGGTACGCACTTTTGTAATGATTAATTCACGAGAGTTACGAAGAAAAATGGAGTTGATCATAGACTTTCTACCGCGTATCACCCTCAAACCAATGGTCAAACCAAGGTCACAAATCGTGGTTTAAAGAGAATTTTAGAGAGAACGGTGGGAGAGCATCGAGCTTCTTGGTCGGATAAGCTTGATGATGCTTTGTGGGCTTTTAGGACGGCTTTTAAGACACCGATTGGTTGTACTCCTTATAGGCTTGTCTATGGTAAAGCGTGCCACCTCCCATTTGAGTTAGAACACAAGGCATCTTGGGCTCTCAAGTGGGCTAACTTTGATTTAAACCAAGCCGGTTCACATAGGAAAGATCAACTTAATGAGATGGATGAATTGAGAGCCAATGCCTATGAACATTCTTTGCTTTACAAGGAAAAGACTAAGAAATTGCATGATGCTAAGATCAAGAACCGTGAGTTCAAAGTTGGAGAGCCGATTCTCCTCTTTAACTCAAGGTTGAAACTTTTTGCGGGCAAGCTTAATTCGAGATGGTCCGGTCCATTCACTATTGCTCAAGTGTTTCCATATGGCACTATTGAGTTGTCACAACCCGATGGTCCAAATTTTAAAGTGAATGGTCACCGTGTGAAACATTATTTTGGGGAGGACATTTCCGTTGAAATGGTCCAAGAGATCCCCATTTTCCTCATGAATTAATTCATTGAGGGACGAGTCGAGCTAGAGACTCATTAACTCAAGCATCATATAACTAGGTTTAGAGTGTTGTAGGTTAGCAATAAGGGTATAGACTTGGAGATAAGTGTAGGGGAGACCTTCTTTTGTCTTCTTGTTGTTTGTAGGGTTGCTCACTCATTTCATGCTTTGGAGCTTATGGAGGAGACCCTTGTATCCGGTTCACTTCGTTACTATTGTGATCTTTCATTGACACCTTGTGCTTAAATATGAATTCACTAATAGTTGTCCTTTCCTTAACTTGGGTTAAGCAAAGTCTATTCATTGTCATAAGTGTAGGGGAAGTTTTTATACTTCCATGCTCTTAAACATTGAGGACAATGTTTAGCTTAAGTGTAGGGGGGTCTTCTATCGAAGTGACCTTACCTAGAACTTGTCATTGTCCTTCATGATAACTCGGAAAATTAATTTTTCAAACATTTTTCAAATTCTTGATCTAGTTTGGCCACCAAAAATATGCATTCATAATTTTTACATCTATCATTTTTCATTTGCATAACACATTTACCTTGTATATATCTTTTCTTTTATCTTTCATCAAAAATATATAAAAAGAAAAAAATATAATAAAAACATGGTTTAACAAGTTTAGACTTCTTTGACATATTAGGACCGCCATGGATATTTTGACTCAACCCGAGTTTGCTTATCTTAGCATTCTCTAACTAGTATCCTTAACCATGTAGACCTTAATTGGTCTATTAGGCTAAGCATCCACCACTCTCATTATTTGAGACTTTAAATTTGTGGAGAATGGGAAATGATAGAGTTGAAGCAAGTATAAAAGGGCTAGATAAACTTCATGATAATTACTTTTGGCTAAACCCTTCTCTTCTTTACCTCTAATTTCTTCGCATGTATATATGTTAATAAATAATCAAGAACGGTTTTAATTGGTTTGTAATCTCTTATGCATTTTTGTCTAATCATTCATGGTTGATATAAGTACGTCTTAAGATTCTAAGTTAGAACGTTTTATGTGTACTAGACTTATGTTATGCTCAATATTTAGCGGGTGTTTTTCCTTTTATTCTTTTAAACTTTCTTAGTGAGAAATAAAGAAAAATAAGAGCGGCTTACAAAAAAATGAGTGGCTAGAAAAAAAAAGAAGAAAAAGAAAATAAAAAAATATATATACAAGACTCCCAAGAGGGGCAGTGTGGTGTTAATTATAGTGACTATTGAGTTCCAATATTACCTTGACGGGTTGCGGGGATTCAATAGATTGCTCCAATCCAACATTACCTTGACGGGTTGCGGGATTGAAGATCCAAAGTCTCAAAAAGATGGCGGATGTAAATTATTGCGTGAGTTTTATTTTTCTTTCCTTAGCGAGTGTGTAGCTACTTATGAAAGCATGACATAAGGATTTTACATATAAGGCGAATGACTTATTATTCTTGAAATGGACTTATATTAATTGTGAGCGGTTTTTCAAGTAATGGATGAGAGGATTACTTAGGGTTAAAACCGTGCTTCCTTATTTTTGGATTTTACACTTCTTATATTTCACACTTGAATAAATGACAAATTTGCCCACAAGCAATTTGCTCAAATAATAACCGGTTCCACATTTAATTGTCATGAATAAGTTGATGCACTTTTTACTTGTGAATACAATGATCCCATTTTTAAGCTTGGTATGGGGAAAGTGAAACTTGAGGGTGATAAATGTCCATGGTACCAAAACCCTAATCAAAGTCATTGAATTATTTATGAGTTATCTCCATCAAAACCATTTCAAGAAAAACCAAAAAGATATAGATAGAATTGTATTTTGTTAATTGCATTGTTAAAAATCAAAATCATGCATCATTTAGTTTAGAGTAGTGTAGATGCATTCCATATGGCCAAGGTGGATTAATTATGAGGAGAATGTAAATTTGAGCTCTAATATATAGCATTGCATGAGGACATGACAATGTTCAAGTGTAGGGGATTTGATATGAGCAAAAACTCATATCAATTTATCAACAAATCACCCTAAAACACAAGAAAAATACCTAAACTTTGTGCTATAAAGCGGAATTATGTGATATGTTTTGTGTTTGTGCTCAAATAGGTAAGAAGGATACAATTTCAAGCAAACAAAGGAAAATCAAGCTTAATTTGATGAAAAAGACAAAGAAGGATCAAAAGTGACAAGACTTTGAAGACAAAGGACCTATCTTGACAATCTGCCAAAGATGAAGGACCAAAAGTGTAAATATGACAAAGTCAAGATCAAAGTCAAATCTGGTCAACTCTCAAGTCAACCAAGTCAAAGGAGCTTTTTGATCAAGTTTGCAAGTGGAAGGACTTAAATTGCCAAAAGAATGAAGAATATAGCTCAAAATTACATTCTGCCAAGTTAAGGGACTGATTCTGCCATTTTTGGAATGTCACATTGAGCTTAATCCGTGTGAAATGCTATTAGCCAATGAGAATGCAAGAAACAAATGACCAGGATCACCACCTCATCTCATTAATTACCCACTCAGCCGCCAGCATTTATTTACCAAATCTGAACAGTGCAAGCGCACTACTTCATTTCTCAGCCAATAGAAAAGCAACATGCAATAATCAGAATTATCCATGTTGGATAATGATCCGTGTGCTACTCCCATAGCCAATACAATCTTGCCACGTGTCATCTTCTTCAACGCAATTTACCAGGATCGAGTTTGAGCTAGAGGCAATTTCAGGAGATGGTATAAACATCAAACTTGCTCGTTTTTGAGAGACAAATTCAATGATCACAACCAATTACACTCAAGATCAACAACAAAGAAATCCCCAAATGTGTTCATAACCTGCAAAATTCAATTGAGCTGAATTGTCCACGTGGAAGTTTCTGATTGGATCTAACACGTCACCAACCCCAACCACTTCACATCTGCAGTCTATAAATACCCTAGATTAGCTCATTTCTTGTATTGTAGAAAAAGTGTGAAATCACACACACTTTTAGTTTTTCTCTCAACCTTCTTATTTTTAGCTTAACAACTCAAGAGTCTGACAAACTCTTGAGTCTGTTATTAGTTGTAACTTATTACCAGCATTTGTAACTACTTCTCAATTCAATCAATAAACATTTCAATTTTCCCTCCAAATACTCCATTACCTTTCTACTGTTCATACTTGCACTCTGTTACTTTTGTTGCTGATATTGGTTAGTTATGATCACCACTTGATCATAATTGGCTAGTTTTGAAGATTGTAGCTGTTGTACCTGATTTGTTCATCCAGTTCAGTTATAGCAGATTTTGAAGAATTCAGTCCAGTTATGGTGAATTTGATGATTGATAGTTGTTGATTGGTAGCTGATTAGTGTGTTCTAGTGCTAAGGTGGTGGTTAGCACTAGATTAGAGAGCTCAGCGCTCCTCTACTCCCCAAAGGAGGCCTTAGCTAAAGGTTTTCACTTTCTGATTTCTAGTTCCACTCAAGAGTTGAATGCCTGCTTCATACCTAGCTTAATTCTCCTTGATTGCATGATAAAATGTGTTCTAGCTGGTTCTTGATTTGATTTCAGTGATTGTGTAGCTTATAACTGCTTATTAGCTTTGATACTTGTCTTGTGTTTCAGCTTTTATCAGTAACTTTAGCCTTGTAAGTCATTTTGAGTTCTAGCTTTGTAAACTGCTTGTAACCAGTTCATATACATTTCTTTTTAGCTATAAAACTTAGTGTGATACTACTCTTAATTCAGACTAATCATTTGCTCAAAAATCCTTTATAAAAGTTTGAAATGGATCAGTAAAGTGGTGTTTGGTATTAGCTTATAAATAGTTTTCAAGTGTTAGCAATTGGCAAATATTGGTTCATTTCAAGTCCTTAGGTCATATTAACAAGCTTTTAGTCATTTTCTAGTCAAGTATTTGGTCAAAAAGGCAATTGGTCATAAAAAAGGTTTGGGTCAGTTTTATTCAAGTATCTTTTCAGAAAGTTTTGATTTTCAAATGCTTGGCATTTCTTTGTTACTTGATGAAATCTTTTGAAACCAGTGCTCAAATTTCACTCAACATATGAACTTCAAATTTGTATAAGGAATTTGTACAGTATCAAGAAGTGAGTAAGAAATAAGCCAAATAATAAGCACTAGAGCAAATTTAATTCCCTGTAGTAAATTCCAAACTGATTTCTCATATCTTATTTTCTACTTCAATAACTAGCTAATTTTCTTTCACATTTTCATTCCAAAAGTGTTCCTAGATAGATTTTGAGATTTTGAGCTTTTTGAAAATTCTGGTCAACGAAAGTCAACATAAGCACAATTTTAGCTAATTTTCAGATTCAGAGCTTATTACTTGATCATTTTTCTTGAGATTTGATTTCCCGTCTTTCTTTTGAGCTATTTAATCATTTTCATTATTAAAATCTAGTTGTGCAAGTCTGGCTTAACTGGTAGCTTATTTTGAGCTTATTGGATTTAGCTTATCAGAGTTCTAGTCCCTTTTAGCTGAATTCCTTGGATAGGTCTAGTTAATTTTTGATTTTAAGTCGTTTGCAACTGGTTTGATCAAATTTGGTTGAGAAATAAGCTCATACGAGCTTATTGAAGTATTAAACCCGTTTTTGTTGAAAAACTTTTGAAAATTGCCATTTAGTCCCTAATGAATTAACCAGTTTGTAATCTTAGCTAAACTTTCCAAGTAATTAGGGTTTTCAAATTGTCAGTCCTTGTATTTTCAGATTTGTTCAAATTTAGTTAGTTAGTTTCAAGTTAGTTGGAAATTAGTTACTTGTTTGAATAGTTTTCATTTTAAGTCCATATAGTTTACTGTTTTTACACATTTAGTCCTTATACTTTTTAGCTTTACATTTTTAGCATTTATATTTCAAAGAATTTACATTTCCAGTCCTTATAGTTTGTAGAATTTACATTTGGCATTTTATTTGAATAAAAACTTGGTATGTGCATCTTGTTTTACATACAAGTAGACGATATTTTTCATTTTAGCAAGGCTTGTTTGAATTAGCAATAGAATATCCAAAAAACTTTACCAACCAAAAACAATTAAAAACCCGATCTTGTTAGGACTTTCAATTTGTTAAGAACTGAGAAAAACGAACTTCAACTATACACATTTCAGTAATGCAATATTTTAAAATGAAATCAAAAGATGAAATATTAAAACGATAATTAAAAATAGATAATAAGGATTAGAGAGTTACCCGCGCAAATATCGAACAACATGGGCAGATTCTGTGATGACACTTAAAACATGAATTATTTGAACTTTCGGTTATAGACTAAGTTTTGAAAATGACTCAGTTCCCTATAACCATTGCTCTGATACCACTCTGTGAGACCCCCAAAATCTGACATGGAACAACTAGGCAACGAGGGGGTAACACGTCATAGTACAAGATACAATGAATTACAGTTCATACAAAGCTGACGAAATAAAAACATGTACATTACATCATAAAAGGTCAGAGTTTTTAAACATAGGTCCCAGAGTTTTAGAAGCGGAAAATTATATTATTTCGTCTCAATTTATAACATAAAGTTGCCCAAAAGATAGAATAAACTTCTGACAGTTTATATAAAACAAATCCTTCAAAAGCATCACAGAAATCTCCAAGCTGCAATAATATCCTGCGGGCTCCCATCCAAGCAAAGCTAAGTAATAATACCTGAGATTAAACATGTAAAATCGTCAACATAAAGTTGAGTGATATTCATAGGTTTAGTAATAAGGATGTGGAACACAAGCATTCATTTGTAAAACAAGTAAATAGGGAGTATGGTTATGATCATTAACCATAGTCCGAAACCATTATTATTGCTGTTCAGTTCATGAACCGAAGCTTAACTCAGTGTTCCTCTAGGGAGTATTCAGCCTAAATACTCAATTATAAACGAATATTAGTGCGTCAAGGTAATCGGGACGGGGATAGTCAATCCCGATGGATCCACCCACAACATTCGCGCTTCGCGTAATGCACACCGGATAATTAACGGTTCATGATCGGGAGAGGAAACTCAAGGCTAGACTAAAAAGCAATAATAATAGTGAAAACCTGAAAATCATACATGTTCTGGATAGCATACAAGTTCTGGATACATACAGTTTTTAAATGGCTGTGTTCCACCATGTTAAATCTCACCCCGTGTTTAGAAACCATGTAAAAGTAAAAAAGGGATATGAACTCACCTTAGCCACAAGGTAAGTCAATCACGGTACTCAACAACTGAGTAGAAACGGTAGTGGTAGACGATCACCGACGATATGGATGCCCGGGAAACACGAAAACCGCAACCTATCAAAATAAGGCGTGTGTTAAGACTCGAACTCAAATATCGATATGTACCAAATATAATATAACTCAAATGTTTCCAAAGTATTCATATTTGAAAAACATTGACACGAACCAAATGAAGTCATACTAACCATTTATTCCAACACTACACGTTAAAACACTTGAACACTTGAGAATGACCCGTTATACGACGCCAAGTCAACGCAAGTCAAACTATCCTTTAACCTTACTTGGACCAGTAGCTAAGTTATTTATAAAATGACTAAGCACTTGAGTAAGTCATCATGTCCGATGATGAATACTCAAACTCACGCAACACAAACATTGAACTACGTGTCGAAAATAAAATCAGCAAGTACACCCCGAATGTACACACCGATCTACCCTATCTAGACTTATCTGTTTTAGATGAAAATTGGTGTCAAGGTCACTTATAACCTGTATAAGACCTCACCAAAATTTGAGCCAATGTTCACACTTTAAATCCATCATCTCGACACTTTACTCGACTCCAATTTTGGGACAGATTTGTGCACATGTTTTGTAAAACCGTTTAGACCGCTTTAAAAGTAAAAACTCGACAATCCGAATTTTGAAACCACTACTAGACTCATCAAACTCAGTTTGTAAACTTTGAAAACCAGTAGATACATTTATCTATCCAAGCCCAAAGTCCCCGAGAGTCGACCCAAAATCAGCCACAATTTCGGATTGTGCCGACTTGCGTCTACCGGTACACGAAAACTAAAACTAGCATAACTTTTGACTCGTAATGACTTAGAAGCTCTATCTTATACCAAAACGACCGTATCGGAAAACTCTACAACAATATCAAATAATCTTAGCCTTTCTCAGAACTTAAACCCACGAAAAATATGTTAAGGACCTGCTGTCCCAAAATAGCCTTTTAGAAAACATGACAAATCAATTTTTCAACCAAAACCATTCATTCTCATACCTCTAGGATCACTATACCATCATTCATATCAACCAAACACTCCTAAAAACACTTGTATGAAAAATCTAACAAAAATCAAAGATTAAAAACAAGACTTTTATGATCCAAACTATATAATCTTACCAAAAACAACACATGCATGATGATTAAAACATCATACAACCATGAAATCATAAGTTTATAAAAACTTGATGCATGTGTACAAATTTAGTATCATTAGAATCACAAGAACATTTTAGGATGAGGTCTAATTTTAGTTTTGATTAAATCATAGCGGATGATGGTGTTTTGTGGTGTTTATGTGGCGGCAAAAATAGAGGTGGGAGAGAGTTGTGGTGTTTGATTTTTTTGTAAGGTTGTATGTATGTGTTTTTTTGTAAGAAAAGAGTTTATATATGTTGGTAGTGGAGGGACCTAAGTTGCCAATTTGCAAACTTGTGGACTTAAAAACAATTAATAGTTTTAAAGGGTAGAAAATAGTTATTGGTAAATATTAAAATATTTACGGGGCTCGGGTTTCGTAAAAATACTTTTCAAAAGTTACAACGCATCATAAAAATGATTACACGATTTCCCGACACGACTTAATACGTAATTAAAACGAAATCGTCGAAAATACTAATTATCGAAACAATCGATAAATAAACGTAAACTTTTGGGCATCCGTCGGTATCGCGATCACTAGGAATTCTCGTTGTACATTGATTTTGAATAAACTCGTTGTAAAACGCACACGGGTGATTTTAAATCAAAAACTTGATTTAAATAAATATGGAAAAATAAAATAAAATTTTATAATTCCCTATAAAGTATTTATCAATGATCCGAAAATACTTGAAAAGTATAATTTATTGAAAATTAATATAATCTCAGGATTTACATATAAAATACAAGAAAACAAAATACGTTGAAAATTCAGAAACACGAATAAAAAAAATAAAATAATGTTGGGAAAAGTACGGGTTCTCACATTTTCCGCATGTGCGTCAAGTTGAATTCCAAATCGATTTGATTTTAGGAGCGACACCAGTTGCTAAAGCGCCTTATCGATTAGCACCTTCGGAAATGCAAGAGTTGTTAAGTAAAATTCAAAAACTAACTGATCGAGGATTTATTCGACCAAGTATATCGCCGTGGGAGCTCCAGTCTTATTTGTCAAAAAGAAAGATGAGTCTTTTAGAATGTGTATCGATTATCGTGAGTTAAACGAACTTACTATAAAGAATCGTTATCCATTACCCAGAATTGACGACTTATTTGATCAACTTTAGGATCGAGCGTATATTCGAAGATTGATTTACGTTCAGGTTATCGTCAACTGAGAGTTAAGGAAGATTACATTCCTAAAACTGCTTTCAGGATGCGATACAGACATTATGAATTTCAAGTAATGCCATTTGGTTTAACTATACACCAGCTGTGTTCATGGATCTCATGAACAGAGTGTATAAGCCTTACTTGGATAAATTTGTAATTGTATTTATCAATGATATTCTTATCTACTCTCGTAATAAATAAGAACATGGCAAGCATCTTGGAATGATTCTTGAATTACTTAAGAAGGGATGAGTTGTATGCTAAGTTTTCGAAGTGCGAATTTTAGATCAATGTTGTGCAATTTCTAGGACATGTCATTGATAGCCAAGGCATTCGTGTGGATCCTGCAAAGATTGAAGCTGTTAAGACAATTCTTATGCCTACGTAAATAAGACAATTCTTAGGACTTGCTAGACATTATCGAAGATTTATCAAAGGTTTTCAAAAAATGCTAAAGCTTTGACTTAATTGACTCAGAAGAACAAACTGTTTGTCTCGGAAATGATCAAGAAGTAGCTTTTCAATTATTGAAACGAAAGTTGTGTGAAACATCTATTCTAGCGTTACCAGAAGGTAACGATGACTTTATCGTTTGCTATGATGCATCTATTCAAGGAATGGGAGCAGTGCTTATGCAAAGGAATAAAGTTATTTCTTATGCATCAAGGCAACTTAAACCTAATGAGAAGAATTATACTACCCATGATCTAGAGTTAGGAGCGGTGATATTTGCTCTTAAAATTTGGAGAGATTACCTCTATGGTACGAAGTGTGTAGTATTTACTGATCATAAGAGTCTTCAATATATTCTTCATCAGAAGGAATTGAATATGAGACATCGACGTTGGTTAGAATTACTTGTTGATTACGATTGTGAAATTCGTTATCATCCAGGAAAAGCCAATGTAGTAGCTGATGCTTTAAGTAGAAAGGAGCGTGTTAAGCCATTACGAGTTAGATCATTAATGCTAACTCTTTTCCTGAAATTACCTACCCAAATTCTCGAAGCGCAAGAAGAAGCACTTAAAGCAGAGAATGTGGAAGCTGAGAAGTTGAGAGGAATGGATAAAGAATTTGAAATTCGTCAAGATGAAATTCGTTGTATTAAGAATCGTAGTTGGTTACCTGCCTATGGTAATTTACGAGATTTAGTCATGCACAAATCTCATAAATCGAAGTATTCTATACATTCTGGTTCCGACAAGATGTATCAAGATCTGAAGAAACTTTATTGGTGGCCTAACATGAAGGAAATCATAGCAGAATACGTTAGTAAGTGTTTAACGTGTGCAAGAGTTAAAGCAGAGTATCAAAAGCCATCCGGACTGTTGATACAACCAGATAACCTTTGAGGGTTTAAACTACCACATATAACATTTTTCCACTAAAAAACAAAAAGAAGCGAAGTCTACTACCCGCGGTTCCTTAAGTAGCTATGCAGTTCTTTGGTGATAATGAACCGCAGGCTAATTATTGAACCGCGTCCAGAGAGTCGTCATTTTTTGTCTCCTATAAATAGTGAATTATATTTTTATTTTCGAAAAAACCTTTTTGGACAAAAATCTTTCTGCTTCTTATCTTCTTTCTTTCTATGTTCTCTAAAAGAGGGGCCGATATAACAACGAACCCGACGAAAATCCGACGAAAATGACATTCATCTCAGCAAGCCGACCGACATGACACACTCCTCTCTGACCCTCATCTATATAAAAACACGAATAGCAAGTACAAATCAATCATTCATAAGTGAATCCAATTATTGGATGACTACACCAACCCAATACATAACAATCGACTAAATAAGACGACGGCAGTCATCACCATTAATTTTAAATCAAATCAAGAAAAATAACTACTCCACCATTAACGGTATATCCATCCCTCTTAACACTCTCTCTTCACCCAATCAAACCCTCACACGCTAAAAACACACACTAAAAACACACACTTTCACATAAATCAATGGCAGAAACAACTAAATACACCCCAATTCCCATATCCACACCAAACCAAACCAACCCAACACCAGATTTCAATCTAACCAAAACCATATTCCAATTCAGAACCAAAAAAACAAGAACATTTGCTTATGTATTTATCCTCGTTTTCGTTGCAGTTACAGTTTTCTTAGCTTTTAACCCTTCACCCAACTCTTCTTCACCTTGGTTTTCTAATATCTTCTCAGTTACATCAAACCCACATAGCAATAGTACTACTAACGTTAATTCTGTTAGATCTCACTTTAATTCCATTTATTCCTTCTTTTTCGCTGCGAATGGTACTGATTCAGTTCATAAGTTTACCTTTGATGGGTTTAATAAGACTGTCAAGAGGAACGAGAGTGCAATTGGAGCGAAAACGAGTTCTAGGAGTGCGAAAACGGGGACTGGGGATTCGGGGTTAAAAGCGGGGTTGAGTTCGGTGAGTAAAGGGTTTGAGAATAAGCTGATTGATGTGAAGGATTTGGTAAAATGTGATTTGTTTGATGGGGAGTGGGTTAAGGATGAGAGTTATCCGTTGTATAAACCGGGGTCGTGCTCGTTGATTGATGAGCAGTTTAATTGTTATGTTAATGGTAGGCCGGATAAAGGTTTTCAGATGCTTAGATGGAAACCGAAAGCGTGTTCTTTACCTAGGTATGATCGTTAATTGGACTAGTTTTTGCTTGAACTACACCATGTGATATGTATAGGTTAAGGTTCATTAGTTGGTTATGTTTTTGCTTGGTTTATACTCTATTGGCGTATGTTTTAATGTTAATTTAGTATGCGTTGATTGGCGTGTGACTTTGTGCTTGTTAGTGTCAGTTTTAGAATGTTCTTATGGTAGTGATTTTATATGTTTGTTAGCTGGTTCATTTTGCTTGAATTGTACTCTATCGGCTTATGTTTGTATATTAATTTAGTATGTATTGATTAGTGTGTATTGGTTGTGTTGCTGTTAACTTTGATTGTGTTAGTATTATCATTTATAGTGATTATGTATGTGTTAATTAAAGTATTTGTTTTTATATAGGTTGGATGGGAGTAATATGTTGCAAATGTTGAGAGGGAAAAGATTGGTTTTCGTTGGGGATTCGTTGAATAGAAATATGTGGGAATCGTTGATTTGTATTTTAAGGAATTCGGTGAAGGATCAGTTAAATGTTTATGAAGCGTCTGGTAGGCATCATTTTAGATCAGAACCATCTTATTCGTTTGTGTTCAAGGTAAGTTTAGTTAATTTTGTGGATTCAGTAAAAGTTTTTTACTTTTTTGTTAGTTGGTTAAAATTGGCTTAATTTATGTTTGTTTGAACTTGTAGGATTACAATTGTACGGTCGAGTTTTTTGTGGCTCCATTTATAGTTCGGGAATCTGAAACAAAGGATAAAAATGGGACAAAGAAGGAGACTCTTCGTCTTGATTTGATTGGTACCTCGGCTGATCAGTACAAAAATGCTGATGTTGTAGTCTTTAACACAGGGCATTGGTGGACTCATGATAAAACTGCCAAAGGGTAACTAAATTTTGAATATTTGGGCTTCAGCAACTGTTTTTTTTTCTTTCAATTATCATGTTCCTTACAGATAAATCTAAAATGTGCAGGAAAGATTATTATCAAGAAGGCAGTCATGTCTATAGTGAACTGAACGTTTTAGAAGCTTTTCGAAAAGCCATGACAACATGGGGAAGATGGGTTGATGCCAATATAAACCCTAGCAAAACTTCAGTCTTTTTCCGTGGTTACTCTGCTTCACATTTTAGGTAAAATCCAGATTACAAAAGCAGTAAATTTGTGTGTATACAATAATTAGGCCCTATGTTATAGATTAATAATGAAACAAGGGTTTTGGTCCCTAACGTAGAAATTGACTGCTATTGAATGTGTTCTTATTTGACTAAACGCCTATAGTCCTATACCCTTATTTGAAAGTTGGTAAAACTTATCCTTTTGATGTGCAATTTAACCTAAAATCATCATATCACTTTGGTCAATTTGCAACTTAATCAAATAATACTGGAAATTGGAAATCAGTCTGATATCTGTTAATTTGTACAGAGGAGGGCAGTGGAACTCTGGAGGGCAATGCGACAATGAAGTCGAGCCAATAAAAAACACAACTTACTTATCACCATATCCCGACAAGATGAAAACACTAGAAAGGGTTTTAAGAGGAATGAAAACCCAAGTCTCGTATCTAAACATCACAAGATTAACAGATTTTCGAAAAGACGGGCATCCTTCAATTTACAGAAAGCAGCATTACTCTGAAGAAGAACGAAAATCACCATTACATTTCCAAGATTGCAGCCATTGGTGTCTTCCAGGTGTACCCGATTCTTGGAATGAACTTCTGTACGCTGAGCTTTTGGTAAAACAATATCAACACCAACAGCAAAAGCATTAGGTGAAAAAATGAAACTAAATACGGATTCGGTCGGGTCAGGTTAGTTAAGTTGACTCGAGTTGGATTATACAGATCTAACAAATGTGAATTGCCCCCTTATTTTTGTTCCCTATACAGAATGTATAAACAAATAAGCAGATGATCCAAGAAGAATTGTTTTATTATGCTCTTTTTATTACTTTATTTTTTTAAGTTAAGAAAAGAAAGCAGGATTCAAAGTATGCGGTGAGATAGTCTTTCTGGGAGAGACAAATGGAGTTTAAAATTCTGTTTATGCTTATTTAAAGTAGGAGAGATAAGAGTTTTTAAATACTTGGACAACCATGTTTGACTTATTAAGTTTATAATATTTGGTTTAAGAGAGAATTAGTTCTTTATCAAACGTTGATTAGGTCACTATTAAATGTTAACACCCGTACCAAATTGTGGACACGTCGCTTTTTGCAATTTAGCTGCCAGTTGGTCGATATTCTGCTCAGATTACTGATCAACCTGTTTCTGCTCGGTAAAAAGAAAAGACAAATGATGAGATTGGGCTGAAGTATAACTTAAGACAACTTAGGTGAAATCTGGAGATGCTGTAGAATTCTGAACCTGTGCAGGTGATCATCATGCCTGTGACGCAATTCAGCTACACCCCTGTCGATGGTTATGATATAGAAACTATAGGAAAATTCTTAAAGATCTAACATATGTGAGACGATAATAGATAGCAGTATATCGTCACTTTTTAGTAAAATTTTAGTTTGGATTTACATGTTTGCAATCTTAAGTCTTAACACACTCGTATGAATTTGGTTTGGCTCAACAAGTAAAATTTGAGTTTAGGTTTATCTGTTTGCAGTCTTTACAGACTACACTCGTATGAATTTGGTTTGGGTCAACTAAGGGGCTGTTTGATAAAAAATTTGATTTAGCGCTGAATGAATCAAAGCTGCTGAATGAGAATAGGCTGAAATTACTAATTTAACCTTCTGTCTAGTTTTGTACCTTATAAACAAAAACTTTCATAAACAAATTATTAACTCAAATAAAAACAATATAAAATATTAATGTTGAAGTAAAAACAAAATGACAATAGTCTCGTCAAAACATCATAAAACAATACAAGCTACGAACTAATATTAGGTTGTAGCATTTGAAAACAACTCATTAGCAATCTCATTACGAAGATTAGTCATATATTCATTTTCTTGAGGACCTCATGTGCGTCGTCGATGCATTGTGTACCTGCTTCACCATGTATACAAGCTTCAAGAAACGTTTTAACCACGCTTTCCTTTTTCCGTTTCTTTTGTTTAGAAGATTCGTCAATGTATTCCATGCCTATAAAAGTACAATAGGAGCAACTTAGTAAATGATACATATCACTCGCATTATACTTTCGTTCTGGTTCATTTCTAAGGCTGGGCGCAACGCATAGAGGTTGCGACCTCGTTTTTTCGGCCGGCGATTTAGTGCGACCTATTTGCCACAACCCGGCGACCTAGTGCGACCTAAATAAATTTTTTTTTTTTTTTTTTTAAATCATTATTTTTTCTTTATAAATACCACATTTTCACACACAGTTTTTTCACACACAACTCAACACACAACTCTGTTTTTTCACACACACATTCAGAAATCAAAAATGGCATGCTCATTCCCACATACCGAAGCCGAGATTAAGGCTATAGTTAACAGACAAATACTTCAACAACAACGCCGTTACGAGCAGCTTACGAAGTTAGGTGATGATTTCGATGCTGCGTCCGAAGAGAATAGGGAATTGAGCTCGGCATGTAAGAAATGCCGTGATCTCTCCCCACAGGAGCGTCAGTTTATCGACACATATCTTAGTAAGCAAGCTGATTTGGATTTCAGCCTCCGGAGATCTTGCGCAAGAAAGTCGTCAAAATTGGAGGCTAGAATTGAAGAAAATACTAAATGGTTGAATAACTTTGGTTCTTCGTCCCGATCTCAAACAACTCATATCGGTTCTTCGTCGCAACAACACCGAATAAGAAATGAGTCGCCCGATCTACCCTTTCCAATTCCAAACCTCACAGATGGCAGAATGACTGACATTGAGGTGTATCAAGAATACCTAGATCAAAAAGTGTTGAGACAAACTAAAGAAGAAGAAGAAAGGGAATGAAGGGAGCTGGAGGCGCAAATTATGGCCGAAGAAGATGAAGAAGAAACATTGGCGTTGGGAGTTTCCTTGTGGTCTGTTATCGGATTCGGATCCGGGAACTGACTAATCGTATTATGTAATTTTATTTTTAATATCGTATTATGTAATTTTATTTTTAGTATCGTATTGTATTTCCTATTGTATTTCAGTATTTTCAAGTTTTATTATTATTAAATAAATTTTTAACTTTCGAATATAATATTTTTACAATTTCTTACAGTATACAGTATAAATTATATAGTAATTTTTTTTTTTTTTAAACACAAGCAAACCATTTATTTTTTTTTCAAACAAACACAAAGCCAAAATTGATTAGACCGTGACCAAGGTCGGGTTGGGAGAGATTTTTACCGGCGACCGAATCGCCGCAACGCGACGATTCGGTCGCGACCGAGTCCCCGACCGAAAAAATCAGGTGCGTTGCGCCAAGCCTAATACAAATCAAACCTTATACTATTAAAACCTTATATTATCATCTCAAGTAGCTAGAAAGCATGATGGTATCATCTGAGTGTAGTTTATGATGTGAATTTCTCTATCTACCTTTTCATTTTGCCAAGTACATAATATACGTACTCAATCCTCTGTCTATTCCTTCCAAGTTCCAACCTACACTTACTTTTAACTACTTGTATTACACATGAAAGACTATACAAATTAATAAGAGGGATTACCGCACAATTGTATCACAATGAGATCAAAAGAGAAAAATGATAGATGTTTTCATAAAAAAAGGGGGCGACTTTAAAGAGAGAGGTAGGAGAGGCGGATGAAAAAAAGGGTATTTACGAAGAAGTATAATGGCTACTGAATCACAAAGCAAGTATGTAGGAGGTGGCCCATTCAGAACTGATTTGGCCCATTTAGTAGCTTTTTTTTTTCTGCCAGACAAAACCACCTTTGAGCAATTCAGTTTTTGATGCTGAGTTATTTAATTAAGGGTCTATCAAATATGAATTTGGTTTGGGTCATTTCAACTTTAATCAGAGACCGTATCATATTGAGCCAACAAGTAAACTACTGCATATTGTTATATATATATATATATATATATATATATATATATATATATATATAGAGTTAGGATCAAATAAGAAGATTAAGTAAAATGAGAAGAATGAGAAGAAACCACAGCCACACATTTCAGATGCACTTACAAAGTCAGATGCATCTCCCCTTAAAATTCTCCTTACTTTGTGGAATTTGTGGTCAGGATTTCTTCTTATTCTTCTCATTTTAATTTTTCTTCTTATTGGATCCCTACTCTATATATATATATATATATATATATATATATATATATATATATATATATATATATATATATATATATATATATATATATATATATATATATATATATATATATATATATATATATATATAGGGTGAGGTTATTTTCAGAACCAAAAAAATGTACAGAACTACGAGAACCATTATTAACCAATTAGATTTTTTTAGTTATTTATTTTTATTTATTAATTCAAAAGGGTATAATGGTAAAATTTCCTTTTTATTTTCTTTTTGTTTTTTTTTGTAAAAACTGCTTTTTAGTCTTAACTTTTACAAAAAAAAATCGGTACATAACTTTTAAAAACTTAACTTTTTATTGACATTTGAGTGTGCGTATGTGCACTGCTCGTAACATAAGCCATTTGTTCTTAATTGTCTTCATGTTATGTTTTATACATTCTAGACACATGTGTCGTGTAAATTATCAAGGATCAAAGGTTATATATATTCATACAATGAGAAATTAAATGTACTATAATCTTCTTAAAAAATGCTATATAACTATATTTGCACAACTATCATTTTGTACAACATTGGGTTCAAACATAAGTTATGCACATGTATTCTCATAATCTTGAATCATGAATCATGCACATGTATTTTCAAGGTCCTTGTTCACTAAGTGCACTGAGTCATGCACATGTATTTTCGCCCTGTTCGTTCACTAAGTACACGCAGTGTAGAACCATTCACATGCATTTTTATCTTCTAAATTCACTAGGTACACATATTCTCAAACTATGCACCATGTATTTTCATCATCTTGATTCACTAGGTACACATATTCTCAAACTATGCACCATGTATTTTCATCATCTTGATTCACTAGATAGATGTAGTCCAAAACAATGCACATGTATTTTAAACGATACACATGTATTTTCTTGAGCTTTTATTCACCAGGTAACCATTCTTATACCTGCAAAAACAATTAAGCAAACCATTATTAAACCGCAACTAATAGAACAAATACTAAGATCTCAGCTTCTAGTAATTCTTTTACTACGTATAAAATTGATGTTAGAAAATAAAGTTGTACATCTATACACATCGTGAAAAACAAAACCGTCCAAAAAGTTACAAACATTAAATTAAGGTACGCATAAAAGCAATAACAAACCGAGCATAGACAATTACAAATATCTCATTCAAACCAATATCTTAGTTGAGTTTAGAAATAATAATTTATTATTGATGGTTAACTTATACATGTATCCTACAAGCCACCAATTTTTTAACAAGCTTTCTTATCTAAGATCTTGAATATAAATCTTTTTTTATACAAAAGTCAACATCTTACAATTATATACATATGGTTAAGAGAAATACATATACATAAGCCGAAAAAACTTACACTAAAGAAAGATATTGAAAAATGAGAGCGATGGTTACTAGATCTCCAACATATTCACCTCATTTAATTTATTGTTGATTTGGAGGAGGAACCGAAAATTATTAACCGGATCCGACATGAAAGCCGATACCACCAAACTGGAACCATGCGCACAGGTCGACGCAGTAAATATCATAAAAGTATTTTTTGGATTCGCTTTTTTATCGTTATATCTTTTGCCGGAGATGGAAGGGATTTTGGGAGCAGGTAGTGATTGTTGTGGGCGGTTATGGTGGTTTGTGTATAAGAATGAAAGAGAAATAGCTGTGAGAAAGTTATGGTAAAAGGGTGGCTAGGGTTACCTTACCCGATTGTTTTTAAGAACGGTTTTTAAATTCACTAATATGAAATTCCAATAAAACCCTTTAAATATTTAATTAAATATACTTGCTTTTTTACTTAATTACGAAACTGCCACATCCACTTATAGCCATTGATCAAATATTTAGTGGTTGAGATTAGTTCTCGCAGTTCTCGACTTTTTTTTGGTTCTGAAAATAACCTCACACTATATATATATATATATATATATATATATATATATATATATATATATATATATATATATATATATATATATATATATATATATATATATATATATATATATATATATATATATATATATATATATATATATATATATATATATATATATATATATATATATATATATATATATATATATATATTTAGTTAAAATAGTGTGGATGTTTAAAATTATTAAAATATATATATATATATATATATATATATATATATATATATATATATATATATATATATATATATATATATATATATATATATATATATATATATATATATATATATATATATATATATATATATATATATATATATATATATATATATATATATATATATATATATATATATATATATATATATATATATATATATATATATATATATATATATATATATATATATATATATATATATATATATATATATATATTATATATATATATATATATATATATATATATATATATATATATATATATATATATATATATATTATATTATATATATATAATATATATATATATATATAAAATATAATATATATAAATATATTTTGACGAGGCGAATAACAGAATAAGTTCCTTAAGACTGCCCGGTCTCATGTGTTGTACAAAGATGCTGCATTTGATAGATATATCAATTGGTCTTGCTTCAGTTTAACATATAATAACGCAGTAGGTCCACCGGTAAGAGAGGGGTACAAATCTTGGATCCCAACCGATTTTGATACGAGTCGTGTGTTGTGAGGATCTATTTCACAATCGTGTACGAGTTCGTCTATGGCGAGGCTAAACCTGCTAGTGTTGCACGTGAACGAGTACGAGTTGTTTCTAATGTTGCACGTGGATAGCTGTACCTCTTATACCAGTTATTCTTCGTGTATGAGTTCTTTCTAGTGCTCCACCTGTATCGTGTCTCTTCGTGTACGGGTTGTTCTTCGTGTACGGGTTGTTCTTCTTGTACAGGTTGTTCTTCGTGTACGAGCTGTTGCTGCACGTGTATCATTGCTCTTGGTGTACGGGTTTCTCTCCGTGAACGAGTTGCTCTTCGTGTACGGGTTTCTCTTCGTGTACGGGTTGCTCTTCGTGTACGCGTTTCTCTTCGTGTACGGGTTGCTCTACGTGTACCGGTTGTTCTTCATGTTGGATTTTCTTATTGGTACTTGTTAAATTTTAACCAATGTACGCATAAATTGGTTTTCATGTTGTATTGTGAAACTATGTTCTTTATATGTATCAACAAGTTATGGCTATGTTCTGTAATAGTGTGTATCAAGGATGTGTCTCACTAACTGTGTTTTCTTTTATGTTTTACAATAGATAGCTTAAATAAACACTGATAAATGTAATCATAAGTTGTAATTTTGCATGATAAGGTTAATTTAATAAAAGTGTAGAAAGAGCACGTAAGTATTAGTTGTCAGAGTATGGATTCGGTTTGCGTACGAGTACGTTCTTCTTGTGAATCAGTTGGTAAGATTTTTGTTCACAAAATTAGTCAACGTGTGTACGAGTTATTGCAATTTCGCTGTATTTTTTCACTATCGTTTAATGTATCAATATTTATCAATTGGGTTAACATATAAAATATCGTGCAAAGAAAACAAAAGATAAAAAAAAGTTGGACATAGTAAAAAGATTGTTTGGACCTGAACCGTGTATCATTGAAAACATTTTTAAAAAATGAGCATTAATTGACGCAGAGAATTTCTTTAGTCATTTATTGAAATCTAAAAAGTGTACTAATTGTTTGACGTTAGAACATCATTCATTCAAATGGATATAGAATTGATTACCATTATGCCCTCATTTGATATTATTACCTACAATAATGCCGATCTATTAATTTTTATCAAATGATGTCATCATCTATTAATCTAATGGTTAGAATTACTTTTTATTTTATTAATTTTAAGCAAGTACATCACATTAACCTATATATATATATATATATATATATATATATATATATACTAGTGGCAAAACCCGTCCGATGGACGGGTATGACTTTTTATTATCGTTTAACTTTTTTTATTTGATAAACATTTATATTAACGTCCGATTGGTACATTTTTTGTTTATATAAATATTGGTGTTAAAAAAATGTTTATTCTTCAAAGATTTTTTAAAGCATAATAACAATATTTGTCAAATTGTGTACGTTAATTATATACTAACTACATTTTATTGGTTTTGAAGTAACCATGTACAATCCGTATTAATTTTATTTGAAAATTGCACATGACAGTTTTCAACCAGACGTTAGTAAAACATGAATAGGGCAAAATATCTTAAACACAATAACGTTAAAAAAAGTGAGTGTCCATGTAATAAATGTAAAAAGAACACTTTAAAGTGAATGAAATAGCGAATCACTTAGGATAATCAACACTAAAATTCAGAAGTTTTGAAAGCATGATAAGTTCATTTAACACACCTCCCCGCCAATTCGACAACCAAACTGTCATTTTAAAAACCATTTTGCAACAAAGAATGAAACCATTAATAACAAATTAGCACAAAATAGAATACTCAACATACAAAAAGAAATCTAAACAAAGAAAAGAAAGTAATACTTAACATAAATGTATTTTTCAAAAACCTAATAACCCAATCACAATACAATATATATACATTAGGAAAAAAAATCTTGTTGATAATGTATGAAGTTGAGTGATGGAGTTAGGATATCGCAAGATCCTTAAGGTGGAAGAAACCAACCCTTCGAGATTGCTATGGATGTTACTATCTGCATATTTAAAAAACAAACAAATATGGGCCAAACGTCAGCCCAAAAAAGAAGACGAAAGCCCAAGCGGAATTTTGTCGCCACTCGCCATGCTAATTAGGATACAGACTAATGCATATGTAGAAAAACATAAATAATGAAAATAACATTAAGATAAACCTCCTCATTAGTAAGTATTGGCAGATGAGAACTAAAATTAAAAGAAAAAGTCTATCCTTCAAACAGAGATGATTTTTCTATGTAGGACGAATGAATAATGTTAAATATTTAGGATGACAAAACCCCTTTATAATACGTAGTATACTATAAGCAATTTAAATGAGCACTGAGTAGTGCCAGACATGTATTGTTAGATTTTCTTGTTACAGGCTAGATGTGGGCAAATGTCTAACGGGTAATATTTTTATTTATCAAAACAGACCGGGTTGCGTCTGATTGTTACAGCCTAGTATAAAACACTAAAAATTTATAATATATTAAATTTCTGAACATGTGGTGGGCTAAAGGTTAATGTAAAACAGATCTGAATTGTCGTAGCTGGATTAGATTAAAACAGTTCGGGTGCAGGCTGTATCCATGTTAGGCATAACGACCAGTTTAGTGTTTGGCCTGTTTTCAGGCTGATGTGAGACGATTTGTGTTCACTAATAGTATGACAGACTACTTTTTAGTTCTAAATCGTAAAAAATATAACTCACCAATATGATTTGTGGGTTCATCAAACATCAAGATGGCGACTTCATAAACAGAACACGTGCCAAACCAATTGCACTCTCAACCACTTGTAAATTCTCCGGTCTTCCTTACTCGCTCAAGTCTCCAACCTGCAAAGGAAACACTTGCTACTTTGCAGATGCAAAGGAATGTCGTCATGTTCACAATTCCTATCCTTTATTACCAACAACATTTCACCCATTCTATAACATCTGTATATCTATATGTAATGCTTCAAAAACATTGCAAACATTGAAAATATTATGTTATGTATATCTGAATGTAGTTTCTGCAATAAGTACCTAATTAATCCCCTGGCAAGTAGTTGCACGTTGCAAGTTTAACATGCCATCATGAGTCACGAAAATGCTTTTACAATCTAGTTCCATTGTCTTCATCCAGTTCTCAAAGTCGCCTATTTCCTGCCCAAGCAGAAAGAATTAAGGCAAACAAATGAAAGGAGGTGTCCTTGTTGTAGCAATGCTTTGATGTCAATCACGTCATATGTTATTGTTCAAAACTTATCGGTATAAAGGAATCATATCTTTAAAATCTGTTTTGTTATATAATACATGTAGTTTATCAGTGATTGACATACAATTATTTTCATAGGACCGGTTAAAAAGCTATCATGTTACGCGTGTAGTTTATCATTTTGCTGTTCTCCAAAGATCAATCCCATCAATGGTGGATGGGTTGAAACATGACCAAAGAAATAATCTCTTATGTGCTTTCAAGGAGACTTGATGGCCATTTGAACCATAGACGATCCATCTATCAATATTTATTGGAAACACTTTCTAAAAATGAATACTAATCAGAGGACTAAGAAACATACCATAAACACACTGAAAATTTTCACATTGCATCCATTTTAGTTTCAACAATCTTGTTACATGATTCTTAAACCTACCTAATAAATCACCGAATAATTTTCACATTGAATCAGAAAGTTCAGGTTTCTTTTTTGGTTCATAAAGAGGTCATATATTTCGCTTGATATAGTAGTTTAGCTGGTGTTTTGTTTCGTCTACACTTTGCATTTTGTGTCTCTGGTTATTTAGGCCTTTAGTCAGTGTGTTATTTAGGCCTTTCGTTATAAATATGGTTTTACAAAATAAAAAAGTTTAGTCATCTAATTCGCTAGGCTCCTAAATCATGATAATGAATTCAACACTAAAATTAAGATATATAAACTCAAATTACTTCACTAAGATAATAGATTTAGTTAAAACTAACCATCTTGCGATTTCTACATACGAAGAATAAGATGGATGATATCTAAATTCGATCCCATATTCCTTGAGAACTAACCTTTCTTGCAGCATCCTTCTAAATTGATCAATCCCTTCAAAACTGGACGCCCACGTGTAAAATCTCGGTATCCTCCACAACTTCAAGTTGGTTTTCACATAAACAATAGGCGATTTGTATGATGCAACAACCATAGCCTCAACAGGTTCCACACTTCCACTAACTGAGCTACTATCATGGTAGTTGTAGATGCAACCGCCAAGTCAATTTTCATCATATCCTCATCCTTTCATCATTTAAATTACCGACAGTAGCAGCTACAAACAGAAGCGACAATAATATCAACACCAACAACTGACAAGTCTGCTATGGGCCTTGGTTCTTCTTTCTATATTTCTTTCAACCTGCAGTTTATCGCTGCAAAGAACATACACTTAACTATCTTTTGTGACCAAAATGTACAATGAGTACAATAAGTGAAACTCTTTTCTGCTGATTGCACTCAGCAAACTATTTTGGCTTCTGCATCATGAGAAAAAGCCACACACCAAAAAGCTGCACAACCAAAGTCAGTACATTCCAAGGCTAAGCAAAGCTTTCCACATGGCTTTTTTGAAGAAAAAACAAAAAAAACACTTGCAGCAAGAAAGTAACCATGCTCTGAAAAGGATATCGCATTTGCTGCACCAACGTGGTTGTCAAACCTTGCAACATTTTCCTACAAATTAAATAGAAGAAACATCAAACTGACAAAAGAGAACGAACAAATACCGTAAAATGGGTGAGTACAGTCAGAGTTCAAAATATCATCATTTCAATAATGATAAAAATTCTATACATAAATGGTTAGAAAAAAGGCACCTCTACTCAAGGGAATCTACCATGGATTCTAGTAGCACCTGACTCTTGACATCATAAACTTTAACAACAGGAGGATACATCTCTACTCGGACTTTATTTTCTCTAAAGGCTAGCAAAGCCATTTCATTTGCCAAGTTCGCAAGGTCCATCATATATGTCCAAATTAAGTGTCGTCTTTCAACCACATGTATCCAGTAATTCGGATTCCTATACTTAAGAATATCTGACCCAACCGTTAGAGTGATCCAAGAGAAGGTACAAAAAGATACCTGCAAACATTTAAAAAACTTGATGTCAGTTTTCAACTCAGCTATTTATAATTAAGTAGAGAAGCAGTAAAGTACAAAAATAAGCAATCCTAAACGCTTGCTTATTAACCACTTAAGGGTGGCCTAGTGGCAAAAGGGTTTGTGGCTATCACTCTAAAGTGTGTGAGGTCTAAAGTTCAATTCCTGCTAGGTGCAAACAACCTTGACGTGGCCACACTAACCTCCTGAAAAGGGAGGGCTTTACCTGGTTTGACCTGGTTTGAGCCTGTGTGGCGGTGAGGTCAAACCCCGTGGATTAGTCGGCTAATGTATCGGAAATCACGGTTACCAAAAAAAGAAAAACACCAGTTTATTAATTGTACGCTGGTCAGCTGATCATGATTAGAACTGAGGGAATTAGATCAATATTTTTGGTGGATAGTTAGATTCTTCTAAGATGGTGTGTAGCAGAATAAGAAACCACTTACGCCCCCTCTTTAGTTGTAGTCGCATCTGCATACTCAGCTCCCTCTTTCTTTCTCTTACACCAACGTATCATTCTTGTTTCCACTGTATAGATTAGAATCATAGTTACACTGCCTAGAATAGAGGTGAAGGAATTTATCAATCCGAATAATAATATGTTTTTCTCCTATGTAGCTTGAGCATAAACAGGATCAAATAAGATATGTCAAGCCAGATTAACCGAAGCTCCTTGGCTGATCTTTTTATCTCGTTTTTTTGAAAAGGTTGATATCTCACCAACTGCTAATTGGGGTTCTAAAAGTTTTAGTTTGGAGACATCAGTTTCAGGGATGAAGCACAAGGGATAAAACACATGATGGGCAATGGGAAGACATTGATACCAACATGATCTGGCAGCCCAAAACATATACACTTTTTGCAAGTCTTCTATCTCTGTAGTGTATGTGTATGTGTATCTGTACTATAGGTGGCAAGATGTGCATGCTAGGTAACGGGTCAAGCCAAATTTTAGAATCGGCCGGGCATATGAGAAAGTAATAACATCAAATACAATACTAATAAAAGAATCTTACTTGGCCAAAAACAGAACCAAGAACCACAATATACCAGCGACATTCAAAAGCGAGCATCATAAAATGCATCCGATGTTTTTTTAGCTTATTCTTTTGCTTATATGTTCGGACTAAGCAAATAAACCAATTAAATATCAAATAGCATTACCTTGATCCTTAAATTAAACCTACGTGATACTGTTGTTTTCATCTAGCTACAGATCATTATAGTATGCACAATTAAATAATAATAGCATAATTATTAATAAAAAGAGAAATCGAATAACAATACCTTGTCTCTAAATTGATATCTAATTTGATTTTTTCAGGTGTGTACCGTTGAACATGTGTTCAACTACCGCATGTACATCTCTTATAATCAGTTTCGAGTGTTTGGGATTACCATATTAAACAGACTGTAAGAACAGATAATTGAATAACTATGTTAAATAGATTATACTCAACAAAAGCTAACTATATTAAACAATCAATTGGGTTTAATATACGTAATAATCACATCAACAATAAGTTTAAGCTTATACTTATTGGCAAAGCTATTTAATAAGTTTTATGCATTAACATGTACCTGATCCGTATGACTGTGTAAGGGTATTAGAGAAACCAAGCCTCACCACTGAATCACTTTACCACCACCAACATGCACAGAACGCATTGTCGATCAGCATCATCACACTTGCTATTATCAAGTGCAATAGAGGTTAATTAATATGTAATTTATTCTAAATAACGAAATTTTGAATGATTCAAAAGGTCTATTCGATGTGAAGGAATTGTAAAAAGTTGGGTTTAGGAATTGTAAAGGTCGATTTGAAGTGAAGGTAATGTTTATGTGATGGTTATGTTTATAATGGATTATGGTTAGACAGATGATAACCCGTAGAGTTATTACCTAATTTTAGTTTCATAAAAATAGAAAAAAATAATCGGATGAAAAAAAAACTTACTAAAACTATGGAAAAAAAATAATGGAAAGTGATGACGTGGATCTGACGTGGCATATCCCTCCTCTTATATATAATGTAAAGATATATATATATATATATATATATATATATTAGTCTCAAGGCCCGCCCCATGGGCGGCTAGTTTCAAAAAAAATTCAAAAAGATAAAAAGTAGCTTATTAATTAGCATTTTTTTTATTATTATTACGCCATCAAAAAGATATATATCATACTACCAAAGTCTATATAGAACTTCCTTATACATAAGGTCATTTGTTTTGTTAGAGTAATTAGCAGCTTTGTTTACCATAAGAAACGTACGATTACTACCGTAATCGTTTTGAATCGGAATAATAATAGCCAATCATTTACTCATAAAAACCAATACTTTTTATAACACTGTAATAGTAGACTAAAAGGTTCCAGATAGATACATATCTAGGCTTTATTCCCTTCTTTGTTATCATTCTTTGCGCTATAAAAAGGATCAGTAGTAGTAACGGGCTTCCAAAGACGATTCAAGTTCCATAATTGTTTTGTTGATAAGAGACTAAAGGTCTGGAATTCAAGAGCTAAATATAAGTCGACCAACACTTTTAAGTCAAAAGTGTCGTAAGTATACCGAAAAGGACAACAATTATAAGCAGAATACTAAGGAGACTCGATATTTTATAACTCCAAATTATTGCATACAGATTATGAATAATATGAACAATTAAAATGAATTGTAAGAGACCCGAGATGTGACCTGGAGTATTACCAGCATAATGAACGACGACATTGGTAGTTTATTGTTCTCTTTGAATTCAACTCTAGTAATTCTCTTGAGATTTCTCTCCTAAATATCATGAAAAAAGTAAAACACAAAATGACTACCTATTAAGTTCATATCATAACAACAACAAAACAGGAACTTAATAGCTACGTTATAACAATGAGATATAAGACATGGATATAATGATAAAATCATTGCAAGTATTAAGTAGTCTTAACAAATGAACCTAAACGGTATGCATTAATCCTAACGTATATGAGATTAATGAGAAAAACGACGCCTTAGTTCGGATAATTAGTTACCTAACATAAACAGATCCAAACAGTTCTTGATATGTTAGGAAAAATAAAGAACTATATTTTTGATATATTTCTAATGCATTATTCAAACTATCCTTGAAGTGTTTGTTTAGAAAGTTAATAAAATGCTCCCATATACATCAAATAAAAAGAAAATCCAAAAATTGCATGTAATGTAAGGACTTGTGTAATGTAGGGACTTGTCACTCCCCTATGAGAACCAAAAAACATCTTCTAAACTTATAACAGGATCTCTAGACAGAGATGCAACAAAGACTCTCACATGCAGTTACTTACATATATGTTATCAAAAAACTCATAATAGAGACTATTAAAGCTTACAGGTTTCTATAGGGCTTAAACAATTCTCAATGGAACTAAAGAGTGGAATCAATGATGTACATATCACATGGGTAAAAATATAAATCATCAAAGTATAATACCAAGCATGAAAGGTTATAAACCATAGAGTCATCAGTACATTAAAGTTCATTGACATTCTTATATAGAAGAAGAGAATGAAATACCTCTTGATCTTGAAGAACGGTATTCAAACCCCATGAGGCATGACGTTTCTAGACACTTATATATCTTGCCACAACTTTTACATCATCCATTATAGGGGTAATTATGGGGTTATATATCACATAACAAAGTCATCTCCCGCTCCATTGATTGAACTACAGGAATCAAAATTAAAGTAGATTAATTCATTTAAAATTCAGTAATTCTCAGTTGTTAGCCAAGGTAAGGATTTGATTGAATTAAAAAGGCTAAAATCATGGGATTAGTTTGCTATTTATATAATTGATTGAGAGCATATTTTCTTTTAAATTAAATACAATTCCACAATCCAAATTATAACATTTTGTACAACATAAATTGTCATACTAAAAATCACGATGCACAAACAATTGATCATAATGGTTATAAACAATTAAAGAACAAAATGTATTTTTCCTTGTTTCGAAATGCTACACTCAGAATGAATGGATGTTATTAAAAAAACATTAATGGGCATCATCTTGACACAAATATGATTCATGAGTTCAATAATACAAAATCTAAAAAAAATAAAAAAATAAGAATCTGATTCGTGAATCACAATGATGCCCAATCACATGTGTAACCATTCTGCAAAATCAAAATACATAGAAAACAACATCCCACAATTTTTTTGATATCTAATAAATTATCATGATTTTATATTTTTTGATCGGATTAATCGCAGTTTCCTAAACGAAAATTATAACAAACGGTTTTTTTATCTGATTAATTTGGATCGGATTATTATTTGGTGAATGTAGAAGTAATGGCAGACTTTTTTCAAAGAAGATGTGGAAAGGAGGATGGATAAAAGTTTATTTTGGTAGGTTATTGATCCAAGGGTTATTAAAAAGGACAATTACAGGTGTCAATTGATAAAGTATTTTGAAAGTGATTTTTAGAAAAAAACCTTATTTTATATAAGTAATAATATATATATATATATATATATATATATATATATATATATATATATATATATATATATATATATATATATATATATATATATATATATATATATATATATATATATATATATATATATATATATATATATATATATATATATAGGTAAGAGATATATGCAGAACTCATTTATAGTGTAGAACTATGTAGGACTATTTTAAAGTAATCTTGATCTTTTAATTTCTTAATCAATGGCTACAAGTGATTGTGGCAGTTTTGTAAATAAAAATATTATCAAATAATATCTGAGAAAGCATTTAGGGTATAATTGGAATTTCTTTCAACCAAATATAAAAAAACTGTCCCACTATTCTAGGGTAATTTATGGTATTTTCCTTAATTATATTGCAACCTAGAAATTTCTCAACCACATACTAGGTATTTTTCTTTCATACTCACATCTCATTTAATATTAACCTAATAACCACCCACCATGTCTTCTTCAAAATACCTGGCCGTCATCAACTATAACCACTACCATCCTCAAGGGCTACCATCGCCTTTTTTTTATTATGAAGCATGATCAAATCGATGGGGTCATATGTTCGAATCTGTTAGGATATGTGGGTTTGGCATGGTCGAATTATATACCCACGATTAACAAATCATGTAAGTTCTAAATAATAGTTTGTTTTTTTAATATTTTTATGATGTTTGTTGGTGTTGACCAAAATTTCGTCTGGATATTTTTTTTTCACATCAATCTTTTGAGTTTTTTAGATAAATAATATACGGTGGCTTTTTAATCATAATCAAAGAATATTAGCTGTTTGAAATGTGCTTTACTACTAATGAAAAATAGACTATCAATGTTCTAAAATAAATGAAAAGTAGACACTTTTTTATATTTTATTTAAATATGTTTTCAAAAATCATACCATTTATTTTAATAATAAAATCATATATTTATTTAGTGTCTACAATGACATCAGATGAAATAGTTTTTAATAATCTAAGGAGATATGAGAAGTTTTTGTTTTGCCAAGGCTAATATATGTTATAATTAATCATTACTCATATAAGTTATAATGAAATGAAAAGTATGGTGATGTGTATTAAATAATAAAAAAACTTAATTTAATTTTGTTAACGTCAAGATTTGTTCAAACATTCTGAAATGTGGTTCTTTTATCTTCGATTTTTTTATTTTTTGTTTAATCTAAATTAATTTAGTGATTTCAATATTTGGTTTCACATATTTCGATAATCGTCATTTAGTTGTGTAATAATCATTTTTGTCCTATTTTCAGTATACAATGAAAGCAAGTTAAAGCAAGACCGGGTGGCCATAAATATTATGTAGCGTGCACACATATTTTTAGAGGACGTTTTTATGAATTTGACAAGAAAGAGCAACATGTACATATGTTATAAAAAAATACACTTGTATTCTATCGAATTTGACGAGAAACTGAAGCGTGCATTTATGTTTTTGGAAACGTGCACTTATGTTCCCTGAAGCGTGCATCTATGTTCTTGTAAGCGTGCATCTATGTTCTTGGAAGCATGCAACTATGTTCTCAGAAGCGTGCATCTATGTTCTCGGAAACGTGCATCTATGTTCTCGGAAGCGTGCACCTATGTTCACTTTTTTTAGTGACATGCACATTTTTATTTTTACATGCGACATTTGTATTTTAGTTGTATTTTTTTAACACAGTTGTATCTCATTCTATGTCAAATTTGGGTTTAGTTATGTTTTGCCTTGTTATAAATTTAGAAGTTACATGTGTATTTTTATTCTTTTGGTTATAAATTAAAAAAATTAAAAAATCTATGTCAAAAACATTAGTGCAATTACCATTTAAGTAAAAAGGTTTGATATCTAAATAGATGTACAAATGAAACGTATCTAACATTAGAATAAAATGACATGCGCCTTTTTTCCTAAAAATCTATATCTAAAAAAAATTATAAAATTAAAATAATTTATTTTTTTAATAAAAACGTTTTAATTAAATAATTCATAAAGAAAAGTAAAAATGTGTTTTACAACTATACCCTTTTCAATTAAATAAAAAGATTCATTAATACTAAATTCTTATTGGTTCAAATGAGTTCTGTAAATAACTACACTAAATATTAGTTCTGCATATATCTCGCCCATATATATATATATATATATATATATATATATATATATATATATAGGGACATTTTCATGTGAGAAGTGTGTTTTTTGTGAAATGGTGAGATGTCATCACAGCTGTCCATTTATTCCCTCCTTCTTTTTAGATCTTACGGTACACATTCATCCACAAATTACACTAATAAAGTATTTTTTATCCTAGACTACAATAAAAGGAAAAAACACACAGAGTCCTCATTTGTGAGTGTGCCACTACAAACTCTCCCAAACCCGACCACCACACCTTTCACCTCCGACCGCCACAACCATCACCTCCGACCACCACACCTTTCACCTCCGACCGCCACAACCATGACCTCCGACCACCAAATCTTTCACCTCCTACCACCACACCTTTCACCTCCGACCGCCACAACCATCACCTCCGACCACCAAATCCTTCACCTCCTACCACCACATCCTTCACCTCCGAATGCCACAACCATCACCTCCCACCACCACATCATTCACCTCCGAACACCACAACCATCACCTCCGATCACCACAACTTTTACCTCTGACCACCACATCCTTCAACTACCACGATAAGCATCTTCAAAAACAATAAGCCCTTTGAATTAAGGAAGAAGACGAGCTTTTTAAATGAGTAACTATTATTTTTTATCTTTGATATAATTTATCTATAAAATTGTGATCTTTCTGCTATTTTAAACAATTTTATATGTATTATAGCGCGTGAAAGTAGTAAGAAGGAATAAATGTGTTATTAGAGGAATTGTTATGATTGAAATATATTAGTAGCATCTTCGCACGTGCAGAAGTTTAATTAGAAGCATCTTCGTGCGCGCAAAAGTTTAATTAGAAGCATCTTCACGCGTGCAGAAGTTAAAATAGAAGCATCTTCGCGCGTGCAGAAGTTTAATTAGAAGCATCTTCACGCGTGTAAAAGTTTAAATAGAAGCATCTTCACGCGTGCAGAAGTTTAATTAGAAGCATCTTCACGCGTGCAGAAGTTTAAATAGAAGCATCTTCACATGTGTAGATGTTTAATTAGAAGCATCCTCACACGTTTATAAGTTTAATTATAGTATCGTCACTTCTAAAAATGGAATAAAATGTTTTGATTTTATTAGAGGATTTTCGATTGATTGAAATACTATTAGCCTCTTCATGCGTGAAAAAGTTCATAAGAGATCGCTCTAAGAAATTGAGTAAACTAATGATAAATGGTGTAGCGAAAGGCATTGTGTTCATGCACCAATTAAGCACGCATATGTGACTTCTAATGCAATCGCTTTTAGATTTAGAAGCTTGGGTAATGGGCTATTTTTGTGTCACATATATTCAGGTAATGAGCTAGTAGTTTACTTTCTTAGTTGCTCAAGTCCTCCTTATGTATTAGTGGTTGATCCCTAGAAGATGAAATTGTATATAATGTGGATGGAATCCCTCTGCGATATGGAATGCGAACTCTTGCATTCTACGTGAAGCTGCTACGTGAGGCATATTAGTATATATTTTAAGAGTCATATTTGGTAGAAAAAATGCTGAGGCATCATCACATTGACTAGGGGTGTGTAGCAGGTAGTTTGTCCAAGCTTAGAGTAGTTGTCCGATTTTGAAATTTTGTTATCATAAAGTCTGTTGAAAATACTATAAGATGATATATCTACTTGTGTTAGTTTGGACTGCTTTCGCAAGTGCATGGTTCTGTAACGCGTCTTATGCGTCAGTAAGCAAAATTTTATCATTTTGGTATGTTACCCAGATTAGGTAATGGTACCCTACATGCAGTTGAATACTTGAACTTTTCCATTATAGGATTGTATTACTTTGGTCTTTTGATGCTTTTGGGTATTTCAATTTCGTAACTGCTGCCTCTAATTGTAAATTTTCTTATCTCAAATGTTTTACAGTAGTGTAAATAGAAGTTGAATACCAAGATGCCGTAAATTTGAAAATGCAAGAAGAGCTGATACACATATCCCCGATTCAATTTTTATGGTGATCGTTGGACTATTGCTCTTCACCATGTTAGTTGTGAATATATAGGTACCTGCCATGATTCATATTTTTACAATATTGTTGATTAATCATTTTATAATCTATTAGTGAGCAAGCGATGGCGATAGTATTTACTTTTAGATCTGTGATGTTTTAGTTTATGTGATTAACAATTTTCTATTAGGCTATTGAATTGAAACTTGTTAGTTTCTTGGTTATATTCGATCTGATGTGTTATTTTAGTCTATATACAACAAGACTAGCAATTTTATTAGTCAATTGTTACGCTTAAAGCTTATTATTAGATGTAAGTACATAGATGCTGACATAATTTGCGTATGTTGTGTTGGTTATATTTGTTAGTTCGGTGTCGAGGATATATAGTCAGAATACCTTGCTAGCTTGATCATTATGAATGCAAATCTGGTTACATCTTTTTCTATTTTTCTTTGGATATGCAAATCTGGTTACATCGTATGATGCCCCCTAAGTGAAGATAACAGCTGATAACGGTTTAAAGAGTACGCTGGTATCAAAAAATTTAAAGCATGTAGTTTTGTGGAGATGTTAGGGTCTACCCCTGAACTTAGTCCTACTTGCAGATGTTTAAAAAGGATGCAAGTAGCTGGTATATCGTGTAACTTACTGTGAGTTTCACCGTTCGTTCTATTACAGAGAGGGTTTCTTATAAAAAACAAAAGTATGCAAAAACTCAAAACAGCTAATTATCAGAAACACCCCTTAAGGTCCCTGTTTAGTTACATCTCATTATGACTATCACAGAATTGATTCTAAGAGACATATCCAAACACCCCTTAAGGTCCTTCATATGAAAACTACAACCATCCCACCCACTCTTTAACATAAGCTGGATAATTATTAGTAATATATAACAGTATAACACGTCTGTTAATTGACTATTTTTTTTTTCAAAGGTTGTTGGAACGATAGGCTACGCAACTCCAGAGTATCCACAGGTAGACTCACATCAAAAAGCGACGTTTGGAGCTTTGAGGTGGTTCTATACGAGCTTAGAATAGGCTAGCAAGAAATAGAACGAAATTTACCACAGAGCGAACAAAATCTCTTGGAACGAGTGAAACCGTATATAGCAGATTCAAGAAAACTTCCATCTTTTAATGGACCCACGTCTTGAAGGAGACTACTCCCTGAAATCGGCCTAAAAACTATCTTCTTTGGCTAACAGATGTCTTAATAAGAACCCAAAATCCCGACCCAAAATGAGTGAAGTGGTTGAAATGTCAGGGAAAGGCGCTAGTGACTTTTTACCACCACAAGCTAAGACCACAACCACAACCAGAACCAGGACTAGAATCACAAT
This sequence comes from Glebionis coronaria, assembly GCA_025667525.1. Lineage (NCBI taxonomy): Eukaryota > Viridiplantae > Streptophyta > Magnoliopsida > Asterales > Asteraceae > Glebionis > Glebionis coronaria. The sequence continues at coordinate 460,184,332 of CM046879.1, read as the reverse complement.
TTGCTGCAGAAGAAACCTAAGAACTTATAAAGGATATTGACTTGAGAAAGCATGTAACAAATGGTAATTATAAGAAGGAAGTTTTCTATTTTAAGGAATTGAGGAACCGGTGGATAGGGAGACTGGATTGGAGACTTTGGGCTCTAGTATCAGTCAAAAAAGGATTACAAATCCTTGAGTAATAACCAGTCTTCCAGGTTTGGATCTCTCCACAGCCGGACAAGGATCAGTAAACTTGCGTATGAAAGGGGCAACCAATGGTGCAGTAGGGTCTCCTCACTACCATAATATTGATAGCCCAAATTCATCTTTTTATGATATCAGTGGTGGAGGCGTACTGGTGGTAGAGGTTATATGATAAATCCAAGGTCACCAACCATGATGTCAAATGGTGCAAATTTACTGACTTTATTTGACAATGCTTATGGACCCATCGTCTGAGTGCTCTTCAAGTCCCACGTATGACATGTTGTCTCTTCAAAACTTTAGATCAAGTGAATATGTTGCAGCTCCAAATGATGGAACGATCGATGGGGAATTCCTGGCACCTCAGAAAGCTCATCTTGCTGGGCTCCTATATCCTCAGAAGTCTTAGTATTGTCTTAACCATGGTTACTATAGGAACTCTGTTGTGGCCTTAACATGTCATAACTTAGAAGCCCTTTGGGAACTTCCCTTCTACCCAATTTTGCTCTTAGATCTGGTAGTATGGATAGACACGGTGAGAGGAGCGTAAGGCTTCCTTCAGGGATTCCTAACTTAGATTAATGTAAAGGCTTTGCCGCATGTTTGCTAGATGAGTTCAAGAGAAACTATTAGAAATCCTGGGGCGTGTTGTTGAATTCAGGTTGATTCTTGTTGCCTTTTGATCTATAACAATTAACAAGATTGTCCTTATCCTCTATTTCAAATTGATTACTGGCTTACTTTCGAAATCACAAAAAAATAGAGTAGTAAGTTTACAATATATGTAGCTGATTATTTAATTAGCACTAAGATTATTCCTTTCTTGAGATGAAGCCACTTTGCTTATTAAAATGCACGGTTACTTGGTTCCTAATTCATTTATTAGAGGTTGAATGAAAGTCCATCTTGTGTAGCATAAAGCAAGAGGTCTTGGTTAACAAACCATTAGGACGTTTGTTTTTCTTTACGAGTAATTACCACTATTTAAATACTTTCACATAAACATACTCTTATCTTTAGTTGCAATTTGAAAGTAGAATACTTTTACAATAACAGTTGAGAATTGGGCGGGTCTTTTTGGATGGAAGGAGGGTGTTAAAGTTTGTTTGTAGTTATTTACATAAACGGATAATTACTATCTTAGTTCTAATATTTGGAGTAAAATCCTTCTCTACAATCGATTGCCTATAATGATTTGACTGTTTTCATACTTGTACATGAGAGTGGTCTCTCATTTTTTGTCTAATGTACTATAAGCATCCAATTTTTAACGATTCTTACCACCCATATTGCAGGTGTCACTAGATCTGGTTAGAGTTTGAATGCAAATTTCATTGACTCTGATAAACAGATGGTTAATGTAGAGACTGGAACTTCAAAAACGCAAGAAAGCAAGAGAGGGATAATTTTTATGTAAGCGTTTTTGCACATGTTTAACTCGCATGATTAATTTATTGTTATGCTTTTTTCTTTTACACGATAGAGCTTAAAATAAGTGAAGTTATGGGACAACTAGACTGCATACTGACAGGTAAAAACTAGGACACTTACAAAAATAAGATGATTTTGGATAGATTTTGCAGAGCGGTGACATGTTTTTGCAATATGAATTGAGATGCAGATAAAAGTTTGACTTTTATTTTGCAAATTGAACTCATTGACTATTATTATAATATGGGTCTATTCGTTGGTATAAGTTAGTACTCGCTACCTATTCTATAGGATTAGTGTGTGGGTATCTGGTTGTTACAGATTTTGAGCTACTCAATGTACAGTATCCTAAATACTCTCGCATCCATAGATTCAAATGGTTAGTGTAATAATATTATTTAAAAATGCACTAAAATTTGTTGCAGGTCAACCGAGCCTGAAATGGCTTCTTTCCGAACCTGATCTAAGTACTAAGATAATCATGTGTAGGAGCCTCAGAAAATACACTTCGGATACAAAACATAACAGGGATGCTCAAAGTTTGTTCCTCTCATTTCGATCAAGGAACCTTATGACTATGATAAGGAAGAAAGTTACAAAACAGGAACACGGGTAATTTTTCGAGATGTAAGAAGGATTGAAAATGATCAGAAAGCCGAGCTGCACAACAAGCAGACACTCAATATATTATTGATCAAGTTCTAAATCCCAGAAATTACTCGGTAGTAACTTTAAGTCATATAGGGTGCTACTCGAGAAGTGTTTGATTTGCTTCATTGTCAACATTTTACTTTTTATCTTGTGCAAGTAGAATATTTTAGTTGTAGTGTAGTACTGTGTTTTACAATATTTGGTTACAGTGATAACCTTTTACTTTAAAAGTCATATAGGGTGCTACACGTACCCAGGCTGTATCCACAAATTGCATGTTATGTTTTGTTACATGCTTATTTTTAAATGGCATCATGCATCCATGCCAACTACGTGTTTCCTTGATGTTACATGAACTCTTGAACTTATTGCTACCTATGTTTCCTTGTAGTAGGCATGGTTAAGTTTTGACATTTATATAATGTAATGATTTGAGGTCAATAATTGTTTTTCTATAACACCCCTAAAAGAAGTGGACTTGTTTGGAGTATTAGCAGTTTTGTATTAGACAAAGTTGTGGAACTTATTGGTACATAGCTTTGTTGTGCTCAATGATTAAAATGTGACATTCTTGATACTAAAGACTATCCTTAGAGTAACTAGTCTACAATCATAAGTTCATATGTGATTAAAAAAGTATCACTTGACAACTACTTTCATCACCTCTAACTTATATAATCACCATTTCATCAAAGGAACTTATAATCATCAAAACAACTTCAATCAACAAGCTATATACTAAACAACTACAAATTACGAATAAAGCGTAACATAAACCTATTTTTTTGCATATAACGGATACTATATAGAAAGGGTGAGGAATGACAAAAGGTCTCATAGTAGCAGCTGAGTATTTCATATTCATGATAAGTGAACTCAGTGCCTTTAAGAAAATTTTCGCATGTGAAGAAAATATCTCACATATTTTCACGGGTGAAAATGCCCTAGCTAAACTCGTCACGGGTGAACAGAAAATATCTCAGTATTCTCATGCATGAAGATGCTTTTAACTCGTCACGGGTAAAACGAAAATATCTCAAATATTTTCACGCGTAAAGAGAAAATATCTGGAATATTTCCATGCATAAAGATGCTTTTAGTAAACACTTCACGCGTCAAGAAAATTGTGAAGAAAAAATATCTCAAATATTTTCACGCTTGAAGACGGTTTTACAAAAATCTTCACGGTGAAGAATAAATATCACGCGCGTGAAGATGTTTTTACTAAAATCTTCACCGGTGAGAAAATATCTCAAATATTTTCATGTTTGAAGACGTTTTTACTAAACTTTTCATTATTGAATAGACCTCAAATATTTTCACGCGTGAAGATGATTTTACTAAACTCTTCATGGGTAAAGAGAAAATATCTCATTTCACACGTGAACATGATTTTACTAAATTCTTCACGCGCGAAGATGTTTTTACTAAACTCTTCACGGGTTAAGAGAAAATATCTCAAATATTTTCACGCGTGAAGATGCTTTTATTAAACGCTTCACGCGCGAAGAAAATATATCTCAAATCTTTTCACGCGTAAAGATGCTTAACTAAATTCTTCATGGGTGAAGAGAAAATATCTCAAACATTTCACATGTGAACATGCTTTTACTAAACTCTTCACGTATGAAGATGTTTTTACTAAACTCTTCACAAGTTAAGAGAAAATATCTCAAATATTTTCACGAGTGAAGATGCTATTATTAAACTCTTCACGCGCGAAGAAAAATATATCTCAAATCTTTTCGCGCTTGAAAATGTTTTACTAAACTCTTCATGGGTGAAGAGAAAATATCTCAAATATTTCACACATGAACATGCTTGTACTAAACTCTTCACGGGTTAAGAGAAAATATCTCAAATATTTTCACGCGTGAATATGCTTTTATTAAACTCTTCACGCGCGAAGAAAATATATCTCAAATCTTTTCACGCTTGAAGATGTTTTACTAAACTCTTCATGGGTGAAGAGAAAATATCTCAAAAATTTCACACATGAACATGCTTTTATTAAACTCTTCACGGGTTAAGAGAAAATATCTCAAATATTTTCAGGCGTGAAGATGCTTTTATTAAACTCTTCACGCGCGAATAAAATATATCTCAAATCTTTTCACGCTTGAAGATGTTTTACTAAACTCTTCATGGGTGAAGAGAAAATATCTCAAACATTTCACACATGAACATGCTTTTACTAAACTCTTCACGGGTTAAGAGAGAATATCTCAAATATTTTTACGCGTGAAGATGCTTTTATTAAACTCTTCACGCGCGAATAAAATATATCTCAAATCTTTTCACGCTTGAAGATGTTTTACTAAACTCTTCATGGGTGAAGAGAAAATATCTCAAAAATTTCACACATGAACATGCTTTTATTAAACTCTTCACGGGTTAAGAGAAAATATCTCAAATATTTTCACGTGTGAAGATGCTTTTATTAAACGCTTCACACGCGAAGAAAATATATCTCAAATCTTTTCACGCGTGAAGATGCTTTACTAAACTCTTCATGGGCGAAGAGAAATATCTCAAACATTTCACACGTGAACATGCTTTCACTAAACTCTTCACGTGTGAAGATGTTTTTACTAAACTCTTCAAGTGTTAAGAGAAAATATCTCAAATATTTTCACGAATGAAGATGCTTTTATTCAACTCTTCACGCGCGAAGAAATATATCTCAAATCTTTTCACGCTTGAAGATGATTTACTAAACTCTTCATGGGTGAAGAGAAAATATCTCAAACATTTAACACATGAACATGCTTTTACTAAACTCTTCATAGGTTAAGAGAGAACATCTCAAATATTTTCACGCGTGAAGATGCTTTTATTAAACTCTTCACGTGCGAAGAAAATATATCTCAAATCCTTTCATGCTTGAAGATGTTTTACTAAACTCTTAATGGGTGAAGAGAGAATATCTCAAACATTTCACACATGAACATGCTTTTACTAAACTCTTCACGGGTTAAGAGAGAATATCTCAAATATTTTCAAGCGTGAAGATGCTTTTATTAAACTCTTCACGCACGAAGAAAATATATATCTCAAATCTTTTCATGCTTGAAGATGTTTTACTAAACTCTTCATGGGTGAAGAGAAAATATCTCAAACATTTCACACATGAACATGCTTTTACTAAACTCATCACGGGTTAAGAGAAAATATCTCAAATATTTTCACGCGTGAAGATGCTTTTATTAAACTCTTCAGGCGCGAAGAAAATATATCTCAAATCTTTTCACGTTTGAAGACGTTTGACTGAACTCTTAATGGGTGAAGAGAAAATATCTCAAAAATTTCACACATGAACATGCTTTTATTAAACTCTTCATGGGTTAAGAGAAAATATCTCAAATATTTTCACGCGTGAAGATGCTTTTATTAAACTCTTCACGCGCGAATATAATATATCTCAGATATTTTCACGCTTGAAGATGTTTTACTAAACTCTTCATGTGTGAAGAGAAAATATCTCAAACATTTCACACATGAACATGCTTTTACTAAACTCTTCACGGGTTAAGAGAAAATATCTCAAATATTTTCACGTGTGAAGATGCTTTTATTAAACGCTTCACGCGCGAAGAAAATATATCTCAAATCTTTTCACGTGTGAAGATGCTTTACTAAACTCTTCATGGGCGAAGATAAATATCTCAAACATTTCACTGTGAACATGCTTTCACTAAACTCTTCACGTGTGAAGATGTTTTTACTAAACTCTTCAAGTGTTAAGAGAAAATATCTCAAATATTTTCACGAGTGAAGATGCTTTTATTCAACTCTTCACGCGCGAAGAAAATATATCTCAAATCTTTTCACGCTTGAAGATGCTTTACTAAACTCTTCATGGGTGAAGAGAAAATATCCCAAACATTTCACACATGAACATGATTTTACTAAACTCTTCACAGGTTAAGAGAGAACATCTCAAATATTTTCACGTGTGAAGATACTTTTATTAAACTCTTCACGTGCGAAGAAAATATATCTCAAATCTTTTCACGCTTGAAGATGTTTTACTAAACTCTTCATGGGTGAAAAGAAAATATCTCAAACATTTCACACATGAACATGCTTTTACTAAACTTTTCACGGGTTAAGAGAGAATATCTCAAATATTTTCACGCGTGAAGATGCTTTTATTAAACTCTTCACGCGCAAAGAAAATATATATCTCAAATCTTTTCACGCTTGAAGATGTTTTACTAAACTCTTCATGGGTGAAGAGAAAATATCTCAAACATTTCACACATGAACATGCTTTTACTAAACTCATCACGGGTTAAGAGAAAATATCTCAAATATTTGCACGCGTGAAGATGCTTTTATTAAACTCTTCACGCGCGAAGAAAATATATCTCAAATCTTTTCACGCTTGAAGATGTTTTACTGAACTCTTCATGGGTGAAGAGAAAATATCTCAAACATTTCACACATGAACATGCTTTTACTAAACTCTTCACGGGCTAAGAGAAAATATCTCAAATATTTTCACTCGTGAAGATACTTTTATTAAACTCTTCACGCGCGAAGATACTTTTATTAAACTCTTCACGCGGGAATAATATATATCTCAAATCTTTTCACGCTTGAAGATGTTTTACTAAACTCTTCATGGGTGAAGAGAAAATATCTCAAACATTTCACACATGAGCATTCTTTTACTAAACTCATCACGGGTTAAGAGAAAATATCTCAAATATTTTCACGCGTGAAGATGCTTTTATTAAACTCTTCACGCGCGAAGAAAATATATCTCAAATCTCTTCACGCTTGAAGATGTTTTACTGAACTCTTCATGGGTGAAGAGAAAATATCTCAAACATTTCACACATGAACATGCTTTTACTAAACTCTTCGCAGGTGAAGAGAAAATATCTCAAGTATATTTACTAAACACTTCACGCGCGAAGATGTTTTTACTAAATTTTTCGTACGTGAAGATATTTTTGAAAAACTTGAATAATCATATATGAAACATTAATATCTCCTATTGTTTAAATTCTAGTATAAAAACGCTAGTAATATTAAAGCTTCAATCCCCATTCATATATTTTAAACGTAAAAATATTCTTAAAAAACTTAAATAATCTTTTATTAAACCGTTACGATCCCACATCGGCCAAGTATGGATCTTGCGGCTGAACCTTTATGGAATATGGTAGCATATTATCGAACCTTCTCATCATCAAGTATGGAACCTGATGTAACCAAATACAAAATAAGAAAAGCCATAACTTTTAAGACTTTTCTTATAAACAGTATACACCAGAATATAAGCTTGATGACATATACCCGGAACCTCACCTTCTCTCTAATAAGGCTCTAGTACCCTTAAGTAGCAACTCTAGCACAACAGAGTCGCCAATAGTTGTTATATCAATTACAGTAAATAACTACAAAAATCTCCTGAAAACGAGGCACTTTTTATTAACTGAGAAATCACCTTATTAACGGTTGAATTGTACGCGTTGAACCATGAAGGCTTCACACCACATTAATCATGGTGCATGTCATTAACACAAAAATAAATGCACAGTCATTTTAAATGATATCCGAGGAAATAGAACCAGTTCTAAAACTCAACATGAGGTCGGTTCCGATAAAATATGCCAGTCTAAAATTACAAGGCATGTGGTGTTGGAAGTAAAGTTGGAGAACATAAAGGCATTAGCCTGAATCGCTCCTTGATAGATCAGCTCCATATCCGGCTCTTTTGTCACTGCATAGAATCATGGATATAAATATTATTTATTTTGACCAGCCACAATAAGAAATAAAAAAGTTGGAAGCCTAAGGATTGTAACCAGGATACTGAATAAAGTGATTCAGCAAGCTCAATAACTTACGACACAATACCAATGGATCATATTTATCAGTTTGCATAATGAGATTCACGTAGACATAGCAAAAGGGGTCCAATCAACACCTTGGACCTGGTTGAAAAGATGAAGAGAAGAAAGAGAGCCTGATAGCACAATTGCCAGCAAAGAAACTACATCATAAGATATTTTGAATAGATTGAGAATCGATATGTTGAAGGCGATATTGTTGACTATGTAAAGTAATGGTAAGAATGGCGATCCATCACAACCTGTTGCAGCAATAAGCTGATTAGAACATCTTATCAATTGAACAATATAAGCTACTTCAACACACCAATCAGTATATGCATCGTTGTTTGCTGACAATAGTTAAAAAGTTCATATCCAAAATGCAATAACTCTTGCTCGCTAGCTATCTTACCAATGTGAAGATCGAAACACTAGTTGTTCTACTACAAAAATTCTGGTAGTTAATACTAGCTCACATCATTACACTAAGATTTTTTTCTAGCAACGTTATAGGTAGTAAGTACCAACCAATCTACGATATCGGTATCAATACAAACATCTTGCAAGCATGAAATGCTACCATCACGGTTGCTTTCTCAACAGGACTCTGCATCAAATCCTTGTTCTGCATTTATAATTCATTACAAAAAATAGTTACAATGACATGATTATCATGGCTATTAACCTGTAATTTTGCATACATTTTCTTAAAGATTGACCGGTAAGGATATATTTTGTATGAGGTTAAACCATTAATATGTTAATGCAAAAAAGTTGAGCTAAGAGACAATGGTATGGTTCATTGGTTAGAATGGTCGAAAGACGCCCAAGGTGTGATTGTGTGATTTTAATGAATACAAATTCTTATGGTATTCAAGACACTAACTATGCATAACAAAAAATGTTTTGGCTAAGTGAATCCAACATAGTCTTCCCCTGGTAATGTAATTTGTAAAGGAAACTGAAACTTACTAGCCAAAGGTATGTAGCAACGATAATTGTGTTGGGAGGAAGTCCAATGTCATCCTAGTGAGCTGTCACCGGGTTAGTTACAGGACCACGGTTCACCAAGAGTACAACTATTTTGTATCCCAAAAGGGGTCCAACCCAAACCTGTAAAGTAAACAAAATACAAGTATAGTCATCATATACAAGACTAGAATACAGTTGAGTTGAAGATGAGTTCAGTAAAGTACCCTAAGATCACCTTCCATTCTAACCTTTTTGGCCTGAACACCAAGTTTATCCATGAAGATAAAATAAGCAAATAAAAATTATTAAGGTTAACATTTGTTATTTTATATCTCAAAGTTGCTTGTATATAGCTTCAAACTAACTCTAATACACGATTACTTTGACCTTAAAAGTCAAATGTAGTGTAACAAAGTACATTACCTTGGTTGACAGCAATGACCTCTTTGTTTTCGAGGATAACTAGTCTCTTTAGGGATGTCTCTAACGTCACATCCGATAAGAAGGGGAGCCTGCAATAACTCAGAAACGTAAGTGAGCGAAATCCATATGAGGATAATTTCTACAAAATCATGAACAGCTCGATCTAGGGTTTTATTTTATACTTTATCTCAATATGTTAAATAGAATATATCAGCTACCCGGCAAGCTGATTAACAAGTCCACTGTGTTGAAGTCTCCCACAACTTGTTTATACTGGAAGTGTGTGAGGGTCAACCTAAGCAAACCTGTCAATTTTGAACCATTACTCTAGCACCAGCCCTACCAAGGTGGTGGTTCCCAGTATATACATGTAATCCACTTCTTGTGGCCCTGAAATGTTAATAAACATACAATTCAGCCCTAACTTCTTTCATACGAATATAAGGAAGACATACAAAGTTAATGAAAACAGAAAAAATGATAATTTACACCCAGAATAAGTAAAACTGCTTAGTTCTAACTCATGACCTAAGGTACTAGTTAAAAACTTTATCGAGTCACGAGTTGACTCAACTAGTTCGAGTCAGTCGTAACTCATGATCTAAGGTACTAGTCACCTCATTCCTAGCACCAAGCTACCCCGTTTACTTAGCATTTTGACAATATTTTTTCAAGTTTAAACACTGGTCAGATCTAGTGATGAGTTGAAAAACCAAAATTTCAATTCACAACCCATTTGACAAGTGTTTCCATCTAACCCGTTTCTATCCATGACACATTTACCTTTAAGTAAACCATCATAGTAACAACTAGGTCAACGTTTTTTCTATGAAGTGGGACACTTCCCATTTGAAAAATCATAAACACAGAATGGAAGAGTTGCTCATAATGTATTAGTTTAAGATCATACATATACAACCGTCTTCAAGTTACATCTCCCTTGACCCGACAGATTTGATCAATGTGAATTTCTATGGACGTGAGAGCGTGAATGGGATCGCTTAGTATAGCTACTGACCACCGACACACGTGTGCAAACACAAACTCTCGTCATATTTGGCAAGTTGAGGACGTTTCTTGATCTTTTATGATATCAACATTGTAGTGAGTTGTGGATTCCAGCTTCTTGGTCTCCTTCAGCTTCCTTACCTCCTTGAGTTTCTACATCACCTGAACATACTTTCTAAACAAAATGAACGAAATCGGAAACAACTCAGTTACATGAAAATAGAATATTGGAGGTACTAATTACATGGCTCATTGTCCCGGGGACGCTGCACTTCTCCTATGCTCTATCGATTCCTCTGAAGGGATTTATAATTATCTTTTGTTTTGGCATCACCCTTCTTAGTCCTCTGCAGTTTCTTTGTCACTGCATTCATAGATATTGTTATCGTTACCGGTCAAGCCATACAAACTGCTCTATTTTTTTAAGAATCAATGTTTAAATACTGTAAGGGTTTTGCAAAAGCAGGTTGAGCCGGATCAGTCAATAACAGATCCGGTTTTGAAAACATTAAATAGGCAAGACAATTTTATGTCTTAAGCAGATATAGTTTTGAGCTGAGTCAACACTGACGAAAGTCGAGATTTGCAAATATAACTCATTCCAATAACCGTGAAGGTATACCGTTAACCATACAGTCAAGTAGTTTTCCAAATCCCATTTTTTGCAACACAATCTTGCTGATTCGGTTTCAACATAACCACTGCAAGGTACAAGGGTTTCGGGCTAAACCGAGTTCGCCATGTACTTTTTGCTCTTTTCTTTTTTTTTTCATTTGTGACCCGACTCTTGAAGGTACTGCTCACTTTCACTTTCACTTTCTATAAGTGTATCCCGACTATCTTCAATATGTGTTTCTCCTTCAACACATAATATCAATAAGAACAACATTAATACTTAATACGTTCATAAAGTTCTATATAAAGATTTGCATAAACGCACTACCTTTTTTTTCTTGTTACCATTCATTCCATGTTAGTTGAAGCTCGCTTCTTTCCCCCGCTTACTTCAGAAGCTGCATTTGGTGATTTTGACATAACCGATCTTCTAGTCAACTTCACCAGTATTGCTATAAAAAATATCCTTATTTAAGCAGTACAATTTATACGGTGTTTAGGATTGCTTATCCAAACTGATTACCAGATTATTTATGAGTAAGATAAGCAGTTCTTATTAATCAGGTTTGCGGGCAATGTCAATAATGTGCAACTGGGATAGCTTATTATAGCTACTTATCTGCTTAATCTTATTTTGATACAAGAGGTAGCAGTTTTAGGGTGTTTGGGATTGCTCATCCCAACTGCTTATCAGATTCTTTGAGAGTAGATAAGCAGTTATGAATGAACAAATTTGGAGTAGCTTGTTACAAATTGCTTGTCTTATTATACTAAAAGCAATAAATAGTTAATAAGCAATCTAAATACCCAATAATCAGCACAATGAATGTAGATGCACACGAGCAAAATCATCCAAATGCAAGTTAGCAGTCAACACTCTGTCAAAGAACTCACTGATGGTAGCCTCTAATGTCATAAACAACATTAAACCATAAAAAATCTATGACTAATAGGCTAACCAAATGGAATACTACTGGCAAATCAGACAAAGCTCGTTAGGCTTTATACACAACATCTATTCGCACATAGTTGTCAAGTTCCTAATATTTCGTTCTGTGATAGATCTGCATATTCCGTAGCACGTAAAATCCTACTAACCTCAAAAACAATCATACTAGCAATCGAAAAAACAATACCCTTTACCTGCTTATTTGCATATTAACTACAAGACGAAATACAAATGAGAAAACAAGGTCCCAAGCGCAATGATATTAAGAGAACATGGTCCTAGCAAAATGAAATAAGACTAATCCTTCCATGAAATAACAGCTTAACAGTTAATAAAAAGGGAGTTTGGATAACAACATAGGAGTATGCAATGCCAAACTAAGTATATATTATAATTAAAAGTATGCAATAAGATGTTAACCTGACCCCTTAACACATATTAACGGTATGCAATAAGTTGTTAATCTAACCCCCTTAACACATGTTAACAATATGCGATAAGCTATCAAGCTGAGTATAACAACTTATTACATCCGAGTATGCTATAATAGCTTGACAGTACTGAAAAGGGAGTTTGAAGGTCTACGAAAATCTTGGCCTATTCTACATGATTGATTAGATGGATTTGATAGATTGGATTGATTAATAATAGAAGATTAGATGAGAAGGAGATGAGGGTGTAGAGAGAGAAAGGAGAAAAAGAGAGAAGTAGAGAGAGAAAGTGAATATCATTAATGAAAAATGTAATCACCAACCCCTCCTAACATGCTAGGAGGGGTATATATATAGCCCACCCTACATGTGGTCTATATGGACTATATATTTACTAAGTAGATCACGAGCCCATTACATTAATATATCGTTGGAGCGACCGATCCTTCATAAATACGTAAAACGTATTTCCAACAATCTCCCCCTAAGGGAGGTCGCTCCAAGATACAAAGTTCTAAATAGTCTATATCTCGTGATCTATGCTAACTAAGATGTGATCGAGACTTTATTGGAAAAACGTATTTCCAACAATCTCCCCTAATGGAGGTCACATCTTTTTACAAAATCTTAAACCTAGCATCTATGCTTGAGTCTTCGATCTTGTTCTTGTGAATATGCTTGATGTGATCTTTGACTTAAGTCTTGAGCATGTTTCCTTGCCTTGACCTTGTGCATTCATCACTTGTGATATTCGCCTCTTCGTGACTTCATGTTCCACATACTTATACCTTTATAATTCTTGAAAGCTTCAGAGTTTGATACAGCGGAAGACTTGACCTTCAGACTTTCTTGAATTTGTTGAAGTACTAAGTGTATGTAGTATAAGCATGTGGTGACGACTTCTTCTGGATTATACACCGTAATGCCACCTTCTTGTTACGCTGCATAAGACAGTTAGCAACAAACCATATACACGGATGAAATGGCCTTGAACATTTCATTCTAATTCGGTAGCATTTTACCTCCGGTCGGTGAAGACCATTGGACGATATTAAATATCCTACTTGTGGCAGGTAGTTTCAATAAAGAACCTCCTTGACAAGATTTCGCGGGTAAACCCGTTCTCTTTACTCGACCGTCCAAAGCTGACTGCGAACATAAAGAGTGAATCATTTGGATAATATTATCCGCATGATTTGAAGCCGTCAATTCATGTTCCTGGAACAAGTGAAGTTCAATTAAGAACTGCACCATCGTTGCTTTCCAGTTGTCACGAGCTTGATTCGTATAGAATCTTGCAAGTTACCTACCAAGTGCTGTTTGAGGTTAACACTAGAATGATTTCCACTCATCACTGTGAACACTAAGGTATCACTCTGAGTGTTCTGGCAAGATCACTAAGATATTGCGTAGAGGCGTGGAACGTGTTTAAATTCAATTAAGAATTAAACAACTGTTGCTTTCCAGTTATCACAAGTTTGATTCATAAAGAATCGCACAAGTTACCTACCATGAGCTTTTTGATGTTCGCTCAAGAAGGATTTCCATCTTCATTGTAAATACTTTCGTATTACTCGGATGTTCAGGCAAGATAATGAAGATTTTGCGTAGGACTCTTAATATCTTTCTTACTTTTCACATTGTGTGAACAAGCAAGGAATAATGAAAATGTGTCCTAATGAGATATTTGATGATCTCAAATGGCTCTAGACTCGATCGTGCATTTTGGATTTTAGTGATCGGAGGCTGGAGAGGAGTGCCACCTTTTCAATACTAATTTATTTGGAGTGAATAAATCAATAGATAATGCGTTGTCTCCGTGTGATTAAAACAAATATCTTTTGAGAGATATCTGAGTTAGCTGGGATGGGTTTCGCCTTGCATCACTGGGTCCATGATGTCTATCTTCAATATCAAGAATTATTAAAAATGATCTCAATAGCATATGAATTGACTCGGTTTCTGCCTAAGGTTGTAAGGAGGGCTTCTTTCTTTACACCCTTTATCTTTACAATTCTTTTTCATTCTTTAACCCCTTCAATGCTTACCAATACATCATCACTAGCACCTTGTTGTGATTGTTCCAGTGCTAACTTAAGTACTTGGTCGGCATTCAGCTACGTTCACAATCTTTCTCCATCTTTCCTAAGGACTACTATTTCTAGCTATGGAATGTCCTTGGGAAGATTCCTCCGGTTCTAGAGAAATCATTGGACTTTAACCTATCCTACCATCCTTATGTCACCACAATCTTCACCATCGTGAATAGAGATGTTTTGGGTAAGTGTATGTCACCATGAAATCCATTTTGAAGTGCAAATCCATTTTGTTCCCCCTTAACACATGCCACGATATTCGAAAACATTTCGCACATGTCGGGATGAGCTAACACGTTAATTCAAACCATTTGTGATTAATCATTTCCCATATTAAATCACATTTTCTCCCCCATATTAAAAATATTAACCCAATCGATGTTTTTAATATCAATTGATTTAATAGCATTTTAAGAAAATTTGGGAAGAAAAATGCAAATCCAATTATCTTCATGAATTACACAAGCTCCCCCTCAAATTAATGAGGGTGTACTTGAAACGTAAATTAAATACCTTTTAAACACAAGTGTAAGGTATTTATCACGTGCAAAGATCATATATGATAATGTATTCACAAGATTAGCAATTTACAAGGTTGGACCTGAATGATGGAGAACATCATATGAAAGAAGCACATGGTTCTTGTTCACGAATGTTGGTCTTCCTCGTAACTTCTGAAATTATCTTCTCCTTTACACCACATGGACAATTTGATATCGTTGTCTTGACACCAACTTGTGAACATTGGCACTTTCGGCATCGAATAATCTGAACGCTTGACAATTGCGCCCCTCAATTGTTGACCCGTGTTTTACTTAAAGAGCTGTAGTCGTCCTTTGAGTAGTCGCATCGTCTAGTATGTAGATATCACTTGCACCGAACTTCGTATTGTGGAGTTGATAACTTTGGATTCTGAAGTCAAAGCTTTCCGGTGAAATGCTTGACTTCAAAGTGAAAAGCGGGTTACTATCTGAAATAATAGCAAACCATATGGAGCAGGTTTTAAATCTTTTAAACTTCTGCTCGAACTTTATTTACAACCCCGTGTCATTATTGAATGACATTTCTAGGATCGTAAATATTATCGATTCCAGAAGACATGCTCTTTTTATCAAAACATATTTTAACACACAATTTTAAAAGATTTAGAAAAAAATCTTTTGAGAAATTCTTGAAAAACTGTGTTCAAAGTTTCGAAAAAACAATTACATGAGCTTAAGATGTTGAATATCTTACAAAACGAGCTCAAGTCCGAGAAGTTGTAAACTTCCCGTTGTTTTAAGGATAAGTTACCATCGGCGATAAACTTTCCTTTTATCTGAAGGACGAGTCCTAAGCTGACATTTACTTAGAAATCGTTTTCATGAGCTTGAAAACTTTGACTGTTTTAACGGAAAGCTCGTGACCGAGAAAGGTTAATTTCTCGTTATGTGGAAAAGTTCTCTTATTTAAAAGATACACTTTCCTTTCTGAGCTTAAAACTTCGAATGTTTTAATACAAGCTCATGACCGAGAAAGGTGAATTTCTCGTTAAGAGGATAAGTTATCATAAGAGATAATCTTTCCTTTATTTTAAGTTCGAGTTACACTCTGACATTTAACTGTAAGTCATTGTGCATGAGCTTAAAAACTTCGAATGTTTTTAATATTAGCTCATGCCCGATAAAACTTAATTTCTCGTTGTTAGGATAAGTTAATCATCGGCGATAAACTTTCCTTTCTTTGAAGTTCGGGTCATCATCTGATATTTAATGATAAACCATTTACACGAGCTTAAAACCTTTGAATGCTTTTAACATAAGCTCGTGTCCAAGAAAAGTTAATTTCTCGTTTTGAGGGTAAGTTATCGTTGCGTAGATAACTTCCTCTTTGAAGTTCGGGTTACAGACTGTGATCTGACTGTAAGCCATTAGAGTTAAGCTTAACCATGAATCCCCTGAGACACTTGTTTCTCTGATATCTGCTTCTTCAGCAACCAAACTCTGAGAGTATCCTTTGTTGAACGGTATACAACGATTGGACCGCTTCGTTCTTTTGGAACATCAACTTTGGGACCTGCATTCTCATTAGGAATTTGCATGCTTTGACATGGGTTAGCGATATCAATTATAGAAGCACGTGGGGGTTCACAGTTGGATTTACTTGTGTCAAAGGCGACCTGAGTAGATGATTCACTTATCTTAGCTGGCAAACGTTTCCTTTTATAGAAAACCTTAAGTTTAGGCTTAAGTGAAGTATCATCTTTATCAATTTCCTCCCTAGTAGTCTTAGTAGAATCAGAGACTATCCTAGTTAAAGGGCACTCGTTTCCTACAAGAGTGAAAGTTCTACCAGTGGGGCGCCAAACTTTACCAATGGGTTTGATTTTAGCTATCCACTGGGATTTAAGTCTAGCACGGGAGTTCACCTCATCAAGTAATTTCTTGACACAAGCATCATGATTTGCCGTAAAGACACATTTTCTACATGTTTTACAAGTAGCATATTTAATGTCCGAATAATTCCTAGATGATTGATCGATGCTCCTAGGAGATGACATGCTACGGTTAGCAGTGTTGGGTAATCTATAAGGCATCTGACTAGGTTTGACATTGCTATCTCTTACATGTGTCTTTTGCTTAGCTTCACTAAGACCAGATTTATGGCAATCGTCATTTGAACTAGTTCTAGACGTGGTCTTGGTATTTTTAGGGAAACTAGGGGCAATCATCTGATTAGATCTTGCTAACGCTGTTTTGATCACATTGGGCCTAGTTGCTGGAGTGACTGGTCTAGGAAACTGAACCAAATCAACTTGGGAGGCAAACCGTGGTCTCGAGGATTGTGGTCGCTCGGATCTAAATTCAGTAGGTTGTCTGACAGCCGGTTGTCTGACGAACTGATTTGTAGGCGGTTTTCCCAAGATTGATGGTTTTTCAAGCTTAGTGTCCACACTAGGTCCTCTATTTTTCCTTAACTCGTTTTTCAACGCAGCTATAGCAAACACCTTTTCTTAGACTTGAGCTTTTAAAGTCTCATTTTCTTTGAGCAATCTATCTTGGGATGCCAATTTAGACTCTAGTAACTGAATTTGTTTCAAAAGATTTTCCTTTTCAGCTTTAGAATCTAAAACTTTTTGATCCAATTTTCTTTCAAGAACAACGTTTGACTTTTCAAGTTTTTCAAAGTATGTTTCAAATTTGTCCGTTTTCTTAGAAAATTCAAGTTTGGCATCCTCAAGATCTTTTGATTGTTGAGCTACAATCGTTTCGAGCTATCTAACTTTGGAATCAAAAGCAGTCAATGAGGCAGTTATTAAACAATTATCATGATGTTTAGCATTTTGAACACTTTCTCCCCCATTATGACTCACATCGGATGAATCAGAAGTGGTATTGCTATCACTCTTCTCCATCCCATGTTTGTCATAATTAGGTTCAAAATGCTCAACATGCGACAGTTCATCAGCATTTTCATTGGTATACACATCATATACAACATTACAATGTACCATGTTTGTAGGCTCTTCGTCATAAACGGGTAAGGTGTCATCAAAAGGGATCTCGTAAACATTCCCTGACGTGCCACTGGTATCATGTTGTCCTTCTGATTCCGTGCTCTTGCCATCGT
The DNA here is from genome assembly GCA_025667525.1 of Glebionis coronaria. Taxonomy (NCBI): domain Eukaryota; kingdom Viridiplantae; phylum Streptophyta; class Magnoliopsida; order Asterales; family Asteraceae; genus Glebionis; species Glebionis coronaria. The sequence goes on along the minus strand of CM046879.1, from coordinate 460,166,115 downwards.
TAGGCTCCAAGTTGTCAACCGTATGACCATTATCCTCTTGCATTTTCATCATAGATTCTTGCACTCCATTATCATACGCTTGTTGAAGTCGAGATGTTTCATAAATCGAAGACGAGACCGATGTCATGAGTTTCAATATTGTATCACGGAAAACTCGAAGCTCGGTATGTGTATCTCGAAGAAATGATTGGCAAATCACTGAACTTTCAGACTTGATGATATTGAATTGGAGGAAAGGCGTGAGTTGTGTCACAAGAGTCGTATATGCAAGTGCCGATGCAGAGTGATTAAAGTTTTCATTGTTGATTTGCTCGGTGAGTTGGGTCAAGATGATGAACATCGATTCCATGAATATATGACGATCTTGACCAAATATTGTCACAAATTTGCTCCCTCCTTGAATCCATGAAAGAGTCACAAGATGGGACTGAAGTAGTTGAAATGACTTGATACCATTATCACTAACTTTGTCTTGCATTTTATGCGCTTCTCCCTTTTGACATGTCGAAGTCAACGAATCCATTGAATGTCGATGAAAGGTAATAATGGATGTGGTTGTTTTCGGAATTAAACAATTCGTGAAGAAACTTAGAAACATAAAGTCACGTAATATGACAAAACCAACGAAACGATCCGAAAATATGTCTGAAAAATCCTCGATGGATGATAAAATCCGTCTTCACTTACAAGTGCCCGATCAAAAATTCGTCGGCAAAATAAACCTTGTCACTTTACCCCGTCGCTTTGTCACGTTGTCTTGGCTACAAATTTTGTCACTTCTTGTCTCGACTTTTTATCACAATTACACCCAAATCTAACTAAATATAACTTAAAATAAAAATTTGCATAAACTTTGTGCCATAAAACTTAAAACATCCGTCTGGCCCCTAAAAAAAAAAAACCCAATCATAACTAATATATTAACTTAAAACATTTACCCAACCAAAACTGAATAGCAAAAGTTACGTTTACCCAACTTTGGCTAATGTATTAATTTCTCTGACTTAACACATGTCCAAGCCCACCCAACCATGACTTCTCTGACTGACACACGTGTCCAAGCCCACCTATTTTTGGAGAAAAAAAATGTGCAAGTGGGATATAAAAAATCCACCCAACCCTAAAATATCTCACAAATGCCGCTCTCTTAACACACACTTCATTCTTGTTTTCTCCGCTTAATCTTAATATTCCTAACTTTTATAGTCAACACTCTTATCGCTCTCTCTCCAAAGCACATATAACACACACACAGCCTCACTAAATCCTCAAATGTATTCTCTCAAAAACAGTCACTAACAATCTCTCTCAAACAGATCGCCGCTCTATGTATAAACCCAATCCAACCGAATCTAGTCAAACACCCCTAATCACGCTCACAGTTAACCCTAAACTTATAATCTTTCAACAGCCACCAAACACACAGCAACCAAAAAAAACTCATCGCATCAACCCACGAGTCCAAGAAGAATCATCTCATCATCAAAGATCATCCCAAAATAAAGAAATCCCGATTCACAATCAACCCCAATCACAAAATTACACCTTGATTTGAAGAAGGCTTCAGGATCTTTGAACAAAGATCTCAGGTAGGATTTATTTCGAAGTATAAGTCGGTTTTTTGTGAATTAATTAAACGAAAAGAAGAGAGAGTGTGACACACTTGTTATAATTCTTTCTGTTACCTTCGAAAATTAAAGATGGGTGATACCAAACATGGATCAGTGATGCATGTGTTGGGTTTGTGTCAAATCGAAACAAAGGTTGATTAATAACTTAATTGTAATTAGTCTTTCTTTATCTTCGAAAATTGAAAGAGGGTGTAACCTTCGATAAAGATCTATGATGATATATCTTTTTTGTGATTGAAAATAGAAATAAAGTTTAGATTATAACATAATTGTTATAGATCTTTTCTTTTTATTCGAATATTAAGCTTGAATTTTATCCGACAATAGATCAATGATGGTTATAGTTTCCTGAGGCTTAATCTTAAATTATCTAAGCGTGCATGTGGAAAACACGAAGCAGATCTGAGATCTTTGTTGATTTTTGAGTTGTGTAGGTCGAGAGTCGAATCGAGTAGTGATGATCGATTCTTTGTGATCGAGTATGTTGATTGAGTCGAGGTAAAAAAGTCGAGCGGTATTGTGTGAGGCCGAGTCTTTGGTTTGTTGAGTCGAAGTCGAGGGTTGAGGATGGGTGTTGTTTGTTTGAGTCTTTAGTCTTTTTTCCCGTTATATTTGAATCATCTTTAGTTCATTCAACCGTTCATGCGGAATAATGATTGATCCGGAATAACTGGTTGATCCGGAATAACTGGTTGATCCGGAATAACAAGTTGATCCGGAATAACTGGTTGATCCGGAATAACTGGTTGATCCGGAATAACTGGTTGATTCGGAATAACTGGTTGATCCGGAATAACTGATTGATCCGGAATAACTGGTTGATCCGGAATAATAGTTGATGCGGAAAACAGTGTTGATGCGGAAAACAGTGTTGATGCGGGAAGCCAAGAAAAACCAGTGGTTACAGATTTGAGATTTGAGACTTTTGACTATTTGGACAGATTGGAAAGATTGGACAGAAAACTGATTAAACGATATATGAAAATGGGAAACTTGACCAATTAAAATAGATTTACAAAAACTGATTTTAAAAGAACGGATAAAATAAAAATAATTGATAAAAATATAAAAGAAAAATTGATAAAATTGATAGGACTGATTAAAAAATTGATAAAAACTATAAAACTGTATAAAACAATGATAAACTTGATAAAAAAATCCTAATAAAAAAAAAAACTTTCACCTAATCAAAAAAAAAAGAAAAGATTTTTATAGAAGTTTTTAGAAAAATTGATAAAAATAATAAACTTTCACCTAATCAAAAGAAAAGAAAAGATTTTTATATAAAAAGTTTGGTGATTTTTATTTAAAATAAGTAAATCAAAGATTTGATTATGATTTAAAGCATAAAAACACAAACTTTTTAAGATTTAAGCTTGAAAAAAATCAAAACCCACAAAAACCAATTAAAATAAAAGTAAGAATAAACCAATCTAACCTTGGCTCTTGATACCAATTGAAGGTCTACGAAAATCTTGGACTATTCTACATGATTGATTAGATGGATTTGATAGATTGGATTGATTAATAAAAGAAGATTAGATGAGAAGGAGATGAGGGTGTAGAGAGAGAAAGGAGAGAAAAGAAAGAAGTAGAGAGAGAAAGTGAATATCATTAATGAAAAATGTAATCACCAACCCCTCCTAACATGCTAGGAGGGGTATATATATAGCCCACCCTACATGTGGGCTATATGGACTATATCTTTACTAAGTAGATCACGAGCCCATTACATTAATATATCGTTGGAGCGACCGATCCTTCATAAATACGTAAAACGTATTTCCAACAGAGTTTGGATAAGGGAGTTTGGATAACAGCTTAACAGTATGCAATGTCAACCTGATTATATAGTCCTCCCACAAATAAACCTAAGAAAAGGAGGAACAAGTCAAATAGGTCGAACGTGTAGAACACATATATAGACTACTTTTAATGCATACAACCTAGTAGATCATTTTATTGACAGATTTGGATTGTGTCGAACACATATATAGACTACTTTTAATGCATACAACCTAGTAGATCATTTTATTGACAGATTCAGATTTTTATGGCAATATGAGTAATATAGTGTAATCAAAAGCGTAATTCTGAATGGAATTGACCACAAGCCTTCTACAAAGCAAGGGCCTATTCATCAAGTGGCTCTCATTTCTCCTATTCTTATAACACTGAGAACAATAATATTTCGGCCCATATAAAAACTTGCTTTAGTCGCATTTAACGTCATGTTACTGCTTCTAGGTTGGTTAATAGTTTTCAATCAACTTTCTGCTAGCAGGATATAGTTAGGGAATTACCTCGAAACTCATATGCTTGACAATGTGTCCAATGGACTCTTAACCAACACTCGATAAAACCGAAAAAAATACATTATGAGTTGATTTAGCAGTAAAAGAGCTATCCTCAGAGAAACCAACACTCGGTAAAACCGACAAAAATACATTTTGAATTTCGCACGCTGCTACATCAAAAGGCCAGGACGTTTCCTTTTAGTCGTCCTGCAAATCATCATCACCAGTAAAAATAAATGTGGCAATATGAGCTTGCCTAAACTTGAAATTACATTTAGTAACTCTGCTATATAACCCACCAGGAGAAACCATGTCTTCGATCAAAATTCACCTCTCACCTAATCTTCTAAATCTAAAAGTGACTATTAGCAGTCCATCTGCGTGCTTAATTGGTGTATGGCTACAATGTCTTTCCCTACACGCAACCGAGTATCATAAGTTTACTCAATTTCTTAGAGCAATTTATTATAAAATTTTTCACGCACGAAAAGGATATTAGTATTTCAATGAATAAAAATTCTCCTAATAAAAACAAAACATTTTATTCCTTGTTGATATTTCATAAGTGTGATACTCTAATTAAACTTCTTCCGCGCGTGAAAGATGCTTCAAACTAAACCTTTTCACACGTGCAGATGCTTTTAATTAAACTTGTTCACGCGTGCAGATGCTTTTAATTAAACTTGTTCACGCGTGCAGATGCTTTTAATTAAACTTGTTCACGCGTGCAGATGTTTCTAATTAAACTTGTTCACGCGTGCAGACCCTACTAATTTACTTCAATCATCAAAACTTAGTTTAGTGGAATATTATTACTATACTTTTCACGCACGAAGATACTCTACTTACCTTAATTTGTGTTATATTCTTCTACTTTACAAAACTAATTAAGTCGCACAATCAAAACCTAATTCTTCGTAATTTGTACATTCACTCGTGACATATTTACAATTAAAAAATGATCATATCATCAAATGCGTAATAAAATTCATAATTCTATAATTAATTAAATCAGAAATAAAAAAAGTAACACTTACTTTTGAAATTTATGTGCAATCTGATTATGGTGGTTTTTGGTGAAGGCTAATGGTCACTAGTGAAGGTTGGTGGTGGGTGGCGGGGTGGTGAAAGCTCATGGTAGCCTGTAAGGTTGGTGTCGGTGGTGGGTGGTGGGGGTGCTGAAAGCTTCATGGTCGCCGGTGGTCAGAGATGAAGACGGTCGTCAGAGATGAAGGCGGTCGTCAGAGATGAAGGCGGTGGGGGTGGTGAAGCTTCATGGTCGCCGATGGTCGGAGATGAAGGCGGTGGGATGGTGAAGGTTGCTGGTCGCCGGTCGTCGGAGATGAAGGCAGTGATTAATGTTGCAGATGTTATGATCAGAGAGTTTAAGTGATTTCACCTAAAAAATGAAACATGTGTGTTTTTTTCATTTTATAGTGGTTTAAAATACTAACGTGGATCAATTCTATCCGTCCGATCTTAAAAAAAGAAGGGGATTATTGGAAGGCTAGGATCTCATCTCATCATTTCACAAAAAAGACACTTCTCACATGAACGTCCATCTCTCTCTCTCTCTCTCTCTATATATATATATATATATATATATATATATATATATATATATATATATATATATATATATATATATATATATATATATATATATATATATATATATATATATATATATATATAAAACTACTGCATATTTTTGCATGCGGCAAAAAATTTATTTATAAATAAAAGCGGAAGTTAAACCTCAATTTGGTTATAAAAATTTGACATATTTGTTTTATATAAAATAAATAAATATGCTTGCTTACTTTTTTTTGAGGTGAGCTTATAATTTTTGTTTTTGGACTAAGGCTATGTTTGATGCGTAAGCTTATCAGAGCTTAATTAGTTGAGAAACTTAAATACATGCATTAACAAGTTATATTGTAAATATAAATTGTTTAAATTGTTTGTAGATTGAGTGTTCAAATTAATTTTTTTAGTGTCTCAATCGATTCTCATAAAGAATTTATTAATAATAAGGCTTTTGTGTCTATATATGAGCTTATAACCTTATTTGACTTCAACTTATATTTCATAAGTCTTAATTTTCTGTTTTGTTTTAAAATTTATAGACTTACATTATACCCTAATAAATTTATATAAACCTAAAGTTTCAAAATCAGCCGAAAAATTAAATATTATGAAATATAAACCGAAATAAAATAAGCTCATAAAGTTACATATAAGAAAAAAACACCACCTAAATATTATATTATATTATAACAAAAAACAGGCTAATCTTAAATTTAACTCTATAAACTAAAATACGATCATTTTATAAAACTAAGTGACAAATTTATCTTTTTAGGTGACAAATTTGATTATTTAAGCCAATTACATAGTATAATTGTAAAAGTATGGGGCTAATTTAACTTAGTTGGATACTATAGGACTGGAGTTGTATTTTCATTTCTCTGAGAGAATTGCAAAAATCGTCCCTAAAATTTGGACAAATTGCAAAAATCGTCCTAAAAATTACGAAAGTGCAAGAATTATCCTTGTTTAGAAATTAAAGTGCAAATAGCGTCCCTCGCTTCTAACGCTGTTAGCTATATGTTAATTTCTACGGCACGTGATATGTACATGTGGGTCTTGTTGATGTTAAAGACCAATACACCGTTTTTCCTTTTCACTCTTTTTGTTTTCACATTATTTGTATACATATTATACTAAATTCATTTTAATATACATGTTTCGAATTTATTTTTTAACACAAATTCATATATGCCCATTGTGTTAGTATATTAAATCATTGTTAAAAAACTTTGCACATATTTTTTTAACACAAATTCATACAATACTATAGTTGTCAATTTCTTTCGACGTGCAGCGACGACATTGATTTAGATTTTGAAGAAATATTTGATGATTGATAGTCGGTGATAGACGATCAACCAAACTACACAGACTCACACAATCATAAATCTAAGACTTCTTTTAGTCTAAACATCATAAGGATGTGGCGATGACAACGAAGCAATGATGATCACGGGTTTCATGAGCGGGTAAGGTTGCTTGTTATGTAGCCATATCCATTAAGATTAAGATTGGTTTAGTAATCGATTTCACATAAGATCTAGGCGATGGTGATTAAGTTTAAAGAACAAGATTAAATGATAAACCTCAAACTGGGTAATACTTTACTTGTCATGTAGCCGTAACTCTTAGAAACTTTCTTTAGATTTCAAGAAACATTAAGAGCTTGGGCATTTACTAAGTACGGATGGTTTATCACTTCATTCAAATCAATGATTCAAAAATTTGGAAGAAGAAATTGGTGGATATAGAGGGATGGTAATGGGAAGTTGAAGTTTTTAGGTCTCGTTTGGTTTCATGGTTTTTGTTTTGGACTAAAAATTTATATTCAAACGTTTGGTTGTTTTTACAACATGTGGGTTTGGACTTTTAACACAAAAATGAATTGTTTTACAAAAGGAAGGCAACATGCATGGTATTGTGACAAATGTGGACCATATTTGTTTTTATCTTCAATTTTTTGTCTTTTCTTTTCTAACATATATTTAAAAGTAATATATTAACATATTATAATTTAAAATAACAAATTAAATTAGCATATTATTTTATAAAATGTATTTAATTTTGTGGGACCCAATTCTAATAAAATAAATTGAAACCCTATCTAAAACTTAATTCAAAACCATCCACTATATATACCTACATCTAAAGTAAAACCGATCTTCAAACCAAACGGACCTCTAAAACTAAGATGGGATTAAAAAAATATTGGGTGGAGGATATTATAAAAGTGTGTGTACGGTATCAATGTGGGTGAGTTTGTAAAAAGACTTAAAAGCCTACGTGTGCCAGGCATGTGAGCAAGAAGTTAACCATTTGTTAACGACGTTAGTAGCGAGGGACGATATTTGCACTTTATTTCTAAACAGGGACAATCCTTGTACTTTCGTAACTTTTAAGACGATTTCTGTAATTTGTCCAAACTTTAGGGACGATTCTTGCAATTCTCCCCTATATATATATATATATATATATATATATATTTTCGTTACATTTTGTACTTGTTCATTTAAAATGAAATAACAACTTCTTTCCTTTATTTCTTTGTCTCTCTCGTTGTAAAGAACTTCATATGATATATGAGATTCCATCAACGGAATTTTGACCGTTATTTTTGTTGGGAAACAGTTTTTAGTTAGTTTGCTAAAGTGTGTGCTAGTGTGTTGTATTACTCTGTTTTCGCGTATATACTTTGAGTTTTTTTTCTCGATTCAAAAAGATGACAAACCCTTCATCATCTAGTCCTAACTATGGCATATAGTCCCTAGTCGGGCCATGTGTCCGACCAACGGGTACTACCCGTATCTAATCTATTACGAATGGATTAAAAGGCAACGACATGATCCCATTAGGCCCAATAGAATGTTACACGTGGTCTTATGTGGTCCACACTCCGACCGCACGTGTCAGGGTCAAATAAAATCATAGTCTAATTAGGACTATGATCACTCAAGTTAAGAGGATATACACTCTCCTTAAATAAACAATATTTGGTGTGTATTGTAATTATATCTTACTCTGGTCGTACGATTCAGTGAGCCCGACTAGGGTTTCCTCGAGTATATAAGGAACCCTTCGGTTCCACCCAAAGGTACGACTCTCATAATCACCAAAGGATCTGGTGTATATAGATTATCTTTTCGTACCCAAAACGGGCTTAAATGAGTAAAATATCGTCAAATGTGTGTCACATATGCTTGTTTTTTTTTTGTACATGTGCAAGCACGAATATCGAGTAATCACTTGGAAATCATCAAAACAAGACAAAACGGACACGAGAAACGAATACGTACACGAAACCGAAGCCGGATGTCGTTTTACGGGTTTTGAAACTCTAAAGGATAAAAATTGCCAAAATACCCTTAAAGATTTGAAGAAAATACCAAAAGGCCCCTCAAGTTTTCCAAATGTTCACTTTATACCCTTGAGAAATCATTATATCAAAGATCCCTAAAGTTTGAACAAATTATAAGAAAAGTCTGTGGAACAAGTTATATCAACAACAAGGACTAGAAGTGTCATTTCTAAAGATAAATAACCAAGTATAAGGGTTGAGTTATCTTTTCACAAGCAGAGGGAATACTTTTGACATTTTGAAAAGTTTAACCGGTTTTAAGAGGGAAACACGTTTTACTTTGCCCAAAATAGATTAAACTTGTCTTCTAATTGCCCACGAACCATAATACTTTCCCAGTTTCAATAGAGCCAAAACCAAAGAGAAAGTTAAAATCGGCTTAGGGCTTTTACTACCTAAGCAGAAACACACCCATGTGGGTGAATCCTCCACCTCAGCACCAAGAGCCCCTTACCAGCTAATTTTGTTCACGGGTTGGGCAAGCGGACTGACAAGGAAGACCAATCTATGGTGTGGATTACTCTACTTGCTCACTACTTCAAAAAGAATGTCTATGATCCACTGTACATCACTGGCAATTAGGGGTGGAAACGAGCCGAGCCGAGCTCGAGCTCGTCAAAGCTCGAGCTCGAGATCGGCTCGTTTCGAGCCTTATTATTTAGGCTCAGGCTCGGCTCGTGGTATGGTAGACAAGCTCGGGCTCGACTCGAGCTCGACTCATTAATACGATTTAGAAATGTAAATATAAAACTTGGCTCGAGCTCGGCTCGTAATATATCTAAATTAAGCTCGTTAACAAGCTTGTTATTAAGCTCGTTAAGAAGCTCGTATATAAAACATTAGGCTCGTTTAGGCTCGCGAGCCCAAACGAGCTTTATACGTAAAGCTCGGGCTCAAGCTCGTTTAACAAACGAGCTGCAACTTAGGCTCGAGCTCGGGCTCGAGCTCGTTTAGGATCGGCTCGTTCGAGCTATTTACCGATCCGATCTCGAGCTTTTGACGAGCAGCTCGGCTCGTTTCCCCCCTTACTGGAAATCACATGGGCTTGCAAGATTCGTCTAGAACAAAAATTTAAAGTTGGCATCTTCAAGGAATATCCAAGGGTAGTATTGGAAGATCACAACGATTTAGGTTTTGGATTTATGTCATTCACATTATGTATATATAGGTAGCATTAGTCATAGCACAATTTTGTTCCAAAATTTTGGTTTTTACATTTTCTGTAATTTGATACAAGTTAATGTAAAGAGAATTTGAGTTCCATTTGTCTTTTAAATTCTTTACTTTAAGCAATTTTAATATCTGTCATTTACTTTATTGCACAATTTACCTTTATGTTTTTATCAAAAAGGATTTCAAGAATTTGTTACTTTTTGAGAACCATTTATCATTAACCTAGCTTGTAGCTTAATTGACACCTAAGCTAGAGGCTAAGCCCTTGGTAAGTGTTAAGATTTTTGTCTATTTATATTTCTTGCAAAGTTACTTTCCAAAGTTTTACTTTAAACTGTTTTTTAACATAGATGATAAGCCAGTTTATTTCATACGTAATAAACTAGCTTATCAACTCTTTGTCCTTGTTATTTCTTTATGTTTGTTCCTTGTTTAGGTTCACATAGTGTAGAAGATATTGCTCATTTCATTTTGTTTCATTTATGGTCTCTTGTAGACCTTGAAGCCATAAGCCCTTTCATAAGCTGATGTGTTGTAGATTAAGCTCTAAAAAGGTGTTAAATCTAACTTATATCAAGCTTAGACTGTCAGGATGTTGGTAGACTCAATGTAAGCTTATTTTCACCTTTTTCTTTATTTATTCATAATCTGCTTATTTACATGTGGCTTATTGCTAATCTGATTATTTGTTATTACTTATCTTTCCTTATTTGCTGCTTATGTTGTTTGTTTTTGCTTTATCTTTACTTATTCCCAAATTTCCTTTGTTAAAATTTGTTAAGTCTAAATGAAAAGGGTGTCTGTTTTAGGCTGACAACCTAGGGTTTACATACCTTTGAGGATCTAGGCTTGGTAAACACTTGCACTAGGTTAATAATAGTTCTAATCTTGCTTTAAATTTGTCTTAAGTAGATAAAATCAAAACTTGTTTGTTATTGCTTTTTCTGTCTAAGTTAAACAGTAGAATCATAGTAGTTAGATTTGATGTTTTGTCTGATAATGTAGATATGTCTGAAATGTGTGATAAGTTAAAATCTCCTTGGGCTTAAGCTGTGCATCATTTTGTTGAGTTTTGGTGAAAACCTGTGTCAAACACATTAGCTATAATTTCTCTTAGGTGTTAAGGTTTTAAAGCTTGCCATTTAGGATTTGAGTAGACATTAGTGTACTATTGATCTGTTTCTAGGATATTTGGGGGATAATAATTTTTTAGGCGCTTATTATTAAGCCCAAATTTGACTAGTTTGCCTCTAAGTACTAGCCTAAACCTTCTTTAGCTAAGTATAATGTAGCATCATTTTAAGTTCTTTGATTTTTTCCTCAATGTGATTTTGTGTGATTTGTGATAGTTATTTATGTCTTTTATTGTTATTAAAAGCCCCAATATGCAAACTGCTATTGGATTGCTTATTGAAACAAAAAAAATACAAAGTGTAAAAAGTAAGTGGTTGGGACTCGAACCCACACCACTCACCTCACACACACACAACTTAACAACTCGCCCTTGGATCTTTTTCCGTATCCCTTTGCATTGTTTTAATTTTATACCAATTTGTTCAAAACTCGCCAAATAAGCTGAAATAAGCTTTGATAACTGACTTTTTGTGTGTTCAAGAAAGTGTTGTTCGTACTCGATTTAATCCGAATTGATCACGGTTTAGAGTAGAATTGTTGGTGTTGGTAACTAAAAGGGGAGCTTGGGATTATCTATTTCTAATTGTAAAATAAACAATAAAATAATTGAACAATACGATAAAAATAAAGGAGAATAAACTAACCTTAATAGGCGGGAAAACGTGAATATGAAACTGGAATTAAAATAGAAAGCTAATCCGGGATCAGAATTAGTGCCACTATCCGGAATCCGTGATGTAGCCTTTATCCGAAATTGGAAATGTATAGCTTATCCGGAATCTAGTTAAAATACGTTATCCGGAATTGGTGTTTGTGGCTCTTATCCGGAATATGTCCTTCGAAGGCTTATCCGGAACCTGGGATGAAGGAGTTATCCGGAATCCGTCTCTTTTTCCTTATCCGGAATGTTGTTTCGGGTACTAATCCATAATATAAAAAATCCACACTATCCGGAATCCGTGCTACAAATTCTTATCCGGAATTCGTCTCTTGATGGTTATCCGGAATGTTGCTTTGAAGGTTATCCGGAATATGATTTTCGGGAGCTTATCCGGAATGTGTAAATGCTAATCCAAAATTTACAATTGTAAAGCTATCCGGAATCCAAATCTACGAAGGCTTATCCGGAAGAGAAGGGTTTTGGGGAAAATTCCGAATAAGACTAAATATAAGCAAATACGCAAGACTCTAATAAGCACTTTATCAAAACTTTAACCAAAATGATTTTTAAGAAAAACTAATAAGCCACAATTTAAAAACTTTTAAAAACACTAAATTAGCAAAATTTAAAAATCAACTTTTTATAAAATTATTAGGCTACCAAAATCAACTTATTTTAAAAACTAATAAACATAAGAATTAAGCAAATAAGAACCTTAATCTCAAACTCTAAACACACCAACTCAATAAGCACAATCAAATAAACCAAAAAATCACATCATCAACAAAATTAAACCAACTACATGATTAATTAAGCAAAATTATAGATTATTAAGAAAGGTAGAATGAGAATTATGAAATAAACTTGGTTAGATTGAAGATTAAGTTCAAAGATTACAATATTAAGATAAATGTTTGATAAGCTTGAAAGAAAACTAGAGAGAAGAAAATTAAACACACTTAAAAATAAAACTAGAAAAATTAACTAACTAACACCCTCCTAATGACACATTAGGAGGGTATATATAGGAGGAGGGAGGGGTCTTGTGTCTTCTCTCTTTCTTCTTATTTTCTCGACTCGATTTAAATTCTTTGTCTTTCTCGACGTCGTCTTGGGATTAGTCGATATAAATTGAACTCATCTTATAATTTCTTCTTCTATTAGACTTGAGTTCTTCGACTTCATTAAACTTCCGTCTTTAGACTTTTTCTTCGATAAATCTTCGGAATAAGCCTTGGACTTCCGTTCTTTTTGCACTCTTGATCTTTTGACTTTGTCTTTTGTCTTTTTCTTCGATAAAAGCCCGTGAAAGCCTGTGTTTTCTCCCTTTTTCATATTTTTATCCTGAAACACAATAAAAACACAAACCACGCATAATTCCGACTTTTACGATATAAAATACACGTTTTGGTCTTGTTATTATTGGAAATAAGTGGTAAAAGGATAAGTGTTTTCACACTTATTAAATCTCCTACACTTGACCATTGCAATGCACTCATGCAATGCATTAATTTCAAAGCACAGATTACATTTCTCATCATAATTAACCCACCTTGGCCTTTATTAAATACTAAACATTAAGGAAACTAAAAAGATAGAAATATATACAAATCAAGTAAAGCAATCAAAGACTTACATTGGGGTTTTGGTAGTCATGAATGTTTATCACCCTCAAGTTTCATGTTCCTCAAACCAAGCTTATAAACGAGATCATTGTTATTATAAGTTAGCAAACCAACACAAACTCATGTGGCCCAATTATTCACTTAGACTCCCTTATTCCTAGGTGTATCTCTTATACTTTATTGTTGTCTTAAATGATCACGAGGATGCATTGTTTGACTTATTTCGATAGTTTATTTAGGCTGAAAATAAAGTGGGACGATTTAATCAATAGTTAGCTAAAGGACAAAATCTTTTAAAACTGCTTCTCGGGACCTCTTAAAGTTCATATCTTGGCATAACTCGCTTCACGATTTGAGACCTTTCTCGGACCGATATTTGGCAGTGACTTCATACTTCAAATCTTGAGAGACGTTCTTGAAATTATGGTCTTCTCTTCATAGTAGGAGTTTCTTCAAATGATGTTTTTGAGAGATTCTTCATACTTGGACCACTACTTCTTCATTTTTCTCCAATCTTTATTTTGGACTTTGATATACAACGATCCGCCTCCTTTTAGGACTTGGATCTATTTATCCTCATCTTGCTAGGGTCTTTTCGGATAGATTTCTCCATGATATTTAGGGGAGTATTTGCTTTTCGTCGTGTGTCTCGATCCTTCATATTGATTTTTGATAAATGATTCTTCACATCACTTTGGATCTTTAGCAACAAAATGTAGCCCTCATGCCTTGTTAGGGCCTTTTCGGACTCGCCAATCTTTGCATCCCGCTTCAGTAAGTTATGCCTTGGCTATTGATACTAGGTTTTTCAATATGGGGTTCAATTTTAGTTCTCGGTATCTTCTCGAATCGATCACGGTTCAAAGTGGAATAGTTGTTCTTGGTTACTAAAAAGGGTTTTGTTTTCTATTATATTAAAAAGGTAAATGTGTGAAGTAAACAAAAATTTAAATAAAAAACAGTTAATGAAATAAAACTTGAATTAAAATTAAACAATTAAACGATTAAACAGTAGAATAACCTTACTGAAAAATTGCATGATTCGGAATGTATGCATGATCAGAAATATCTAAGATAAAAGCTTGATTCAGAATATTTTCTTAAAAACCTTGATTCGGAATAATGCCACTCATCAGGAATATTGATTATTCCGGATGAACTAACTGATCCGGAATAAATTTGATTCGGAATAAATGAAAGGAATTGCTTGATTCGGAATGTAAGGTGATCCGGAATAAAATTGGTGATCCGGAATAAAATTCTATCCGGAATAAAATGTGATCCGGAATATGAAGGTTGATCCGGAATAAGGGTTGATCCGAAATAATATGGAAAATAACTTGATTCGGAATAAAAATGTGATCCGGAATAAATAATGTGATCCGGAATAAATGATGTTGATCCGGAATGTTTGACACAAACCCCTTGATCCGAAATAAATATTTGATTCGGAATCTGGGGAATATGATGAAGACGAAGAACAGTAGCAATATAAGAACACGAATTTTACCAAAAATCAACCAAGTTTTTAACCAAAAATTTAACCACAATAACTATTATTCATCTACTAATCATAAACATCAAATCAAAACAATAGAAACATAAAACCCACTTACTTTTGAAGATTAAAATCAACCAAATAATAACTTTAAACTTTAAATCAAAAAAGATGAAGATGAACAAGATGAAATGAAAGATTGTATTGATAGATAAAGATTAAGTAAACAAAGGGAAGGATTAAAAACTTACAAAGTTTGTGAATTAAAGATGAAAAATCACCAAACACCTTAAGGGTGTTGGTGGTTTCCTACGAAACAAAGAAAAAAGAAAGAACTGGAATAAAAAACTAGTTGTCAAATGTGAAGGGTTTTTCTATTTATAGGCCTAGTGGTTGGTTGGTGAGTGGGCTTCCTTCCTTTCTTCTTGTCTTCTCGTCTTTTCAGAAAAGTTGACGTTTTCAATTTCGATTCGGGATTTGTCGACGAATAAATTCAACTCGTCTTTAAATTTCTTCGTTTAATAGACTTGAGTTCTTCGACATATGTAAATCTTCCGTCTTTGGTCCTTTTCTTCGATAAATCTTCAAATAGGCCCATTGACTTCAAATCTTTTGCATCTCTTGGACAATAGACTTCGTCTTGAGTCTTTTTCTTCAATAAAACCCGTGCAATCCCATGTTTTCTTCAATATTTATCCGATTGGCTCTGAAAACACAACAAACACACAAACCACGTATAATTCCGAACAAATGACATTAAATACGCGTTTTGGTCTTGTTTTAGCAAGAAATAAGTGGTAAAAGGATGGGTGTTTTCACACCTATCAAATCCCCTACACTTAACCATTGCCATGCCCTTATGCAATGCTTAGTGATAAAGCAATTTTACACTTTTCTCATAATCAATCAACCTTGGCCATATTAACAATAACCACTACTAAAGAGATAGATAAAAACTTGAATGAAACAAAAGGGATAGAAAACCATTTTCACTTGAAAATAGCTATATGGAAATAACTCGCAAAGAGATCTAAGACTTACATTAGGGCTTTGGTGCTGCGAAGATTTATCACCCTCAAGTTTCACGTTCCCCAAACTAAGCTTAAAAACGAGATCATTCTTATTATAAGTTAGCAAAGCAAACACTTACACACATGGCTTAATTACAAACTTAAACTCCCTTATTCCTAGGTGTATCTCTTATATTTTATTTTTGTCTTAGAATGATCATGAAGATGCATTTTTTGGACTTATTGCGATAGTTTATTTAGGCTGAAAGCAAAGTAGGACGATTTGATTAATAGTTAGCTAAAGGACAAAATCTCTTAAAACTGCTTCTCGGGATATCAAAAAGTTCATATCTTGGCATAACTCGCTTCACGATTTGAGACCTTTCTCGGGCCGATATTTGGCATGTACTTCATACTTCATATCTTGAGAGACGTTCTTGAGATAATGGTCTTCTCTTCGTTAATAGAGTTCTTCACTTGGAGTATTTTTTAGGGATACTCCACTTTGTTGACCACGACTTCATCATTATTTCTTCAATCGTTACTTGGGATTTTGAGATACAACGATCCGCCTCCTTTTCGGACTTGGATCTATTTATCCGCATACCTTGTTAGGGTCGTTTCGGATAGACTTCTCCATGATCTTTATGGGAGTTGATTGCTTTTCGTCGTGAGTCTTGATCCTTCATATTGACTTTGGGAATAATGCTTTTCACATCATCTTGGATCTTTAGCAATAAAATGGAATCCTCATGCCTTGTTAGGGCCTTTTCGGACTCGCCAATCTTCGCGCCCCGCTTCATAAGTTATGCCTTGGCTATGAACTCTTATCATTACCGAGCAACTTTTAAACGAGCTTGGGCTAGAAGCTAAGTTATTCAATGAAATCGTACGACCTTACTTATTGCAGATAAATTATTAGCAAGCGATGGGAGAATAGGCTTATAATCACACCAAGTGTGCTTGTGCAAGAATACTGACTTATAATTGACTCTATCATTTCTTGTTCTCCACAATTTAAAATCTCAAGTAATGAGACTCGTGGATGCTTAGCCTAATAAACCAATTAAGGTCTACATGGTTAAGGATACTTGCTAGAACAAACTTGGATAAGTCTATTCGGGTTGAGTCAAAATAATCGCAACGGGCCTAATATGTCAAAGACTTCTAAACTTGCTACACCACTTTATTAATATTTTTGACTTTATTGTGGGATATATACATATGAAAGCAACGATAAAATTTTTGAAAAATTACGACTATATGGCCAAAGTTAATAAAAAATTTGAAAAATACTGAAAAAGATGATTTTCCGGTTAAATGAAGACATTTTAATGGAAAAGTCCACTTAAAACTTCGATAGAAGTCCCCCTACACTTAATATAAACATTGTCCTCAATGTTTAAGCATGTGGGAAAAGTCTCCCCTACACTTATGACATTGTGTACGTTGGTTAAATCAAGCTAAGGAAGAGACGACTAAAGTGATCAATTTCAAATGTGAGTATGAAGAAAATTGAATCACGATAGTTGAGAGATAGAACCGGATTTCGGATAACAGGGGAGCACGGTTCTTCAAGGGTTCCAAAAGTGCATTCATCCCTGTAATCACATCACCACACAAACACAAACAACCTATATAGGTCCCCCTACACTTAGGAGGTAAAACGGAAAAGGATAGATACTCGGGTTGCCTCTCGAGGAGCGCTTGTTTTTTATAACCGAGTCACGAGCCTGACTCGACCCAAAAGTAGTTCATGGGAAACGTGGTGAGGGATCGAATCATCTCATGAGAGATGTCCACACCAAAGTACAACTTCACTCGTTGGCCATTCACCTTAAAATTAGGTCCATTAGGTTGAGCGAGCTCGAGAGTACCATATGGAAAAATTTGGGCAATGGTGAATGGGCCGGACCAACGAGATTTCAGCTTGCCCGAAAAGATTTTCAACCGAGAGTTGAAGAGTAAAACGTTGTCTCCAACTTGGAACTCTCGGTTTTTAATCTTAGAGTCATGAATGAGCTTAGTCTTTTCCTTATAGATTAAAGAATTTTCATAAGCCTCATTCCGGAGTTCATTGAGCTCATTGAGTTGGATTTTGTGTAGGTCACCGGCTTTGTTGATATTGAAGTTAGCCCACTTCAAGGCCCAGTAAGCCTTGTGCTCCAACTCAATGGGGAGGTGGCATGCTTTCCCGTACACGAGACGATATGGCGTACAACCAATCGGAGTCTTGTATGCGGTACGAAAAGCCCACAGAGCATCATCAAGTTTATCGGCTTATGAGGCACGATGCTCTCCCACGGTTCGTTCAAGAATTCGCTTTAACCCTCGGTTAGATATTTCAGCCTGCCCATTAGTTTGTGGGTGGTATGCGGTGGAAAGACGATGATTTACACCATACTTAGCCATGACTCTTGCGAATTGATCATTGCAAAAATGAGTCCCGCGATCACTAATAATGGCACGAGGCACACCGAATCTAGCGAATAGCGACTTTAAAAAGTTACAAACCACCCTTGCGTCGTTAGTGGGTAAAGCTTTGGCTTCAACCCATTTAGAAACGTAGTCAACGACTACAAGGATGTATTTGTTTCCTTTAGATTAAGGGAATGGACCCATAAAGTCGATGCCCCATACATCAAATATTTCACATTCTTGTATGAAATTTTGAGGCATCTCATCTTTATGTGTGATCTTGCCTTGTCTTTGGCAAGCATCACAATGTTTAACCATTTCGTGAGCGTCACGATAAATGGTTGGCCAATAAAATCCCGAGTCAAACACTTTCTTAGCGGTGAAGTTGGGACCAAAGTGACCACTGGTGGGTCCTTTGTGGCAAGCTTCGAGAATTTCTAAAGCTTCCGGTCCATCAACACATCGGCGAATAATCAAATCAGCGCATTGTTTGAAGAGATACGAGTCATCCCAAAAGTAAGTCTTAATGTCTTTGAAGAACTTTTTCTTTTGCTGGGATGTTAACCCGTCGATAAGAATTCCACCCGCCAAGTAGTTTGCAATGTCCGCAAACCACGGGGCTTCATCATTATTCGAGTTGATAGACATTAAGGTTTCAAGGGGAAAAGAGTCATTGATCTCTTTGTTCGGATGATCCCCTTGATAAGGATCCTCAAGTCTACTGAGATGATCCGCGGCTAGGTTTTCAGCTCCCTTCTTATTACGAATTTCGATTTTAAATTCTTGAAGTCGCAAAACCCAGCGAAGAAGTCTTGGTTTGGAATCTTGTTTAGTTAACAAGTACTTCAACGCGGAATGATCGGTGTACACGATGGTGGTAGAAAGGACAAGATAGGGGCGGAACTTTTCAAAAGCATAGACAACAGCTAAAAGCTCTTTTTCGGTTGTCGTGTAATGCAAATGAGCCCCTGTCATTGTCTTGCTAGCATAATGGATCGGTTGGAAGTGTTTGTTCACTCTTTGGCCCAAAACCGCTCCAATAGCAAAGTCGCTAGCATCGCACATCAACTCGAAAGGCAGCTCCCAATTGGGGGTAACCAAGACCGGTGCCTTAGTTAGCTTATCCTTAAGAAGGTTGAAGGCTTCAATACACTCTTTGGAAAAGATAAAAGGAGTATCTTTTTCCAAGAGGTGGGTCATCGGGCGAGCGATTTTAGAAAAATCTTTGATGAATCGACGGTAGAAGCCCGCATGACCAAGGAAACTTCTCACACCCTTCACGGTTAAAGGTGGAGGCAATTTAGAAATAACATCGACTTTAGCACGGTCTACTTCAAGACCGGCTTTGGAGATTTTGTGTCCTAACACGATGCCCTCTTTTACCATGAAATGGCATTTTTCCCAATTAAGAACAAGGCGAGTGTCTTCACATCGCTTAAGCATACGTTCTAAATTGGCAAGGCAAGCAGAGAAAGAATCGCCATAAACCGAGAAATCATCCATGAAGACTTCCATAGTTTCTTCAACCATGTCAGGGAAGATAGCCATCATACACCTTTGGAACGTCCCAAGAGCATTGCATAAACCGAAAGGCATGCGTTTGTAAGCAAATGTTCCAAAGGGACAAGTGAATGTGGTTTTCTCTTGGTCTTTGGGATCGATGGGAATTTGAAAATACCCGGAGAAACCGTCTAAGAAGCAGTAATAGTCATTACCCGCTAGACGCTCGAGCATTTGATCCATGAAAGGAAGAGGAAAATGATCTTTTCTCGTAGCATCATTGAGTTTGCGATAGTCGATACAAACTCTCCACTCAGTAACAAGACGAGTAGGAATCAACTCGTTGTGTTCATTGGGAACAACGGTTATTCCGCCCTTCTTGGGCACACAATGGACGGGACTTACCCATGGCGAATCCGAAATAGGGTAAATCATTCCGGCATCTAGAAGTTTGATAACCTCTTGTTTGATGACGTCATGAATTCGAGGATTAACCCTTCTTTGGCTTTGGATTGCGGGTTTAAATTCATCTTCCATGAGAATCTTGTGAGTACAAAAGTTTGGATCAATTCCGCGGATATCGGAAATTTTCCAAGCAATTGCCTTCTTATGATCTTTAAGCACGTCGATAAGGCGAGATTTTTCTTCTTCTTTCAAGTCCTTAGCGATGATGACGGGCGACTTCTTCTTGTCTTCAAGGAACACGTACTCGAGATGGGACGGTAATTCCTTAAGCTCTAAATCTGGAGGATTTTCGATGGTAGGCGTAGTCGAATTCGGTTCATCAATAGCAATAGCCTTGGGAGATGGTGGAGAAATATGGTCCTCTTTGAGAAGTTTCTCAATGAGACGAATGTCTTCATCCCAATCGGTGGGAGAATCGTCATATTCTAAGTTCACATCTCCCATTGTTGCTTCAAAATCTTTCCAAAGGAAATCACTTTCTCCAAATACAGTTAGTGATGAATCAATAGAGGAAACGGTCTCAACATTGGGAGGAGAGGTAGGAATACTTTTGCAAGCATCTTTGAAGTGTTCTTCACAAGCCTCATCAAGAACGTCGATACAATTAACACTCTCGTATGAATAAGGCTGTTTAGAAATCTTACCCATGTTGAAGACAATTTTATCGTCACCAACTCTCATGATAAGCTCACCCGCTTCTACATCGATGAGAGTGCGACCGATCCTCAAGAATGGACGTCCAACGATTAATAGAGCACGAGGATCCATCTCGTAGTCGACCACGACGAAATCGGCAAGAAAAGTGAATTTGTCGACTCCTACAAAAACGTCTTCAGCTATCCCCACTGGATAAGCAACCGTACGGTTAGCTAATTCCAAAGTCATTTTGGTGGGGACTAGCTCAGGGAGAGATAATTGCTTCTAAACACTTAGAGGCATTAAATTGATACTAGCACCTAGATCGGATAGGGCCATGCAATTCTCTACTCCTAGGAAGTTGCAAGGGATTAAGAAGCGACCCGGATCACCAAGTTTGGTTGGCAATTTCCTTAACAGAACCGCGGAGCAATTCTCGTTAAGTTGGGTATTAGCGATATCAAGAAGCTTTTCCTTGTCACTAAGAAGATCTTTGAACATTTTCGCATATTTAGGCATGTGAGTGAGAGCCTCAACGAAGGAGATGTTGAAATTCAATTGTTAAACATTTTGAGAAAGTTCAAAACTTGAATATCGTCCTTGCTTTTGAGCTTCTCTTTCCTCAACCGTGAGGGATAAAGTATATCGGAAGAAGAGGAAGGCTTTGAGAGAGTAGGATCACTCACATCCTTGGGTGGAGGAGGGGCAGAAGTAAGAGGTGGAGGAATTGGGGAAGTAGAAAGTTGAGGAATATGAGTAGGTGACACGGTTTCCTTTGTCACAATCACCGGTGTAGGTATAGGAAGCTCGGGTTCCTTGGTACCTTTGCCACTGCGAGTGGTGATTGCTTTCATCTCCCCTCTTGGATTCGCAACGGTGTTACTCGGAAGAGTACCCGAAGAAGAGGTTTGATTACCTTGGAAGAAACCAACCATCATGTCCCTTAGGTCATTCGTTTGACTACTCAAAGAGTTTTGCATATCGGCTCTAAGATCGTTCCCTTGTTTCACCATGTCGCCCTTCAAGTTAATAATCTGGGTCTGCAGATTCTTCACCAACACATCATTCATCCGCATGTACGTTTCGACCTCGTGGTTGAAAACGGTGGGTTGAGTAGAAGGAGGTGCTTGATAAGCAGGTGGTTGGTAAGGAGCGGGTTGGTAAACTTGAGTAGGATTTTGAGGTGGATATGGTTGTCTTTGAGGTGGTTGGTATGGTGCTCGAGGTTGGTTTTGGTTGGGTCGGTTAAGGTTTTGTTGTTGGTTTTGATTGTGTGGAGGAAAACCGAGCGGGGAAAGAAAGTTGTTTGAGCGATAGCTGAGCAAGTTGCGGTCACCTTGAGGACGAGCTTGATAAGCGGTCGTAGGATAGGTACCGTATGCTGCGTTAACATTCTCAGAAGGATAGTCTTGGGTGGAGGTACAAGTAGTGTAAGAGTGAGGATCCCCGCATATTTCACATGGTTGGCTTACAACATTGACTTGAGCATTTTGAGCGTTGATGCTTTTGGTGTTGCTAGCGGTTTGGGCGGCAAGCGATTCAAGAAGCGTAGTAATTTTGTCAAGTCTCTTGTCGTTGTCACTAGTACTAGCACTAGCGGCATTGGTCCGAACACTCTTGGTTTGCACTCTAGACTTATTCTCAATAATATCCGAAGCGGCATTAGAACTCTTAACCAAAATATTACCCCCCGAGGCACTGTTTAGTGAATCTTGGTCATTCATGCTTAAACCATTATAAAAAGTATTAATTTAGTGCACTTTGGTAAAACCATGTTGTGGGCACTTTCTTAAAAGGTCTTTAAAACGGTCCCAAGATTCACTAAAAGACTCATCGTACTTTTGTTCAAAATTAATAATTTCATTTCGCAAAGCGGTAGTACGAGAGGGTGGGAAAAAGTAGTTTATGAATTTGGTCTCCAAATCCGTCCACGTAAGAATACTTTGTGGCGGTTCCTTTGCAAGCCAATGCCGGGCTTGTCCCTCTAAGGAGAAAGGAAAAAGTTGTAAACGGATTACCTCTTATGGAACACCATTGAATTTGACCGTATTTGTGAGTTGTAGGAACCTTTTGATGTGGTCATGAGGATCATCAATGGTACGCCCCAAGAATGATTGAGCAGAGACCATCTGAATAAAGCCAGATTTGAGCTCAAAGTTATTGGCTGCAATCGCGGGTATGACAATTGGATCGTTGTTGCCCTCTACATGTGCTTGCAAAAGTTCAATCATAGGGCGATTGTCCGGTAGAGGTTCATTGTTGTTATTATTCATGTTGATTTGAGGTGGATTGTTATTGTTGTTGTGTACACCGGCCATGTCTAAGTTATCGAGAGTCTCGGGCTCTTGATAAGACGTTGATCGAGTGCGCATACACTTGCAAAAGAACTAACAAAGCAAACAAGAAATATTTTTGTTTTTTTTATGTTTTTTAATTTTTAGGATTTTTTGAAAGTTTTATATTTTTAGGGTTTTTGAAATTTTTTATGAAAAAGTAACGTTCACGGTGAACGGATCCCAAAATCCAAGTTCTCACAAAAAACTGTTAATCTTTACGAGAAGAGCCGGCAGCGGCGCCATTTGATACTAGCTTTTTCAACATGGGGTTCAATTTTAGGTCTCGGTATCTTCTCGAATCGATCACGGTTCAAAGTGGAATAGTTGTTCTTGGTTACTAAAAAGGGTTTGGTTTTCTATTCTATTAAAAAGGTAAATGTGTAAAGTAAATAAAGATTTAAGCCAAAAATAGTTAATGATATAAAACTTGAATTAAAATTAAACAATTAAACGATTAAACAGTAGAATAACCTTACTGAAAAATTGCTTGATTCAGAATGTATGCTTGATCCGGAATATCTAAGATAAAAGCTTGATTCGGAATATTTTCTTAAAAACCTTGATTCGGAATAATGCCACTCATCCGGAATATTGATTATTTCGGATGAACTAACTGATCCGGAATAAATTTGATTCGGAATAAATGAAAGGAATTGCTTGATTCGGAATGTAAGGTGATCCGGAATAAAACTCTATCCGGAATAAAATGTGATCCGGAATATGAAGGTTGATCCGGAACAAGGGTTGATCCGGAATAATATGGAAGGTTGATCCGGAACAAGGGTTGATCCGGAATAATATGGAAAATAACTTGATTCGGAATAAAAATGTGACCCGGAATAAATAATGTGATCCGGAATAAATGATGTTGATCCGGAATGTTTGACACAAACCCCTTGATCCGGAATAAATATTTGATTCGGAATCTGGGGAATATGATGAAGACGAAGAACAGTAGCAATATAAGAACACGATTTTTACCAAAAATCAACCAAGTTTTTAACCAAAAATTTAACCACAATAACTATTATTCATCTACTAATCATAAACATCAAATCAAAACAATAAAAACACAAAACCCACTTACTTTTGAAGATTAAAATCAACCAAATAAGAACTTTAAACTTTAAATCAAAAAAGATGAAGATGAACAAGATGAAATGAAAGATTGTATTGATAGATAAAGATTAAGTAAACAAAGGGAAGGATTAAAAACTTACAAAGTTTGTGAATTAAAGATGAAAAATCACCAAACACCTTAAGGGTGTTGGTGGTTTCCTACGAAACAAAGAAAAAAGAAAGAACTGGAATAAAAAACTAGTTGTCAAATGTGAAGGGTTTTTCTATTTATAGGCCTAGTGGTTGGTTGGTGAGTGGGCTTCCTTCCTTTCTTCTTGTCTTCTCGTCTTTTCAGAAAAGTTGACGTTTTCAATTTCGATTCGGGATTTGTCGACGAATAAATTCAACTCGTCTTTAAATTTCTCCGTTTAATAGACTTGAGTTCTTCGACATATGTAAATCTTCCGTCTTTGGTCCTTTTCTTTGATAAATCTTCAAATAGGCCCATTGACTTCAAATCTTTTGCATCTCTTGGACAATAGACTTCGTCTTGAGTCTTTTTCTTCAATAAAACCCGTGCAATCCCATGTTTACTTCAATATTTATCCGGTTGTCTCTGAAAACACAACAAAAACACAAACCACGCATAATTCCAAAGAAATGACATTAAATACGCGTTTTGGTCTTGTTTTAGCAAGAAATAAGTGGTAAAAGGATGGGTGTTTTCACACCTATCAGC
Organism: Glebionis coronaria; assembly: GCA_025667525.1. Lineage (NCBI taxonomy): Eukaryota > Viridiplantae > Streptophyta > Magnoliopsida > Asterales > Asteraceae > Glebionis > Glebionis coronaria. Next base: position 460,140,985 of record CM046879.1, on the reverse strand, counting down.
TATGAACTCTAATTAATACCGAGCAAGTTTTAAACGATCTTGTGCTAGAAGCTAAGTAACTTTTCAAATCAGACGACCTTACCTATTGCAATTAAATTTATTAACAAGCGATGGGAGAAAAAGCTTATAATCAACTCACATAAATTCATGAAAGAATACCAAACTTATAATTGACTCTATCATCTCTCGTTCTCCACAATTTAAAATCTCAAGGAATGAGACTCGTGGATGCTTAGCCAATTAAATCAAAGTTTTGGGTTTTTAAGTCGTCTATAGGATCTTGCAACTTCTTAGACTTTTTCAAGTTTATAATTCGCATTTTAAAGTTCCCTTGATAAACGACTTTCTAGGATCAATTATAGGAACTTGCGAAAAGTTCTTGTTCTTAACCCGTAAGAGTTAAGACTTTCGCGTTTTAAAGTTCCCTATATAAAAGCCTAGCAAAACTTGACTTAAACACGTTAAGGATACTAGCTAGAGTAAACTTAGATAAGTAAACTCGGGTTGAGTCAAAAGATTCACAACGTTGAAAAATTATAACTACTTTATTCAAAATTTTATTTTAGCAAAGAAAGTAAATAACGCTAACAAAGGAAAATACTACTATACAACTAGGCCAAAATAGATTAAAATTTTTGAAAAATGTCGAAAAATTAGATTTTCTGGTTAAAATGAGGGCAAATTCATGGAAAAAACCACTTACTTTGATAGAAGTCCCCCTACACTTGATATAAACATTGTCCTCAATATTTAAGGATGTGGGAGTAAACTCCCCTACACTTAGGACATTGTGCACATTTTTTAAATCTCGCTAAGGAAAGGACAGCTATAGTGATTTCAATGGGAACATATAAGATATGAAATATTGAATCACGACAGTTTAGGATAGAATTGGGAAGACAGGAACACGGGATCACGGGTCGTCAAATGTCATCAAAAGTGCTCTTTGAAGCTTTAATCCCTGCATATCATAAGAAACAAGACAACAAACCCTATGTAGCTCCCCCTACACTTATTATGAAAACGGGTAAAGGATAGATCAACGGGTTGCCTCCCGAGAAGCGCTTGTTTTTGTTAACCGAGTCACGAGCCTGACTTGATCCATAACTAATTCAAGGGAAACGTGGTGAGGGATGGAATCATCTCATGAGAGATGTCCTCACCAAAGTACAACTTCACACGCTGGCCATTCACTTTAAAATTAGGCCCATTTGGTTGCACAGTTCAATGGTGCCGTAAGGGAAAACTTTGGCGACGGTGAATGGACCAGACCAACAGCTCTTTAGCTTGCCCGAGAAGATCTTCAGCCGAGAGTTAAAGAGTAAAACTTGATCACCAATGTGAAACTCTCGGTTCTTAATCCTAGCATCATGAATGAGTTTGGTTTTCTCCTTGTAGATCATGAATTCGCATAAGCTTCATTCCTTAGTTCATTTAGCTCATTGTGTTGAATCTTCCGAAGATCACCAGCTTTGTTGATATCAAAATTAGCCCACTTCAAGGCCCAATACGCCTTATGCTCCAACTCAATAGGGAGGTCGCATGCCTTCCCGTACACAAGACGATATGGAGTGCAACCAATAGGTGTCTTATATGCGATACGGAAAGCCCACAAAGCATCATCTAACTTATCGGCCCACAAGGCACGATGCTCTCCCACAATACGCTCTAATATTCTCTTCAATCCACGGTTAGAAATCTCGGTTTGACCATTTGTTTGAGGATGATAAGCAGTGGAAAGACGGTGATTGACACCATACTTAGCCATGACTCGAGCAAATTGATCATTGCAAAAATGAGTCCCGCGGTCACTGATGATAGCACGAGGAACACCGAATCGAGCAAAAAGCTGCTTCAGAAAGTTCACAACCACCCTCGCATCGATCGTAGGGAGAGCCTTTGATTCAACCCATTTAGATACGTAGTCAATGACTACGAGGATGTACTTGTTCCTTTTGGATGATGGAAATGGCCCTATAAAGTCGATACCCCATACGTCAAAGATTTCACATTCTTGTATGAGATTTTGAGGCATCTCATCTTTATGTGTGATCTTGCCTTAGCGTTGGCAAGCATCACAATGTTTAACCATTTCATGAGCGTCATGATAAATGGAGGGCCAATAGAATCCAGAGTCGAAAACTTTCTTCGCGGCGTAATTAGGACCAAAGTGACCACCGGTGGGTCCTTTATGGCAAGCTTCAAGGATTAGTAAAGCTGCCGGCCCATCAACACGCTGACGAATGACAAGATCCGCACATTGTTTGAAAAGGTAAGGGTCGTCCCAAAAATAGTGTTCAATGTCTTTAAAGAACTTTTTATTTTGTTGGGACGTTAACCCTTCTTTGAGAATTCTACCCACCAAATAGTTTGCAATGTCCGCAAACCATGGGGTTTCATCAAGATTAGAGTTAATAGACATCAAGGCCTCAAAGGGAAAAGAGTCATTAATCTCTTGATTTGGGAGCTCCCCTTGATAAGGATCCTCGAGTCTACTAAGATGATCCGTGACTAGGTTTTCCGCTCCCTTTTTATCACGAATTTCAATTTTGAATCTTGAAGGAGTAGGACCCAACGAAGAAGTCTTGGCTTGGAATCTTGTTTAGTTAACAAGTACTTCAACGCGGAATGGTCGGTATAGACAATGGTGGTGGAAAGGACAAAATAGGGGCAGAACTTCTCAAAAGCATACACTACAGCTAAAAGCTCTTTTTCCGTAGTGGTATAATGCAATTGAGCCCCCGTCATTGTCTTGCTAGCATAATGGATTGGTTGGAAGTGTTTGTTCACTCTTTGTCCCAATACCGCTCCAATAGCGAAGTCGCTAGCATCACACATCAATTCAAAAGGTAACTCCCAATTAGGGGTAACCAAGACCGGTGCCTTAGTTAATTTATCTTTAAGAAGATTGAAAGAGTCAATACACTCTTTAGAAAAGATAAAAGGAGTATCTTTTTCCAAGAGGTGGGTCATCGGGAGAGCGATTTTAGAAAAATCTTGAATGAATCGATGATAGAAGCCCGCATGACCAAGGAAACTTCTCACACCCTTCACGGTTGAAGGTGTAGGTAATTTAGCAATCACTTCAACTTTAGCACGATCGACTTCAAGACCGGCTTTGGAGATTTTATGACCAAGAACAATACCTTCTTTTACCATGAAATGGAATTTTTCCCAATAAAGAACGAGACGATTGTCTTCACATCATTTGAGCATACGTTCTAAATTGGCAAGGCAAGTCGAGAAAGAATCACCATAGACCGAGAAATCATCCATAAAGACTTCCATAGTTTCTTCTACCATGTCATGGAATATAGCCATCATACACCTTTGGAAAGTCCCGGAAGCATTGCATAAGCCGAAAGGCATTATTTTGTAAGCAAATGTTCCATAAGGACAAGTGAATGTGGTTTTCTCTTGGTCTTTAGGATCGATGGGCATTTGAAAATACCCGGAGAAACCGTCTAAGAAGCAATAATAGTCATTACCCGCTAAACGCTCGAGCATTTGATCCATGAAAGGAAGAGGGAAATGATCCTTGCGAGTGGCATCATTGAGCTTGCGATAGTCTATGCAAACTCGCCAACCCGTGACAAGTCGAGTAAGAATCAACTCGTTGTTTTCATTGGGAACAACGGTTATTCCGCCTTTCTTAGGCACACAATGGACGGGACTAACCCATGGCGAATCCAAAATAGGGTAAATCATTCTGGCATCTAGAAGTTTGATAACCTCTTTCTTGATGACGTCATGAATTTTAGGATTAACCCTTCTTTGGCTTTGGATTACGGGTTTAAAGTCATCTTTCGTGAGAACTTTATGAGTACAAAAGTTCGGATCAATTCCGCGGATATCGGAAATTTTCCAAGCAATTGCTTTCTTATGATTCTTCAGCACGTCGATAAGTCGAGACTTTTCATCCTCTTTCAAGTCCTTTGCGACGATGACGGGTAACTTCTTATTGTCTTCAAGGAACACGTATTCGAGATGAGACAGTAAATCCTTAAGCTCTAAATCCGGAGGATTTTTGATGGAAGGCGTAGTCAAATTAGGATCATCGATAGAGATTTCCTTAGGAGATGGTGGAGAAATAAGGTCCTCATTGAGAAGTTTCTCAATGGTACGAATGTCTTCTTCCCAATCGGTGGAAGAATCGTCATATTGTAAGTCCACATCTCCCAAAGTTGCTTCAAATTCTTTCAAAAGGAAATCACTTTCTCCAAATAGAGTCAGTGATGGAGCAATAGAGGCAACGGTCTCAACAATGGGTAGAGAAGAAGAACCACTTTTACAAGCATCTTTGAAATGCTCTTCACAAGCCTCATCAAGAACGTCAATGAAATTAACGCTCTCTTTTTCATAAGGTTGCTTAGAAAGTTTACCCATGTTGAAGACGATTTTATCGTCACCAACTCTCATGATTAATTCGCCCGCAAATACATCTATGAGAGTGCGACCGGTCCTTAAGAATGGACGTTCAACGATTAATGGAACACGGGGGTCCATCTCGTAGTCCACGACAACAAAATCCGCCGGAAAGGTGATATTGTCGACACCGACGAAGACATCTTCGGCTATCCCCACCGGATAAGCAACCGTACGGTTAGCTAATTCCAAGGTCATTCGTGTGGGACTAGCTCGGGTAGAGATAATTGTTTCCAAACACTTAATGGCATTAAGTTTATACTAGCACCTAGATCAGCTAGGGCCATACAATTCTCTACCCCGGGGAAGTTGCAAGGAATGAGAAAACGAACCGGATCACCAAGTTTGGTTGGTAATTTCTTTAAGAGCACTGCGGAGCACTTCTCATTAAGTTGGGTCTGAGCGATATCAAGGAGTTTCTCCTTATCACTGAGAAGATCTTTAAACATTTTAGCATACTTCGGTATGTGAGCGAGAGCCTCGAAAAAGGAGATGTTGAAATTTAGTTGTTTAAACATTTTAAGAAAGTTAGAAACCTGAATATCATCCTTGTTCTTCAACTTCTCTTTCCTCAACCTTGAGGGATAAGGTATATTGGGTTAAGATGAAGGCTTTGGAATGGAATTCTCACTCACATCCTTAGGTGGTGGAGGGGTGGGGTTGGAAGGTAAAGGAGTTGGGGAAAGTTGTTCTTTTTCCTTAGTCACAATCACGGGAGTAGGTGTAGAAATCTCGAGTTCCTTATAACCTTTTCCACTTCGAGTGGTGATTGCTTTCATCTCCCCTCTTGGGTTAGCAACGGTGTTACTTGGAAGAGAACCCGAAGTAGAGGGTTGATTACTTTGGAAAAACGAAGCCATCATATCTCTTATGTCGTTCGTTTGATTGCTCAACGAAGTCCGCATGTCGTTCCTTAGCTCGGCTCGAATATCGTTCCCTTGTTTGGCCATGTCACCTTTCAAGTTAATGAATTGGCTTTGAAGATTCGTCACCATCTCTCTATTGGTCCTCATGTAAGTTTTGAGGTCTTGGTTCAATGCCGTGGGTTGATTGAGAGGTGGGGCTTGGTAAGCTTGATTATTTCCTTGAGTTGGATATGGGTTTCTTTGGGATTGATATTGATTGGCAGCTCGAGGTTGGCTTTGATTGTTTTTATTAAAGTTTTGTTGGTTTTGGTTTTGAGGAGAAAAACCGGGTGGAGATAAAAAGTTGTTTGAACGATAACTTAGCAAGTTACGGTCTCCTTGAGGGCGAGCCTGATAGCCTCCCGTGGAATAGTTACCGTATGCCGCGTTAACGTTTTCACAAAGATTTCCTTGGGTAGAGGAGCAATCATTGTAAGAATGAGGACCACCGCACGTTTCACAAGAAATAGAAACAGCTTTAGCTTGTTGATTTGGGTTAGTAACCAAAAGTTGCATATTTTTGCTCATTTCGACCATTACGCGGGTCATTTCGGTCATATCAGGGTTGGAAGAAGTAGAAGAAACATTGACTCTCGGGTTTGATCTTGAGGATGCGGATGAATCCCAATTCTGTGGTGAGTAGTCATGTTTTCAATTAACTCTCTACACTCCTCCGGTCTCCTTTTCATAAAAGTACCACCGGCGGCGGCATTAATCGTATCACGATCACGAAAAGTGAGACCGAAAGTATCAATGAGAGTGACGGGGAGCATGTTATGATTTGGACAACGGTCGATCAAAACATTGTAGCGTTCCCAAGTATCGAAAAGTGATTCATCATTTTCTTGAGTGAATCCACTAATTTGGTTGCGGAGACTATTGACCATGGATGGTGGAAAGTAGCGCGACAAATTTTTTTGAGTCATGTCATTCCATGTATGAATTGAGTTTTTGGGAAGACGATCAAACCATTTCTCGGCATGGTGGGATAAACTGTGTGGGAAGAGATGTAGGCGACGGAAATCCATAGTAACACCGGGAAGTTTCATGCTTTGGGTGACGGTAGTGAAATTGTCGAGATGTTTGTTGGCATTATCATCCGGTAATCCTCGAAAAGGACAAGCGTTTTGAACTTGCCGTTAATCTTTACGAAAAGAGCTAGCAGCGGCGCCATTTGATAACTGACTTTTTGTGTGTTCAAGAAAGTGTTGCTCGTACTCGATTCAATCCAAATTGATCACGGTTTAGAGTGGAATTGTTGGTGTTGGTAACTAAAAGGGGAGCTTGGGATTATCTATTTCTAATTGTAAAATAAGCACTAAAATAATTGAACAATACGATAAAAATAAAGGAGAATAAACTAACCTTAATTGGCGGGAAAACGTGAATATGAAACTGGAATTGAAATAGAAAGCTAATCCAGAATCAGAATTAGTGCCACTATCCGGAATCCGTGATGTAGCCTTTATCCGGAATTGGGAATGTATAGCTTATCCGGAATCTAGTTAAAACACGTTATCCGGAATTGGTGTTTGTGGCTCTTATCCAGAATATGTCCTTCGAAGGCTTATCCGGAACCTGGGATGAAGGAGTTATCCGGAATCCGTCTCTTTTTCCTTATCCGGAATGTTGTTTCGGGAACTAATCCGGAATATAAAAAATCCTCACTATCCGGAATCCGTGCTGCAAATGCTTATCCGGAATTCGTCTCTTGATGGTTATCCAGAATGTTGCTTTGAAGGTTATCCGGAATATGATTTTCGGGAGCTTATCCGGAATGTGTAAATGCTAATCCGAAATTTACAATTGTGAAGCTATCCGGAATCCAAATCTGTTGATCCCAAACTTAGATCGATTAAGCTTTGTGTATACGAGATTAGATCAAGTAATACACGTAGAGAAACCTTTGCTTATGAATAAAGTAACTAAGTGTTATGCGGAATTAACACTTAATCTAAAACACAAAGATGTTAAACAAACTTTCACTTGTATTAGAATAATCGAACTTGATTACAATGAAAGTGGTTTAACTTGTGAAAACTTATTATAACTGATGATTAACATTAACCTAAAAGATCTTCTTTTATAGATTAAGAAGTCTTGTACAAGAAGCTACGAATCAACTATTCTAGGTAAAGATAATAATGGAAAATACAATGTCGAGTTTATCTTTACCATATACAAATAAAGAAACAAAAGATTCGTATAAGATAACTTCCATCAGTGCTTGTCTTCCAGGCTATCAGCGTTGACTTTCCTAACTGTCAACGCTTGGCTGTCAGCGTCCAATGTCATCTTATCAGCGCTTGAACTCTTCTTATCAGCGTCTAGTGAACTGACCCATAATTTATTCCCAACAATCCTCCCCTAAACTTGATATCTATTCCAATGATCAAGTTTCTGAATAAATACTTAAGACTTAGGAGGAATCTTACAAAAACTTCTTATGTTGGTGATAAACATATCTAATTAAGTCCTTGGCCACGTCACTAGTATAATCAATCTCCAAGGGTGTCTCCTTCATCTTCTCCAATATTTCTTTGGACAAGAAATAGTCAGCATCCACAAGTAGATACTCTGAAAACTTTGTAGAGCTCAAATGAAACACACTAAAAGTAGAATAATGCCTCCAATGAAGACCACTGAGGTCATCTTCAAGATCCTTCCATATGGCAGGATCTGCTTCCCTTGGACCACACAAAGTCAAAAATGTGTGCCATAGTCTTATTCCATTTGCTGAAGTAGGTGCTTCAGCCGTATACTTGGCCTCTATCAATCTCCATATATGCACCAAGTCTTCTCTGTATATGCTTGCAAAGATAGAAATAATTGAAGTGAAAGTGTGTACCTCCTTCCCAAATCTGCCAATCTTCCAAAATCCACACTCATCTTCATCAAAACTTATGATTGGATTTCTGGCATCTTGAGATACTACATTAACCAAATCTGAAGCTTCCAATGGAGAAAGCTTGAGATGCTTCCTTATGACAGTTTCATTTGGATAATACACATCCATATCTTTGGGAAATTGGAGAGGATCTCCTTTCTTCACTGGTCTTTGAGCAATCCTCATCTCCTTTTGAATCTGCATTTCCTCAGCAAGCTCTTGTTTCCTTTCTTCTGAAAGAAACTGTAAGACATTATTTTCTTGCACATGTCTCCAAATAGGATGTGCCCTGTACTCTAGCTCCTCAAAAGATAAAGCCAGCAACTTCTTGTATGTCCATCCAGGTTGATGGCATCTAAGCAACTTGTAATACAATTGCCTTCTATCTCTTTTAAGCCAAGTCTTGACCTCTTGTGCATTATACTTCAAAATCACCTTTAGATCATCTTGTACCCTGAGAAGAATTTCCAACCCCCAAATTTGATCTGACAAACTCATCCCTGGGTTGTCCATTACCTTATCTTCCCAAGCATGAAACATTCTAGTGATTTCTGGAAGGTCAAAATCAACCTGCTTCTTCAAGTCACTCAATCTTTCTTTTGCTAATTCATCCCCATATTCAAGTCTTTCTGGATCTTCAATGATTTGAACACTGGAATCTGAGCTAGCTCCTTCTTTTTCATCATCACTCTCTTCCTCACTCTCAGAAGTGGCAACAAATGGTGATCTACCACTTCTCTTCAAATCTTGCTCCAAAAGTTGTGCAGCCAACTGTTCATCAAATGCAATTTGTGCTACATCTTTCTTTGGAACATCTTCTTCAACCATAATTCCTTTACCTTTGTCTTTTGGATCAATGATAGGTAAAGTAGATGAAGATACCTGTGTAGACACATCTTTGATGATTGTTGATGACTGGAATACATCAACACCACCTGCAACTTTGTCAGCGTTCAAGTTACCTTTATCAGCGCCCCGATTACCTTTGTCAGCGCTGGATGTGTCAGCGTTCAAACCTGTATCAGCACCCATTGTTGCTGTGAAAGATCCTTCCAAGTTTAATGGAGATACCTTGGATGTATCAATGACAGGGTGCTTCTTCAAGTTGGTGAGTGCTTCAGCAACATTTAAAGATTCACTAAATTGTGAACTCTTCTCACTGGCTGTATGAATCAGCTCATCCTCTTCATCCTCCCCTTTGGAAGATTCCTCCATTCTACTCCTGCTACTAGGATTCTCCAAAACAGTTACCCGCTCCCTCAATACTTGGAGTTCACGGCCCTGATTATTGACAATTTGTACAAGGCTGACATTTTGCTTTTGCAAGCTAATGACAACAGCCGTCAATTCATTCAATGTCATAGGTTCCAATCTGCCCTCAGCTAGAATGGGGATTTGACCTCCCAAAATAGAATCATGGGGCATGGATGAGGTCTTAATGATGTTGGGACTGTCTTGACCAGCATCTAAGCTTGTGTCAATAGCCCCAGCCGCATCCATGTCACCAGCCACACTTGTGGAGGTGGTTCTCTCTGCAACAAGGCTAGGACCACTAGAGGAGAACACTCCAGTAGTCCTTTGGCGTTTATTCAACCTAGATTGTAATGGGGTGGAAGATGAGGTAGATGGTGTGGGTGTTGGTTGGTTAAGGGGTGTTTGGGACTGTTCAGGGATGTCATCAGCGTTGGGATTGGCTGTGTCAGCGCCAACATTTTGAGTGTCAGCGTTGACATTGGCTTGGTCAACGTCCATGTTTTCAGGTGAAGGTAATGGTTCAAGGATAGGCTCAAGTTGAGGTGCAGGGTCTGGTTGTGGTTGGGCAGCCTGAATTACTTCAAGCATGGCTTGGGTAAGAGGTATAGGTCTGTTTGTGGAGATCATTTTGTCAAAAATGGTTTTCTTTTGCTTAGGGATCTCATAAAAATGGTCATGATCCCTGATACAAGCATTTTAATGTGGTGAAAAAGTTCGAATTCTCGGTATCCTCTCGAATTGATCTCAGTTTAAAGTGGAATGATTTGTTCTTGGTGACAAAAAGGAGTTTGGTTTTCTATTCTATTAAAAAGTAAGCTAAACTTCAAATCAACCAGTAAATGAAAAATACCCTAGCAGAAAATACCCTATTCGGAAAACAAACAATATGCGAAAAACAATATTCTATTCGGAATAAAATGCTCAATTCGGAAAATATACCTTATGCGGAAAGATGGTCTATGCGGAAAATTAAGGCTATTCGGAATATCATTCTATGCGGAAAGATTGCTATGCGGAAAAATTAGCTTATGCGGAAAATCTGCTCTATTCGGAATAACTGGTTTATGCGGAAAAAAATGATGCTATTCGGAAAAACACCCTTATGCGGAAAAGATGTCCTATTCGGAAAAATTGTGTTATGCGGAATAATATTGTCTATGCGGAAAAATCAAGCTATTCTGAATAAAAATACTATGCGGAAAATAAGGCTATGCGGAAAAATTATCTTACTCGGAATAATGTATTCTATTCGGAAAATAAGGACTATTCGGAATATATGTGATATTCCGAATAAAGACGAAAAACAACCTCTACTCGGAATAATTGAAATATTCCGAATAAAGGCAACCCCCAGAATCCCTATTCGGAATCTGGGAACACAATACTGTAGAAATGCGAAGAACAGCGGACTCGGATTTTATCAAAATCAAACTCAATAATCAAAAAGGTTTAACCAAATCAAACATAAATCATTTAAATACCATAAGTAACAAATCCCACCAATAAAAACACTAAATCAACAACTTTTTAAAATCAAACTTGAATCAAACAAGAACTTAAAAACTTGCAATAAAAATGGAGATGAACAAGATGAATGAAAAGATGGAATTGATAGATTAATGGAAGAGTAACAAGGGTAATGATTAAGGATTACAAGATTGAAAAAGAAAATGAAAAATCACCAAACACCCTAATGGTGTTTGTGATGCTACGAACCTAAGAACTGGAAAAAGGAAAAATGAAGCTAACTCCCTCATTGTGTGAAGGAGGAATCTATTTATACTCCTAGTGGTTGGTTGGTGAGTGGGCTTTCTCCCTTTCTTCTTGTCTTCTCGTCTTTTCAGAAAAGTTGACGTTTTCGATTCTGATTCGGGATTTGTCGTCGATTAAATCCAACTCGTCTTTTAGTTTCTTCGTTAAATAGACTCGAGTTTCTTCGACATATGTAAATCTTCCATCTTTGGCCCTTTTCTTTGATAAATCTTCAAATAGGCCCATTGACTTCAAATCTTTTGCAACTCTTGGACAATAGACTTCGTCTTGAGTCTTTTTCCTTGATAAAGCCCGTGCAATCCCATGTTTTCTTTAATATTTATCCGGTTAGCTCTGAAAACACAATAAACACAAAAACCACGCATAATTCCAAACAAATGATATTAAATACGTGTTTTGGTCTTGTTTTAGCCAGAATTAAGTGGTAAAAGGATGGGTGTTTACACACCTATCAAATCCCCTACACTTAACCATTGCCATGCCCTCATGCAATGCTTAGTGATAAAGCAATTTTTACATTTTTCTCATAATTAATCAACCTTGGCCTTATTCAAATACTACTAAAAATTAAAATACTAAGAGAACTTAAAACTTTAAAATAAACAAAAGCATAGAAAACCATTTTCACTTGAAAATAGCTATATGGAAATAACTTGCAAAGAGATCAATGACTTACATTAGGGCTTTGGTGCTGCGAAGATTTATCACCCTCAAGTTTCACGTTCCCCAAACTAAGCTTAAAAACGAGATCATTGTTATTATAAGTTAGCAATTCAAACACTTACACACATGGCTTAATTAAATGCTTAAACTCCCTTATTCCTAGGTGTATCTCTTATATTTTATTTTTGTCTTAGAATGATCATGAAGATGCATTTTTGGACTTATTTCGATAGTTTATTTAGGCTGAAAGCAAAGTAGGACGATTTGATCAATAGTTAGCTAAAGGACAAAATCTCTTAAAACTGCTTCTCGGGATATCAAAAAGTTCATATCTTGGCATAACTCGGTTCGCGATTTGAGACCTTTCTCGGGCCGATATTTGGCATGTACTTCATACTTCATATCTTCGAGAGACGTTCTTGAGATAATGGTCTTCTCATCATAATAGAGTTTCTTCACTTGGAGACTTTTGAGGGGTACTCCAACTTTGTTGACCACGACTTCATGATTATTTCTTCAATCTCTAATTGGGATTTTGAGATACAACGATCCGCCTCCTTTTCGGACTTGGATCTATTTATCCTCATACCTTGTTAGGGTCTTTTCGGATAGACTTCTCCATGATCTTTATGGGAGTTGATTGCTTTTCGTCGTGAGTCTTGATCCTTCATATTGACTTTAGGAATAATGCTTTTCACATCACTTTGGATCTTCAGCAATAAAATGGAATCCTCATGCCTTGTTAGGGCCTTTTCGGACTCGCCAATCTTCGCGCCCCGCTTTATAAGTTATGCCTTGTCTATGAACTCTTATCATTACCGAGCAACTTTTAAACGATCTTGGGCTAGAAGCTAAGTAACTTTTCAAATCGTACGACCTTACTTATTGCAGATAAATTAATAGCAAGTGATGGGAGAATAGGCAAATAATTACACCAAGTGAGCTTGCGCAAGAATATCGACTTATAATTGACTCTATCATATCTCGTCCTCCACAATTTAAAATCTCAAGTAATGAGACTCGTGGATACTTAGCCTAATAAACCAATTAAGGTCTACATGGTTAAGGATACTAGCTAGAATAAACTTAGATAAGTCTATTCGGGTTGAGTCAATATAAACGCAACGGGCCTAATATGTCAAAGATTTCTAAACTAGCTACACCACTTTATTAATATTTTTGATTTTATTGCGGGATATATACATATGAAAGCAACGATAAAAATTTAAAATTTACGACTAAATGGCCAAAGTTAATAAAAAATTTGAAAAATGTTGAAAAATAGGATTTTCTGGTTAAATGAAGGCATTTTCATGGAAAAGTCCACTTAAAACTTCGATAGAAGTCCCCCCTACACTTAAGATAAACATTGTCCTCAATGTTTAAGCATGTGGGAAAAATCTCCCCTACACTTATGACATTGTGCACGTTGGTTAACTCGAGTTAAGGAAGAGACGACTAAAGTGATCAATTTCAAATGTGAGTAAGAAGAAAACTGAATCACGATAGTTGAGAGATAGAACCGGATTTCGGATAACACGGGAGCACGGTTCTTTCGAAGATTCCAAGATTGCAGTTATCCCTGTAATCACATCACCACACAAACACAAACGACCAAAATAGGTCCTCCCCTACACTTAGGGGGTTAAAGGGATAGATACTCGGGCTGCCTCCGGAGGAGCGCTTGTTTTTGATAACCGAGTCACGAGCCTGACTCAACCCAAAATCAGTTCATGGGGAACGTGGTGAGGGATGGAATCACCTCCTGAGAGGTGTCCTCACCAAAGTATAACTTCACTCGTTGGCCATTCACCTTAAAATTAGGTCCATTAGGTTGAGCGAGCTCGAGAGTACCATATGGAAAAATTTGGGCAATGGTGAATGGGCCGGACCAACGAGATTTGAGCTTGCCCGAAAAGATTTTCAACCGAGAGTTAAAAAGTAAGACTTTGTCTCCAACATGGAACTCTCGGTTTTTGATCTTGGAGTCGTGAATGAGCTTAGTTCGTTCCTTATAGATCAAAGAATTTTCATAAGCCTCATTCCGAACTTCATTCAGCTCATTGAGTTGGATCTTGCGTAGGTCACCAGCTTTGTTTATATCAAAATTAGCCCACTTCAAGGCCCAATAAGCCTTGTGTTCCAACTCAATGGGGAGGTGGCACGCTTTCCCGTACACAAGACGATAAGGCGTACAGCCGATCGGGGTCTTGTAGGCAGTACGGAAAGCCCACAAAGCATCATCGAGTTTATCAGCCCATGCGGCACGATGCTCTCCCACGGTTCTTTCAAGAATTCGCTTAAGTCCTCGGTTGGATATTTCAGCCTGGCCATTAGTTTGTGGGTGGTAGGCTGTGGAAAGACGATGATTTACACCATACTTAGCCATGACTCTTGCGAATTGTTCATTGCAAAAATGAGTCCCACGATCACTAATAATGGCACGAGGCACACCGAATCTAGCGAATAGAGCTTTCAAAAAGTTACAAACCACCCTTGCGTCATTAGTAGGTAAAGCTTTGGCTTCAACCCACTTTGAAACGTAGTCAACGGCTACAAGGATGTATTTGTTTCCTTTAGAAGAAGGGAATGGCCCCATAAAGTCGATACCCCAAACATCAAAAATTTCACACTCTTGAATGAAATTCTGAGGCATCTCGTCTTTATGTGTGATTTTGCCTTGCTTTTGGCAAACATCACATCGTTTGACCATATCGTGAGCGTCACGGTATATGGAGGGCCAATAAAATCCCGAATCAAACACTTTCTTGGTGGTGTAGTTGGGACCAAAGTGACCACCGGTGGGTCCTTTGTGGCAAGCATCAAGGATTTCAGACGCTGCCGGTCCATCAACACATCGACGGATAATCAGGTCGGCACATTGTTTGAATAGGTAAGGGTCGTCCCAAAAGTAAGTCTTAATGTCGGTGAAGAACTTTTTCTTTTGTTGAGACGTCAACCCTTCCTTGAGAATTCCACCCGCCAAGTAGTTTGCAAAGTCCGCAAACCACGGGGTTTCATTCGACTTCGAGTTTATAGACATTGAGGTCTCCAAGGGGAAAGAATCATTGATTTCTTTATTCGGATGATCCCCTTGGTAAGGATCCTCAAGTCTGCTAAGATGGTCCGTGGCTAGGTTTTCTGCTCCTTTTTTATCGCGAATTTCGATTTTAAATTCCTGGAGCAGCAAAACCCAGCGAAGAAGTCTTGGTTTGGAATCTTGCTTTGTCAACAAGTACTTCAACGCGGAATGATCGGTGTACACAATGGTGGTAGAAAGGACAAGATAGGGGCGGAATTTTTCAAAAGCATAGACAACAGCTAAAAGCTCTTTTTCGGTTGTCGTATAATGCAATTGTGCCCCCGTCATTGTCTTGCTAGCGTAATGGATCGGTTGGAAGTGTTTGTTCACTCTTTGTCCAAGAACCGCTCCAATAGCAAAATCACTAGCATCGCACATCAACTCAAAAGGCAGCTCCCAATTAGGGGTAACCAAGACAGGTGCCTTAGTAAGCTTATCCTTAAGTGAGTCAAATGCTTCGAGACACTCTTTGGAAAAGATAAAAGGAGTATCTTTTTCCAAGAGGTGGGTCATCGGGCGAGCGATATGAGAAAAATCTTTAATGAATCGACGGTAGAAGCCCGCATGACCCAGAAAACTTCTCACACCCTTCACGGTTGAAGGTGGAGGCAACTTTGCGATAACATCGACTTTAGCACGGTCTACTTCAAGACCGGCTTTCGAGATCTTATGTCCAAGCACGATGCCTTCTTTTACCATAAAATGGCATTTTTCCCAATTCAGAACAAGACGAGTGTCTTCGCACCACTTAAGCATACGTTCCAAATTGGCAAGGCAAGAAGAGAATGAATCCCCGAAGACCGAGAAATCATCCATGAAGACTTCCATGGTTTGTTCAACCATGTCATGGAAGATAGCTAACATGCACCTTTGGAAAGTCCCGGGCGCATTACATAGGCCAAAAGGCATTCTTTTGTAAGCGAATGTGCCATAGGGACAAGTGAATGTAGTCTTCTCTTGATCTTGGGGATTGATGGGTATTTGAAAATAACCCGAGAAACCATCAAGAAAGCAGTAATATTCATTACCAGCTAGTCGTTCAAGCATTTGGTCCATAAAAGGTAGAGGGAAATGATCCTTTCTCGTGGCATCATTGAGTTTGCGGTAGTCTATACAAACTCTCCACCCAATAACGAGACGAGTGGGAATCAACTCGTTATGTTCATTGGGAACAACGGTTATTCCGCCCTTCTTAGGCACACAATGGATTGGACTAACCCATGGTGAATCCGAAATAGGGTAAATCATACCCGCATAAAGAAGTTTGAGAACCTCTGTTTTGATGACTTCATGGATTTTTGGATTCACCCTTCGTTGGCTTTGAATTGTGGGCTTAAAGTCGTCCTCCATGAGAATTTTGTGTGTGCAGAAGTGAGGATCAATTCCACGAATATCCGAAATCTTCCAAGCAATAGCCTTCTTATGATCCTTCAACACAGCGACAAGTCAGGCTTTCTCTTCATCCTTCAAATCCTTAGCAATGATAACTGGCGACTTCTTCTCTTCTTCAAGAAATACATACTCGAGATGGGGTGGCAACTCCTTAAGTTCTAGATCCGGAGGATTGTCGACGGGAGGCGTATTCGAAGTCGGAGTATCGATAGCAATAACAGTGGGAGATGGAGGGGAAGGATTGTCTTCTTTGAGGAGGTTAGCAATGAAACTGAGATCTTCATCCCAATTGGAAGTAGAATCGTCATTGTCTTGCTTCACATCTCCCAAGGTGGCTTCCAAATCTGTCCAAAGGAAATCACTTTCTCCAAATAGAGATAGTGATGAGTCGATAGAGGAAACGGTCTCAACATTGGGAAGAGAGGTAGGAATATTTTTACAAGCATCCTTGAAGTGTTCTTCACAAGCCTCATCAAGAACGTCAATACAATTAACACTCTCGTAAGAATAAGGCTGTTTAGAAAGCTTTCCCATGTTGAAGACTACTTTATCGTCACCCACTCTCATGATTAGCTCACCGGCTTCAACATCAATGAGAGTGCGACCGGTCCTCAAGAATGGACGACCAACAATGAGTGGCACACGGGGGTCCATCTCGTAGTCGACGACAACAAAATCAGCAGGGAAGGTGAATTTGTCGACTCCTACAATGACGTCTTCGGCTATCCCCACTGGATAAGCAACCGTACGGTTAGCCAATTCCAAGGTCATTTTGGTGGGGACAAGCTCTGGGAGAGATAATTGCTTCCAAACACTTAGAGGCATAAGATTAATACTGGCACCTAGATCGGCTAGGGCCATGCAATTCTCTACTCCCGGGAAATTGCAAGGGATAAGAAAACGACCCGGATCACCAAGCTTGGTTGGCAATTTCCTTAAGAGCACTGCAGAGCAATTCTCATTAAGTTGGGTGTTGGCAATATCGAGGAGCTTTTCCTTGTCGCTCAAAAGATCTTTAAACATTTTCGCGTACTTGGGCATGTGAGAGAGAGCCTCAGCGAAGGAGATATTGAAATTCAGTTGTTTGAACATTTTAAGAAAATTCGAAACCTGAATATCATCCTTGCTCTTTTGCTTCTCTTTCCTCAACCTTGAAGGATAAGGTATATTGGAAGAAGAGGAAGGCTTTAGGGGAATAGGATCACTCACAACCACGGGTGGAGGAGGGGTAGAAGGGAGAGGTGGAGAAATTGGGGAAGGAGAAGGAGGAGGAATAGGAGCAGGTGACTCGTTCTCCTTAGTCACAACCACCGGTGGAGGTATAGGAAGCTCGGGTTCCTTGGTACCTTTGCCACTTCGAGTGGTGATTGCTTTCATCTCCCCTCTTGGATTTGCAACGGTGTTACTCGGAAGAGTACCCAAAGAAGAAGGTTGACTACTTTGGAAGAAACTAGCCATCATGTTCCTCAGATCATTAGTTTGGCTATCCAACGTGTTTCTCATGTCTGCTCTCAAATCGTTTCCTTGCTTGACCAAGTCTGCTTTCAGGTTGAGCACCTCTCTCTGAAGATTTCCCACTATCGCATCGTTAGTCCTCATATAAGTTTCCATTTCTTGGTGAAGAGCGGTGGGTTGGTTGGGAGGAGCATTGTATGCAGGTGGTTGGTAAGCAGGTTGTTGGTAGACTTGGTTGTTTCATTGAGGTGGTTGTTGCTGCTTGTGGGGTGGGATGTATGGTTGTCGAGGTTGTTGTTGTTGTTGAGGAGGGCGATTAAGGTTTTGTTGTTGGTTTGGGTTGGCAGGAGGGAAACCAGGTGGTGAAAGATAGTTGTTGCTGCGGTAGCTAAGCAAGTTACGGTCACCTTGAGGTTTAGTTTGATAAGCAGGTTGAGGATAGGTGCCATATGCTGCATTCACATTCTCTGCAGGGTAATCTTGGGTGGCGGTACAAGTTGTGTAAGAATGAGGACCACCGCATATCTCACAAGGTTGGCTGACAGCGTTCACTTGAGCGTTTTTGGCGTTGTTGCTGTTGTTGTTGCTGACGGTGTGTGTGACAAGCGATTCAAGAAGAGTAGTGATTTTGTCTAATAGCTTGTCGCTGTCATTAGTGCTAGCACTAGCGACATTGGTCCGAACACTCTTGGTTTGCACGCGAGATTTATTCGCAATGATGTTCCAAGCAGCATTGGAAGTCTTAGCGAATAAATTACCCCCTGAGGCACTGTTTAGTGAATCTTGGTTACTCATGCTTAAACCATTGTAAAAAGTATTGATTTGATGTACTTTGGTAAAACCATGTTGTGGGCATTTTCTTAAAAGATCTTTAAAACGATCCCAAGATTCACTGAACGACTCATCGTACTTTTGTTCAAAGTTTATAATCTCATTCCGCAATGCGGTAGTACGAGAGGGTGGAAAAAAGTAGTTGATAAACTTTGTTTCCAAATCCGTCCACGAGAGAATACTCTGTGGCGGTTCTTTAGCAAGCCAATGCCGGGCTTGTCCCTCTAAAGAAAAGGGAAAAAGTTGTAACCTTATAACTTCTTGTGGGACCCCACTGAACTTGACCGTGTTGGTGAGTTGAAGAAATCTCTTGATGTGGTCGTGTGGATCATCAATGGTTCGTCCCAAGAATGGCTGAGCGGAGACCATCTGGATAAAGCCTGACTTGAGCTCGAAATTGTTGGCGGCAATTGGAGGTATGACAATTGGGTCCGTGTTGCCATCTACATGAGCTTGCAGCAATTCAATCATCGGGCGATTATCCGGAAGGGGCTCATTATTGTTGTTATTGTTCATGTTGTTGAAAGGCGGGTTGTTGTTGTTATTATTGTTTGGAGGTGGTACACCGGCCATGTCTAAGTGATCGAGAGGCTCGGGCTCTTGATAAGACGTGGATCGAGTGCGCATACACCTGCAAAAGAACTAACAAGGCAAAAACAATACAAAAATATTTTTGGTTTTTATGTTTTTTAATGTTTTTGTATTTTTGAAAATTTTATATTTTTTAGTGTTTTTTTGAAAGTTTTTATGAAAAAGTAACGTTCACGGGGAACGGATCCCAAAATCCAAGTTCTCACAAAAAACTTTTGATCTTAACAAGAAGAGCCGGCAGCGGCGCCATTTGATACAAGCATTTTAATGTGGTGAAAAAGTTCGAATTCTCGGTATCCTCTCGAATTGATCTCAGTTTAAAGTGGCATGATTTCTTCTTGGTGACAAAAAGGAGTTTGGTTTTCTATTCTATTAAAAAGTAAGCTAAACTTCAAATCAACCAGTAAATGAAAAATACCCTAGCAGAAAATACCCTATTCGGAAAACAAACAATATGCGGAAAGCAATATTCTATTCGGAATAAAATGCTCAATTCGGAAA
Organism: Glebionis coronaria; assembly: GCA_025667525.1. Lineage (NCBI taxonomy): Eukaryota > Viridiplantae > Streptophyta > Magnoliopsida > Asterales > Asteraceae > Glebionis > Glebionis coronaria. Next base: position 460,121,226 of record CM046879.1, on the reverse strand, counting down.
ATATACCTTATGCGGAAAGATGGTCTATGCGGAAAATTAAGGCTATTCGGAATATCATTCTATGCGGAAAGATTGCTATGCGGAAAAATTAGCTTATGCGGAAAATCTGCTCTATTCGGAATAACTGGTTTATGCGGAAAAAAATGATGCTATTCGGAAAAACACCCTTATGCGGAAAAGATGTCCTATTCGGAAAAATTGTGTTATGCGGAATATTGTCTATGCGGAAAAATCAAGCTATTCTGAATAAAAATACTATGCGGAAAATAAGGCTATGCGGAAAAATTATCTTACTCGGAATAATGTATTCTATTCGGAAAATAAGGACTATTCGGAATATATGTGATATTCCGAATAAAGAGGAAAAACAACCTCTACTCGGAATAATTGAAATATTCCGAATAAAGGCAACCCCCAGAATCCCTATTCGGAATCTGGGAACACAGTACTGTAGAAATGCGAAGAACACGGGACTCGGATTTTATCAAAATCAAACTTAATAATCAAAAAGGTTTAACCAAATCAAACATAAATCATTTAAATACCATAAGTAACAAATCCCACCAATAAAAACACTAAATCAACAACTTTTTAAAATCAAACTTGAATCAAACAAGAACTTAAAAACTTGCAATAAAAATGGAGATGAACAAGATGAATGAAAAGATGGAATTGATAGATTAATGGAAGAGTAACAAGGGTAATGATTAAGGATTACAAGATTGAAAAAGAAAATGAAAAATCACCAAACACCCTAATGGTGTTTGTGATGCTACGAACCTAAGAACTGGAAAAAGGAAAAATGAAGCTAACTCCCTCATTGTGTGAAGGAGGAATCTATTTATACTCCTAGTGGTTGGTTGGTGAGTGGGCTTTCTCCCTTTCTTCTTGTCTTCTCATCTTTTCAGAAAAGTTGACGTTTTCGATTCTGATTCGGGATTTGTCGTCGATTAAATCCAACTCGTCTTTTAATTTCTTCGTTAAATAGACTCGAGTTTCTTCGACATATGTAAATCTTCCATCTTTGGCCCTTTTCTTTGATAAATCTTCAAATAGGCCCATTGACTTCAAATCTTTTGCAACTCTTGGACAATAGACTTCGTCTTGAGTCTTTTTCCTTGATAAAGCCCGTGCAATCCCATGTTTTCTTTAATATTTATCCGGTTAGCTCTGAAAACACAATAAACACAAAAACCACGCATAATTCCAAACAAATGATATTAAATACGTGTTTTGGTCTTGTTTTAGCCAGAATTAAGTGGTAAAAGGATGGGTGTTTACACACCTATCAATCCCTAGTACAATATTCTTGTAAATCAAACACCATTTGCAAAAATCTTGGGTAAGCCAAAGTCATTTTACTGCCCTTATTTTTACACATCCCTTCAAAAATCATGTTTGAAAAATTATACCTAAGCCCACGTGACATACAAACCAAAGCACTTGCAATGGACCTGTTTATTTCATTAAAAGCAGTACATTTTGGACTTAAGCACTAAAGAAGGACATGTATCAAATATTTCCAATCCGAGGGAAATTCTTGCTTATGATATTTATTTAAAGTTTTACCAGCAGGAATAGGATAACCCAATTCCCTAAGACCTTGTTCTATTGTTGCAATGGCAAGGGTAGTCACACCATCAACGTCATTAAGACGCAAAGCTTGGCGAACCAAGACTTCAGTGACCACCCATGTTCTTCCATGAACAGTAGATGTTAATGTAGTCACTCCATTAGCTGTTGTGGAACTTACATTATTCCAAAACTGTCTAATGTGTGCGACAGGGACTAGTGGTTCATGAGAAAGTGCATACCTTATGGAGGATGCATTTAAAAATGCCACCATTTGTGAATACTGAGGGAACAAATCATTATCAGCGTCCAAGTAAGCTACCATATTATGTTGGCTCTTGAACTCCAATGTCAGATTGTTTGAGTTGAACTTTGGTGCCATGATGAAAGCTGTTTAGGTTATGTGATATGGGAAAAATCTAGGAGAAAAATGTTAGACAAGAAAATATGAATACCCAGAATGAAAAGTTAGCCAAATTTATAGGAGAGATGCATAATTATGATTGGTCAAAAATGAGGCAGTTATATTCAAAGAGTAATGATGAAAATATTGAATCAAATATAACTTATCTCATGCATTAATTAAAAGTAACAACTCCCCAAAAATTACGGCCAAAGATTAGTCAAAAATAACAACTGGGTAGGGCCCACTAGGTGTCAATGGTCAAAAATAGGCCATCAACGCCCAACGGCTATATTTTCTTGTCAGCGTTTGCCTAAAGCCTTGTCAGCGTCACGATTGGTCGTAACAACGTTTGGAGAAAAACTTGTCAGCGTCTAAAAATAAAAATATTTAAAAAGAAAAAGACCTTAACAAAGTAATTTATCCTAAGGGAAATATCTTGCAAGTTGATAATAATTACTGGGCGGCAAGCACTGTCCACTTATGCACACTTGCTTAAGCAAGATAGACACAAATGTCCTCAAGTGTCCCTTGCTAACCAAAATACTTACCAACAAAGTTATTTCATAAAATCCTTTGTAACTCCCAGGTAAACCCATAACAAAAATATTCCCAAGTCTCCCAACAGACCACAACCAATTCTAGGCCAAAAATGTCTTGGCAGCATGCATAGTTTGTCAACTTTGCATGCTACAGTGCCTCATGGTTTAATAAAACTAACCCATACTCACCTGTGGACACAATCTAGAATTATGATAAGAGAATTATAAGAATACCCAAGAGTCCTAAAGGTTCCTTAAACCTCCCCTTAAACTATGATACATGAGTTTCTCAAAATATATATGAACATTAAAAATTTATGTCAAGATAGGAATATAAATATTCCAACCATCATCCATAAACAAAAACATGTCCAAATAGCTCTTCAAAGATCCATAAGCAACTCTGTATCCAATGGCATAAAGCTAACATCACCTACACATTTAGATTGAAAACCACAAAACTAACATTGTTGCTGACAGCACCCCAACAACACTTATCAGCGTTGAAGGAACTCTTGTCAGCGTTAGACAATAATATCTCTAACAACGGCAAAATAACACTTGTCAGCGTTAAATTTACCTTTGTCAGTGTTAGAAAAATAAAGTGGAAAAATCTAAATCATCACAAAGACCAATAACAATGCATTATCCTATACATACTTTTACAAAAAGGTTCCAAAACACATATTAAGTGAGATTAACCATTCCAATATTTGTTACCAAATATTGAAATCTTCTAGTATCAAAAGGTTTAGTTAATAAATCAGCCACATTATCTTCTGTGTCTACCCTATCTGGTTGTATTAAACCTTTCTCAAAGCAATCTCTTATAAAATGATGCCTAATTTCTATGTGTTTGGTTTTAGAATGATGTACAGGATTTTTAATAATGCATAAAGTACTGTTATTGTCTACAAAAATCTTGGTATGCATAAAATTATACCCATAATCCAACAGCTGGTTCTGAATCCATAAGACTTGTCCACAACAAGCAGCTGCAGCTACAAATTCTGCTTCAGTTGTAGAGTTTGCCACCACTGTTTGTTTCTTGCATTACCAAGATATCAATCTACTCCCAAGAAATTGACATCCACCAGTTGTGGATTTTCTATCAAACTTGTCACCACCATAGTCACTGTCCGAATATGCAATAAGCTCCAATGGAGAATCTTTTGGGTACCATAAGCCAAGATCTGGATAACATCTCAGGTACCTAAAGATTCTTTTCACAGCAAAAAGGTGACATTCTTTGGGATTCACTTGATGGCGTGCACAAGCACACACAGCAAACATGATGTCAGGTCTTGAGGCTGTAAGATACATTAATGAGCCAATCATTGATCTATAGTGCCTAACATCCACATATTTTCCAGCTCCAATTTTTCCCCAAGGGTGTTCCCTATCCATAGGAGTGGAAGCACTCTTTTCATGTGGAGAAAAACCAAATTTCTTCAAGATTTCAGCTACATACTTGTCTTGAGAGATGAAGATACCATCTTCTTTCTGCTGAACTTGTAATCCTAGAAAGAAGTTCATCTCACCCATTGCACTCATCTTGAATTTATCTGTCATAAGCTTGGGAAAGTCTTCACTCATCTTTGGATTTGTGGATCCAAAAATGATATCATCAACATAGACCTGAACAAGTAAGACATCCTTACCTTTCTTCTTTGTAAACAATGTCTGATATATGGTGCCCCTTTTAAAACCATTTTCCACCAAGTAGGTGGACAATGTACCATACCATGCTCTTGGGGCTTGATGAAGTCCATACATAGCTTTCTTCACTCTATAAACCTTGTCTGGATTCTCAGGATCTTCAAAACCAGGAGGTTGCATGACATATACCTCCTCAACAATTGTTCCATAGAGGAAAGCACTCTTCACATCCATTTGATAAACAGTGAAGTTCATACAAGAGGCATAAGCTAGGAAAATTCTTGTAGCTTCAATTCTTGCAACAGGAGCAAAGACCTCTTCATAATCTATACCTTCCTCTTGTGTATATCCCTGAGCTACCAAACGTGCCTTGTTTCTGACCACAATACCCCTTTCATCTTTCTTGTTCCTTAGAACCCATCTTGTCCCAATTGGTCTCACATATCTAGGACAATCAACCAGCTCCCAAACATCCTGTATAGCAAATTGGTGAAGCTCATCCTGCATTGCTTCCACCCAACTAGGTTCTTTGAGAGCATCAAAAATCTTCTTGGGTTCCTGTTGTGACAGAAAACAGGCAAACAAACATGTTTGTACAAGAGGGGTATCAACCTTCTTGTGGATATTAGCAATGAAGCTATCATGAGTCTGGTGAGATCTTCTAGTTTGAACAGGAGTCATGATATTCCCAATGATTTGAGAGGGAGGATGATTCTTCAAAGTAGATCTAGGAATTCCATTTTCAAGAATTCTGTTGTCTTCAATATCATCCTCCATGTTGCTAATATCTTCTTCAGACTCTCTTCCATCCTGAACCTCTTCATTTATTCTTGAAGGTTCACCTTGTTCAAAATTGGAAGATACAAAATGCTCATAAGTGTTGTCAACGTTGGATTTTTGCTTGTCAGAGCTGGAATTACTTTTGTCAGCGCCAGAATCATTGTTGTCAAAGTTTGAGCCATCAGTGTCTGAAGTGGTCTTGTCAGCGCCAGAATTGTCAGCTCCTGAATGACCATGCATGTTATCAACTGGTGGTATTGAAGAACCACCTTCATCCTTTCTAGCAGCAGCAGCAGCAGCATAATACTCATCTGTCCATATAGGAAATGTAACATATTCTTGTGTGGGAGATGACTCAACTGCTGGTGGTCCATCCTTCTTAGCAACCTGTGTACCTGAAACATTACCAATTCTCTTTTCCAAAACACTTGAAGTTACCTTCACAATGTCTGGATTAGTAACAGGCATATAATTTAAAGCTCTAGACAAAGGTTCCAAGTCAAACAACCAATTTGGACCACTTTCAGGATCACTAGGTTTACTCTCTAAAAACCTAACATGTACTTTTCAAGTATACGTTTTTCCTTTTTAATGTAAACCCTATATCCTTTGCTCTGCACTGAGTAACCCATGAAATAGCCTTCATCACCTTTTGCAACAAATTTACCTAGGGCATCACTAGTTTCTAAAACAACTACATGACAACCAAAAGGCTTGAGAAAGCCAATATTTGGCTTCCTTCCCCAAAGTAACTCATAAGGTGTCTTATTGTGTATTTTGTTGACCAATGCCCTATTTTGAACATAACAAGCTGTGTTAACAGCTTCAGCCCAAAAGGCTATAGGAAAGTGGGCATCAGCCAACATGGTTCTGGCTGCTTCAATTAGGGTTCTATTCTTTCTTTCAGCAACCCCATTTTGCTGTGGGGTTCTAGCTATGCTAAACTGCCTAGTAATCCCTTTCTTGGCACAAAAATCCTCTAGTAACTGATTTCTAAACTCACCCCCATTGTCACTTCTAAGAATTTTGACCTCATTACCACTCTTCTTTTCAATCTGGGTAATGAAATCAATCAAAATTTGGGCAGTTTCACTTTTCTTGGCTAAAAAGAAAGTCCATGTAAACCTGGAAAAATCATCAGTGATGACAAAACAATATGATTTACCCTTCAAACTTTCTATATTAGTTGGACCAAAGAGGTCCATATGCAATAAGTGAAGTGGTTTAGAACTAGAGTGCACCTGTTTAGACTTGAATGAGACCTTGTGCTGCTTGCCCTTAAGACATGCAACACAAGAGTGGTCATTGTGGAAAGCCTTTTCAGGCAAACCATCAACTAAACCAAGTCTCACAAGTCTATTGATATTTTTAAAGTTTATGTGCCCTAATCTCCTGTGCTAAAGATTACTTTCATCTACTGAAGCTTTAGCATAAAAACATGACATCATTTTATTATTCATCTTAATTCCATTAAGATTCACATTATATATGTCTTTATGCCTTGGTGTTCTAAATTCTATGTATTTCTCCTCAGGGAGCTTGTAATCTTTGCTTAACACCAAGCACTCAGTATCTGTGAAAAGAACCTTATTTTTGTTATCACACACTTGTGATACACTAAACAAATTATAATCCAGTTCTTTTACCAGGAAGACATTCTCAAAACGTAGATTATTGGTGATAAGGGTTCCTTTTCCTGTGATGGTGCCGTAGCCCCCTCCAAAGTATACCTTATCACCATCTTGAATAGGAGTGAAGTTCGTCAGATAGTCTTCCTTTCCTGTCATGTGCCTTGAGCATCCACTATCCCAATATCCATAATCATTGATCTTCTTTTGAATGCCCTACACATAAAGAAAACACATTAGTTTTCTTTGGGAACCCAAGTCTCAGAAGACTTGGATTCATCTGGTTGTTCAATAAGAACAAACTTAGTTCTTACAACAACCCCATTCTCATCCCTTTTAGGATGAAAAGTCCAGTTAACCCCAATTGGTCTTGACATGACCTTTGAAATATAATGAAACCTGTTGCATATCATAGAAAGACCAGTAGAATTAGGGTTTTGGTCTTGTTTTGGTCTTCATGTTAAGCTAGTAGAAGCTTTAGACCCATTTCCCTGTGGTTGCAAATACCTAGGTTTGGCAGTGTGTCTGTCAGCGTTGAAATTGTTTTTGTCAGCGCCCCGATTGCCTTTATCAGCGTTGAACCTAGGGTTTGCTACAGGAACCCATTGCCTATTGGACCAAGTGTTTGACTTTTGGAAAGGTATTAGGACATGTGTGTTAGACCCTCTAGAAAAGAATGGGGCTGGTCTAACAACTTGTGAACTTTTGTTCACAAAGGTTTTGGGTCTGACAGTGTTTGACCTATGTTGACTTTTGTCAGCGCTGAAATGGTTCCTATCAGCGTTGACATTTGAAGCGTTGACACATTTGTATGCCAAATGTGAAAAGCTACCACAGGTGTAACAAGCTTTTCTAGACATAGTCTTAGGTCTAGAAGCAAAGAAGCCTGTTCCATGGTTACTAACTTGGCTTTTTGGTGACCTAGTATTCCTATACATCTCTACATACTTAACACTAGGTTTTCTAACAGTTTGTGAGCCAAGGTCAACAGCTTTGCCAGTGGTTGGGTGTGTGATTTTAATAGGTGTAGGATCATGGCTTGTGATTGGTGTGGGCTCATTTGGACTTTCACACAACAACCCTCCCTTAACAAACAAAATGTGGTTAGCTTTCTTCCACTCATCTAGGTCAGTCAGTTTTTGATTATACTCTTCAACTGGGGAAGTCACTCTAGGTGGAGGAATGAATTCCTTCTCTTGGAGTTCTGGCAAGCCAGTCCAAGATAAGTCCTTTGATTGGACACCATAGAAATCCCCAGCTGGTGGTGGAACACCAGTATAATCTTTCATCCCAATCCCACTCATGTCCTTAGAGTCTCTTTGTTTACTAACACACTCTCCTAGGGTTTGTGTGGCCTTATCAAATCTCTGGATTTTAAGACTCACATTATCTTTATTTTTGTTAGCCTCATCTAACTTAGCTATCAAATCAAGATTAACCCTGTTTGTGATATCTTGAATATCTTTACTTTGATGTAACTCATGATTTAAGATATTTATTTTATCCTTTAAATCAAACTCCATTTTCTTATACTCAGCTACTGTCCTTTCTGTTTGGGTGAGAGCAATTTTATAATTAGATACTTTGCATCTTTCAGCACTTGCCTCATCTAATAATTTTACTATCTCTTGATTTAGTTTTTCAGTATTTAAACGACAACCTTTAGAACAGAAAGCATCATCATATACCTCATTATCTGATGAAGAGGAGGAGTGTGCCATGAGAGCATATTCAACATGCTCTTCTTTAACTTCAGCAACCAATGCTTTGTCCTCTTCCTCATCCTTAGCCAAAAAGTTCCAGCTCCAGTCCCATCCTCCAACACCATCAATTTGTTGAACAGCTACCATGGCCTTGGAATCTTGGATCTTAACCATTTGGCTTGAAGGCTTACCTGCATAAGATCTTCTTGGAGATCTACATTCCCACATAAAGTGCCCCATCCGATGACAATTGTAGCACTCAACTTTGGATTTGTCAAATCCAGCAACATCCTTAGCATCAAAGGTCATCTTCTTCTTGAACCTTTTATTAAACCTGTTTGCTCTTAAACTTACAAGAGCCATAGTCCACTTGATGTCCATCTCTTCCAATTGCTCATCACTTATTTGCTCAAGATCCTCATATGTAATCCTTGAATCACTGGGCAAAGAAGCAATGAATGCACACACAGTATCTAGATCTAAACCAGCAGGTTTAATTCCATCAGCGCCAAAGTTGTGAGTGTTAACGCTTGAGTATGAGGCGTTGACAGGATATGATCCAGCGCTTACAGGATGTGTTCCAACGCTGATAGGATGTGATCCAGCGTTGACACATGCAGATCCAGTGACTGGATGTCCATAGGAGTTCATGGAATCAAATTGACCTTCACTTTGTGAGAAGAAGGCCATGTTGCTACTGGAAGGTTTATTATCACTCTCCAAAAGCCATTCATTCTCCAACAGTCTTAGTTTGTTGAAGATGTCATCAAACCTAGAGGTTTTGTGGGTGTTATTGACAAGAATGGATCTTGCCTCAATCTTCCATACATCACCAAGGCTTTTGAGAAAAGTAGCATTCAAGTCAGGGTCATCAATCTGTGTTCCCATGAAGGAAAGTTGACTTGTAATGTCAAGCAGTCTACTTCTCACACTGCTGAGATTCTCATTGGGTTGAGCCTTAAAGACAACATACTCATGCATGAGTTGCTTCTTCTTTTCTTCTTTTGTGTCAGCATTGCCACCATGTGCTACTTCAAGAGCTTCCCAAAGCTCTTTTGCAGACTCAAAGCGTTTGTACTTGTGCTGATTCTCATGACCCAAGGCGTGTTTCATGATGTTCAAAATTTTCATGTCCATCCTTTTCTTGGCTATATCTTCAGCAGATACAGCTCTTCCATCTTCAGGCTTTTCCTTCTTATCAGCTTCAGGACAATTAGGAACAACTGTCCTTGTGGCAATAACATTAGCAATCTTTTGAGCTTTGTTGAATGTGTTCCCATATTCAACAATTTCCCAAAGAGTGTAGTCATGGATGGCTACATATTGCTCAAAATTGGACTTCCAAAGCTCGAAGTTCCTGGCATCAAACATGGGAATTTTGATACTAGGGTTTGTGGTGTTGCTTTGTAGCAAAACAGGAGCAGGAGGTTGTTCTGAGCCAGACATGATGTTTTTAGGGTTTTGAGAAATTTAGGGTTTCGTTGTTTTAGGGTTTTTGGTGTTTTAGGGTTCTTGCGTTACTTAAAGATCAAAAGTTTCTCAACAAGCTCTGATACCACTTGTTGATCCCAAACTTAGATCGATTAAGCTTTGTGTATACGAGATTAGATCAAGTAATACACGTAGAGAAACCTTTGCTTATGAATAAAGTAACTAAGTGTTATGCGGAATTAACACTTAATCTAAAACACAAAGATGTGAAACAAACTTTCACTTGTATTAGAATAATCGAACTTGATTACAATGAAAGTGGTTTAACTTGTGAAAACTTATTATAACTGATGATTAACATTAACCTAAAAGATCTTCTTTTATAGATTAAGAAGTCTTGTACAAGAAGCTACGAATCAACTATTCTAGGTAAAGATAATAATGGAAAATACAATGTCGAGTTTATCTTTACCATATACAAATAAAGAAACAAAAGATTCGTATAAGATAACTTCCATCAGTGCTTGTCTTCCAGGCTATCAGCGTTGACTTTCCTAACTGTCAACGCTTGGCTGTCAGCGTCCAATGTCATCTTATCAGCGCTTGAACTCTTCTTATCAGCGTCTAGTGAACTGACCCATAATTTATTCCCAACAAAATCTACGAAGGTTTATCCGGAAGAAAAGGGTTTGGGGGAAAATTCCGAATAAGACTAAATATAAGCAAATACGCAAGACTCTAATAAGCACTTTATCAAAACTTTAACCAAAATGATTTTTAAGAAAAACTAATAATCCACAATTTAAAAACTTTTAAAAACACTAAATAAGCAAAATTTAAAAATCAACTTTTTATAAAATTATTAGGCTACCAAAATCAACTTATTTTTAAAACTAATAAACATAAAAATTAAGCAAATAAGCACCTTAATCTCAAACTGTAAACACACCAACTCAATAAGCACAATCAAATAAACCAAACAATCACATCATCAACAAAATTAAACCAACTACATGATTAATTAAGCAAAATTATAGATTATTAAGAAAGGTAGAATGAGAATTATGAAATAAACTTGGTTAGATTGAAGATTAAGATCAAAGATTACAATATTAAGATAAATGTTTGATAAGCTTGAAAGAAAACTAGAGAGAAGAAAATTAAACACACTTAAAAAATAAAACTAGAAAAATTAACTAACTAACACCCTCCTAATGACACATTAGGAGGGTATATATAGGAGGAGGGAGGGGTCTTGTGTCTTCTCTCTTTCTTCTTGTTTTCTCGACTCGATTAAATTCTTTGTCTTTCTCGACGTCGTCTTGGGATTAGTCGATATAAATTGAGCTCGTCTTATAATTTTCTTCTTCTATTAGACTTGAGTTCTTCGACTTCATTAAACTTCCGTCTTTAGACTTTTTCTTCGATAAATCTTCAAAATAGGCCTTGGACTTCCGTTCTTTTTGCACTCTTGATCTTTTGACTTCGTCTTTTGTCTTTTTCTTCGATAAAAGCCCGTGAAAGCCCGTGTTTTCTCCCTTTTTTCATATTTTTATCCTGAAACACAATAAAAACACAAACCACACATAATTCTGACTTTTACGATATAAAATACACGTTTTAGTCTTGTTATTATTGGAAATAAGTGGTAAAAGGATAAGTGTTTGCACACTTATTAAGCTTATAGCTTATTTTCAGCTTATCCAGTCGTACAACAAACTTCTTTTTGTAGTTAATCTGTCTTATTTTCCATCTTTTACTAGTATTATGAGTTTGTATGATTTTCATTTTGGTGTTACTAGGAAACAAGCTTATCTTCTTTTTATTTAGTGTGAAAGTCCCTAAAACGTAACTGAAACGACAATTAAGGACATTTGAAACAAGTAAATACTTTTCAAACGTAAGAATTTATTATTGTATAACAAGTATTACAATGTGTTATAGATCACACAGTTTGATGACAATGTGTCGTGTACTCTTTGGACAAGTAAACTTGTTAAAGGTACAAGTTTACTAGCAAACTTAAGAAAACATGCACAGTTGATTCTTCTTCAAGTTCGAGAGAGTTAATGCACAAATCTTACAAAGTGAACAACACTAACTCTATGCTACATACACTATTTATAGTGTTACGAGGTTTACATTGATGGCTGAGTTGATAGCGACTTAACAAGACAAGTGGGATCAGACATCTTTCACACGATGCTCTTCTATTCTTGGTAAGCTGCTACAACACTTTAGGAAAACAGAGCTGATACAGTTTCCCTTTTCTTCATAACCTCGTACATTAGGATGCTTTAATTCAAAGATACTATTTGTCCCTCTCAAATAGTTCCCACTTAAACACTAAGAGAACTCCAAAGTGTACTGAGTGTTAACAGGGTATTGCCACCTTTGTTAACACTCAACCACTAAGAGTCCCTGATACATCTTGGCTGTTATTCATCACAACCAATGAGTATGTATTCAAGTAATATTCGACTTCCTTGACAATGTCTCTGACATGGACTCCTTTGTGGTTTCTCATAGAGAGTTCATTCTCTGTGAGTCTTGTGATACTTTCTTTTCTCCTTGGCACATGCAAGTTTATAACACACAACTTATTTACGTTTAAATCAATGACTAAGGGAATTCTAACAAGCTTAGTTTCCCAACAAATTCCCCCTATTTAAACATAAATATAACTAGATCTAAATAAGTTATAGTAAGTGAGATGACAACTTCTTCTTACACATAATAGATTTAATAAAACATAGTTCATAGTTCTATTGAAACTTAAAACGATTAAAAGAGTTATGATTTCTTCAGTAATCATTGTTCATGATTTTTTCTTCTACTTCAGCTATATCATTTCTTGTGCTAAGAACAGCCTGAAGTTCATTAACAAACACTTGAGATTATTCTGTGTTTATCTTGAGACAACTCAGTAGCTGAATGGTGGATGCCAAACCTAGTTATTACAAGAGATTTTCTCGTATGAAAGTGCGTTGAACCAGTCTTTTCGAATTGATTACCAGTTGAAAGTGTGACTTAGTCGTTCTTGGTGGAAAATAAAGAAATATGATTATCTATTTTAAACTAAAAGTAAAAATTGAAAATGAAAATGTCGTTGAGTAAAAATAAAAGCTTGAAAAGTTAAACTAAAAATTTAGACTTAAAATAAATGACGAAAAAATTAAAACTTTAAAAAGTAAAATTTGAAAATAAATCTAAGATAAAAACAATTTAAAATAAAGTTTAAGAAAAGTGGAGGGAAAAATAAAGATTTGAAAATAATTTAGAGAACTAAAATTGAACATAAGTCGGAATGCCAATCTCAAACCCAGTTCGGAATCCATGATTGGGAGGTAATTCGGGAAACAAAAACAGCAACCAATTCGGAATCACCCAATCCTTGACCTAATTCTGAATACACATTTGGCATATAGTTCGGAATAAGAAAATCTTCAATGCAACTCGGAATGACAATCCGACACCTAACTCGGAATGCAAAATGTTGACCTAATTCGGAATATAAAACCAGGACTCAATTCGGAATCTGCAAGCCTAAACCTAGTTCAGAATCTGTTGCTACCTGACCTAGTTCGGAATGTTTAAACTTGATGTAATTCGGAATCCAAGTCCTAAACTAAATCGGGATACTTGCATGCTGAAGTTAATTCGGAATGTTGCGTCCTTAAGGTAATTCGGAATACAATCTTGTATGTAGTTCGGAAATTGATGATATCTAACCTAGTTCAGAATGTGAAGGTTACTGACTTAACTCGGAATGAGCTTGTTCTTTGAGGGAAAAATGAGTTAAGTCTGAATAAGAGTTTGTATGTAAGTAGGGATATTGGGGTTTATAGATAGTTCGGGAATAGAGGGTTTTAAAGAACCCGAACTTAACCAAAATAAGCAAAATAAAATAAGCACTTACCAAAACTTTTACCAAATCAGTTTTTAGAAAAAGCTAATAAGACTTAATTTAAAAACTTTCAAAAACACTAAATAAGAAAAAAATTTAAAATCAACTTTCTATAAAATATTAAGCTACCAAAATCAACTTATTTTAAAAACTACTAAACATAAAAAATTAAGCAAATAAGCACCTTAATCTAAAAAATCTAAACACACCAACTCAATAAGCACAATCAAATAAGCAAAACAATCACATCATCAACAAAATTAAACCAACTACATGATTAATTAAGCAAAATAATAGATTATTAAGAAAGGTAGAATGACAGATATGAAATAAACTTGATTAAATTGAAGATTAAGATCAAAGATTACAAGATTAAGATGAAGGTTTGATAAGCTAGAAAGAAAACTAGAGAGAAGAAAAATAAAACACACTTAAAAACAAAACTAGAAAAATTAACTAACTCTTCTAATGACACATTAAAAGACTATATATAGGGGATGTGGAAAGTGCTTGTTTCTTCTCTTTTCTTCTCGTCTTTCTCGACTTAGTCTCGGGATTAGTCGAATGATAACTTGAACTCGTCTTCTAATTTTCTTCTTTTAGTAGACTTTGTTCTATGACTTTGTTAAACTTCCGTCTTTAGACTTTTTCTTCGATAAATCTTCAGAATAGGCCTTTGACTTCCATTCTTCTTGCACTTTTGATCTTTTGACTTCGTCTTTTGTCTTTTTCTTTGATAAAAGCCCGTGAAAGCCCGTGTTTTCTTCCTTTTTTATATTTTTATCCTGAAACACAATAAAAACACAAACCATGCATAATTCCTACTTTTACGACATAAAATACATGTTTTGGTCTTGTTATTATTGGAAATAAGTGGTAAAAGGATAAGTGTTTTCACACTTATTACTAGTTCACTTTCCTTTTGGAAGCAATACTGACATCCTCTGTTAAGGAACACCATTCCCTTCTCAGGCTCGATGTAAGTTTGTCCATCGATGGGACCTTTAATTTCCTTAGGTATAATGAGGTTCCTGTTCATCCCATCTACCTGTATGTCTTCAGTCACAAACTGTTCTTTAAGAAAAAGGTTGAAACTTTTTCTTTTTCTTTCCTTTTTGGTTAGCTCTTTTTCAAACAGCTGTGGTGAGGGGATCAACTTTGAGGTTTGCAGCAGTTTCTTTCACCTAGGTAAAATTTGCTTTCAAGGTTTTAAGAAGACTAGAGTTGGACGCTCCTGACTTCTTTTCAGCCAATTTCTCTAGTTCAAGCCATTCTGACAGACCAAATGTATTTAGTTTGAAGTTTTCATAGAGGTCCATGTTTGCCTGTTGGTTGTCTCTCTAGATGACCATCTGAGCTTTGTGGGATGTTTTGTGAATGTTGTACTTGAACCTAGTGATTAATAAGTGTGAAAACACTTATTCTTTTACCACTTATTTCCAATAATAACATGACCAAAACGTGTATTTTATGTCGTAAAAGTCGGAATTATGTGTGGTTTGTGTTTTTATTGTGTTTCAGGATAAAAATATGAAAAAGGAAGAAAACACGGGCTATCACGGGCTTTTATCGAAGAAAAAGACAAAAGATAAGTCAAAAGATCAAAAGTGCAAGAAGAACGGAAGTCAAAGGCCTATTCTGAAGATTTATCGAAGAAAAAGTCTAAAGACGGAAGTTTAACGAAGTCGAAGAACCAAGTCTACTAAAAGAAGAAAAATAGAAGACGAGTTCAAGTTATCATTTGACTAATCCCGAGCCTAAGTCGAGAAAGACGAGAAGAAAAGAAGAAACATGCACTTTCCACCTCCCCTATATCTAGTTAGAAAATAGTCATTAAGGAGTTAGTCTTCAATTTTAGTTTTTAGTTTTCTAGTTTTATTTTTAAGTGTGTTTTATTTTTCTTTTCTCTAGTTTTTCAAGCTTATGAAACCTTCATCTTAATCTTGTAATCTTTGATCTTAATCTTCAATTTAATCAAGTTTATTTCATAATTCTCATTCTACCTTTCTTAATAATCTATTGTTTTTGCTTAATTAATCATGTAGTTGGTTTAATTTTGTTGATGATGTGATTGTTTTGCTTATTTGATTGTGCTTATTGAGATGGTGTTCAGAGTTTTTAGATTATTGTGCTTATTGCATAATTTTTATGTTTATTAGTTTTTAAAATAAGTTGATTTTGATAGTTTAATATTTTTATAAAAAAGTTGATTTTAAATTTTTGCTTATTTAGTGTTTTTAAAAGTTTTTGAATTGTGTCTTATTAGCTTTTCTTAAAATTAGATTTGATAAAAGTTTTGGTAAGTGCTTATTTGACTTTTGCTTATTTTGATCTTATTCGGTTTTTCAAAACCCTTTTATTCTGAACTGTGCATCTCAGCCAATCCCGAATTACTATCAATCTTGTGTTTCTCGAACTAGAAGTAAACTTCATTTCCCTCCTAAAGCAACCCTTCATTTCCCGAATTGCATGTTGAAAAGTAATCCCGAATTGAGTGGGAAATCATATTCCGAGTTGTGAGCATGGTTGTTTTCCCGAATTACATTCAAGATTGCTTATTCTGAACTACATAAGAATTCTCATTATTCCGAATTAGTTTCAGTGTGTGGACTCCGAATTAGGTGGTGATAACGATTTCGAATTAAGTCACGAACAAGCATTCCGAATTAGTTCCTGGGTTAGTATTCCGAACTAGATTCAGTCCCACATTCCGAATTACTGGCAACATCAACATTGCGAACTAGGTGGGAGATGTGGATTCCGAATTAGGTCCATGATTAGCTTATTCCGAACTACATCGGAAGCAAGGATTTCGAGTTAGGAGAAAGACATGGATTCCGAACTAGGTCTTGCATCCACTATTCCGAATTAGGTTGTGTTTTGGTGTATACCGACTTGAGTTTTGGTTTTGTTTCCCGAATTATTTTTAAATACTTATTTTTCCCGCTAATTTTCTTAGGTGTTATTTTATTTGTTTTAACTTAGATTTATTTTAAAGTTTTCATTTTTATTAAGTTTTCAAAATTTACTTTTTAAAGTTTTAATCTCTCGTCATTTATTTTAAGTCTAAATTTTTAGTATAACTTTTAAAGCTTTTATGTTTACTCAATGACATTTTCATTTTTGCTTTTAGTTTAAAATAGATAATCACATTTCTTTATTTTCCACCAAGAACGACTGAGTCGCATTTTTAACTGGTAATCAATTCGAATTGAATTGAGACGAACAAATTTTCATATGAGGAAAAATCCTTGTATTAGTGATAATACAAGGGTGAAGTCTT
This sequence comes from Glebionis coronaria, assembly GCA_025667525.1. Classification (NCBI taxonomy): domain Eukaryota; kingdom Viridiplantae; phylum Streptophyta; class Magnoliopsida; order Asterales; family Asteraceae; genus Glebionis; species Glebionis coronaria. Next base: position 460,104,318 of record CM046879.1, on the reverse strand, counting down.
GTGTTTACGCATGCATCATAATCCGCTTTGACTTTCTTAAGTGCCTCTGTGTGTTTGATCTCCATATCTGTTAACAGTCTCGTTTGTTCTTCTATCTGTTGAGGATTCATTTTCCTTATTTTGGCCTCATTTAACTCCTTGGCCTGTTTGATTTCCTTCAACCTTTTCATCTCATTTAGCTGGGTTTTAATTTCCTCAGCTGTTAATGGTTTCTCACCAGCAGTTTTAAAGGTTGAAAATTGTGAGAGCTTGACTGTGGATCCTCCTATCTTTAGCATCGCAACTACTTTCTTTAGCTTGGCATCTATATCAACCACAACTAATTCCTTTCCTTTCTTTGAGATAGAGGAAGATGAGATTAAATTCCCCGTGGTTAACCCCTCTGAAAACTTAGTAAAATTCATTTGAGCTTGCATCTGAATAGCCTTGGGTAAAGTGTTAACCACAAATTTAAGTTTATTTGCAAAGGGTGCATCAGAATCAACAAGTTCCTTGGTGTTAGCCAAAGTTAGAACCTGTGATTTGATAACCCGCTCTATTAACTTCTGCTCCCCCTGAGTGTCATCATTATTAGGTATGACTATTGGTTTGATGGCTTAAAGCAGAAAGGGTGTGAGGATGGTAGTGTCAGCTGTACCATCGGTAGGATTGACAGGATCCATGTGTAACAACAATTTCTCCCCCTCACATTCAGCTTTCTTTGACAACCTCCTAGCTAAACGTGTCCGAAAGTGCCTGGCAATGGCTTCAACAGACACAACCATTTTCTTTTGAGCCTTTTTTGATCAACGAAAGATTTTGAGGAGCCTGTTACAGTTCTTGTTGACAGTTCGACTCACATGATTAGTCAAGATATTAAGATGATTGCCCTGTCGTTTGTAAATGGCCTTAAATTCTTTGTGCATAACAATCTCATGAGCCGACAACATGTTTGGAACTTCAGTAGTGAGAGCTTCTTTGATGCGTGTGGATATGTGATTGAGGCCCTATCTAACTCCCTTCTTGGCTCCTTCCTTAACGGGATTTTCAAGATTTTCTTTGATAGCTTTAGCCAGAATGGTGGGTGATGAGACTGCTTTTATACATAGTCTCATCGTCCAAATCGGGCTTAAAATGCACTAAATATCATTAAAACTGCCAAATATATGCCCGTGTTTGTTACTTGTGTATTTTAGGTACGGATATTGAGGAAATGGCAAAAGATCACAAGAATCATTCAAAAACGAACACGGGAAACGAAGCCGCACAATGAACCGGGCCCAAGTTTTGAATTTCCAAAAATACCCTTGAAGAATTGAAGATTGGCAAGTTTGGTCCCTCAACTTTTGAAGATTAACACTTTATACCCCTCAAATATTCATAATAGGGTCCTTAAAGTTTGAAGATATTACAAGATCAGTCCTTGAAGAATGAAGAATTGGCATGAGAAGTCCTTGTTTCAAGATTAATAAATAGATGTGCCAAAAATGACAAGATACCAAACTTGTTTTCAAAGGGAAAAGAGTTGTTGCTGATTTATTACAAAGTGAAGGAAACTATAGACCTTGGGGGCCTTTTCTGCCAAACAACCAAACCCTCACCACCACTCAGAAGATGACACCTCACCATAGCCCACCCATTTACCCTACCCAACCCGTCTTACCCAACCCATAACCCAATACCCAAGTTTAATTAATTAAACTGGGGTCAAACAGTCAACCCCCCCACTTTCCCACCAAACAATATTTTTAAATAAAACTTTACCCAATTCGGATTAAACCCCCCTTAATTACCCTTAAACCCTAATTTAAACCCAGGATGAACTTTGACAAAATCAAAGGGGTTTTTGTTCTAAATCTTCAGATTAGCAATTTACCCCATCCACATCAAAACCCACATCCCAAATACATACAAGACACACCCATGTGTCTTGTGGGACCCTCCCCTGCCCCGTCCCTTTCCCTCAAAACCCTAAAGGAGACAAGATGAACGTCTGAGATGCACTACTTGGTCCCCAAGGACTTACAAACGTCCAAGATGAAACTACAACAGCTGGCTACTTCACAAGAGCATTTTGACCAAGAATCCAGTCAAAATTCAAGGGGCAATTCAAGAAATCCCTTAGCTAGGGTTTTAAGCATTGCATTATTTTATTTAGTATCTAGAAAGATCTTGTAGCCAGTATATAAGGCAACATAGGTTTCATTTTATCACTTGTTCCAGTTTTTAGCACTCAACACTTGTAATTCCTTTTTTTACAAAATATATAAAGTTGGTATTTTTCTTAAAAAAAAAAAAAAACAGAAAAAAATACCAAAAAGGACGTGGCCAGGACTCGAACCTGCGCCACTCCTCCCATACACAAACGCGTTAACCATCTCTGCCCTAGGGTCTTTGACTGATAGAGGTTCATTTCAAAAGTTATTTAAGGGGTGTTTGTGTTTTGGCTTATTTAACAATCAGCTAAGTAATAAGCTGATTTCAGCTTATTCTTTCTAGTTTTTTTTCCTTTTAGCATTTTTCTATTGATATTTCATAGGTTAGGGACTTTTTGGTTTAAAAATATTTATTTTCCCGTAAGTAATTAATTTTTTATGATTATTTTTAGTTTATATTTTAGAAAGTAATTTAAAAATAGGAAAAAGCATTTTAAAAATCTAAAAAAATAGTTTTTAGGTTTTGATTTATATTCTTGAGGTTTACAGCTAAAAAAGTTTTCAAAAAGTCTAACTTTTAATTTTATTTGATTTTAGGGTTTTTAACCAACTTTAAAATTTAATATTAAATTATTAAATAGGTTTTAGAAACTTTTAATTGCATTTCTGTCTTAGTTATATTATTTAAGATTTTTGGTAATTTTTTAGAATTTTTTTATGAACTTTGATTTTTTTGAATATTTTAATATTATTTTATTATTAAAAATTAAAGTTTGATTTTTTTAGGTTTTTACATTTTTCCTAGGTTAAAGACACTTAATTAGGAGTTTTGTCACTTTCCAAATATTTTTAGGACTTTTCAATTAATTTCTAGAATTTATTTAAGTTTCAATTGATTTTAATCGTTTTTAAGTGGTTAAAAATAGTTTTATTAGGTTTTAAAATTTTAAAAAATACTTTTTAGCTTAATTAGGTTATTTTTGAGGTTTAAAAACTTTAAAATCTTGTTTAGGGCTTTTTAATAATTAATTGTGATTTTTAGGGCTTTAATTAGCATTAAAAAGTCATTATCTAATTAATTAAAAGGTTTTAGCAAGTTTTGATTTTTTGTAAACTCTTAGAATTTTATTGTAGATTTTTAGTAATTTTTAGGAATTTTTAGGTTAAAATTTTAATTTTTGCACTATTTACGATTTTACGTAATCGCCTTTTTCGTCTTAGTTTAATCCGTTTTCGTAACCGTCATTCCTTTCTTATTTCTATTTTCTTTTCTTCTCAATAAAATCATCAATCATAAATCAATTCATCACACAACACACGTGCCTCCTCGAGAACGAACTCACACTTCATTGGGTCATTCACACACGGTTTTCCTAAATCGTCGTGCACGCTTGCCCTATTGTTTGCTCTTTTTCCTAAAAGGGTATACAAAAAGACTACAATCATTTTGGCGCCGCTGCCGGGGAGGCGTGTTGTGTTTTGATTGAACCATTGTTGTTTTTATATTAGCCATAATTAGTATTTGTATTAGTAGCACTCTACTAATACGTATTATCGTTTTTCGGTTTTTGTGTGAATACTATTAATATATTGTATACGTAGAACAATAAATTCACAAGTACTCCAAATACGTGAGCAATCACAACCTTGACTTGGGAGGTCATTACCCAATCATTGTATTCGAATCTCAAACCAAAAAAAGGCAAAAATAGATAAATACTTTCGTGAAGCTTGATTTTGAAAATACAAACTATAAGGTGGTTATAAGGCGGTTGTATTTCACGACCTAAAGGAAAAAGGCTCTTAAGTGCTTCGCGCCGCCTCGTTTCCTCCGCTTGCTTGTGCGTATTTGATTTTGAGAGTGAATCGAGGGTTTTGCCGCCCAAAGTATTATTACATATCATATATATTTTCTTGGTTTCTATTGATTAAACCCTCTTGAACGATTTGGTGTTCCACCATCGTTCTAAAGTCATCAAAGGCGTTCACTTCACGTGATCGTTTTCATTCCTTGAGGCTTCTTTAATCAAGAGATTTGATTAAGGAGGAGATTTGTAGATTTTTGTCTACTTAATACATTCACCAATCTCCAAAAAGGTTAATACAATCAAAAACCACAAAAAATTGAAAAACACAAAATACCAAAAAGAATCTTCTTTGCTCGTCTCCTCGTTGTACGTGACGTTTATGCTAACTCGTAATCAAGCAAAACGTGCACGTAGACGAAAGAACAAAACTCCCACTCCAACTCATTCTAGTGAGGAGTCTCATATTGACGAACCCATTGTACGAGAAACACCTACCATGGCGAATCGAACTATGATGGAGTTACTTCAAGCACCCACCGAGGGGTATGGAGAAGCTATTGTGATTCCCGCTATCCTTGCGGAGAATTTTGAGGTGAAAACGGGTTTGTTGTCGATGATCCAAAACAACAAATTCTGTGGTGATGAGAAGGACAATCCCCACAACCATATCCGCCAATTCAATCGTCTTATCGCCACGTGCAAATTTAAGGATGTCTCGAATGACTCGATTAAGATGATGCTTTTTCCGTATTCCTTAGCGGGGCCCGCTAAAATTTGGTTAGAGAAAGAGCCACCCAATTCTATATTGACGTGGAAGGATCTCGTTTCGAAATTTGTGAACCAATTTTTTCCGCCCTCTAAGACTACGCATTTGAAAAATGAGATTTCTAAATTTTCACAAGAATCAAATGAAAGTTTTTCAATGGCTTGGAATAGGTTTAAGGAGATGTTACATGAATGTCCTCATCACGGTTTTTCCGACTTGCACCAAATAGACACGTTTTACAATGGACTTAATGATCATGAAAGAGATTATTTAAATGCCGCCGCGGGTGGTAATTTTTTGTGTAAAACGGTTGAAGAAGCTTTGGTCATAATTGAGAATAGGTCTAAGGTTTATAGTCCTCGTAACACACCGAGTGTTGCCAAAATGGGCTCATCATCGTCTCGTAGTATCAATGCCTTACATGATGAAGTTAATGAGGAAAATTGGTTTTTCGATAGGTTTTCTACCCTTATGTCCCATTGGAAAGCTCAAGAAGCTTCAAATTCCGCTTCGGTTAAAGCGGTTTCTAAGAGTTGTTTGTCGTGTGGTGGAGCTCATGATCTTTCCGAGTGCATTACCGCGGATGGTAACACTTCGAGTGCTTATGTAGCCACGGGAACTTATAACCAAAACGGTCAAGGTTCCCGCCAAAATCAAGCTCCACCAAATCAAAATGCTAATAATTATCGCAACAACAACCAAGGTGGTAATTATCAAGGAAATCAAAGGAATTACAACAAGGGTAATTATCAAAGTGGTAATGGGCAAATTTCAAACCAAAACCAAAACCGTGATTTTCAAACATCGACTCAAGGTTTTCAAAATGATCACACCAAAAATCTTCAAGGAGAGTTTTTGAATTATGCTAAGGCTAATGATGCTAAGTTTGATAATATGCAACGTGAGATGGTTAGCTTAAGATCCGAGTTGAAAAACGAGCTTAAAAATGAACTTGCTAATGAACTTAAAACTCATGCTAATAAAATGGAAGGAAATGTCACACGTCTCCAACAAAATCAACAAAAAATGGAGCAAGGACAACATGAGATTAAGCAAGAGTTGTTAAAAGCGGATGCTAGGCAATCTAAGTTTGAAGACCGAATGGCTAAAATGTTTGAAGCTATGATGTGTAAGCCCTCTTCTTCGGGTGGTCTTCCTAGTGATACCATCGTGAACCCGAAAGGAGAATTGAAGGTTATTACTACTCGTAGTGGTAAAACTTTCAAAGAACCCATTTCTCGTCCAAGTACTTCTATGGAGAAGGAAAAAGAGAAAGAGCCCGAGGTGGTGGTTGAAAAGGAGCACATTACAAGCCCACGAAGTACCGCTCAAACCACACCTACGGTTGAACCCACACCAATCATGGAACCCGAGATTCCAAGGCCGATGCCTATACCTATGCCCCAACCCACACCACCTTTACCTTACCCTTCAAGACGAGACACGGAAAAGGCACAAGAACAAAATAATTCTCAATTTGAACTCTTTATGAAAATGTTTCGTGACTTGCATTTTAGTATAAGTTTTGCCGACGCCTTAGTCATGATGCCTCGATTTGCCGCGAACTTCAAAAGTATGTTGAATAACAAAGAGAAATTGCAAAAATCGTCTAGTTGTTCTTCGGTTTTTCTAAGCCGCATACCTCAAAAAGTCGGTGATCCTGGAAAGTTTTTAATCCCATGTGCTATACAAGACATGGAAGAATGCTACGCCTTGGCCGATCTTGGTGCTAGTTTTAATTTGATGCCTCTTGAGATTTTTAAATCGCTCAATCTTCCAAATCTCACTCCTTCAAGAATGTCAATCGAAATGGCCGATCATTCTACGATTCTAGCTTGTGGAGTTGCCGAGGACGTCTTTGTGAAAGTTGGAAAGTTCTACTATCCTGTAGACTTTATTGTTGTTTACATTCCCATCGATCCTAAAGTTCCGTTAATTTTAGGTCGATCTTTTTTGGATACCTCGAGAGCACTTATCGATGTGCATGCAAGAAAAATCACTCTTCGTTTCAATGAGGAAGAACTCGTCATTAATGCAACCCAAAACTCCACTCTTTCTCATGTGTATTCTATCACGTCTTTGTACAATGTCAATCCCATCAAAAACATTTGCAAAAGAATTTCAAATAGAGTTTTAGGAGTTGTTGATAAAAATGAAGTTTCGTCCCCTCCGCCGGTGGAGGTTAAGAGTGTTAAGCCTACGAATCCAATCTCGAGTGATTCTTCGGATGATGAATACGTTGATCCCGATGGTGAAGTTTTCTTTGTTGACAAAAGATTTGAAAACTTACCACCACCTATACCAAAACGGTTTCAAAATGTGAGAATTTTTAGTGTGACTAACATTGCTTTAGAAACGCCAAATATTTTCGACATAATTAAATCGGGTTTTCACAAGGAGAGTGTAAAAGATGAAAAAGGAAAAGATTTTGAATTGAAATTAAAAGATTTTTCTACAATTCTAACTCCGTCATCACCACGGGTCTTGAGTACTACAAGCTCGTCTTCTCCTTTTGACGATGCTTTGTGTGGACTTAGTGTGGGGGAATCCCCTTATGTTCCCTCCCCTTTCTCCACCGAGGACGAGATATTTGATCCTGGAATTGCTTGTATAGGGAAATCTCGGTCTTCCACCGATGCAATAAATGGAAAATCTTTTCATTTGATTGGTGCGAGTCTACCTCGAGTTGCTCATGTTTTTAGTGACTTACCCATTGTCCCACCCTTCTATTTCTTCTCTCCTATTTTCTTGAAACTCTTTGAGTTTTTGTTGACTATTGATGAAGTGGCGTTGGTTTGTTTTTCCAATGAAAACGAGAACGCCATCTTCGATCCCGGTATTTTGCACCATCAAAGGACTTGGTCCTTTATACCGGTTGTTTTTGGGCCTTGTTTATCATGTAAGCCCCACCAAAAATTGACCACACCATGATTATCCCTAAATGATCACATTTATGGGGATTCGAGTCGAGCTTTTAACTCGGTTATCAAAAACAAGGTGCCTCATGGAGGAGACCCATGCTTATCCATGTACATATTATTCTTTCTAATTAGTTTAATGTGAGGGGATTTGTGCCCTTCCAACCTTTGTTTCGTGGTTGTTTGTGCATTGTGGTATTTAGATCATGATCTTCTCGATTAGAGCCTCTCGTGTTCGTTTTATGGGAGCACTCGATCTTTTGCTTTGAATACTTTCTCAATATCCATGATATATCCTTTGATGTTCTAACCTTAGGTTTTTAGCACACTTCATAAACGGCTATTAATTTATTGGTTACACCCTTTCCATGCTAGATTAGGCATTCGACTACGTCTCTAGTATGGGGGTGTTTGCACCCCTAGACTCGAAACATTGAGGACAATGTTTAACTTTAGTATGGGGGGGTGAATAGATACTTGCCTTGCCAAACCTTCACACTTTCCAAAGTTTATCTTTTTGTTTATCGTTTTGTTGCAAGATAAGGCTAAAAATGGCCAAATTTTAAAATTTTTCTCATGTTTTATAAGTGTTTGAAGACACGAATGTAGGTTTTCCGATGGCGAGAATAAGAGTAATTTTTGACTCGACCGTGCGTGTTGAGCACTTAGCTTTGGTTCCTTAACTACACATTAGGCTAAGTCTCTTAAATGAGGACGAGAAATGATAGAGTTAATTATAAGTTACTATGCTAAACGTAGAGTACTCGTATTCTTTCAAAAACTCATGTGTTCTCGTTGTTTGCTTATTCTCCCTTCGCATGTAAATATTTTTTGCTTAATAAATATTGACTTAGCGGTTTAGTTAGGATTGTTGGGTTTCTAGTCTTTTCTAGTAGCTTCCGTGTAATTAAATTGGGAAGACATTAAGGTATCGCCAGCGTCACAGTTTTGAAGTATTGGCACCCGAATAATCGAAAGCTTCACCCAATAATAAGATTTCAAGTGCTCACCTAAATCTAGCAAACAATTTGAAGCCCCACAAGGCCTAAAATCTATGCAAAATTGAAAGTGAATCAAGCCTTAATCTTCGAAGCTTTAAAGATCCAAAATTCGCTTTAGCGTGAGGATATACGTCTTTGGCTAATAAAACCACCGATGAGGCGGATAATAAAAGGCAAGGCAAGACCGAAGTCATAATAAAAGCTTCATGGCGAAGTTGAATAAAAGATGGAGGTAAACCAAAGATAATAAGGCCCTTCCGTTAGGGGGCGTATAAAAGTCTTGGTAATAAGTCTCATGTTCAAAACCGTTATAAAATCGTGTTTATCGATTCTTCTTGTCAACTTAATTTTTTAACATCATTGTCTATTAGGAGGGGTTATTGATTTGATGGTCTTAGTTACACCGTTAGGACTCTATTTTTAGACCTAAATCTCTATTATCGCATAAGTCAATGATGTATCCTCGTGAAACATTTAAGACGTAATAAAATATAAGAGATACAACTTAGGAATAATGGGAGGATAAGTACGTGATTAGGGCATATGAGTAGTGTTAGCATTACTAACTTATAATGACAATGATCTCGTTGCACGCTTGGCATGGAATTGGAGTGAAAATCGAGGACGACGAAATTATTTCTAACGAAGCATTCACGTGTTCTTATTCTATGAACCTAAACGTCCCATTTTGCGATGAAAATCATACATTATGTCTAAAACACAAGTAGTAATAGTAGTAGTGTAGCTAGTTTATCATTCCAAAAAAGTGAATAAAATGAATTTTGGAGGTGCTAAGATACTTTATTCTAGCATTGCGTGAGGGCACGACAATGGTTTAGTATGGGGGAGTGATGAGACTGCTTTTATACATAGTCTCATCGTCCAAATCGGGCTTAAAATGCACTAAATATCATTAAAACTGCCAAATATATGCTCGTGTTTGTTACTTGTGTATTTTAGGTACGGATATTGAGGAAATGGCAAAAGATCACAAGAATCATTCAAAAACGAACACGGGAAACGAAGCCGCACAATGAACCGGGCCCAAGTTTTGAATTTCCAAAAATACCCTTGAAGAATTGAAGATTGGCAAGTTTGGTCCCTCAATTTTTGAAGATTAACACTTTATACCCCTCAAATATTCATAATAGGGTCCCTAAAGTTTGAAGATATTACAAGATCAGTCCTTGAAGAATGAAGAATTGGCATGAGAAGTCCTTGTTTCAAGATTAATAAATAGATGTGCCAAAGATGACAAGATACCAAACTTGTTTTCAAAGGGAAAAGAGTTGTTGCTGATTTATTACAAAGTGAAGGAAACTATAGACCTTGGGGGCCTTTTCTGCCAAACAACCAAACCCTCACCACCACTCAGAAGTTAACACCTCACCATAGCCCACCCATTTACCCTACCCAACCCGTCTTACCCAACCCATAACCCAATACCCAAGTTTAATTAATTAAACTGGGGTCAAACAGTCAACCCCCCCACTTTCCCACCAAACAATATTTTTAAATAAAACTTTACCCAATTCGGATTAAACCCCCTTTAATTACCCTTAAACCCTAATTTAAACCCAAGATGAACTTTGACAAAATCAAAGGGGTTTTTGTTCTAAATCTCTAGATTAACAATTTACCCCATCCACATCAAAACCCACATCCCAAATACAAACAAGACACACCCACCCTCCCCTGCCCCGTCCCTTTCCCTCAAAACCCTAAAGCAGACAAGATGAATGTCTGAGATGCACTACTTGGTCCCCAAGGACTTACAAACGTCCAAGATGAAGCTACAACAGCTGGCTACTTCACAAGAGCATTTTGACCAAGAATCTAGTCAAAATTCAAGGGGCAATTCAGGAAATCCCTTAGCTAGGGTTTTAAGCATTGCATTATTTTATTTGTATCTAGAAAGATCTTGTAGCCAGTATATAAGGCAATATAGGTTTCATTTTATCACTTGTTCCAGTTTTTAGCACTCAACACTTGTAATTCCTTTTTTACAAAATATATAAAGTTGGTATTTTTCTTAAAAAAAAGAAAAAAAAAGAAAAAAAAAGACCAAAAAGGACGTGGCCAGGACTCGAACCTGCGCCACTCCTCCCACACACAAACGCGTTAACCATCTCTGCCCTAGGGTCTTTGACTGGTAGAGGTTCATTTCAAAAGTTATTTAAGGGGTGTTTGTGTTTTGCCTTATTTAACAATCAGCTAAGTAATAAGCTGATTTCAGCTTATTCTTTCTAGTTTTTTTCCTTTTAGCATTTTTCTATTGATATTTCATAGGTTAGGGACTTTTTGGTTTAAAAATATTAATTTTCTCGTAAGTAATTAATTTTTTAGGATTATTTTTAGTTTATATTTTAGAAAGTAATTTAAAAATAGGAAAAAGCATTTTAAAACTCTAAAAAAATAGTTTTTAGGTTTGGATTTATATTCTTGAGGTTTACAGCTAAAAAAGTTTTCAAGAAGTCTAATTTTTAATTTTATTTGATTTTAGGATTTTTAACCAACTTTAAAATTTAATATTAAATTATTAAATAGGTTTTAGAAACTTTTAATTGCATTTCTGTCTTAGTTATATTATTTAAGATTTTTGGTAATTTTTTAGAATTTTTTTATGAACTTTGATTTTTTTGAATATTTTAATATTATTTTATTATTAAAAATTGAAGTTTGATTTTTTTAGGTTTTTACATTATTCCTAGGTTAATGACACTTAATTAGGAGTTTTTTCACTTTCCAAATATTTTTAGGACTTTTCAATTAATTTCTAGAATTTATTTAAGTTTTAATTGATTTTAATAGTTTTTAAGTGTTTAAAAATAGTTTTATTAGGTTTTAAAATTTAAAAAAAATACTTTTTAGCTTAATTAGGTTATTTTTGAGGTTTACAAACTATAAAATCTTGTTTAGGGCTTTTTAATAATTAATTGTGATTTTTAGGGCTTTAGTTAGCATTAAAAAGTCATTATCTAATTAATTAAAAGGTTTTAGCAAGTTTTGATTTTTTGTAAACTCTTAGAATTTTATTGTGGATTTTTAGTAATTTTTAGGTTAAAATTTTTAATTTTTGCACTATTTACGATTTTACGTAATCGCCTTTTTCGTCTTAGTTTAATCCGTTTTCGTAACCGTCACTCCTTTCTTATTTCTCTTTTCTTTTCTTCTCAATAAAATCATCAATCATAAATCAATTCATCACACAACACACGTGCCTCCTCGAGAACGAACTCACACTTCATTGGGTCATTCACACACGGTTTTCCTAAATCGTCGTGCACGCTTGCCCTATTGTTTGCTCTTTTTCCTAAAAGGGTATACAAAAAGACTACAATCAGTGGGAAAGTTTGATGTAAAGGACTTGACTTCAGATCCAATTCTATCCAGCTTCCTAGAGAGTCTTTCCATGTCATTAGGATGATGGTAAGGCTGTAGATTGAGTATATTTAAAGCTTGGAGCTGATAGTAATTTTTCTCTTGGAATGATGTCAAAAGAATACTGTTGTGGTTGATCAAAGAGAAGAAATTCTACACTTGGATCATACACAGGTTTCTTGACAGGCTATGGAAGTGCTTGTACCGTGGATGCAGCAGATTCAGATATAATACGTAGATCAACGCCCCCTGTGGATTGATTGTCAACTGTCATGGATTCAGCCGTGGAGTCTTTAATGGGAGATGGGGGAGTTTGGACATTATCATCTTGAGATGGTTGTTCCTCATCATCATCTTCCATTTCATCACATGTGATCTCGTCACCAGGCATTGACTCCGGTTATGAGAAATCAACAACTATTCCATGAAGTCATCAGCAAATTCTAGAATAGGTATGTTTGCAGGTGGCAGGTCTTGAGATGACTGTTCAGGTTCATCTTCATGGATAGTGGCCTCAATCATGGTGGTATCATCAACCACTGGTTTGTCAGGCATGAAGGATATTTGAGGTTCTTGCAATTTTCTTTTTGTTAGTAACAAGTGAATTAGATAAAGGTAATGGTCACCAGTACATTGTCCTAGAGAGGTTGGGGATGGTTATTCAGCCTCTCCAAAGGATAAATCCTTGAGATTCTTTTAAGTGTGAATTAATGCATGTTAATGATTGCCATTCGCTGCCCCTAGGAAGACTGAGGGTGATTATTTAGCCCCCCAAAAGAATAAATCCTTTGGGACTCTTTTGTCTGTGAAGTGAATGTTTTTTAGGATCGCTTGCTACATTGCCCCTAGGAAGGCTGAGGGTGATTATTCAGACCCCCAAAAGGATAAATCCTTTGGGATTCTTTTAGTCGTGAAATAGATGAGTTTTATGATGGTCGTTTTACGCTGCCCCTAGGAAAGCTGAGTGTGATTATTCTGCTCCCCCTAAAAGTATGAAACTTTGGGACTCTTTTCAATGAGGAAACCTAGAGGTTGTGTAAATTACAGACACTCTAGGTCGAGACATGTATGTTCACAAGTTTTTGTTTGCCTGGGTATTGTCTAGAATGTGCAGGGTCATCGGGGTGCTTTATAAACACAAATGAATCACTCCATGGTGTGGAGACAGAGTTTACAGAAGTCTTAAAGAAATTTCAAAGTGCAGACAGAGACTTATATGGGTCGAGGATGGCCCTAAACTTCGCCACTCTCACTTATAGACGTTTGAGAGTGGATGCTTGTAAACCTCTAAAAATGTAAAGCTGATTACCTGTGTGATATCAGCAGTTTTGGGCTAGCTTCTTGTTGTCTCTGCTGAAATGGAGACACTAGACTCATATTGTTTTTCAGCTATCTTCTCTAGTTCCCCAGCAAGCTTTTAAAAACAAAAGGAGTCTTTTTGTGTCCTTTCTTCTTTTCCTTGACGTTTTTGGAGGCTGTGGATTAGGAAGAAGGGGGGATGATCTTCTCCTTAGCCTGCTGGTCAGTTGTTGCTTTGGACAACGTGGAGTGTTTCATAGAGGTCAAAGACGTAGACTTGTTAGAAACTTCAGCTGTATTCACCTTCACATGGGAAGGGATCAAAGACTTTGAGACACATGGTTGTCTATCAACTACTTCCTTCATGAGTGCAGTGATGGGCACATCATTTGGTCCAATCGTCTTGTACACAACTCTAGTTAGATGATACAGCTTCAAGGCTGTAAGCTCTGAGTTGATGTAGTTGTCTCCAAGAAGATTTTGAAAGACGAGAGAGAGGGATCGAGTGTAGCAAATTTTCTTTTCTCTTGAGTGGTCCTTTGTCCCTTTCAGCTTCTCTACTAGATTGGAGAACAAAATACCTCCCATATCTACATTGATTCCCCCAGATCATCCCATAGGCAATGGTTTGGTGATAAGAGACAGCTGGTCCTGTGATCCTCACATTACTCCAAGAGACTTGACTATGTGAGAGAACAGGACTCTCTACATGTGTGAAAAATATTTGATTTTCAAAGGAGATTTATTAACTACTTCAGAGGGGGTAAAGGCTGGGTTGGTATCAAAACAGGGTAAAGAGTTGTAAGGGCATCCTTGATAGCTTTCTTATCAACAGACTTGAGACATTATTCTCTATGTTTAAGCCCAGCTAATGATGAGAAATCATCCACAGTGAAACTCAAAGAGTTTGGTTGCAAGAAAGATGGAAGGAGATGGTTGAGTAGTCTACTACTTCTGCAAAGTACCAGAACTCTCGAAGGTATTCTTGGTAGAGAATGGAAGGAGTCTTTGTTAAAGCCGTACCAACGTCACAGTTCTTCATGAAATTCACCAGATTTACGTACGAATCGTTAGGCGCTTTGGTCCATCCAACCGAATTGTTAGATGCTAAAATACTCTCATTGAGCTCGAAGGAAACATTAGACGCTTTTGGAACAGAAAACTCCATGAGGATGATGATGATGATTGTGATATAAACTAGGTTTGTGGGATGATAGAGATAAAATAATGGTGTTAGAGAGTTGTAAAAAATATGGTGAAGTGATCCCAAGGAATATATATAAGCAAAATTTTAAAACCGTTTTTCAACCGCATTAAATGCATAATGGTAAAAACAGTGACAGACACGAGACCTTTGACCTTTCAAAACCATTTGTCTCCTCGTTATTCGGAAAAGTACACATTAATTATTGGGAATGTTTTTCATATTAACTTTGTATGTAAATTCCTAGTTACTTTTGAAAACATTGAATATTAATTCAAACTTCATTTATATTAGTTTTTTCAGCCACATGCTTACCAATATTGAACATACCCAACTCAACAACTAGTCTGTTGAACGTAGGTTTAGCCAAAGGCTTAGTAAAGATGTCAGCTAGTTGCAGCTATGTGGGAACAAAATGTAGCTCTATATCACCTTTTAGAATATGTTCTTTGATAAAGTGATACCTGATATCGATGTGTTTGGTTCGTGAGTGAAGCACAAGGTTGCTTGAAATTCTATGGCACTTGTGTTGTCACAAAATATGGGCACCTTGTCATAATGAATTTAATAGTCAGCCAACTAACTTTTCATCCAAAGCACCTGTGCACAACAACTTGCAGCTGTAACATATTCAACTTTAGCTAATGACATAGCCACAAAGTTTTGCTTCTTTTCCCTCCAACCAACTAACTTTCCTCCAAGAATTTGACAGCTTCTAGAGGTACTTTTTTTTATCAATACAACATCTAGCATAGTCTGAGTCTGAGTAGGCTTTAAGATCAAAGCCTGATTCTTTTGGATACCACAGACCTAAGGATGATGTTCCTTTGAGGTACCTGAAATTTTTCTTGACAACCACTAGATGGGATTCTTTTGGGTTAACTTTGTACCTTGCACAAATTCATGTGGAGAATTGGATATCTGGACGACTGGCTCTGAGATACATTAGTGACCCAATCATTCCTCGACTCATGAACATAGGCTCTTGATTCATCAGGCCCTAAGTTGTTGGGTGGAAGCATGAGGCATTTCACTGATGCACAATCAGCCATATCATATCTTTTAAGTAAATCCTTAACATACTTTTCTTGACAAATTGAAATCCCTTTATGACATTGTTCAGTTTGAAAACCCAAAAAATAAGTTAATTCACCCATCATACTCATCTCATATTTTTTGGTCATTAATTTAACAAATCGTTTACTAAGATTAACATTAGTTGACCCAAAGATGATATCATCCACATATATCTGTACAATGATAAAATTACTTTTATCCTTGAAGGTAAAAAGTGTTTTATCGATAGAAACCTTGACAAATTTGTTATCTGTTAGAAAAGTAGACAACGTTTTATACCAGGCCCTCGGATCTTGTTTCAACCCATACATGGATTTGTGTAGCATGTACACGTGATTAGGAAATTGGCTATTCTCGAATCCTTCTGGATATGTGACATATACTTCCTCAACTATTTTTCCATTGAGGAAGGCACTTTTTACATCCATTTGATACATAGTAAATATCATGTATGCATCGTATACGAGAAATATTCTGATAGCTTCAAGCCTAGCGACTGGTGCAAATGTTTCATCAAAATCTACCCCTTCAGTATGTGTATACCTCTGTATAACAAGTCTAGCCTTGTTCCTTATGATACTTTCAATCTCATCCATTTTATTCCTGTAAATCCACCTAGTGCCTGTGATATTTTTCCTAGGTAGACCATGCACTAGTGTCCCAGCTACTCTAAGTCTTTAACTCTCTGTCTTGTAGTGACACTAGCTGATGGTTCTCCAATAATGTTGACAAGGAGAATGTGATGATCTCTTGACCATTTACTTTGAGGAGCTGGTTGTTCAAGGACAGAGAAAGGTATGGTGGATTGTGGGACAACTTGACTTTCACACTGTTCCTCATGAAGACTTTCTTCAAAGACAACTTCTGTGTCTGTTTTTTTCACCAGACTCAACTATTGCTCATGATTCTTCATGATTAGAAATGACAAGCGAATTTCCTTCAGCTGTGGTGTTACATGGACTGTTAATTGTGTGATTTTCTTTTGTTGCCATTTCTTGGTCAGATGAAAATTTGATATTGTGAGTTTATAGTGGATCAAATACAGGGACATATGGAACAAGTGTCTCTGTGTAAGGGTGATGGTTGAACGTAGGTCTTGATTATGAAAATTCATCTCCTGGAAAATACATGTTTTCATTAAAAGCAATTTCTTCTCCTTTGGTACCAGTTCGGTGTCGTACGTCATCATCTTCATTAAAGGTGACATGAAATGTTTCCTCAAGTTCCTGTCTTCTTGTATTGAATACTCTGAATGATTTAGCTGTTGGAGAGTATCCCAAGAAGAAACCAATTTTAGCCTTTTTGTCAAACTTCCCAAGGTGGTCTATGTAGTTGTAAATGAAGACAGGACACCCAAATACATGGAAGTAACTAACATCAGCTGCTCGTTTTCTGAACACTTCATAAGAGGTCTTCCCATGCCTCTTATCAATGATTGATCTGTTTTGAGTATAACAGGTAGTGTGAACAGATTCTCCCCAAAACTGCTTTGGCAGGGATGCCCCATTAGCATTGTTCTAGCTGCTTCAATCAATGTTCTGTTTCTTCTTTCGGCCACTCCATTGTGTTCAGGAGTACCAGCTGAAGAGAAATTCTATGAAATTCCTTTTATCAAAGAATATTTCAAGCTGATGATTCTTAAATTTAGTACCATTATCACTTCTTAGAGCCTTTACTATAACTTCATTTATGTTTTCAACTTGTCTAATAAAAGACATGATTGCATCAGCTGCTTCATTCTTACGTTTGAGGAAGAACACTCATGTATACCTTGAGTATTCATCTACTATGACTAGGGTGTATTATTGTGATTAATGGTTTGTAGTTTAACAGGTCTAAACAAATCTATGTGAAGGAGATGTAAGCACTTGTTAATTAAAAAAGATTGCCTGGTTTAGAAAGATGACCTGTGATGCTTTCCCTTCACATAGGCTAAAGATGTCTTGTCTTTGGTGAAGGTGACAGCTGGTAGACCAGCAACCAGATTGTGTGTGGATAATTTGTTTATGTTCTTGAAGTTGAGATGTGATAGTCTTTTGTGCCACATCCAATTAACACTTTCAAACGCCTTTGCAATAAAGCAATTTGAGCTGACTTCTAAGCATGATGCCATGTTAATAATATACACATCTCTTCTCCTTGGTGCTATTAGCACCACATCATTGTTCTTATTGAATATGGTTCCTTGAGTCTTGGTAAACAACACTTTATAATCAACATCACACAGTTGGCTGGTGCTTATAAGGTTATGCTCAAGACTATTAACATATGCAACCCTTGTAAAGGTTATCCCAATGTAGTTGACTGAGCCATATCCCTCTGTATTGCTTGAAAAGTTATCTCCAAACACCACTTTAGGACCTGGCTCCTTTGAATATCTGTGCAGGTATTGTTGAACTCTTGTCATATGTCTAGAACAACCACTATCTAGATACCAGACAGATTCCTTAAGGTATTTCTACATAGATATTGAGAAACATATTAGTTTCTATGGTGAATCCACCTTCCAGTGGGTTCCTTGGATTGCTGGCTTGCAATCCTTGGGTTCCTGTTGTACCCTCGTCTATGGTGATGGATAGTCGGCTGTTTCATGGGTGTACCTCCCACGGATGTTACATCCAATAAAGTACTTACACTCATCAGAGTGATGATTTGTGTACCCACAATGTTTACAAGGTGGGAAAGGTCTATGTACAACATGTGGTCCTCTACTTGTTTGAGAAGCATGTGGTCTGCCTCTAACTTGATCTAAAGACCTTGTAACAACCATTTGCTTATCATGGTTGGTCATGTGATGGGAGTTTTTACACATATTACAATAAGGTTTAATTTCCCCGTCTGTCATGGGTCTGCCTAAGATTGACTTTGATTTTGAAGAAGAAGGCATTCAACGGAAGGCTTAATATGGTTTTTTAAGAGTTCTACTTCTTTTATCAAAGACAATAGGCGTTCCTTAGTGGAGGATTTGGTTGTGGTCACTTTGTTAGCTGAGACTAGCTTGTAAACAGTTTTCTTGCCAACTTGTTTAATAGAAACAAAGAAAGTCTTAATAGGCACAGTCTCAGATTTTGGTTAAGTGTCAATCTTTCCCCTTAGATGTACTACTAGGTTCAAATCTAGGGAGTTTAGCAAGGTTAGGAAAAGGGGTATGAATTTCTTCCATATCTTATGAGACAAGATCATTGTGTAAGAGTGGGTCAGACACATGGATAGTCTTAATAGATTTACAGACAATGTCTTTGGGAGCTTTAAGTTTGCTCTTCTTAGCTGCTAGAGCTCGAGACACATTAGATGGAATCCTATCATCAAGCAGTTCTGTAAAACCCGTATTTAAATCGAAATGTAAATACGCGGTTTATTTATTTAAGCTAACTACGAAGAAATTTTGACTAAAACAAACACAAGAAATTATATACAAGTAGTATTATATACAAGTTTTTTATAAAAAAATAAATAATAATAAATAAAAGGAAAGTGTAAGGGCCGGTTTTTAAAAACAAAAATAAAGGAAGGATATTGGGCTTTAGCCCATTTTGGTTACACAAAAAAACAAACGGGAACCCTCCTTTCCCATAATCAGTAAAAAAAGCAAAAGAAAAATATTAGGGTTTGTTCATGTGTATGTGTCGCCGGCTGGGAACCCAAAAACAAGGAGCAAGAGTTAGATTTTCATTGTATTCGGGTTGTGTACTCGTAGTCCTTACCCAATTACGTATATAACACGCGTGAAGCCCGAGTAGTATTCGTTCAGTCTTTCATTCAGTCAGTTACTGGACTAGAGGTACGGATTTTCCGTCCTTTCAGTAAGGACTTCCTTTCTATGCATGATTAGGATTTCCGTCTTCAGCCAAATGTTTTCCCCAGTATATGTTTAAGTTTTTCAGTAATCATATTAATAACTAAATAAATTGCCTGAGCATTATATACAAGCACGACCAGTTTATGTACTAGTTACGGAGGTACCGTAACCACGGCACTAGAGGCACCGGTGTCGTGACTCACATGCAGGAGAGTGATATCCTGCATCGTCCCACTCAGCTCAGCTTGGCCATTTTATCAGTATTTTTAGTGGGGCGTATGGATGCATCCTAGGCTTATATGTGTTACAAGTTATCAGGGTGAATGTGGTGTGTGCTCTACATCCTTCACATTGGAGCTGATCCCTCCACCCATCACAGTTAATTAGAGGTCACCCCTCTACAGCATGACGAGGTCACCCCTCCAGTTATTCATGCACGGTTGTTACAGCACGTGACCTATATAAGCTCTGGCAAATAAAATACAGTTAATGCATGTTTTAGAATTTATAGTTTTATTTCAGTATCAGTATATATGAATCAGGTTTTTCAGAGTTTATGCAGAGTTCTACTACATGTTCATATCAGTCTTATAGCTTCGTTGTTGTCTTCTGATTCATTACTTTCTGTACATTATTATCATGCTATATCCGTCCACTGAGCGTTATGCTCAGCCGTAGTTTCCTTTCATGTTTCCAAACGGAAGGTTCACGGGGACGATCTTAGGACTTCTAAGAGAGTACGTGCATTTGGATGGGAGCTATCCAGACTCCTTTACTTTTTATGCACACTTTACGTTACTTTACTTTGGTTGTTTGGACACTGTTTCGTCCTTTTTCTTTCAGTACTTAATCTTTATATTTTGGGCTTATGTTGGACTACCGATGTTTGATTCCGGTACTTCCGTTTGGTCAGTTAATGTTTAATACATTGCCTTGCATGCTTTGATGACACGCCATAAATACACGTAACGGTCCATTTATCCAAATGGGGTGTTACAATTATGGTATCAGAGCGTAAGGTTCGACCTGTAGGCTCTAAAACTTGACCTGTGACTAGTGGGTAGTCACCAAGAACTTCTTGTATTTTGGCGTCGTTATTTTCCATGCTACTCATGAATTTTATCAGTCGGATTTTCAAAGTTTTGATTAAGTAAACGGTTGGTATAGGACTGGCCATACTTAATCGCATGTGCTTTTCAGCGAACATTTCGTTTTGGTGAACTGACCATAGGCGTTCACCCTTGCAGTTTAAATTTTGTATGGATGAACTGACCATAGGCGTTCATCCTTACTCATGTCGGATTTATGTTTCAGTAATTGTCGTTCTGTGAACTGACCCTAGGCGTTCACCAGTATTCATGTCATATTTTATTGGCTATACCTTCATGAATTACACTATGCATATTCATATTTTTTACCCCAGGTTTTGGCAGTTTTATCAACTTATCCTCTTTTATTTCAGATGCCACCCAGACGCGAAACCGAGAATGACCCTAACGCAGCTGCCATTGCTGCTGCTGTTCAGGCTGCTATACAGGCCATGTTACCCCAAATTCGTGATGAGATCCGAGCTGAATATCAAAATGGACCTCAGCAGAATAACAACCCTCCTGCTCCACCACCTGCCACTTTACCCGCTTGGCTGGATCTGTTTAACAAGCAGAAACCCCGACTGTTTGAGCAGACTGTAGCTCCAACTGGCGCGAAAGATTGGATCTACCATATAGAGAAATTTTTTGGAGCTATGGGTTGTGGTGATGTTTTCAAAGTTAGGCTTGCAGTTTACAAGCTGGAGGGTCCTGCTCTGCATTGGTGGAGGTCTCAGAAACTGTCCAATGGGGGAGATGCTTGGGAGCTTACATTGACCTGGGCACGTTTCAAGACGATGTTCTATGACCAGTTTTTCCCGCATGCGGAGCAAGCTAAGATGAAGAGGGACTTCCACGTTATTCGTCAGAATCATGGCGAGAACAGTATAGAGTTCATGCACCGATACCTGAGGATGGCTGGATTCTTAGGGGAGGCTGCGGGTACCGTAGAAGAGCAAGCGAAGCAATTTCGCTGGGCTCTTCACTCTAGGACTGCAGATAGACTGATGAGTGCCACATTCACTAATGTGTCACAAGTAGCTAATGCAGCTCGGGATGTCGAGATGCTTTTCGAGAGGGATGAGCTCGAGAATGTAGAGCGTCCGGAGAAGAAGTACATCTCACCCAACAGACTTAAACAATTTAGCCCCATTATTGCTTGTCAACTTATATGTTATGACTTATCCAATTATAATCTTACAGACACAGAGGAGGAGACCGATCCCAATCGGCTACTCCGCATCAGAACTACAGGAACCACGGCCAGTCATATGACCGTAATCGGTCAGATAAGAGGAGCGGCGGTGATAATTACCGCGGCAGCTCCAACTCATCTGGCAGCTACAGGTGAGTCTTTAAGCTCCAGAAATACTAAACTATCGTGTAAAACAGACCTTAAATTTTTGTAAATTCCAACAGAGATGCTGGACAGGGGCGTGACCAAAACAACAGGGGTCAGCTGGTTGCCCGACCGACAAATTCTGGTAATTTTAATTTCAGTCAGACAGCCTTATTTCAGGTTAAGATATCAGAATCGTGACACATGTTTTTCATCGTAATCAGGTTCTCAGCAAACCAGAGCTGCTTCTACTATGTATACTTATCCCACTTGCATCACATGTGGAAAGAAACACACGGGACCATGCCGTCGTGGTACAAGTGGTTGTTTCCAGTGTGGCCAGCTGGGCCATCTGAAGAGGGATTGCAAGAGCGGGAATGCTGCTGGTACATCAGGCTAGATTCCTCAGATTTTACCTCCACCACCACCGATACCACCAACCACTGGTCGTGTCTACACTACTACCCGTGAACAAGCAAATAAGACCACAGGTACCATTACTGGCATTTTGTTTATACACGGACATGCTGCTTGCGTACTTTTCGATACAGGCGCCACCCACTCAGTTATATCCACTTCATATGCTGTTAAAATAAACATGACCCCTACGTCACTAGACAGTGCACTTAGTATATCTACCCCCATACGAGATGCTGTACTCATTACTCAGGTGTATAAGGATCTCCCTCTTGAGTTTGATGATAAAATCCGTCCAGTCAGTGCACTTCCTTTAGATATGTGTGAATTCGATATTATTCTGGGTATGGATTGGTTGTCGGTTCATCATGCCACCATAGATTGTCATGCTCACCAGGTCATCTTTGGTAATGTCCAGACACCAGAGTATATTCACCGAGGCTTCCTACCAGGAAAACATGTTCAGATCATTTCAGCTTTACAGGCTCGTACCTTACTATACCATGGTTGTGAAGGTTTCCTAGCTACAGTTCATGACACGAATTCTGAGGCACCTTCAATTCATGATCAGCCAGTTGTGTCAGACTTTCTAGATGTCTTTCCCGAGGAACTTCCAGGTTTACCTCCCATGCGAGAGGTAGAATTTGGCATCGATCTCATTCCAGGTGCAGAACCAGTATCTAAAGCTCCTTACCGTATGGCTCCTGTAGAGCTTAAGGAATTGAAAGATCAACTTCAGGAACTTCTAGAAAGGGGTTTCATTCGTCCTAGCGTGTCACCTTTGGGCGCTCTAGTTTTGTTTGTCAAGAAGAAGGATGGTAGTATGAGATTGTGTATCGACTACCGTGAGTTAAATAAGCTCACTATTCGTAATCGTTATCCACTTCCTTGTATTGACGACTTATTCGATCAGCTTCAGGGTGCCAAGCACTTCTCAAAAATCGATCTACGATCAGGTTACCATCAGCTGCGTGTAAAAGAGCAGGATATAACCAAAACTGCTTTTCGCACGAGGTACGGTCATTACGAGTTTGTTGTTATGCCATTCGGTCTCACGAATGTGCCTGCAGTATTTATGGACTTGATGAACAGAGTCTTCCACGAATTCTTAGACAAGTTTGTGATTGTATTCATCGATGATATCCTTATTTTCTCCAAATCCAAAGAGGAACATGAGAATCATCTCCGTACAGTTTTGCAGATTCTCAGACGAGAAAAACTATATGCTAAATTTTCGAAGTGCGAATTTTGGCTGAATACAGTAGCGTCTCTAGGTCATATTGTTTCTGCGGAAGGAATCACTATGGATCCTGCGAAGGTGAAGGCTATCACCAAATGGCCAAGACCGACGTCTGTCACCGAGATACGTAGTTTTCTTGGGTTGGCGGGTTATTACCACAGGTTTGTGGAAAACTTCTCACGTTTGGCGTTACCATTGACCCAACTTATGCGGAAAGGTGAGAAGTTTATATGGACCGAGGAGAGAGAAAAGAGTTTTGAGGAACTCAAGCATCGATTCATCTCAGCACCGATACTCACTCTTCCAACCGGTACAGGTGGTTATCAGATTTACAGTGACGCATCAGGAAAGGGCTTAGGCTGTGTTCTTATGCAGCATGGGAAAGTCATTGCTTATGCTTCGCGTCAACTAAAGCCGTATGAGAAAAATTACCCTACTCATGATCTAGAGCTCGCAACAGTCGTTTTCGCCCTTAAAATCTGGAGGCATTATTTATACGGTGAGTCGTGTGATATCTTCACCGATCACAAAAGTCTCAAGTATATATTTACACAGCGAGAGCTGAACATGAGACAGAGGCGATGGTTAGAACTGCTAAAAGACTATGACACTAATATCCAGTATCACCCAGGCAAAGCAAATGTAGTAGCAGATGCCCTTAGCAGAAAGTAGGGTATGATAAATGGCATCAAAGTTCAGGAAGAAATTATTCAGGACTTAGAGCGGTATGATATTGAACTCTTAGTACGCGGACAGAGGGGATACTGGGCTAGTTTGAGGGTAGAACCAGATTTACTCTCTAGGATTAAAGCCGCCCAAAAGGATGATGGTGAAATCTGGGCGATTATCCAGAACATTGACCAGCAGACCGAATTTCGCATCGATGACGATGGTATCGTATGGCAGGGTACCAAACTCTGCGTTCCAGAAGACCCTGCTCTCAGAGAAGCCTTAATGACTGAGGCTCACAGCTCTCGGTTCTCTATCCATCCGGGTTCCACCAAAATGTACCACGATCTTAAGCAGCATTTCTGGTGGAGCGGCATGAAACATGATGTCGCAACATTTGTGTCTAAATGCTTAACCTGTCAGCAGGTTAAGATAGAGCACCAGCGTTCCAGTGGTCTTCTCCAGCCATTAGATATTCCAATGTGGAAATGGGACAAGATCTCTATGGATTTTGTCACCGGACTACCACAGACAAGCGGAGACATGATGCAATCTGGGTTGTTGTCGATCGTTTGACCAAGTCGGCACATTTCATTCCTATTCGCAAAGATTTTGCAGTCAGTAAATTAGCAAAACTATTCACCGAGGAGATCGTACGATTACACGGTACACCTTCTGAAATTATATCAGATAGGGATCCCCGTTTCACTTCTCACTTCTGGGAAGGTTTGCATAAAGCTTGGGGAACTAGGCTCAAGCTCAGCACAACTTTCCATCCACAGACGGACGGTCAGTCAGAGCGTACCATCCAGACCTTAGAGGACATGCTACGCGCCTGTGCATTAGAATGGACAGGACACTGGGATGACTATATTTGCTTGGTTGAGTTTGCCTACAACAACAGTTGGCATGCTAGTATCAAGCGTGCTCCATTCGAGATGTTATACGGCAGGAAATGCCGTGCTCCTATTTGTTGGGATCAAGTTGGAGAACGTTTGATTGAAGGACCAAAATTGATAGAACTGACCAATGAAAAGGTCGCCATCGCTAGGGCAAAACTGCAAGAAACGCGTACTCGCCAGAAGAGTTACGCCGACAAGCATCGCAGAGATCTATCTTTTCAGACTGGGGATCGTGTGTTCCTCAAAGTATCACCCGCACGCGGTGTCAGA
This sequence comes from Glebionis coronaria, assembly GCA_025667525.1. NCBI lineage: Eukaryota > Viridiplantae > Streptophyta > Magnoliopsida > Asterales > Asteraceae > Glebionis > Glebionis coronaria. The sequence continues at coordinate 460,079,005 of CM046879.1, read as the reverse complement.
CGTTTTGGCCTCAAAGGAAAGCTCAGCCCTCGTTACATCAGACCGTTCGAAATCCTTGAACGTATCGGTGAAGTGTCATACCGATTGGCATTACCACCTCAGCTTTCACACGTTCATAACGTGTTTCATGTATCATTACTCAGGGGGTACAACTATCATGAGCTTCACAAAGTAAATTATCCACTCGATCAGATTCGGGAGGATCTTTCTTATATTGAGGAACCCGAAGCAGTTTTAGATCGCCAGGATCGAGTCATGAGAAGGAAGACAATTCCTTTCTTCAAAATCCTGTGGAGGGACCATACCGAGCGGGAGGCCACTTGGGAAACAGAGGAGTCTATACGGACTTCTTATCCTCACTTTCAGTTTTGATTCGGGTATGTCTTTTCAGCTTTTATGCCTTCCAGCTTATTAGCATTTCAGCTTTTACTTCAGTCAGCTTAAATACCTTACAATTCGGGGACGAATTCTTTTCCTTTTAGAGGGGAAGAATTGTAAAACCCGTATTTAAATCGAAATGTAAATACGCGGTTTATTTATTTAAGCTAACTACGAAGAAATTTTGACTAAAACAAACACAATAAATTATATACAAGTAGTATTATATACAAGTTTTTTATAAAAAAATAAAATAATAATAAATAAAAGGAAAGTGTAAGGGCCGGTTTTTAAAAACAAAAATAAAGGAAGGATATTGGGCTTTAGCCCATTTTGGTTACACAAAAAAACAAACGGGAACCCTCCTTTCCCATAATCAGTAAAACAAAGCAAAAGAAAAATATTAGGGTTTGTTCATGTGTATGTACCGCCGGCTGGGAACCCAAAAACAAGGAGCAAGAGTTTGATTTTCATTGTATTCGGGTTGTGTGCTCGTAGTCCTTACCCAATTACGCATATAGCACGCGTGAAGCCCGAGTAGTATTCGTTCAGTCTTTCATTCAGTCAGTTACTGGACTAGAGGTACGGATTTTCCGTCCTTTCAGTAAGGACTTCCTTTCTATGCATGATTAGGATTTCCATCTTCAGCCAAATGTTTTCCCCAGTATATGTTTAAGTTTTTCAGTAATCATATTAATAACTAAATAAATTGCCTGAGCATTATATACAAGCACGACCAGTTTATGTACTAGTTACGGAGGTACCGTAACCACGGCACTAGAGGCACCGGTGTCGTGACTCACATGCAGGAGAGTGATATCCTGCATCGTCCCACTCAGCTCAACTTGGCCATTTTATCAGTATTTTTAGTGGGGTGTATGGATGCATCCTAGGCTTATATGTGTTACAAGTTATCAGGGTGAATGTGGTGTGTGCTCTACATCCTTCACATTGGAGCTGATCCCTCTACCCAGCACAGTTAATTAGAGGTCACCCCTCTACAGCATGACGAGGTCACCCATCCAGTTATTCATGCACGGTTGTTACAGCACGTGACCTATATAAGCTCTGGCAAATAAAATACAGTAAATGCATGTTTCAGAATTTATAGTTTTATTTCAGTATCAGTATATATGAATCAGGTTTTTCAGAGTTTATTCAGAGTTATACTACATGTTCATATCAGTCTTATAGCTTCGTTGTTGTCTTCTGATTCATTACTTTCTGTACAATATTATCATGCTATATCGGTCCACTGAGCGTTATGCTCAGCCGTAGTTTCCTTTCATGTTTCCAAACGGCAGGTTTGCAGGGACGATCTTAGGACTTCTAAGAGAGTATGTTCATTTGGATGGGAGCTATCCAGGCTCCTTTACTTTTTATGCACACTTTACGTTACTTTACTTTGGTTGTTTGGACACTGTTTCGTCCTTTTTCTTTCAGTACTTAATCTTTATATTTTGGGCTTATGTTGGACTACCGATGTTTGATTCTGGTACTTCCGTTTGGTCAGTTAATGTTTAATACATTGCCTTGCATGCTTTGATGACACGCCATAAATACACGTAACGGTCTATTTATCCAAATGGGGTGTTACAAGTTCACCTATGGTAAACCTACTACACATCCATTTTTCTATGACTTTATGTAGTTTAGTTACTTGATCATAGAGGGATTCATTTTTCTGAGTTAATGTAACAACTTCATTTTGAAGGGTTATTTTTTAGAATTAACATTTTTAAGATTTTCACACTCAGCTTTAAATGTTAACAATTCATGTTTCATAGAGTTTTATTTATCAAGCAAGTTCTTTCTCTGTTCTTTTAAATAATGTAAATCAACAATGGTGTAGTCTAAGACATGTTTACGTTCATCACTTTCAGACATAGAGACAAGTCTGTGTACCTTTTTCATAGTGATGTCAACCCATTGTCCTGATCTAGCATCATTTTCTCCCACAACTGGTTCATCCTCAACTATTGTCATGAATGCCCTGACCCTTTGTTGTATCCTCTTCATCTGAAGTTAAGGGCTCATCGTTCCAATCATAAGCTTCAACTACTAACCCTTTATCTGTCTGTTTATCACCACCCTTTTTCTTTGACAGAGCTTCTAGCTTCAAATTCATCTGTTCTAACTTAGCCCTTAATGCTTTGTACTTGTTCTTGTAATCATTTTTCTCATGATAAGAGGAATTGGATTGATGAAATGAGTTGTTTTGTAGTGATTTGAACTTGTAGGGTTTTGATGATGATGGGTACGATGGTGAGGATGATTTGCTGGAAGGACAGTCCTTTTGGAAGTGTTCAGGCTTTCCACAGGCAAAACAAGTTTCTTTTAATTTATCTGTTGATCTACTAGCTGATCCTACTCTTCCTGATCTTTTGAAATAACTTATCTGATTAGCTAGTAGAGCTCTTTCATGAAATTCAGCATTAATATCTGTCATAGAATCTTGGCTGATCCTAGTATCTTCTTCAACATTTGAGTCGCTGTCATGAGGAGTTGATGTTGAAATCCGGGCTTTAGAGGTTTATCCCTGAACTGTGAATCTTTCAGATTCAGACTTGTATATAGTATCAATTAGACCTTCATAATTGTATTTTCCATACAACTGGGCTAACGTGTCATTCTTAATAGAATTGGTGGCCCTCTGTGTCGGATTCATACTCAGCCATTTCCTTGGTAGGCTGTTGACAAACGTGTCATTGACTTCAGATTGTGGAATGGTGACTTTATTCATTGCAAGATCATTGAGAAGAATCTTCACCCTTATATATGTTTGCTGAACCTTTTCACTATCCAAGACCTTGAATGCATTAAACTGAAGTCTAAGTGCATGAATCTTGGTATCCCTAGTCTCAAATGGTCCTTCATGACCTAGAATCAAATCTGTCTACATTTGTTTAGTTGTCGAACATTAGATCACAGACTTCATGATGTGTTTTGGGAGACAGGAAATGATAATGCTTATGAGACGTTTGTCTTGGTTTGCCAGTTTTCTATCAGCCGGTGTCCCTTATTTGAGTGGTTTTTTAAGAGGGTTTTATTCAGTTGATGTGAGTCCCATGGGAACACAGGGTCCATTTTCTAGAATCTCTAGTAAAAATGGTTCAATTCCATCAAGATAGATAAGAAACTGACTTTTCCAACTTGCAAAGTCTTCTTCATAAAAAACGGGTACATTTGTTACCTGAGATCCACCCCTTGAGTCAAGTAGTTGTGGAAGATCGTCTTCGTTTGGCGTGGTGGTAACTCTAGGTGACGGTGGTGGTGGAGGTACATTTTTTTGAGGTGGATTATTCCCAATGACTGGTAGTGGTGGTGGTGGTGTGTTGCTCGTTTCAGGCATAGCAGATCTTGATTATGAAACTTAGAACGATGTTTATGAAGGTTTTAATATCAAGCACCGCACTGATACCAATTGGAAGTCCCTAAAACGTGACTGAAACGACAATTAAGGACAATTGAGACACGTAAATACTTTTCAAACGTAAGACTTTATTGTTGTATAACACGTATTACAATGTGTTATGGATCACACAGTTTGATGATAATGTGTTGTGTACTCTTTGGACAAGTAAACTTGCTAAAGGTACAAGTTTACTAGCGAACTTAAGAATTGATGGAGGCCCAAGTATTGAAGAACGGGCTGACTTGTTTCTAGAGGCCCGAGATCGCGTGACGAAGAGGGGTTTAGTAAAACGGGCATAACTTTTGCATCCTAAGTCCGTTTTCAGCCCGTGACCTGTCAAAACGTGCGTAAAAAGGTGGCGGGCGACGCTGTAACCAGCTTTTAGCTGGTTGCGAATTTTCCAAGGCCCGAAAAGTCTTTTTATATCAGTTTTTTTTTGTATATTTATGTTTTTTTTTCACTTTCAGTTGGACTTTGTCTTTGGGCTACGATCCAGCCCGTTGGATTTTTAGGGTTTTTCTTTATTTGCAGTCATTATTTAATGAATCTGCTGTAACCCTGACAACACAGTTATCAGTTTAATAAAAGTTAAACCACTGGTCGTTGTGTTGTCGTGTTTTACCCTAATTTTTGGGCATTCTTCAAAATCAACGATTATTAGCAGAATTGTTTCGGGCATTCTTTTTGAATTAACAGATCCGATTTCTTATCTTTGTTACTTTGTTTTTTAGTCTACATCAAGAACACAGGCACAACTGAATCTTCTTCAAGTTCGAGAGAGTTAATGCACAAATCTGATAAAGTGAACAACATTCCCTATTTATAGTGGTACGAGGTTGATATTGATGGCTGAGTTGAGAGCGACTTAACAAGATAAGTGGGATCATACATCTTTCACAAGATGCTCTTCTATTCTTGGTAAGCTGCAACAACACTTTAGGAAAACAAAGCTGACACAGTTTTCCTTTATTCATAACCTCGTACTTGAGGCTACTTTAATTCAAAGATACTATTTTTCCCTCTCGGATAGTTCCCGCCTAAACACTAAGAGAAATCCAAAGTGTACTGAGTGTTAACAAGGTATTGCCACCCCTGTTAACACTCAACCACTGAGAGTCCCTGATATATCTTGGCTATTATCCATCACACCCAATGAGTATGTCTTCAAGTAATCTTCGACTTCTTTGACAATGACTCTGACATGGAATCCTTTGTGGTTGCTCACAGAGAGCTCATTCTTTGTGAGTCTTGTGATACTTGCTTGTCTCCTTGGCACATGCAAGTCTATAACACACAACTTATTTACGTTTAAATCAATGACTAAGAAAATTCTAACAGGCTTAGTCTCCCAATATAGTGTTTATTGTCAATTTGTGCTTATTGTAGTCAGCTTATTGTAGTTTTTTTTTCTTGCATTGTCTTAATAAGTTAAAAACAAGCCTTGATGTTTAATTTCAGTCAATATAGTCAAGGGAAATAAAAAACCGACTATTTTGTTGTGTATGAATTTGACAAGTTGCTTATTTATACCTTATTTCTAAATCTTTTTCAAAAATTCTTTTGCATTGTTTTACTTAGTCAAAATTAGTTAGACTTGTAGAAAATAAGCTTATGAGACTTTGTGGACAGCTTATTAGCTTTTTCATAAGAGCTTATAGCTTATTTTTGATAAGCCCTCTTTACTTTTTTTAGATTTTCTTTTTCTTTTAGCTTTGTTTTGTCAAAAGATTGAGTTTGCAACAAAAAAACAATTGATAAGCTTAAGTTTTCAACTTATTGGGCTTATTACGCCCATTAAGTAAGCTTATAGTTTATTTGAGGGCTTTAAGTGCTTATTCAACTTTTGGTGTAGTTGAAAAAGTTGTTTAGAACTAAATTTTGAGTCAAATAGGCCCTTTGGTTTTCTGTTTTGCAAAATTTTTCTTATTGAGTCATAAAGCCTAATAAACCATATTCTGTTTTTGGTTTTGGCCCATTTGAAGGTCCATTAAAGCTTTTTAGAAAATTTTAATTTCATTTCTGTTTTTATGTTAAAATAAATTAGTTTTGAATTTTTTGAAAATTTTATTATTATTTTTCTCGATTTGGGTGATCACGTAATACGTCTTAATTTTTAGTCGTCGTAGTGTATAATCGTCTTTTTAATTTGAATCTTCTCTTGCCATTCTTGTAACTAAACCAAAAATGTATTTAAAGTGATCTACATTTCTCCTCGACTTACAACGAACCCAAGGTTTTTGTTTTTACGTTTTCGACCCTCGTCTTTCTCGTAATCTACATATACCTATACTAAACTACAACTATCAGTGGTCACCGGTTCGACTAGCAAATAAAAGTCGTCCAAAAACGAATTAACTGAGACCTATAAAAACACTTGGTCGAGATATTTTTTTTTATCGATTATCGGTTAATCAAAAGATATTCACCGTTGTATCGAGCACAGTGCTATTAAAATATTAAAAGGTTATCGAAATTGCAATCAAGTTTAATGATTAACTATAAAGAAAATAAAGAGTCGAGACAAAGCGAAACTTTTTAATGATTATGGTCAAATCTCGTTCTCGCCATAGTTCTAAGCAAATCCTCAGATAGTATATAATTGAAAATGTATTGTATGATCGTTTAATATTATAACAAAAAGATATTAGAATGTTAAAGTTTGAATTCCGAGCGACGTATGTAATTAAAGATTTTGGTCCCAAAAGTTGGGTCAAATGGCTAAAGGCTGTTTGCCCATGCGTGTGGCCTTTGCAGACTTTTTGTAAGTTGGTCGCATAGTCGCAAATGTAGCTTTATATATATGTCCAGAAAAGAAAAAAAGTATTATCAGTCTGAAGATAATTTGTTTCTAAACCTCCTCCAATGTTTTTGTTTGAGTCGAATAGTTAGGTTATTTGCTCGGTCATCAGTTAACACGTCCAATAGTATTATCAGTTAACACCTCCTCCGATGTTTTTCTAGACTACCTACTGTGAGTTCAAGTTTATACACGGGAACAAGTCGCGCATCCATGAACCATTGAATTCAGTTACATGATACAAGATGAGGATGTTGACCTTGATAGCTTAAGACTTAGAAGCCTTAGAAGGGGTATTAATCTTTACCAAGTTCGTATTAGATGAGGTTATGTTAGTCGCTCCCGTGTATGAGCTTAAGTTAACAATTTGTTCCATTTGTGATGATGACATGGAAACCAAACAACACCTCTTAATAGATTGTCCTATGGCAAAGCAAATTTGGTTTGAAATTTTCATATGTGGAATCTTCCAAACATGAACTTTCCAATCTTCTGGTAGTAATCACCTTGGCGCCCAATGTAATATTTGATGCGTTGTTCAATTCACTCTCTGGATTTATTGTCGAAATAGGAATCATGACGTGGTCTTCAAGGCAAAAAGAAGCAACAAATTAAAGAGGTGATATTGATGATGCGAAGTTACTCTCCTTCAACTGGACCGCGACTACATATAGAAAAGGCTTTTGTACTCGGTGGAGTGGTTTATTAACCCTCTGGAATGCCCTAACTAAGTCATTGTATACTTGCTTTGAACTTTATTTATGCAGTTATCTTCTCAAAGAGTTAAGAAAGTTCAAATATGAGACAACTATGATTTTGAAGAGGCGTACGTAGTTGTCCAAAAGTTAGGATATATGCTTGCAAACACCATTGCATGCTATTCTAAGGTGATTATGTACAGCTTTTGATGGTTCGGACTCGCCATAGGATCGGAGAGGGGGGCAAAAGGTCTCTAACTTTGTGTAGATGTACATACCAATTGATCAGAGACTTTAAAGGATTTATATGATGAGAAACCAAGACAGCCAAAGAAATGAGCTTGACACTTTAGTCACCAACAATCAGCGAAAAGCATAATGTCGTCCGGTCTTCGACACTCGCTCATGCAAACTGCATTGTGGTTCTATCAAACAAGGATAATTTTCATTCTATCTCGAAAACCAGCTAGAATCAAAGACCGGCTAGAACAATTTAAATATTTTTGGATTGGAAGTGAAATTAGGAAATCATTTATAAACTTGTTCGAATGATCATCAAACTCTCGATTCTTTTCTTTTAACTCGTTTGAATTGTTATGGTTTTCGGTTGCTAGGTACTAGTATTTGCTAATATATTATGTGGCTTGTTTGATAATTAGCAATTGATCGTTTATTACCAAGTCTAAAAAAGAAAAAAGACATGATTTTGTCGAGTATTGATGAAAAAGTTTAATATCATAATATGATTACCTTGAGTGATATATCCTAAATGAGTAGATTATCAAGTGCCTGAATTGATTACGGCAATATAAACTAATCTTAAGCACACATCATGTGAGAATCTACGAAGAACATGCCATGATAACAAAACTACATGAGTATAATAATGGCAGTCCATATCAAACCCATCTTCTGTTATTCAGATGTTGGTGATAAAGTGTCCCACACTTGGCCAGCATTAAGCGGCATCCCAGGTCGATGAAAGTGAACTAAAAAGGGAAATATACATGATGATCATGGATGTAATGATGCTATTAATCATGATTAGCTATAATGAAAGAAGAAAGCATGACAATATCTACTCATTTTGTCTACAGACAAACTATCCTTCTATTGCTAGGGTTTGCATGAGATGTCTTTTTAATCCATCATCTTCTAGTAATTACAAATCAACTATGTTTAGTCACTAATTAATTATTGTCTTTGCATGCACTTTTTATTCAAGATAAGACTTACCTGGGATTCATACAATGTTTAGACACATATCTATATTACTCATCTAATTAGCCTTCATCACAAAAATTTCATTTGAAATATTTCTTCTAAAAGGCTAAAAGTACTATATATATGAGCCCACCTTTTCTGCTTTCCTTGAGTAGCTTGATGATTTCAATGTTGGTCAGCGCCCCATAATTAGCAACAACCTAGAAGCCACTTTGGATTTCTTTGACGAAACATCCCATCATTTGTTTCAATATGTTGGCCATAATCCTATGATACGAATTAAGAATATGTTAATTAAGATGACTAGACATTTAATTTTCTAGTACCTCTTTTAGCAAATTTGTTTGAATACTTATATATGGAAATGAACCAGTGCGAAGCTAGCGAGACAAGGTTCATTAAGTTAAACGTGTGCAAACTATTCTAAATCAACTCGCTATCATACTAGTCATTCAAGGGCAACACATACCGATATAATTGCACTAACTCGGCCTTAAATTTTCTGTGAACAGCATAACAGTATAAAAAAACTGGCAGCAAGTCGCTAATCGCTTAGGAATTACACGTAGATTCTAGTCTGTCCATTTCAGTTTAAACTTCATATTCCTAAACCTTTCTACTACATATGCTTTCAGTCAATTTAAGTAGACACATATACATTAGTAAGACATTTTCTTTTCCAAAAGGAACCATTATGACGAGATGAAATAAACTACTGCATTATATATCGATTGCATATATTTTTCTTAGTAGAGCTAGCAATGAGACATTTACGAATTGAGAACGCAATGGATGAATCAATGCTGAACTTTGCAAACTCCTTAATCGGGTTGTGTACTTGTTGTGTTTCAGTTTATGTTAGGCAAACAATATTATATGAAAATCAGCTAATCGCTTAACCAAAGCTTCATCACACAAGCTTATGAGTTCCAGATGATCCCTAATATCGGTGGTTCATATTATCTTTATTTTTCATTTATGAGAGTCTATCTTTTAACCAATATATTTTACCTTTTATGCTATTATGGTTTAAAGAAAACAAAACATCACCAAAACATATGATTATGCCTAGACCAGCTTTGTTTAATCATTTAAATAATTTTACGCATAACTTCTGAAGAAAGATGTCTCTCGTGAAACTTTGCTTTCAATAAATAACACACACCTTATCCCATCCCCTTTCTAAAAGCATCTTGCATATCATTAGATATTTTTAGAGAAGGAAAGACAAACGATGGAGCTTGCTCTGAGCTTAGGAGATACACCAAAACCGATTTCGCTTGCCGGTCAAAGCAATTCACAACAGCTGAAAATAAAGGAAGTAGGGTTTCGCATGGGATCAGAAAGTATCAGCGAGAATCAAGATCATCAGCAAAAGAAGTGCAGCGAGAAAGCTGATTATGATAAAACAAACTACCCTTCATCGTCAGATCAGCCAAAATTGCAGCTTGATCTCCTCCCCTTCTCACCATCTCACCAAGCCCCACCTCCACCCACTCACCGTCCTTTTCCATGGCTCTCTCATATATGTAAATCCAACCCTCTACTTTGTTGAATTCCCAGAGTGTTGGTGTTCTACTTTGTAAATTAATTGATTTTTCCTCCCAGATAAAATTAACCCATTGTTACAAGTATTGAACTTATTATTTTTGTTAAATAATTTTAAATTTTTGTGAAAATTCTACACCAACGGATAAACCATTTTTCAGTTTTTTGTTTTCAGCGAATATTTGTAAAAGTGAGCTCTTGATTCTTTTGAACATCGGCGTTTTAAGCAAAACCATTTAATGAATATTTATAAATTTTTACCATTAATGTATTTTATGTACTGCCTTCATAATGAAGGTGGTGTCCGGAATGTCTAATTCAAACCCCTAATGCTTTTTAAAGTAATTAGTTAAACGCACAGTTTGGACGTAGCTACTCTAATCTGATAACTCAAATTTGTTAGAATAATTAAGCTATCTCTTACACCCCCTAATTTACGTAACTTGAATTCAATTGTAGTAGGTGAACCAGGTTCCCAGCCTAGACTGTTAAGAGGGCTGGATGTGAAGCCTATAACAGCAGTATATGATCCGGGCAATGGTGAAGAGCCGACAACCGTTCTATCTTCTCCAAACGATAGTAACAGTGACACATCATCATTTCAAATGGACTTCTCTTCCATTTTCAGGAGCAGCGCCGGTAGTAGTAGATTTCCATCTAGGAAAAGGGATACCGAATTCGTAACAGTGAATATGGATTATTTAGCAGATGTTTCAGAAAAAGATCAGAGATTTTCATCAAGAAAAGAAGTTTATGGTGGAACTAGTGATGAAGATGAAAATGGACTGTGCAGAAAGAAGCTCCGACTTACAAAAGATCAATCTGCTTTTCTTGAAGATAGCTTCAAAGAACACAATACACTCAATCCTGTAAGTATTTTTTTCTCGTGTATGTGCATCGAACCTCACGAAATGATTCGTGTAAGGTTACTCTTAAGACATGCACAGTAATTATCATATGAGTGGATTTTAATGGATAATTATTCACATTAGTGCCACTGTTTAGATTTAGATCCACAAATTTGTTTTGATTACATATATAGTTTCCTTTTCCGCTATGCAGCATGCTTTATTGGAATTGGGGAAGTAAATTTATATGTTTCCTAACTTTGAAGCTATTCACATAAATTAGGGCCGGGTTCTAGAAAATAATATATTACGTTGGACTTTCTCACGGAAATAATCGTATGGTGTTTGCCTCATAACAGAAAGGAGGCTGCTGTCAATCAGAAACAGTCGAGCTGCATAATGGACAGTCTCATGCATCGATAGCATTTTTTCTCACAGATGAATAAGCATGTAGACATGCATAGTCGATTGATAGTAAACATTGCATTTATCTGATTTTCCTTATGTCGCCTGATGTAGGATAAGTGAGGGCTTCCATAATCTCAGTGATTGACTACATACAGTGTACATTAATATGATAATAACTGTTACACATCGATGTAACATAGAAGCATGCAATGTTTAACACTGGAATGCCCAAACCGAGAAAGAAGTAAAAAACAGTACTGTAGTATAGCTATTGGATCCACAAGCATATTTCCTGTTATTTCTTGCACATGCAGGTTCTTTTATGCATTTGTAATGGTTTTGTTTGATGTGTGTTTATTGCAGAAACAAAAACTAGTATTAGCTAACCAGTTAAATCTTCGGCCGCGACAAGTTGAAGTGTGGTTTCAAAACAGAAGGGCAAGGTACAAGTTAATTTTTGTACTAATAAGCAAAACACTGATTTCCAACGATATTCCAACTATTGGGTAGATAACTACATGAGGACGTTAGATCCTCGATAGATTAGTTAATTAATTTTATTCTTGATCTGCGACAGAAAACTGTGCAAATCGTTGTACCTAAACGCTTACGACTAGTTATCACTAATTAGTTAAACCGGCCTCCTTAATTACTATTAACAGTGGTACCAACTAATAACAATAATATTATAGTCCAGCTATCTGATCAACGGGTTAATCAGTTTCAAGATGCTGTTATGACACTGAGTTCATACATCAATCAAAAATAAATATCTCTGATCATGCTCATCCATTTTTACATACAAACTGTGTTCTAGAATAATAGAATAGAGTAATAGAAACTATACACATGATTATATTTTGGTAAATATAAAAAAGGATGATTTGAATAACTGTGGATTTTATGACAGGACAAAGCTCAAGCAGACTGAGGTGGACTGCGAGTATCTAAAATCATGCTGTGAAACGCTAACCGAAGAAAACAGGAGACTGCAGAAGGAGCTTCAAGAATTGAGAGCTTTAAAGACGTCTCAACCATTTTACATGCAACACCCTGCCACCACCCTCACCATGTGTCCATCTTGTGAGCGAGTCGTGACAACCACTTCTACCACCACCTCAGCCACCACGACCACCACTGTTCCCCAGCAACCCACTAGTGGCTGCCCATCACACTAGAAGAAAGTCATCCAATAAGGCCATGCATTCAGTTCATTGCCTTTCGGCGAAGTGTTGTGGTGAGAATCTGGCTATGACTCAACAACATGAGAAAACAATCAATTCGACACATTTTTCTTCTTTATGTATGTGCATAAATGTATTTCTATCTTTTAATATATTTTCATTGATTCATCTTTTGTTTTTTTTCTTCCAGTTTTTGGGCTCTTGTGAACTTTTGCAATTGGAAGACACTGGTTTGATCAAGAAATTTATACTGTATTGAAGAAGAAAAGGTCGTCTCATTATGTTTTCTTTAAACTTACTTTCTTGTCCATAAAACATTTATGTTGTTACATGTTCCTTTAGAGTTACTGAAACTTATTACAATTAAATTAAATCAAATCACTTTCAATGACAACTAATAAGTGTTTAAATAGGTTAGAGCAATAATACTAAGCAATTATAACACAAATAACACATTATTTCTTCAACGTTTATAAACTTTTATTAGATGTTAATCATAGAATTTAGACAAGGTTGTTTGTGTAATTTTAATCCTAGTTGTGTGACAATTTCTGTATGACTTAAACACAAACCTAAGTTATGTTTTAAGTAAGATCTAATCCTTACTCATTGAATGTTTAGTGGCACCTTAGTTATTTTCGAAGATTAAGTACTCTTGAAAGTGTATCATATTAATTGCTACAGATTCGTTAATATTTTACAAAAGTTCTCTTCTGTAATAGAGAATTAGGGTTACAAAGCATTATAGTTTACATGTCACGAGCATCTAATGGGTTTTTGAGATTGCATTAATAAGAGGAAACACCCAAACATATCTTATCAATTTTTAACCAAACAAAATTATTAAAATTTATTTTTATTAATTCCTACTAAAAGAAATTAAGTAATAGAGGAGCATTAAAGTCTATAATACTTAATATTTAATAAATAAAAGTGTAAAACTTTTAATACCACTTTTCTTTAGTTGACAAAAAATGTGTGTTTATTTTAATTACTTTTATATTTGATTGTAAGGAAAAATAATAATTACTTAAATGTCTTATTATGTAATTTTTAGGGAACATGACTGACATCGTTGTATCTTTATTAACTTTAAAAGGTGTGTTTTCATATGAACAACAACAACATTCCCAAATTTCACCGGGGCGGGGTATAAGGGAGGTAGATAATAGACAAATACTACCAATCCCCTAAGATAAATTTGAAAATAGAAAGACTGTTTTTACGAAGACTACGACAAATATGATAGACAAAAAGACCAAACTAAGAAATTAAAAGACAAAACATATAAAAGTAGACATTGGAAAAGAACATAATATATAATTGATAAAGTGCAAAAGAAACAAGAAGGCACGAGCGAAAGCATACAAGCATACAATCATATAAGCAATCAAAAGACACTAGAAGACAAAATCCAGAAATCAGATAAACAAGCATACGTATGTAATAAACAAGATTCATACAAAGAACTAAGAGCATCTCTAATGTAGGGTTCAATACAAAGTTTAATACACTTTCACGTCATCACCACTTCAACATACTAACTCTTACATAAAATAACCACAATGCATTAAACTTATTATAGTGTAATGAATTACCACGTCATTAAATTTTTATCTAATAACAAATAAGTATACGAGAATCATTTAATCAAATAATATAATTCATATGCTGCATAGTACATTTGAATAGTAAGATGGTGGGTATTTTCTTTATTTTAGTTTAAAATAATAACATATGTACTTAATGTTGGGTCATATGATTATAATAGTATATGAATGTGAAAGTAAAGATATATCCGTACGTGTATTAGCCACTTGTTGAGACACATACAAATATTCAATGAATGGGTAAATATGAAGTGTCACAATGCATTGATTGATGAATAGGCACTCATTGATCGTATAAATAGGTATCTATTGTGCATGCTCTAAGAAGAGGAAGAACAAACCATATAAAAGCAGACATCAGAAGAGAGCACAATATATAATAGATAAAGTAAAAAACAAACGATTGCATGAGCAAAAGCATACAAGCAAATAAACATAAAACATAAACGCATAAAACACAAAGGGGCAAGAATAAATAGAAAACACAAACATAGAAAAAGGGGTTAAAGGCAAAAATAAAACCAAGCCCTAAAGGCGCAACATAGATCTAAATAGAGTAACGCAGTTGGGATATAAACTTCAAGAAAATCAACAAGGATTTAAACATAAGGAAAATTAAAAGGGAATAAGAGAGGCTACTTAAACCAAAAGGAACTAGACATGGAACTCTATATCATTGTATCTATCTAACACATTCCTTTTCTAAGATAACGTCTTTAGGAGGAGGAGCTCCTAAGAAGACATATTTTATTCCTTTTTGTAAGAAGTAGATTTTACTGCCTCGGGTTTTCTTGATACTTAAGATTCTTTGCTTAGTATCTTTGTTTTACAAGGAGATCGAACATCCTTTAGTGAGGCATTGCCATCCTCACTAAACTAAATTTCTTCTTTGAGACTTGGACTTTAGTCAACACATGAATCGCTGAAGTGAAGACTCTTTCTCTTCAATAACTCATAAGGAGTTTGGCTTAACCCTTCTCAATGACTAAGTCATAGTTAAGCTATTTTATGTTCAAATCTGTTCAAAAATTCGAGGGCAATCAAATGGCCAATAATTCAAGATAATTCAATTAGTTCTCCTAGTATGAATGTGTTAATTAAGAATTTGCGTATTTTTAAATATAAATCAAGTTACATTTACTTGAGATCATCGTGTTTTCCTCTTAGAAAGTCTTGTAGCTCCAACATTTGAAAATTAAACATACTAAATTCAAATTGTTTACCATAAAATTACAAGTAATTCAATTCTTTCGCTAGTTTTGCTCTCTCCCAAACAATGGTAAATTCATATATAAGCATAAAGGACCTGCTTGTTTACAAATTCTTGTTAAAAACAACATCAAAATTTGTTGGATGATAAACAACCAATGATGGAAGCAAGAATAGTATAGATATAGAAATAGTAAGTGCGCTCAAACTAATATGTGGATTTGACACTTGTGGCTTCGGCATATAATTAGAAAGGTGAAACTAACACTACAACAAAGCATCTAAATTTACACACTTACTTTTTACTTAGTATAGCAAAACGATAAGTAAAAACTTTTTCAAAAGAATATTTTCCTAATAGGAAATAATCCACTGATTTAATCTTTTTAAATTTTATGCTTTTAATTGAAAAAATAATATTTCTTTATTTAGCTAAAACAAAAATTTAAAATCGTTTACAAGTGTTTTTCAGAAAAATTATGTTAAAAATTTTACATGTCAAAAGTATATTAAAGAAAACTTAAAAAAGGAGGTAATTCACAAAACATGTAAGGGTTAAACAAAAGTGAATTTTTTTAAAAAGGTAGTTAATTAAAACAATATATAGGGGTTAAAACAAAAAATTGAAATAAACAAAACCATTCTTTTGAACTATCCCCAAAATTGTAACCCTAATATTTAAATCATATTGATTAAATTAAACCAATTTATTTAAGGGTGTAAAAAACTAATCGATTAAACGAATAAAAATGTATTCTATTAACAATCCGAATTATTTATTTGAAGATTTTAGCATGAATTTGGACACTTTCATTCAATCCTTCTAGAATAAGGTATGCAAGATGAATTATCTTAAATTTAATGTTCGCATTAACCAATTTTGTAGTCTTCTATCATATAATTGGGTATAAAATTTAAACCAAACATTATATTTGATCTGATGTTGGGACTAAGTGTTTTAGTAGTGAAGTCAAATTTGGGTCAGCTATGACTACAAGAAAAATCGCTTATAGGGACAACAGAAGTAGTCTCTAAAAGTGACCGATGTAGTGTCTAAAAATCGTTAGGGACTACACGTAGTCTCAATAAATGACGTGCCTAATAACTAGACGCTAAAGGTTTATAAAGATACTGTTTTTTTTAGAGACTACAACATTGACTTTGACTTGTTGACGTTTGACTTTCATTGACCCAAGCAAACTATGGCGTCAAACCTTTTGAGACTATAGTTAGTCCCAATAGTATCTTTAGGGACTACTATTTGTCACCACAATTAGTCCCAATAGTATCTTTAGGGACTACTATTTGCCACTACAAGTAATGCCTAAAAAAATTTGACTTTGTTGACTAAATTTTCAGAAACTATAGTTAGGGACTACAAGTAGTGGCTAAAATTTCTTTGACTTTGTTGACCAAACGTATAGAGACTATATTTAGAGACTACGTTTAGTCTCTAAAGTTTTTAACCATACATCTGTTAGTCTCTAAAGGTAACAACATATAGTCCCTAAAGGTTGCAGCAGCTTTCGCCTGGGCAGCTTTTATGGCGTTTTTCCAGGTCGTTTCAACCCATTCCGCAACCAATTTTTCCAGAATTTCACATTGTCAATAGAAACCAATTCAACGCAAACAATAACTTAATCATACAATCACATTGGATTCAAGTTCAACGACTACATAAAGTGTTCAACGAAAACGACATAACTTAAATTGTTCAATGGAATTCACATAAAGTGTTCAATAGCATAAATCGTTCCATGAGCCAGCCTAACCACGTAAACATCTTCTAACTACTCACCTCCAGGGCCGGTAGCATTTTTCGGGTCACTTAAAGCCTCTTCCTCAAGATCGAGGAAGTATTTTGGGTCAAGCATGGGTGGTGGTAGCAATTGTAAATGCTGAATTTGTGTGACCTGATGATGACTAGCCGCATCATACCTCTCCATAACCGCTCGAGTCCAAACTGGTGGAGTTGGCTGTGAACCTATGGGTCTAGACGATGATGCACCGTTAGACAACCTCCTTCCCCGACCCGGAAAGAACCCTCGGCTCTCTCCCAACACAATTTTATATGATAGGGTATCCAATTTTATATGATAAATTTTATTTTGGGTTTAGTGGTTGGTATGACTTTTAATGTTTTATTGATCGTTTGGTGTTTGTTATGAGTTTTGATGTTTTTCATGGATTTGTGCGCCTGTTCCTTCGCCCTACTAACCTTGAGTTAAATAAAAAGTTAGAGTAGAAAGCGCACCATTACTGGAACTAAAGCCTTGATGGAGCTAAACAGGTACCCATTTTTTTTTTCATATTTGCTACTTGTCCATATCAAATATTGTGTTCTTTGTGGCTTTAAATTTCGAAACTAGTGTACAGAAGGGTAACCTACTATATTACGAGGCATCAAGTCTACATAAACTATGAGAACATTCCCCCACCGGGCAACATTGTCGATACGGTATAGTTTATTGCTAACGTTACTAAACCCGATACTTTTTTCCATTTTTGTTGTAACAAAATTTTGTTGTTATGTTCAGAAACGTAAACAAAAATCAACGAGCTGATAAATACTATCAGTTCTTTCATAAAAACAAATCAGTTAAGCATATGATTCTTGATCATAGTTTCAAGGGTGTCGTTTGCAGCTACACGCAACACCGCCTCAATGCGCAAGCACCAAACACCTTTTATTTGACAGTTTTCCAGACAGGTTACCGGCTTCCATATCACAAATATGACTTCCTTTATATCTATTACATGCACATTTTTTGATTTTGTTACCATTTAAAATTAGAAGACGCTAAACTTATATGGAAACTTAATCTCAAAACTGCTTCTGGTATCAACACAACATACTTTAGTCCCACTTATAAACCAGTCTTTTGTTTTAGACCGGCACATGCTACAACAGTGGCTTAAAAACTAATGAACTATCTTGGATTTTACACTACTAACTAGGTTAATTTGCTATCTCAAATCTTTGGATTTGACATTGTTTTGCAAACACAACTGAGACAGTTGAAGGATATTCAAAAGTAATTGTAATGACACATATTAGGACTTCAATTACTAAAAATAACTTCTTAGGTGGTGAAATAATAATTTATATTATAATTATTTGCAATTTTTTTAGAGCTTAAGGTACCTAGACCGTGACCTAGGCGAGTTGTACATGATCGTGGTTTTTGATTAGTAGTGTAATGTATTATTAGCTTTTAGGTTCATGTTAATAATAGAAAAAGTTATTTGAAATTAATTCTAAACACACCATTATGTGTTGGTGCCTCTGAATCATTGAGGGTACAAGTTTTCCAAACCAGCAGTTACAATTCTGTTGATCCTTTTGAATAGATCGAGATCATGTTAAGGATTGCACAATAGCTTGCAAACAAACTAGAACAGTTGAGATACTCCTAGTCAACTCAAATAAGTTATGCGAAATCTAACTTAATTAAGCAAAGAAGAACATATAATTCTACTAACTATTCAATTCTTATTAATCGTTGTGTCGAGGTACAATAAACTCATCGTACCCATGTTTCTTTTATGGTACAAGGAACTCCTAGAATATTCTATTAAGATAAGTATATCACACACCATATACTCCTATAATAACTATAACATATCTTTACTTAAGATATCTGTTCTTATCTAATCAGCAGTACTTCACAATAACTATAACGGTACTTAGCATGTACCGCACATATACTAACAGTACTTGCTATACTAACGGTACTTGGATACATACTAACGATACTTGGAACAACTGATTTAGGATCACCAATAATTTTATCTATAGGATGACTAGTGGTAACTCTATGAGTGGAAATAGAACTGACTGGAATTGTGGATTCAATATTATTAAAATTAGTTGTTGCACCCTCCTCATCATAGGAAGACTTAGATAAAATTCCTTCCTTTGGACTAGCATATATATCTTCATCATCCATAGACTAAAGAATATCTTCTAGTGAATCAACAGTACTTGATGAAGTTTACTTAGCGGTACTTGGATGTGAGATATCGCTAGTATATGAATGTACCGTTGAACCTTGTGATTCTAAATTTTATTATCTTTCAAGCTCAGCTTCAGTTGTAGCTTTATTTTCTTGATGCATAAGCCTCTGAAGTTCATCATGAGATGCTTGATCAACTCTTGGTATTACTGGTTGCTTTAGATTTGGGCTAAACAATGTAGGTGAAGCAGGAGGTAAGACTGGCACAAAGATATTTGCATCCCCATCATCCTTAGAGTTTGAGGAAGTTGACCCTTTCTCTTGTGTACTTGTACTAGTAGTAGCTTCTTCTGAATCTGCATTGTTAGTTTGACAGTCTACTTGCATAGGATAGTAATTCATAGAATTAGTTAGATAATCTATATCAAACATCCAAGCATATCTAATTCCTGGCACATTAGGTTTATTCTCCAAGAAATTGACATGAGCATTTTCCTCTACCATGCCTGATGCTAAATTATAGATCCTATATGCTTTACTTTGCACTGAATATCCAACTATATAACCTCAATCAGAATTTCCATCAAACTTTCCTAAATGATCAGGAATATTTAAAATAAAAACATGACACCCAAATGGTCTTATATAGGTTATGGTTGGCTTAATACCAGTCAAAAGATCATAAGGAGTTTTGTTATGAGGCTTAGTTACTAAAACTCTATTTAGCACATAACATGCTGTGTTGATTGCCTCTGCCCAAAAAGTATTAGGAAAAAGAGAATCAGCCAACATAATCCTAGCAGCGTCAATTAGTGTGACACCCCCAAATAAGTCAAATGCAGCGGAAATAATATTTGGGTGTCACGTAGGTGGATCAACAGCAGATAGTACATAGAGCATCAGATAAAAGATTATCAAACAAATATTACATGAACAGTAGTGCGAATTGTTATTAAAATCGTCTCAACATTATTAGATAGATTTTTTATTTCCCCAATTGTAAAAACCCCGGATGAGTACTATAATGCTACCTATCTTGATGCTTGACTCCATGCATACATCAAGTACCTGCTTCAATTTCCTGAAAAAAACATGCTTTAAGGTCAAAATAAAGTTGGTGAATTCACCGGTTTAATAAAAATAAGTTTGGACAGTAAAACATTCACTGAAGTAGTAATGCACATAACATCAATACTTAAAGGTAACTACATTTCCTATTGCCTGAATTGACACTTAACTCGTTAAGCCCTCAACAAATGAGGACCCTTCGCATTTATAAAAATGCACCCATTACAATGTTCCGATGTGATATACATCTGTTGCCCGGCCCAGGCACAGTGAGCGCTACTCACCCAGACGGGGATGGTCAGTCCCAAATAGATCTATTTATAACACTAAGGTAATTCAATAATTTTAACAGTTTCAGTTTATGAGTAAATGAGACATTCTACAATAGGCAAATGTAATCAAGGGTTAACACAGTTCAGTTTACGTCTATAAAATGTGTTGCATGTTTTCTTCCCCATAAAAGATTTAAAAGTTTGTCAATATATAGTGTGGGGCCATAAACTCAACTTAGTATTAGTAACAGCAATAAGTCACAAGTAATCCAACGAGATGCTCACGATATAGTCAACTACCTAAATATTTGTACAGTCTCAGTATATGCATAAAATAATGCATAAAAGTCTCTGAATAAATTTGTGCATGCTTATACCGGTTTTAAGCATTTTATTATGATCTCTGTATTTTAATTAATTGTTGTACACGTAGTAAAAAGATCCACTTTAATTACGTAGTTAATAATACCGTTTAAGTAAATAAATTATTTACTTATTATTCTCTTACTTTTACTTTCGTAAATTAGTTTAAATAATTTATAAAAGGATGATTTATACTTATTTAAAATGATGGAAAATAATAAATGTGTTTAGTATATTTACTTTCATAATTTATTCGCGTTTAATTTAACTAACATATATAAATGATTTTATAAAACGTATATCACATTATTTAATGTAAATTAAAGTCCCCGAAGTTTCTATAAATTACTAAATAGTCATTCGGTTTAGTTATAAAGTTTAATATCATAAATAAATAAAAAGGATTTAGGGCTTATATATCTTTTGGTATTTGGCAAAACAAGTCCCTCATCACTTTAATAGTATATAACTTTTGGTGATTGGCGAATCTAGTCCCTAGGGCTTGTATAATTTTCAGGATATGGCAGAAATAGTCCCTCGAGTTACAATTAGGTTTTAGAACTTTTATTAATTGGCAATAACAGCCCCTAGGGCTTGTACTTGTTTCGGCTATTAACATAATTAGTCCCTAGGGTTGTGAAAACTTAAAATAGGTTTCGGCTAATTACAATAGTGATCCCTATTGTTTGTTAAGTCATGAATATGGCAAAAAACAGTCCCTCTAGTTTCGGGAAGTTACCACTTGGTCCTTATAGTTTATATTTTCGATATTATAAAGTTTCAAAAGCAACGGTTTTAGTCCTCAAGCTTTAAAAATGCACACTTTTGGCCCGCGACTTTAGTATAACACTTTTAAGGTTTCAAAACGTTTTTATAAGCTTAAAATGTCACGTTAGCTTATAGAATAAGCTAAGAAGAGCTTATGGGCTCGGCTAAAGCTTAATGGGCTATACACGGCCCAAAATCATTTCAATTGTTTTAAATAGGCCGTAGATATCTTTATTGGGCCTAAGCTTATTTATTAAGTCCAACAAGGCATGGCTTATAATCTTAGGCTTATCATACGTATATGGGCATAATGGGCTTATCTGGTGCTCAACTAGATTCTATTGGGCTTGGTTAGGCCCGGTAAGACCATATGGGCTTTAAGGTTCATTCTAATATTGTTTATAATTTCACTAAGGGGAGTTAGAGTCTAGCAAGATTTGGCAAGGCTTAATAAGCTTATATATGTCCAACGAAAAATTACACATTACTACAAATGCTTAATGAGTTTTGGCTTATAATAAGTGTTTAGGCTTTTCTTGTTTATAATTCATTTACAAGTTATATCCAGGTCTTATAGTCATGTCTAGACAAAAACTATGTGTGTTCTTATGATAGAAAAATATAATGCCGTGACCTATGTCTAGGTTTTTGGTGTTCCATGGTTTTGTACAATCTTACTAGTCATGGTGATTTGTTATGAAGATATTGGTGACATGAGAGTGTAAGTGTTTAACATTTGCTATAAGTGTATGCTTAAAATTAAATGAGAGTAATTAATCAAAAAGGTGATGGTACTTAATTGGTTTTTATAGAACGATGATGTTAATGGAAGTATCAAGTGCCTTGAATCAACTAAGAGTATGATGTGAAAAACTCTAGCTAGTATATATATATATATATATATATATATATATATATATATATATATATATATATATATATATATATATATATATATATATATATATATATATATATATATATATATATATATATATATATATATATATATATATATATATATATATATATATATATATATATATAAGCCGCGACCTCCTTCCCTTTTTTGCTTGCTTGACCAAATTTAATTAGATGAGAGATGAATGTGTAAGTGTTTGATGATGATTGAGGAGTAAATGAAGTGTTAGTTCAAGGACTTAGCATGGTTTGACCATTTATGCATGTTTGCCGAGAATTGATAGCAAACAAGGTGGTGGTTTTGTGTTTGCAAATGGTATGGGAACATACTTGTATAGGAGTATGGTACATGCACATAAATGCAAGGTTATATACACTTTGGCTCTTGGGGTTCTACTTAGCCGAATACTAGGAGGCAAGGGGGGGGGGACAATATGGTATTAAGGTTTAATTACACAATCCTAGTACTAGATTTGGTGATAGAATGTTTGTGTGTTTGGCTTTGTGGAACACTCCTAGCCGCGGGTTACATTTAGCATGTGGGGGAAAAGAGTGTTTCAAAATATCTAGGGAGATATAAGGAGTAAA
Organism: Glebionis coronaria; assembly: GCA_025667525.1. NCBI lineage: Eukaryota > Viridiplantae > Streptophyta > Magnoliopsida > Asterales > Asteraceae > Glebionis > Glebionis coronaria. The sequence continues at coordinate 460,055,750 of CM046879.1, read as the reverse complement.
TATGTTGTAGGGTTTTAAGTTAGGAAGAATTTAGGTAAGTATGTATACTAGTATATAGTTTAGGCATGTGATTGTTTACTACAAAGAGAAAAATGTAACTTTTATGGTGTTTCTAGTATAAGTGTATGCTAACTATAATTCATTTGTTTAAGTTTAGTTATAATATGGAATTTACATACCTATTTTGGTGTAACTTGGAGATATTTAACGGATATGATTTGATTATAAAAGAGTTAAAGTGAAATCATATGTATGCTCAAAGAAATGTGTATAAGTGTCAAAATAATAGTAACTCATATAGTGATTCCTTGCTTAATGATGTCCTTGTGTAACAATGTCCCGAGTTATAAAGTGGTTAGGTAGTTGTTGGAGTAGTCAGAAGAGACTAAAGGTCCATATATATTATAATAAATATGAAATGATAGTGTGATCAAATAAAAGACCAATGCTTCAGATAATCAAGTAAGGTGGGAATACATAGGTTCCGGAAATGATAAGCACATAAGTTGACATTGTCAAAGAGGTAAAATCAAAGGTTTTATAGCACATTCCCGTTATTTTAGCTTTGTCCTCAAAGCTTAGATTGACGTCACTAGTCAGGTGAACAATTGTGGGTACTTGGTCGTGAACGAGTCTTCTCGTTCCCAAGTGAACTCATGACCTCTCCTCGAGTTCCATCGTACCTTGATTAATGGAATGTGGCTGCGATTCAATTTCTTAATCGTTCTTTCCCTGATTTCTACCGGTTCCTCCGTTAACTGGAGTTTGTCGTCGAACCGAACTCCATCTAATGGCATAACTAATGGTTCTTCAACATAGCACTTCTTCAGATTAGACACGTGAAAGGTGGAGTGTACTCGGCTCAATTGTTGCGGTAACTCTAAACGATATGCTACCTCTCTGATCCTGGCTATCACTTTAAAAGGGCCTACATAACGTGGGTTCAGTTTTCCACGTTTACCAAAGCTTACAACTCCCTTCCAAGGTGATACCTTCAGCATGACGCGGTCACCTACTTCAAATTGCATAGGTTTATGTTTCCGGTCCGCATAGCTCTTTTGTCGATCACAAGCAACTTGAATTCTTTGCTTTATGAGGACAATATTGTCGATAGTCTCTTAGATTAGCTCAAGTTCGGTGAGCTGAAAGTCACCTACTTCTCCCCAGCACACAGGTGAACGACACTTTCTACCATATAGTGCTTCGAAAGGGGCAACCTTGATACTAGCGTGATAACTATTGTTGTAGGAGAATTCGACTAAAGGAATGTGGTCAACCCATCCATTTCTAAAGTCAATCACACATGCTCGTAGCATGTCTTCTAGAGTCTGGATAGTTCGTTCACTTTGACCGTTAGTCTGCGGATGATAAGCAGTGCTCATGTCCAAGTTTGTTCCTAAGGCTCGTTGGAAAGCCTTCCAGAAGTTTGATGTGAATCTACCGTCTCGATCACAGATTATTGAGACTGGTAGTCCATGCTTGGTCACTACCTCCTTAAGATACGTCTTTGCTAGTTTCGTCAAGGAATCAGTTTCCCTGTATGGTAGGAAGTGAGCGGATTTGGTGAGTCGGTCGACGATTACCCAAATTGTATCGTAACCGTGAGATGCCGTTGGGAATTTGGTGATAAAGTCCATAGTGATGTTTTCCCATTTCCATTTTGGTATCTCGGACTGTACTAGCAAACCTGATGGTCTCTGGTGCTCTGTTTTGACACGTGAGCATGTCAAACCTTTCTGCACATAAGTGGCAATGTCCGCTTTCATGTTCGGCCACCAGTATAACCTCTTCATATCATGATACATCTTTTAAGATCCGAGATGTATAGAATATTTGGACTTATGAGACTTGTGCATGATTACGTTCCTCAAGTCTCCATAACAAGGTAACCAACTCCTTCCGTGCAGGTACAGGGTTCTGTCAGCTCTTGGTTCTAACTTCTCTTTGGTAAGGTCGGTTCTAAGCATTCCTCCAATATCTTCCTTCGCGAGGTTTTCAGGTTTCTAAGCTTGGGTCCGAGCTTCCAAAATTTGCTTGGGTAGGTCCAGGCTATTTGTCATGACTATTGCTCGAAGTCTCATAGGAGGGTCCATTTCCTTACGGCTTAGGGCGTCAACAACCATGTTTGCTTTACCGGGGTGGTATTTGATCTCTCAATCGTAGTCACTTAACAACTCAATCCAACGGCGTTGCCACATGTTCAAATCCTTTTGATCCAGTATATGTTGCAAACTTTTGTGGTCAGTATGCACGATACACTTAGTTCCGTAAAGATAATGTCTCTAGATTTTTAGAGCAAATACTACGGATCCAAGCTCTAGGTCATGAGTGGTATAGTTCTTCTCGTGTTTCTTTAGTTGCCTTGAAGCATAAGCGATCACCTTCGTTCTCTGCATCAACCAAACCTTTGTGTGAAGCATCACAATACACAACGAAATCATCGTTGCCCTCAGGTAAGGCTAAAATAGGTGAACTACACAGCTTCTGCTTGATCAGCTGGAAAGCCGATTCTTCCTTCTCTCCTCAGTTGAAATTTATTCCTTTATGAGTGAGTTTAGTCATCGGTTTGGCTATCTTAGAAAAGTCTTCAATAAATCTGCGGTAGTACCCGGCAAGGCCTAGAATTTGGCGGACCTCTGTCAGTGACTTGGGGGATACTTTTGACAGATTCAACCTTTGCTGGGTCTACGTGAATACCGTCACTTTCAATAACGTGACCGAGGAATTGCACTCTGGGGATCCAGAATTCACATTTGGAGAATTTGGCGTATAGCTGTTCCTCCTTGAGTACCTTTAGTACTTGTGCAAGGTGTTCTCTGTTTTCTTGTTCTTTCTTGGAATAAACGAGTATATCGTCAATGAAGACTATCACGAATTTATCTTGGTAGGGTCTGCACACACGTTTCATAAGGTCCATCAAAATGGCTGGTGCGTTGGTCAACCTAAATGGCATAACCTGGAATTCGTAATGGCCGTAACGAGTTCTGAAAGCCGTTTTAGGAATATCCTCCTCTCTGACCCTTGGCTGATGATATCCTCGCAGATCGATCTTGGAGTATACACTTGATCCTTGGAGTTGATCAAATAAGTCGTCAATGCGAGGAAGTGGGTAACGATTCTTCACAGTTAACTTGTTCAGTTCTCTATAGTCGATGCACATTCGGAAGGAACCATCTTTCTTTTTGACAAATAACACATGAGCTCTCCACGGAGAGGAACTAGGCCGGATGAATCCTTTGTCAGATAATTCCTAAATTTGTTCAGCTAGCTCTTTCATTTCTGATGGTGTTAACCGGTATGGAGCTTTAGCCACAGGTGCAGCTCCTGGAATCAAGTCAATTTGAAATTCCACCTGTCGGGTTGGTGTTAAGCCTGGCAACTCATCAGGAAAGACCTCCGGATAATCTCGAACAATCGACACGTCCTTGATTTGTTTCTTCTCGGGTTTTTCTTCCTCGTCGATCTGAGAAATGTGAGCTAAGAAGATAGGTCAACATCTTACCAAGTATTCTTGGGCTTTCGTACAAGAAATAACACTAAGTCTAGTGTCAGTAATGTCTGTGTTACCGTCTCCTCGAATGATCAAGGTCTCGTTTCCCCATGGCAAACGAACCAGTTTCTCATCACAAACGATGACTGCGTGATACTTTGCTAACCAGTCCATGCCAATAATAACATCGAAACTACCAAGGTTTACAGAGATCAGATCAATGTTGAATGGATGTTTGGAAAGGTTCAGAGTACAACCTCTAATGATGGCATCAACCTCTACAATCTTACCGTTGGCTAATTCTATAGAGTAGTGGTGGTCTAAAACCGATGGGATGACTTCTAGTACATTACTAAATTCAGTAGATATAAAACTTCAATCTGCTCTAGTGTCAAACAAAACGGATGCATAACGATTTTTCAGTAGAAACGTACCAGTCCAAATGTTGGAATCTGGATTGGCCTTCGTATTGCCTACCACATAAACCCTTGATGAAGCTCCTCCATTGTTCTTGTTCTGGTTGGCCAACTTGGGGCAACATGGTCTCACATGTCCTGGTGCTACACATTCGTAGCTCACAACTCATTTCTTCAGACCATTGCTATTTCCTCCAGTAGTGTTGCGGTTTCCTTGCTGTCTATTCCTGTTCCCACGGGCATTGTATCCGCCCCGATTGTTGTTCCCAGTATTATTGTTGGGTCGGACCTGGGTGACAACATTAACTTGGCATGTACGGGTAAAATGACCAATATGTCCACATTTGTGGCACGACTGACATGGACTACCAACAGTATGACGATAGTGGCACCTTGGGCACATAGGTTTGGTACTTCCATATGGCTTAGTTCCTGCGGTGGTGGTAGCACTATAAACTTGTCCAATATTTTGCCTTTTAGGAGGAGGCTGGTAATGACTGTGAATATTTTCATCTGCCTTTCGTTTGCTTTTAGTTTGCCTCTCAGATATGGTACGGACCCGCTTGTTGATCAATTCAGTAGCGAACTCCATGACACTCTCGACAGTAGTGGGTCGAGATGCGAGCAAGCTATCATGAATGGCGTCTGGGAGTCCACCAACATACTTCTCAATCTTTTTTCCTTCTCAGGAAACATCCTGGTACACATTAGGGTCAAGTCTTGGAATCTCTAGTTGTATGACACAATGTCATTGTTCTTACACCTAAGATCCCACATCTCGACTTCTAGTTTCTTCATTTCACCTCTTGGGCAGTATTTCTCAGTCATCCTCTCTTTCAGGATAGTCTAGTTGAGAGTGTAAGCAACATCGTGTCCAAGGGTAGACACCACAAAGTTACACCATGAGAGAGCACTTTCGAGTAATGTGTAGGTGGCGAATTTGACCTTGTTCTCATCAGCACAGTCGCTGATATGGAACACAATCTCTAGTCTTTCAAACCATTGCATTAATTCCCCAACACCTTCACTGCCCCGTTAGTATGAGGGCTTGCATTTCAGGAAATCAGGTAAGATCGGCCCCTAGTGGTATGGTTATTTCTGCGCGTATTGGAGTTTTGGCTATCGTCCATGTATTTGCTAGCGTCCAACGAAAAATTACATATTACTGCAAATGCTTAATAACTTTTGGCTTATAATAAGTGTTTAGGCTTTTCTTTTTTATCATTCATTTACAAGTTATATCTAGTTCTTATAATCATGTCTAGACGAAATTTATGTGTGTTCTTATGATAGAAAAATATAATGACGCGACCTATGTCTAGGTTTTTCGTGTTCCATGGTTTTGTACAAGCTTACTAGTCATGGTGATTTGTTATGAAGATATTGGTTACATGAGAGTGTAAGTGTTTAACATTTGCTATAAGTGTATGCTTAAAATCAAATGAGAGTAATTAATCAAAAAGGTGATGGTACTTACTTGGTTTTTTTATAGAATGATGATGTTAATGGAAGTATCAAGTGCCTTGAATCTACTAAGAGTATGATGTGAAAAACTCTAGATAGTATATATATATATATATATATATATATATATATATATATATATATATATATATATATATATATATATATATATATATATAAGTCTCGACCTCCTTCTCCTTTTTGCTTGCTTAACCAAATTTAATGAGATAAAAGATGAATGTGTAAGTGTTTGATGATGATTGAGGAGTAAATGAAGTGTTAGTTCAAGGACTTAGCAAGGTTTGACCATTTATGCATGTATGCCGAGAATTGATAGCAAATAAGGTGGTGGTTTTGTGTTTGCGAATGGTATGGGAACATACTTGTATAGGAGTATGGTAGATGCACATAAATGCAAGGTTTGTACACTTTGGCTCTTGGGGTTATACTGAGCCAAATACTAGGAGGCAAAGGGGGGGGGGGGGGGGGACAACATGGTACTAAGGTTTAATTACACAATCTTAGTACTAGATTTGGTGATGGAATGTTTGTGTTTTGGCTTTGTGGAACACTCCTAGCCGCGGGTTACATTTAGCATGTGGGGGAAAAGAGTGTTTCAAAATATCTAGGGAGATATAAGGAGTAAATATGTTGTAGGGTTTTAAGTTAGGAAGAATTTAGGTAAGTATGTATACTAGTATATAATTTAGGCATGTGATTGTATACTACAAAGAGAAAAATGTAACTTTTATGGTGTTTCTAGTATAAGTGTATGCTAAGTATAATTCATTTGTTTAAGTTTAGTTATAATATGGAATGTACACACATATTTTTGTGTAAATTGAAGATATTTAACGAATATGATTTGATTATAAAAGAGTTAAAGTGAAATCATATGTATGCTCAAAGAAATGTGTATAAGTGTCAAAATAACCATAACTCATATAGTGATTCCTTGCTTAATGATGTCCTTGTGTGACAATGTCCCGAGTTATAAAGTGTTCATGTAGTTGTTGGAGTAGTCAAAAGAGACTAAAGGTCCATATATATTATAATAAATATGAAATGATAGTGTGATCAAATAAAAGACCAATGCTTCAGATAATCAAGTAAGGTGGGAATACATAGGTTCCAGAAATGATAAGTACATAAGTTGACATGGTCAAAGAGGTAAAATCAGAGGTTTTAAAATTAGTGTCCTATTTTTCCTCTCAGCTACTCCATTTTGTTGTGGAGTTCTAGGGTTGCTAAACTGTCTCTTGATCCCCTTAGACCTATAGAATTTATCCAACTCAACATTCTTGAATTATGTCCTACTATCTGTTCTGATGATCATTACCTGTTTAGTGAATTGTTTTTCAACTAATGTGACAAAGTCTTTAAGAAATTCATTGGTTTCACTTTTATGAGCAATAAAGAAAACCCAACTAAACCTGCTAAAATCATCAGTTATAGCTAAGCAAAAGGTATTATGACTAATAATCCTAACAAAAATTTGTCCAAAAAGGTCCATATGTAAGAGTTGCTAGGGTTTAGTCACAGAGTTGATAGTCTTGGTCTTACAAGAGGCCCTGTGTTTCTTACCTTTTTGACAAGCAACACATGTAAGGTCAGTTTGAAAAGACTTGGAAGGGATTCCTTTTACAAGATTTCCTTTTACAAGTTTATTAAGATTTTTAAAGTTAACATGACCTAACTTCCTATGCGATAAGTTAGACTCATCAACAGAAGCTTTAGCCAATAAACATGTAATACCACCCGTTGGAACAATAGTATGGAGATTGAAAGTGTACATGTTTTCCTGGCTTGGAACCTTGAGTAAGATATGAGATTATTTGGACATCTCAAAGTCCAGAGAAACCACCATGCAGTCTGTATCTATATATAGTACCTTGTTCTCTTTGTCACACATTTATGATACAGAGAAGATGTTGAATTCATTCAACTCCTTCACAAAGAACACTTCTTCAAACTCCAATTTTCCCGTGTTTATCTTTCCTTTTCTAGTGATTCTACCTTTACTTCCACCAAAAGCAACTGGACCACCTCTAAATTCTTCAAACTCAGCTAGATAGTCTTTATTCACTGTCATGTGCCTTGAGCATCAACTATCCATTATTCCTTTATCTTTCAATTTATTGATTAGATGTTCCTGCACAAATGAAAAACATATTAGTTTTCAACAGGAACCCAAGCCACATTAGGCTTGGATCTGGTGGGACCAACATAGTTAAGTGTTTGATAAGTAGTTTTTTTTGTAAGACTACAAAAACTCTTAAATTTCATGATTTCAGAAGGCCAATCAAAGATATAAGGAGAGGTAATTTCATTGGTCTTCTGAACAGGTCTATGTACTGCTTTTGCATCAGTAGTACTTGGTTTTTGCTCTTTTTCACTGGATTAGGTTTTTGAGTATTGAACTTTTCTTCATAAATCCTAGTGATGTCAAACAAGTTCCTCAAAGGAGTGTGAGACTTGGGATTTCTATACTTTGGACTATCGGTACTAGGTTTTGGTCTAGAGGTACTAGCAGACTTTGGTCTGGTGGTACTTGCAGAGGTTGACCTCAAGGGTACTAGACCTATTTTCATAAGTACTGCTCTAGGAATAAAGTCTCTATTGTCATAAGGGTGAGTGTTTTTAGTGATCTCATTCCTTTTATTCACCCTTGTGCATAACCCCACTTGGGTTTGACATTCCCTTGTCCCCTATTCACTTTACCCTATGTAGTTTTACCATGTGCAACTTTCTTAATATTTCCCATAGTGACTCTTTTAGAAGCTTGTTGTCTAGCAATTTTATCCTCATGCACATTACAATCTTTGATAAAATGATTTAAGCTACCACACACAAAACATCCTCGTCTTTTCAAAGCAGATGCAAAAGGTAAGTTTGTCCTAATGTTTTCAAAACCTAGGCCACCCCTCTTAATACTACCATGATATTTTTTGTCAATATCCATTGTCTTCCTAGGAGTTTTTACCTTCTTGGGTGCAAAACTATATGGAAGCACATATCCTTCAGGCATAAAAGTGCTCATTAAAGGTGGATATACACCTTTTTGGTCACAATAGGTTCTCACTGGGTCAATATACTAGAGTCAGAGGTGCACGAGGTATTTTTTTAACGGCAATTGATTAAAAACTAGCAAGACACTTGGATAAAATTACAAAGACAATAAGTTCGGGCTTTTAAACCAAGAATCCAAAGACATTTGCCTATAACCTCTATTCTTACACCAATAAAAAGCTAGAGAAACTATGTCGTCAAAGACCATAGCCCAAGAAGGCGGCGTATCTTCAAAAATAGTACGAGGTATAGTTACTAGAGTCAGAATCTGAATTACTTGATCTTTTTCCATAGATAGCTTTTGACTCATCTAGCTCTACACCTTTGTCATTATTTGTAGGCATATATATTCCAGATAATGATTGAGGAATAACGTTCAATCCTTTAGCATACCTATCATTCTCAGGAACATTCTCTGAATCACTACTAGAGCTATCAAAGATGCCTTTTACCAAACTTTTTCACATAATACTTGGATTGGTTGTTCATCTAATTACCCCAAACCTATTTTCTCATAATAACCCATTTGAGAATTAATTAGCTTTCTAATGCCTTTTGAATAATTTTGTTAATTTTTAATAGTTTCTCTTTCATTAGACAAAATAGCTTTTAAAACTTCATTTTTTACTGATACTTTTAAAAGTTGTCTTTCATAGGATTAAATAGCTATCTCTTCTTCTTTTATCTGAAGAGACAAAATTCAAATTTCTCTTGATAGTTTTGTTGAGCCTTTTGATACAAAACTATATTGTTCTCTAATTTACTAACACCCTGTTTATAAGCATTAACTTCTACAGTGCATGTGTTAAACTTTTGATATTGTTCTTCTAGTTCTAATTTAAGACTATCAAACTTAAGAACATAATCTTTAGAGCATGGGTGTACCAAACTGACTTATTGAGAGAGAGAGCCATTATACCATACTCTTCCTCTTCATGTGCTTGAGCCCAGTTGACTGTCCCATCAATTGATATCGTTACCTTGGAACCCTTTGGACTCCATGGACTTCTGTTATCACCTTTTGGAAGACTTTAAATTTTCCTAGTGCTGGTTCTAATCTTGTACTTGGACTTCTGGTTTCTTCCTTCAGCTTTATCCCTTTTATAATCTCTTGCAAAATGTCCAAGCTTTCCATAGTTGTAGCATTCTACCTTTGACTTGTCGTATCCTAATGACTCTGTAGGATCAACTGACATAGTCCTTCCTGTCCTTTTGTAGAGCCTGTTAGATATGACAGATATGATGGTTGCTTGCCACTTTAGATCCATCTCTTCTATGTCAGCATCTCCATTTAGAATAGATCATCAAGGGTTAACCTTGGTATATTGTCTTGACCAACAAAGAATAAGAAGGCTTCTTCATCATTAAGTGATGATTGAGGTCTTCCTTGTTTATTATGAGTCATGGATGGATTACTAGAAGTACTCTGAAAGTAAGTACTATTAGTTGGGTTACTAGCAGTACCTTGGAAGTAAGTACTGTTAGTTGGGTTACTAGCAATACGTTGAAAGTAAGTACCGCCAGTTGAGCTACTAGCGGTACCTGTGTAATATGTACTGTTGGATTCTTCTAACACAAAAGCCAAGTTACACTTTGATGGAGTCACAATAGCTTGTCCAGTTACTCTTACATCAACCTCATAGACCCTGAGATTGTTATAGAGATGGTCAAATGATATGACATCAAGATCATCTCTTGTGATAAAGTGCATGTCCATAGCTTTCCATTCGGGTGGAACCCCTCTTAAGAATTTAAGATTTGCTTAATCATTAGGAATAACTAATCCATTTGTTGCTAGCTGAATAAGCAACTTGCTAAATCTTCCATATCCTTTATGGATACCTTCATCACTAGATATTGAGAAGCTATCAAACTCTTGTTTCAACATAGTTTTCTTCAACTTCTTAGATTTTTCGTTTTCTCTAAATCTAAGTTTGAGTGCATTCCACATAGTTTTAACATCAATTTAATGATGAAAACTAGGTAGAATATCTTTTGAGAGAGCCATGGCTAGAGTGGTTCTATCTTTTCTCTCTCTGATGTTAGCCTAGATCTTAGCAGCTGTAATAGTAGGCTGAACTTGTATTGTACTATCAACCAAATAGGTAAAAAACTTTGGTGTGTTCCCATTCTTGATGACGTCTCACAGAGTATAATTTTTGTGATTCAAAAAGTGCTCCATCTGCATAGCCTAAGTTCCATAGTTGTCATTTTTAAGGATTGGGAGCTTTACAGCAGACAAAATGTTTTGGGAAGGTGTAGCAGTTTGTGTTGCTGGCTGCTGCTACAGGTTGTGCATTCTGCACTGGTGCACCTTGCATGACTGGCGGTCCTTGTTGCAAGGGATCACCATTATTGATGACAGCTTCAATGTGAGGATTTTCATCACCATTCTAAGACATGGTGTGATTTGAGTAAGGTTTAGGGTTTAGGATCGTTCTTCTTATTCAAAGTTTCTCAACAAGCTCTGATACCACTTGTTGATCCATTTGAATAGATCAAGATCTTGTTAAGGATTGCACAATAGCTTGAAAACAAACTAGAGCACTTGAGATACTCCTACTCAACTCAAATAAGTTATGCAGAATATAACTTAATTAAGCAAAAAAGAACAAATAATTCTACTAACTATTTGATTCTTATCAATCATTGTGTTGAGGTACAATAAACTCATCGTACCTATGTTCCTTTTATAGTACAAGGAACTCCTAGAATATTCTATCAAGATAAGTATAAAAGTTTTCAGCTAGTGTCCCATTTCAGTATTCAACATTCCCATTCGATACCAGTTTACCGTTACCTTCAAGATATAATTTGTTTCCTTCACTTTTAGCTGCATATATGGATTCTTCATCATCCGGCGAGCCTCTTTGTTTCCCAACTATGCCTTCACAGACGTAATAGCTAATGGGTCCTTATGATGTAGTATTTGTTCCATATAAACCATACTTTATGAGTTTACCTATTGGTTCGAATAATGTAGGTCCTGATGCTAGAAAGTGGACAAGATAATGTCTAGATCGGAACACAGGTCTTGGAGGTGGTAGTATAGATGATATGTCACTGAGACATGCCTTTTGTTGGCTCTCAAGTCTAGCAGATGAGCATTTTAAGATGTATCAGCAGATGGCAGCAAACGGCGAGGTGTCATAGAGTAAAGATCCTGATGGTGGTTGGGACAGAGATAGGATTAACAACAAACATCCATCATTGGAGTAGCAAAATGTTTACTCTATGACTGGTCAATCTTTTTATTTTGTTTTTATAATTTCATGATTGTGAAACCATGTGAACATAGAGGTGATATTTGTAAGAACATGTGAACAAACTGATTTGGGTTATGTTTTATATCTAATGGGTTAAACTGATAAAACTAAATAATAATGGATAAAAAATAATAAACCTTAACTCTATGAACCATGAAGCTAAAATCACAGCAAGTGAGACGTGTCATATGGGTCAAACAAATCAGGGTTGCCAAAACGTACACATATGCTTACACCGTCTTATGTCGGTTAGTTTTAAGTTATCTTCTTTGTTTTATGTTATGTACATATTTGTCGAGTTACATGGTGCGAGCTGGTGAGTTTGGATTTAGAGTGTTTTTCACCTTCACCAAAACGAGGTGATGTTGCTGACAAATTTGCAATGGTTTAAGAAGTAAGCTAGGTTAGATACTTGAATCTAATCTCTCAGGCTTGATACTTTTATATGTTGTACACTTGAATTTGTTTTTATTTTTATTCACGGTGTAATGGTGTTGAGTTAATTTTGTCGTGTAGTATATTAATCTTCACCATCTTCCAGTTGCTACATTAAGTAGGGAGGCGGCTCTAGCGTTTTCTCACATGCTTCACTCTACTCAAGGACTTCTACAAGTACAAGTGCTGCTTCCTCTAGTTTGTCACATAAAAGCAACATGTTATTGTAGATACCATGATCAAGTATGGACCAACAAGTTATTATTGACCCTAAACTCAAATCTCCAAAACAAAATATTCACTTTTAGAAGTTCTATCTTCATCCCACCTAATTTTAATAGAGGTGGCAGTCTCAACCTATTTTGTATGGAATTGTTAACATGTCAAATGGGTTAACACTGAAATAAAAAAATGAAACTTGTAGAATGAGTCTAGAGTCGGCTAACATGCATTCTAAGGCAATACCTTTAAACTTATTACTTGAATCTTTGATAATCAAAATCAGTTATTGTAAAACCCGCATTAAAATACCATGAACAGTACATATGAACAGTAAATACACGAAAATACGATAAAATTTAAAACTTTCCATTTATAATATAATTCACGTGTCACGATATTAATTAACATGTACTTACGTATATATTATAAATGTATGACGATCACGACAAATAAAATCCACGATAATTAAACATGAACGTTCACGACATAATATTTAACTTACAAAAGCTTCGGGTGTTCCCTTGTGGGCCCCATAGCCATGGCTAGAGAAAAAGAAAGGAGAAAGGTGGGCTTTGGCCCATGACCCAATTAAAACCATGTAAACAAAAACTCAAGGGAAGTCTTCATCATAATTATAGGTTACACAAAAATTAAGAAAACCTTGCCTCCTCTCATCTCTTTGCCACCGGCTGCCATCAACACCATAAGGAGTTCGGGACGATTTTGATAATTGATTTGGTGTGTACGTGATCATGATCTCAAACCTTTCTCATACATGTATTCGGTATAATCAAAACCCTTCTTTTCTTTTTAATTCTTTATTGAATTCATGTTCTTATTTTAATTAATCATAAAACAAGTTATAAAAACATGGGGGTTAATTAAAATCATGGTTTAAGGGGTGTTTTGGTGTTGCTTTGTTCGGCCGAGACCCATACCGAGAGCAATGAAGCTCTCGGTGGTGTTTGTTTTGCCCAGCCGAGACCTCAAGGTCTCGGTGTGGGGTTCGTTTGGTTCGGACGCAGGCCAGGCGACCCGATCGCGAGTCGGGGGTGTGTGTTTTGGTTTGTTTTCGTGTCAACTGAGACCAATAGGGTCTCGGTGGGACTTTGTTTCGGGCAGTGGGAACCGGACAACAACAACAGTGGGAACTAGTCACGGACCGTTGGGAACCGGCTGTGAACCGGTGTGAAACGGGCTCGGGCGGCGGCTAGCCATGGCTCGGCAGTGGGTAAAACCACTCGGACAGTGGAACCGGCTAGGCCGGGTAGCCACTGTCAAGGGTGTTTGGCTTGGCTTATTTGTGGAACACGGGTACGGGCTCGGGTTAATTTTAAAAAACGGGTTCGGGTTTCGGGAAAATATTAAAGTCAGAAAATATGTTTAATTAAATTATTTCCTAGACTATTTAATTTAATTAAATTCACGACTTAGGTTAAATATTAAAATTAATATTTTATGTATAACCTAAAGTATTTTACTTAGCTTAATTTAATTAAAACATGTATTTTTAATTAAATTCTTATAATGTATAGTTAATTAATTAACCAAGTTATTTAATTAATAAGCTATTACCTCTAAACCATGACTTGTATTTACTAATTAAACTTTACTTATTATTAATAATCCATCTTATTTCTAATTATGGAAACTTACTTTTTTTAGAAACTTCCTATTTTTAGAAACTTACTATTTGTGGAAATCTGATATTTTTAGAAAGTTACTTAGTATTACAATACACGTATTACAATACCATACCACATGAATAATAAACAACATAATACAAAAATAACTACAGTAAACACTTAAATCAGTTAAAACATGACTTAACATGAATAATAAGCTAAGAACACACATAACCAGTAAAACACATGTAATTCAGACAACTCATACATGTTCTCATTCTTATGTAGTATTATCCGTCAAGGCGGAGTAGGTTCTTCAGCGTTTCCTTTAGCTTCTACTGGACACAAGGTACGGATTTCTCGTCCTTCAGTAAGGACAACCTCTTCCTTTATTAGGATTTCCTGTATGCAGCCAACCGTTTTCCCCAGTAGTTACAAATTAAATGCTTATGTTTTATTAGTTACCTTAGCCATATACATGCATGCCAGTTTCACCTAGTTATGGAGGTACCATAACCATAACACTAGAGGCACTAGTGTTATGACTTCACCACGATGGAGTGATAGCTCGTGGCGTCCCTTTTAGTTTATTTGGTCTTTATTATTATATTATCATGTGGGGTGTATGGGTGCATCCTAGTTACAGTGTCAGTCAGGATTTCATGGTGAATGTGGTGTGTGCCTTGCATCCTTCACAAGGAGCTTATCTCTCCTACCCGTTACTATTTAATTAGAGGCATCTCATCTAAGTTGCATGACGAGGTCACCCCTCCAAGTATTCATGCACGTTGTTGACCTCATGACCTATATTGGTTTTTGGCATATTAAACTAATACAGATTTACATAAGTAACATAAGCTATGTTTTCAGAACTAAAACCAGTAAACATGACATACATCTAGGTTTCCCAGGCCTTATTCATTTCTGCTGAAATTCATGCTTTACATGCTTTATATGCTTTCATTCCTTTATGTCTTTATGTTATGCTATATATCCGTGCACTGAGCGTTATGCTCAGCCGTTTTCCATTTCCATGTTCCCAAACGGCAGGTACCCAAGGTCGCAAGTAGGATATCAAGAGTATGTGCATTCGGATGGAAGCTATCCAACCTCTTTTACCTTATGCATTTATTCCTACTTTTTCATACTTTACTTCTTTTGGACATTGTTTAGTCCTTTCATTTATAGTACGTAATATGGCTTGTGTGTGAGTTACTTAGACTACTGATGTTTGATTCAAGTATTTCTATTTATGGTCATGAATGTTTAGACATTTAGCTTGCATGTTTTGATGACACACCATATTTTATTGTAGCATTCCATCTTAACAATGGGGGTGTTACAATTATGGTATCAGAGCCAAGGTTTTGACCTGTAGCTCTGTAAAACATGACCTGTGACTTATGGGTAGTCACCAGCGTCTTCCTAAAACTGACAGTTGGTTTTCATGCATTCATTCATTTTCATTTATTTCAGGCATTCATGTCATTGTCTCCTGTTTATGACTAAGTAATGGTTGGTACAGGACTGCCCCTATTTAGTCGCATGGGCTTTTATCGAAACTTTTAACTTTGGGACCGACCCATAGGCGTCCCCTGCTATGTCTTTTGTTTTGGGTGAACTGACCATAGGCGTTTACCCTCGCGCATATAAAAGTTTTTATAAATTGCGTCATGCATTCTACAATGTTTCATACATTATACACTGCTTCATTGATTTATACATTGTTCATGCATTTTATGTTCATCTTATTTCAGACTTATCATTTACGTTGCATTTTGTTTAAACTGTCAGATGGTGAACACACGCAATGCTCAAGAGTTGGCTGTAGTTGTCAATGCAGCTTTGCAATCCATCCTTCCCCAACTTCGCAATGAAATCAAGGACGAAGTTCATGCTGAAATTCGAGCTCAGGGCGTTCAATTTGGCCCTCATCATGAAAACCACTACAACAATAATCCTCCACCACCACCATTTGTGAATCTTATGACTTTGTTGGAGAGATTTAACACATAGCAACCCCGTTCGTTTGAGCAGACTGACAACCCCAATGAGGCTGAAGCTTGGATTTATCACATCGAGAAGATATTCGATGCAATGGTTTGTGACGACGTTTTTCAAGGCAAGACTGGCTTGCTATAAGTTTAAAGGTGATGTGCTGGAGTGGTGGAAGTCTGTTAAGCAGTCCAATGATGGTGATAATTTTGTTGCACTTTTGACTTAGGACCAGTTTAAGGAGCTCTTCCTTAATCAGTACTTCCCACGTGCTGAGCAGGAGAAGCTTAAGAGGGATTATCATAATATCTGACAGGTTGCTGGGGAGAATAGCAACGAATTCATGCAGAGGTTTCTCCGTTTGGCTGGTTTCTTAGGAGAAGCAGCTGGTACTGCTGAGGAGCAAGCTGAGAAGTTATGTTGGGCTCTTCGCACTTCGGTTTGGCAATAGTTTAGTTTGTGCTACGTTTACTATAGTGGCACAGTTGGCCGATGCAGCCCGAAAGCTTGAGATGCTTCGGGAACGAGAGAAGTTTGGTGATGATCGAGCCGTGAAGAGGTATCTTCAATCACCAATTGTAAACCATTCATTTCTTTCAGTATTTCCATTTTCATATCATCCTCTGTTCAACTTTACATTTCAGATAGAAGACTGACGACCGTAAGCCTGCGGTCGTTCAGCAGCAAGCATCTAAGGGAAACGGTTATACCAATGACCGTTCTGGTTCAGAGAGGCATGGCGGTAATGATAATTACCGTAACAATGCCAATAACTCGAACAACAGCAGGTTCCTACATTTACCTTCTTTCATGTTAAACTATCTTATGTTATGGTATTCTGACACTCCAACGTTTCAAATTCAGGAACAACTACAACGGCAGGGATCAGGACCGTAGAGGTTCACAACCTAACCGTTCTACCTCATCTGGTAATTATTAAACCTTCTATGTAATCATGTTTATGTTCCACGATCGTGTCTCATGCATGTAATCCTGAAACAGGCTCTCAGCTAGCTAGGACGCTTGCAAGAGTATTCACGCATCCTATCTGTCCTACTTGTTTGCTCAGACATTCTGGTGTTTGTCACCGAGGTACTGGTGGATGTTTCAAGTGTGGCCAACAAGGCCATCTGCAGAAGGATTGTCGCCAAGGTGAGATAGAAGGCACCACTAGACATGCCGACACCAAACCACCACCTACTTCTGGTCGCGTGTTCACTACTAATAGAGATCAGGCGAACAAGACTCCAGGTACCATCACTAGGAATATCTTTATGAATGGTATGGTAGCATGCGTTCTGTTTGATACTGGAGCGACTCATTCAGTCATATCCACTAATTTTGCTACACGTGTTAGGATTTCCCCTATTCCATTAGATAATGCCTTATGCATTTCCACGCCACTTAGGGACTCTGTACGAATCACCCAGGTGTACAGAGATCTTCCCCTAGAATTTGATGATAAGATCCACAGAGTTGACGTACTACCTTTGGACATGTGCGATTTTGACTTGATTTTTGGCATGGACTGGTTATCCAAACACAAGGCTACGATTGACTGCCACATTTATCAGGTTATCTTCGGTGATGTTAAATCTACAGAGTACATACACCATGGTTTTCTGCCAGGGAGGTCAGTAAAAATTATTTCATCCATGGAGGCGCGTGCATTACTAACACACGGCTGTCAGGGATTTATAGCCAATATTCATGACATTACTACCGAGTCTCCATCGATCCAAGATCAGCCTATTGTGTCAGAATTTCCTGACGTCTTTCCTGATGAACTTCCGGGCATACCACCTGTCCGTGAAGTCGAGTTTGGAATTGAGCTCATTCCAGGTGCAGAGCCAATTTCCAAGGCTCCTTATCGCATGGCTCCTATAGAGCTTAAATAATTGAAAGATCAGCGGCAGGAACTTCTGGAACGAGGTTTCATCCATTCCAGTGCATCGTCATGGGGTGCACCGGTACTTTTCGTGAAGAAGAAAGACGTCATCATGCGTTTGTGTATAGAGTATCGTGAGCTGAATAAGATCACGAACAAGAAGCGTTATCCTTTGCCGCGTATTGATGACCTGCTCGATCAACTTCAGGGTGCCAAGTATTTCTCCAAGATCGATCTGAGGTCCGGCTACCATCAGTTATGGGTTAAAGAGTAGGATATCTGTCACACCCCACCATGGCGGAATATGGGGTGCAACGTATGGATATCATCACAACAAACGGTGTCTCTTCCATCCCATCTGGAAGTCAAAATCATTAGTAGACATGGGACTATGAAACTCACCTGATTGAGCTTCTCCAAAAGTCCTCGCACTAGCAAAAAGCTAACAAACCAAAAACACATAATCAAAACATGAACCAATCACTAAGATGGCTCATCAACCTATGATGGACATCTAACCTCCTCCTATATAAATACCTCATTTATATGCTCTAAGCGTATCATTACACCCCTCTATAAAGCCCTTAACTCATTATACTACATAACCCGTCCGTTAACATTTTACCCAAAACAGTCCCGGTTTTAGGTCTCCAAACTATAAGCCAAACGCCCACATAAACATACACATGATCTCTGTAAAGGGGAATACTTATGCCCTTAAATATGTTAGCTAACACCTCCCACTTGCCCCAACCTTAAAGCTACTGTTAAGGCCCTGATATATATATATATATATATATATATATATATATATATATATATATATATATATATATATATATATATATATATATATATATATATATATATATATATATATATATATATATATATATATATATACTTTCGTCATTCCAGATTTACTGATTTTAAACATACAAAAAGTTTGTTATGATTAGGGAGTCTTACCCTAAACCACAACCTTAGCCCAAGTACACATAATTACTACAATATATAAACCATCTCTCATGTTCGTTAGAAGATCCCAATGCAACCCTAAGTACCCCAAACAACCCAAAACATAAAAAGAAAACAGGCTGACTTCAAAACTGTTTTGACCTCCGACTGTTGTAACCTGTTTTTGACCCACTTCCCGACCTCCAATTTAGTTATCGTTTCTTGAATTGGAAAGCCACTTCAATTACCTTTTCAGGAATACATGGATCGTAAAATAAGAGTTTGTAGAACTCCCAATATGATCAAAACAATTGACTCAAATTTCTGCTCAGTTTTTAAAAACGGGTTTAATCAAATTAACCTCATTAATTAACCCTAACCCCACTAATTACAAGCCCTGACTTATGTAATCATTATAACTTCATTATTATAACATTAATTTACTATTTTTAAATTAAACCCTAACCTAATTCCATCATAAGATGATTAAGACATCATTAAAACAATTAGATTGAAAAGGGTTAAGAAGGTTTTACCTTTAATTTAATGGAAGATGAAAAAAAACTATGAAAACCCTAAAAACACTCCTTCTTCCGTCGAATTCAACTCCAGGAGAAAAATAATATGGCTTTTGTTTTTAGTTAAGACATTATATAGGGTATGGGTGAACCCAAGTACAACCCATAGCCCATTTACCTTTTTCTTTCCTTTTTTTCTTTCTTTTAGGCGGCCAAACCGACCTATATATATATGTTTTTTTTTATTTTTTTTCTTTTTATTGTTTAATAATACATTACTAGTATTACCTTAATTTACCTTAATTTATTTCAGCTCCTAAAGCTTCCAAATCCTCAAAACCGTAAAACTATCAAATTTACGCGTTTTACCGTAAAAGACGTAAAATATACACTTTTATAAAAAATCTTAAATTTTGAAATAAACTTTATAACTAAGTCGTAAATGACTTAAAACCATCCCGAAAAATACTCCCGTGACTAAATACCTCTTCCGAGACCTCAAAATGCTAAACCGTAAATCGTAAAAATACGATTTTCTATAATACATATACGTATACGTAAAACCACTAAATAACACCATATCACTTCATAGTCACTACCATGTGAGCTCATGAACATGAAATCATCACACATCGTTTCACTCACAAGGTACCCCGTACAGGAAACGATATCCAAACCACAATCTATACACACCAATTAGCACATAAACACGTAAAAACACGTAACTAGCACAAAATAAAACTAAGTGATGAACCTCAAAACCAGGGTTGTCACATCACTCCCTCCTAATAGAAATCTCGTCCCGAGATTTACTCCTTAGGATCAAACATACCAACAACAAATCACATAAGGATACTTGTTCTAAACGAACTCCCCTCATTTCCACGTGAACTTTAGTTCAAGTTTCAAAATACCACATATACAAACCAAAAATAATTAAACTCATTGCCAAACTCTTGACCTCACCGTCAATAAATCTCACAGATGACTCTTTGATAAAACAAAGACTCTTATTAATACAAGTCCCGAATAACCGTACATGCAAAATGCAATCTCAAACAACCTTTACCAACCTCAATACATGAAATGTATCATGTATACAACTCATTTCCCCCAGGTAATTCTATGCTAATAAGCTAATGGTCCGAACTTTCCAAAGATCATAAATAGACCTACAAAACTCTACATCAACTCTTCCATTTTACCAAAACATACCACCCGTTACTATGGGTGAAACTCCCTACATAACTTTGTCACTAATTCTAGTGGTTTCCTCCTTTTCTACATAGCATCCCTTGTTTCCCTCAACCTTTCCACAAACATCATTACCACATTAGTAGCCTCTTTTACCAATTCTAGTCCACAATGGGGACAACTCACCCTATCCTTTCATATAGTGCCTCAAATGGCATTTATCGAATTCTAGTATGATAACTATCATTATATGAAAACTCAGCCATCGCTAACGAGTTTCCTAACTCCCTCTAAATCAATCACTCGTGCCCTCAGTGTAACTCCTAAGGTTGTATAAATATCTCACTTGCCTATCCTTTTCCCCGTTAACTGGATATACTCATATCCAATCATGTTCATCAACTTCCTTCAGTCCGTACCCCAAACTACTTAAAATTTCCAATTTCCTTACAAAGTGACCTATGACGGTCTTTCACATATCCATTAGTTCTTCCAATCCAAATCAACTTATGATCTATACACATCATCAAAAGGACGGTTATCTCAGTTAGACCAAGCCCTTCGTCCCTATGGCATATCATACCTATAACTCCTCATCCATTCGATTATCGATACTAAGCCTCCCAAACAATCAGTATAGGTCAGTGCCATTTCCTTTTCCACACTACGATAGTATTAGCCTGTGTTGTGCTTTATTCTACTCATTAGGCTCTACCAAAGTTTTACCTTCGGTTCATATCTCGACCTATTTTATTCTTGCTTCGCTTCTATACACACTTTCTTCTTTGTCCTCAACTCATACCATACATCACGATGTGATGCTTCCCATCGTTTCTTCCCTTGCCATAATCCTTCATAAGGCATTCCATACATATTAGGCTAACTTTTACGCAAAACCCTCTATTCCATCACATCCGTACGCAATCCTTCCAACTTCTCAACCACGTGACTTCTCATTCCTCTTGAAATATGAAATGAATTAGTCAGTCTATTGACTATCACCCAACTCTCGTCGTACTTATTCCTCCACCCCATTATGTATCCCTTTCACCAACTTCGTCCTTACATCGCTCTTTCTAAGCTACTCCTATCTATATAGGAAGTATAGTCTACGTCCCTTTTCTCCATATGATTGTCCAAGCCACGCAACATACAGGTTGACGCGTTCTCTGCTTTAGACAACTCAACTCGTGCAACCTACATCCTTTATCCAAACCGTCCTAATACGTCATCCCTATAGTTCAAGTTTGTCTCAGCTTCACTTCATTCTTCTTATTCCATGTCTCATCAATTATACTTTCCTTTCCCAGATGGTACTTGCCCTTGCAATTTTCTTCCATCAATTAACTCCACCCATCACCTTTGCCAAATGTTCAATCAAGATGATTGAATATGTGTTGGAGACATTCATGATCCGTATAGATCATTCTCCACGTCTCGTACACCAAATGCCTCTAGCATTCTAGGCAGATATAATAGTCCAGCTCCACTAACTAAGTCTATCCGGTTTTTCCAAATCTTCAGTTCCTGCAACGTATAAGCGATCGCCTTTCTTTGTCGTCCTCGTACGCGTCCAAATCCTTGCTCCACGTATCGTCATGCTTCGCGAATTCATCCAGTCCTTCTGATAATGCCAAGATTGGCTCATTATCTAATCCACTTCTTCAGCCTCCAAAATGCTTCATCATCCTTCTTCACTTTGCCCCTTGCTGGTTCCATGATATGTCATCATTTCGAACTACTCATCATGGTAAACTTAATACTAAAACTCACACTCGAAAATCTCACGTATAACTCCACTCCAAAACCAACACATAATTCGCCTCACTCTCCTTCTCAGATTTGAGTAGATCAAGATGTCGTTGATGTTCCCGATGACAACTCGTTTATATATGTTCATGCACACTCGCTTCATTGACTCCATGTAATCCGCTAGTGCTTTGGCGAAGCCAAATGCATAACCGTAAACCCAAAGCGTTCATACAACATCCTTAGCAGTTTCAACTATGTCCTCCTGGCACCCTCTCTTAGCGGCAATACGAATAAATTCCTACCTCGTTCTACTTGCAAAATTCTACACGCATCTTAAAAGACCGGTACTTCCTCTCATCGGACCACTCAACCTCTTTCCACATCCAATCTACTACTAAGCAACTCAACTTTTATCCGGCATTCCTTGCAATTTCTAACAGCTCTTGTTTTTATATCACTCCATCAACAATTTGCCTTGGAAAGGCACTAACTACAACTCCTCTCACCTCCCCTACTTGCTCTATTTATGGTTCTACCTCACAATAATAGGCAAACCTACTAAATTTCAGGAAATTTTGAGAAAACTTACATGCCTACGAAAAATCATAAATACCTTTGAGGTATTGTATCCCCTTCCAACGCTCTCTATGGCGCGTTACTTGTGATAGTATCCCACAAATTTCTATTCATCTCCTTGGTACTCCTAAGAGACCTCATGACCACATTAGTTCGTCTACGAACTTCTTTCCTCCCCACTAAGGGTATTCCGACCGTTCTCTCATGGTCACCTACTTAAGCGTGTAGGCGCGACCAAGTCTTTCATATGACTACCTCAACGCTCCCGAACAATACGAAACCAAAACTACTTCCTGAATCCATCAGATACGATCAACTAATCAAACCCACGGATAACTAACGACATTTCACGTGCACCAATTAAAACCAGTCAAAAACCACGAGACTCAAGAGAAAACTCAAACCCAAAACGTGTATCAATTCAAGATGACCCATGACAACGAAAAAATAATCCCAGAAACACCCAATGGCAACCAAAACATATTACGCCCCGCGACATATTACTTAAATCGTGCAAAAGATCGACTTTTCCAAAAGAATATATATATATATATATATATATATATATATATATATATATATATATATATATATATATATATATATATATATATATATATATATATATATATATATATATATATATATATATATATATATATATATATATATATATATATATATATATATATATATATATATATATATATATATATATGTATATATATATTACCTCCCCACATCTATGTGACTCAAACAATCTACAAACAACCCTCTTGACGAACTCAAAACTCAACTCAAAGACTAGGTATCCCGTGCATCCCAAATCATAAATATAAACTACTATTCAAAGCTCAACCTTTAATCCCACACTTGTACAATAATTCCGGCCAGGATACTGACCTCCCATGACTATACATTCTGAATATTTGAAAAGTACGTTCCGAGTACATAATTTTTTGGCTTTTGAATCACTCAAAAAGCTCTAAAAACGAACAAGTTATGACCAAAACAGTTTTATATTAATGAAAGATAAAATTGTATGTGAAATCTTCATAAACTCAATTTAACCTTGTATTAATAATTATAAATGACGTGAATCGGTAAACCCAATTATATAAACTATGTAAGTAGAAAGAAATTTTACTTCGCTTTATTTTAAAGAAAGTCTTTTAGAATTTGAAATAAATAAGTGTTGATTAAAATGAAATCTTATGTTACATCTTGTTTGAAACACGACTCCAACACCTTGCCCTTATTTTACCGAATACAACCAGCTATCTAACCCTATAATAGATTCCAAGTCCCCTTTTTTCTCAATATATACCGACCAAAAGAAATGTAAGACCCAACACAAAAGATTTCATTATCTAAAAAGAAATCCCAAGTTATTTCAGTAGACTTAAAACCAAGAACACCATTTTAAAACGTACACGTGAAATACGAAACTAAAAGAATATGCTACAAGACACACTTCAAAAGATTCAAACCGTCGTTGGAACTCCATCAAACTCAAGCACTAATAAGTTGTTTAAACACAAGAGTGCACTAGGTACGTTCAAGTTATAATAACTATTGAACGACCGTAAATGATAACATAACATCTATTAGTATATATACATCCGCATGCGTATACCTAGTGAATCCCCCAAACATACTCGTTATCATACACGTCAAGTCAATCAATCGCTTATATGCTCGTTTTTCCATACGAGTAATCACCATCTCACCATGCCACAACAAGGCATAAAGCCCACCTCCAAAACCAAACCATATCGTGTGACCCCATAATCACACAACACAACTATAACCCAAAACATATAACACAAAAGAACAATAGCCATATCATAGGCAACCATTACATAAAGCCATATATTATACGTATACCTAAATTCTACATCTCATCATATACAAGCATGTACTAACCCTCTTTCATGCAATCATACTTGAGAACCCATTGAAGTTGTGGTACTTGTATAACTATGTTGACCACCATACTTGTACAATTACCCTTTCCCCAATGCACTCCCTCCTATGATGACACTTATAAGAATCAATACAACATATAACGCATAAATCCATCTACTCACATAAGCTCATAACAACATAACCAATAAGGTCCAAAACTCCATCTATAAAAATAACATAATAAAACTCTTGGAATACAGAAATCCATAGTCTAGCTAAAACAGCCTAGACTAAATCCAAAACGAAAACATAATCAGTTATAAGTCATGTCGCCCATAAGAGTGGAAACAACATAAAATCCTTCATATCCACCTACTCCTACTAACTCGAACCACCACATGATTATTAGGGAACATGACTTAAACATCAAAAGAAAAATACTATACGTCAGGTACATAAAATAACCCAACAAAAGATAGAAACTACCATGTACCAAATTATGTACTATAATGTACAATTTAAGCAAAATACAATAATGACTAGCGTGGATGATTATGGTTCAACCTTCACTAGTCACCACCCGAAAACAAAATAACATGTGGCTAAGTATGAACATACTATGGTTCAATTCATACTAGTCAAAACATCGTAATAAATAACATCCAAACACATCAATTATTATAAAATGCACACATACTCCTATGACGCCTATATGCAGGGACCCTTAAGCTATAGACTAGGCTACGCGACTAGGCAACCTAATTCTCTATAACCATTATCTCTGATACCATTTTGTCACACCCCACCATGGCGGAATATGGGGTGCAACGTATGGATATCATCACAACAAACGGTGTCTCTTCCATCCCATCTGGAAGTCAAAATCATTAGTAGACATGGGACTATGAAACTCACCTGATTGAGCTTCTCTAAAAGTCCTCGCACTAGCAAAAAGCTAACAAACCAAAAACACATAATCAAAACATGAACCAATCACTAAGATGGCTCATCAACCTATGATGGACATCTAACCTCCTCCTATATAAATACCTCATTTATATGCTCTAAGCATCTCAATACACCCCTCGATAAAGCCCTAAACTCATTATACTTCATAGCCCGTCCCGTTAACATTTTACCCAAAACAGTCCCGGCTTTAGGTCTCTAAACTAGAAGACAAAAGTCCACTTAAACATACCCATGATCTCTGTAAAGGGAATACTTATTCCCTTACATAGTTAGCTAACACCTCCCACTTTCCCCAACCTTAAAGCTACTGTTAAGGCCCTGATATATATATATATATATATACTTTCGTCATTCCAGATTTACTGATTTTAAACATACAAAAAGTTTGTTATGATTAGGGGGTCTTACCCTAAACCACAACCTTAGCCCAAGTGCAGATACTTACTAAAATATATAAACCATCTCTCATGTTTGTTAGAAGATCCCAATGCAACCCTATGTACCCCAAACAACCCAAAACTTAAAAAGAAAACAGGCTGACTTCAAAACTATTTTGACCTCCGACTGTTGTAACCTGTTTTTGACCCACTTCCCTACCTCCAATTTAGTTCTCTTTTCTTGCATTGGAAAGCCACTTCAATTAACTTTTCAGGGATACTTGGATCGTAAAATAAGAGTTTGTAGAACTCCCAATATGATCAAAACAATTGACTCAAATTTCTGCCCAGTTTTTAAAAACGGGTTTAATCAAATTAACCTCATTAATTAACCCTAACCCCACTAATTACAAGCCCTAACTTATGTAATCATTATAACCTCATTATTATAACATTAATTTACTGTTTTTAAATTAAACCCTAACCTAATTCCATCATAAGATGATTAAGACATCATTAAAACAATTAGATTGAAAATGGTTAAGAAGGTTTTACCTTTAATTTAATGGAAGATGAAAAAAAAACTATGAAAACCAAGAACACTCCTTCTGCCGTCGACTTCAACTCTAGGAGAAAAATTATATGGCTTTTGTTTTTAGTTAAGACATTATATAGGGTATGGGTGAAACCAAGTCCAACCCATAGCCCATTTACCTTTTTCTTTCCTTTTTTTCTTTCTTTTAGGCGCCCAAACCGACCTATATATATGTTTTTTATTGTTTAATAATACATTACTAGTATTACCTTAATTTACCTTAATTTATTTCAGCTCCTAAAGCTTCCAAAACCTCAAAACCGTAAAACTAGTCAAATTTACGCGTTTTACCGTAAAAGACGTAAAATATACACTTTTATAAAAAATCTCAAATTTTGAAATAAACTTTATAACTAAGTCCTAAATGACTTAAAACCATCCCGAAAAATACTCCCGTGACTAAATACCTCTTCCGAGACCTCAAAATGCTAAACCGTAAATCGTAAAAATACGATTTTCTATAATACATATACGTATACGTAAAACCACTAAATAACACCATCTCACTTCATAGTCACTACCATGTGAGCTCATGAACATGAAATCATCACACATCGTTTCACTCACAAGGTACCCCGTACCAGAAACGATATCCAAACCACAATCTATACACACCAATTAGCACATAAACACGTAAAAACACGTAACTAGCACAAAATAAAACTAAGTGACAAACCTCAAAACCAGGTTGTCACAATATCTCTAAGAATGCTTTCCGTACACTTTATGGGCACTACAAGTTCGTAGTCATGCCATTCGGACTCACAAATGCACCAACAGTCTTCATGGTTTTAATAAACCGTGTCTTCCATGAGTTTCTGGACAAGTTCGTTATCGTGTTCATTGATGACATCCTGATTTTCTCCAAACCCAAGGAGGAACATGAGGAACACCTCCATACAGTTTTGTTGATTCTTCGTTAGAAGAAGCTGTATGCCAAGTTCTCCAAGTGTGAGTTCTGGTTAAGCAAGGTGGCATTTATGAGCCATATTGTATCTGCAGAAGGGATCACCATGGATCCTACAAAGGTCGAAGCTATCACCAAATGGCCGAGACCTACATCTGCAACTGAGGTCAGAAGTTTTCTGGGTTTAGCTGGCTACTGCCGCAGTTTTGTAGAGAACTTTTCACGGTTAGCCTTACCTTTGACTAAGTTGATGAGGAAAGGAGATAAATTCGTCTGGACGAAGAACGAGAGAAGAGCTTTGAAGATCTTAAGCAGAAGTTAGTGTAGCACTTATTCGTACTCTCCCATCTGGCTCAGGTGGATTTCAGATATATAGTGACGCTTCAAGAAAGGGTCTAGGCTACATTCTCATGCAACATGGGAAGGTTATTGCATACACATCACGACAACTGAAGCCTTATGAAGAAAACTATCCTACTCATTATTTGGAGCTTGCAGCAGTTGTTTTCGCATTGAAGATTTGGAGGCATTATTTGTATGGTGAATCATGTGACATATTCACCGATCACAAGAGTCGTAAGTACATCTTCACCTAGAAGGAACTGAACATGAGACAGAGGAGATGGTTAGAGCTATTTAAGGACTACGACACCAACATTCTGTACCATCTTGGTAAGGCGAATGTGGTGGCAGACGCTCTAAGCAGAAGGTCGGGTATGATTGCTGGCATCTGGATTGCGAAGGAGATCATCCGTGACCTAGAGATGCATGATATTGAGTTTTGTGTACGAGGACAACAAGGTTACTGGGCTAATCTTAGAGTGGAACCAGACTTACATTCTTGGATCAAGGAAGCTCAGAAGGACGATGGTGAGATTTGGGCTAACATTCAGAACCTTGATCAGCAGACAGAGTTTCGTGTTGACGATGACGATATCTTATGGCAGGGCACTAGACTAGTGGTTCCTGATGACTCTACACTAAGGGAAGTTGTGTTGACTGAAGCTCAAAGCTCTCCATTTACCATACATCCTAGTTCTACCAAGATGTACCACGACATCAAGCATCATTTTTGGTGGAGTGGTATGAATCAGGATGCTTCTACCTTCGTTTCTAAATGTATGATCTGCCAGGAGGTTAAGATCGAACACTAGCGAGCTAGTGGGTTACTACAACCATTAGACATTCCAACATGGAAGTGGGACAAAATCTCCATGGATTTTGTTACTGGTCTTCCTGTGACTTAGAGGAAGAACGACGTCATCTGGGTTCTTGTTGATAGATTGACTAAATCTGCTCATTTTCTGCCGATCCCCAAGGAGCATCCGGTCAGCAAATTAGCGGACACTTTTCAGAAGGAGATCATGAGACTTCATGGTACTCCATCAGAAATCATCTCTAACAGAGATCCCCGTTTCACATCACGTTTCTAGCAGAGTCTACAGAAAGCTTGGGGCACCAGACTTAAGCTC
Organism: Glebionis coronaria; assembly: GCA_025667525.1. Taxonomy (NCBI): domain Eukaryota; kingdom Viridiplantae; phylum Streptophyta; class Magnoliopsida; order Asterales; family Asteraceae; genus Glebionis; species Glebionis coronaria. The sequence continues at coordinate 460,026,655 of CM046879.1, read as the reverse complement.
AGCACTGCCTTTCATCCTCAGACCGACGGATAGTCGGAACATACCATCCAGACATTGGAGGACATGCTACGGGCGTGTGCTTTAGAGTGGTCAGGAAGTTGGGATGATTATATATTTCTAGTGGAGTTTGCATACAACAACAGCTGGTACGCTAGCATCAAGTGTGCACCTTTTGAGATGTTGTATGGGAGGAAGTGTCGTGCCCCAATCTGCTGGGATCAGGTGGGCGAACGACTGCTTGAGGTTCCAGAGATGATTGAGGTGAACAATGAGAATGTCGCTGTCGCTAAGGCGAGAATTCAGGAGGCTCGTGCTCGCCAGAAGAGCTATGTTGATAAGCGTCGTAGAGATGTATCTTTCAACGTGGATGATCACGTTTTCCTTAAAGTATCACATGCACGAGGAGTTAAACATTTTGGAATCAGTGGGGAGCTCAGTCCTTGCTTCATCGGACCGTTCGACATCATAGAACGCGTTGGTGAAGTGGCATATCGTTTAGCGTTACCTCCTCAGCTATCACACGTTCACAACGTGTTCCATGTTTCCTCCTTACTCAGATGATACAACTATCATCCAGTTCATGTTGTCCAGTATCCGCTTGATCAGATTCGAGAGGATCTTTCTTATGTCGAAGAACCCGAGAGAGTTCTCGAGCGACAAGATTGTGTCATGCGGAGGAAGACGATCCCTTTCGTCAAAATCCTCTGGAGGGATCAATCTGAGCGGGAAGCCACTTAGGAGACGGAGGAGTCTATACGGGCTTCTTACCCTCATTTCCAGTTCTAATTCGGGTATGTTTCTTTCCAATTTATTTTTTCTCCAATTCGAGGACGAATTGTTCTTTTAGAGTCGTTTATAAGTTTGTAATGCTAACACTACTCATATGCCTTAATCACAGACTTAGACTCCCTTATTCCTAATGGGTATCTCTTATATTTTTATTATTGGCATAATGATCACGATGATACATATTTGACTTATGTGAATAGAGATTAGGTCCAAAATTAGAGTCAAAACAGTGTAACCGAAACCATTAATTAGTAACATTTCCTAATAGTCACGATGTCAAAATTTTAAGTCGACAAGAAAGTTTCGATAAGCACCGTTTTACAGCGGATTTAAACATTTGACTTATTACAAAGACTTTTATATGCCCCATATTGGATGGGCTTTATTATCTTTGGTTTACCTCGGCTTATTAGGTCTTCGTTCTTGTATTGCCTTTTATTTATCTTTGCCATGAAGTGTTTATTATGGCCAAAGACGTATATCCTCATCCTCGAAAGGAAATTTAGGATCTTGAAAGCTTTAAGGTTTTAAGACATTCACTTTGATTTCATATTGATTTTTAGCCTTGTGAGCTTCAAAGTTTTGCTAATTTTGGGTGAGATGAACTTAAAATTATTATTTGAAAGCTTTTGATTATTCAGGGTGTCAATACTTCAAATCCGTAACGCCGACGAACCTTAAGTGTCTTCCCAATTTAATTACATGAAACTACAAGAATTAGTTAAAAACCAAGAATAATGATCAAACCACTAAAACAATATTTATTAACAATTTATTTATATACAAGCGGTGGGAGAATAAGCACACAACTCAAACACATGAGTTTTTGAAATAATACGAATACTCTACGTTTTGCATAATAACTTATAATTGACTCTATCATTTCTCGTCATCAATTTAATGAAACTTAGCGTAATATAGATAAGGAACGAAACTAAGAGCTCAACACGCACGGTCGAGTAAAAAATTACTCTTATCCTCACCAACGGAAAACCTACATTCATGTCAAAACACTAATGAAAACGACGAAAAATTTTAAAATTTGGCAATTTTTGGAACTTATTCATGACAAAACAATGAAAACTGGATTGCGTGAAGACTTAGCGAAGCAAGTATCTATTTATTTTCCATACTAAAACTAAACATTATTCTCAATGTTTAAAGTCTAAGGGTGAAACACCCCCATACTAGAGACAAAAATTCGAATGCTTAATCCTAGAATAGAAAGGGTATAACGAATGATCTTAAGCCACTTATAAAGTGTGCTAAAAGATAAATGTTAGTAAACAAAAGTATATCATCGGATATCGGATTCTTCAAAGCAAAAGATCGAAGATCGAGTGATGCGTAAATGAATACGAGAGGCTTCGATGATGATTAATCCTAGATAACCACATAATAAACAACCACAAAAACAAGGTTGGAAGAGCACAAGTTTCCTCACATTACTAAATTAGAAAGAGATAATATATACAAGGATAAGCATGTAATTTCCCCACGAGGCACCTTGTTTTTTATAACCGAGTCATGAGCTCGACTCGAATCCCCAAAAATGTGAGCACTTAGGGATAACTTGGTCAATGGGTAAAACCCGGTATTGAGAACTAGGTCCCATGATGGAGGGGTTGAAGATAATGTCCTCATTGTCGGATAACAAACGAGATAATGTTTCCTCGAGCAAATCCCAAATAGATCAAAGAAAAGAGATAAGAATTAGAAGGTTGAGACAACAAAGAGCTACACAAGGTAAACTCACACCATTAAAATGAAGATATTTTCCATTTATGACATCGGTGGAAGACCGGGATTTCCATTTAAAAACGATTCTAGGGTCTAATATCTCGTCCTCGGTGGAAAAGGGGAGGACTCAAATGGGGCTTCCCCCACACTATCGGTGATGACGATTTAAAAAGTGGCTCATCAATTTGATTAAACATTTTTAACTCTTTTTCACATTTTTCCACATTATAAAAACCTATTTTCCCATTTATTAAGTCAAAAATGTTAGGCCTCTCTAAAACACAGTTTGGCATACTAAAATTCTTAGTCGTCTCTAAATAAATAGGCACACTACTCGGATTAGGTGTCTCAAACTCTATGCTAGGCACACTAAAAATCTAAAGGTTTAAGTCATGGGTGTTTGAGGGGATTAGCAAAGATACTTTCAAAACGATGATCGATATAGAAAATATCCCCCTCTTGGTTAACGTAATGGTCATTACTAAACAATGGATCATTAATGCAATCACTTTCCTCATCAAAAATGGGTTCGTTGAGCCATGGTTGCTCAAAACCGTCATTATATGGAATAACTCATGATTGTATTGTGATCAAAAGCATCATCATTCTTATATGAGGAGGTTTGATTAGGTAGCTCCTCAAGAATGTGATTAACAATGGTCTCGTGAGAAAGTTCATCATTATGAAGAAAACGTTCCAACTCATCAAGTTCGGTCTCGAGATCAATGACATGATTCTCACTTATGGAAAGTGGGTCAATAAGAGCAAGTTCTGTTTCAATTTGTTCCTCGATCTCAAGGTCAAACATATAATCATTGTGAGCTTGAGAATTCCCACATGAAGAGGTTTCTTTCGGGAAATCCACAAAAATAGCTTATGGATTATAAAGTATATGGTCAATCTCAGCAAAATCACCATCGGAATCAAAGAGAGAGTCAATATGAGTAATCCTTTGAGGAGAATCCTCAACGGCCAAAACCCTAATCTCATTAATCATAGGACTAGGTAGAAAAGGCTCTTCTATGATGGGAGATTTTGCCTTGATAATGGTCAATTGGTCCTTTAGAGGTGGTGAAGATGAGTTCTCATTTGTTATTGTCGTGATGGAACTAACGTTTTCTTCTAGAATTTGTTTTTCATTCAAATCACAGAATAAATCCCAAAATGATTTGTCCATGCATTTACGTAAACCTTTTTCAATAAAGTAGGCATAGTCTTTGTCATGAAATTCATCATCTTGAAAACTATTCTTCTTAATTCTTTAAAAACATTCATCAAGTCTTTTATTTTCTTGCAAAAAATTAGGTGGTTTTTGGGATTTATGGTAAAAAAATTCATCTTATCATCCCCATATCTTAAAATCAATTACCCACCGAAAATGTCGATTTGGGCTCGAGCCATTGATAGAAATGATCTACCTAAAACTATAGGGCACTTAGGATCGCACTCATAGTCGGAAAAAACAAAATCCACGAGAAACGTGACATTTCCAATATTAACATAGATATCCTCAGCTATACCAATTGGTTCATCAAGTGTACAATTTGAAAGCTCGATGATCTTGTTGATGGGGGTAAGACAAGGCAATTTTATCATTTTTTTCAATTGGAGAGAGGCATGAAATTAATGCTAGCACCAAGGTCGGAAAGTGCTATGCATTCCTAAATTTCTTGGAATTCACGAGGTATGAGAAACCAACCCGGATCTTCTTGATTCTTAGGTATGTCCTTTTTAGGATTCCTTAGAAAAACTGCGACACAAGTTTCCTCAAGGTGAACTTTTGTCTAATCGATGAAACTCTCTTTTTGAACGGTGGGTGGGACCTGAGAAACACGAGAGGGAGAAATAGTAACTTAGAAGAAAAAGAATGTGTATTCTCATCCATGGTAGCCACCTTCTTCCCTTGGACCTTAGAACATGAAGATGATGACGTCGAAGGTTGAGACGAATGCACAACTCTAAGGCCGTCAAGGGTACGGGTAATCACACGACGAGATCCATGAGGGCAGTGACTTTAACATGATCCTTTGGATTTGGAACAGTGTTACTAGGTAACGAACCCGAACTGGAACTTGATGATTTTTTTAATATACGATAGCATACTCTCAATACGACTTTGATTTTGGGCCATTTTTTTTTGATTTTGTTATATCTTGTTATTTTGACCCTTTAAATTATTTGAAACTCGTTTTTCAATGTAGCAAGTTGACCCTCTAATCTTTTCATATTAGCCTCATTTTACTTCATGCATTTTTTGAAAATCATTTGAAAAACCATCTTGATTTTGATTAAAGTCTCCTTGGTTTTGATTACCACCATTAAAATTCCCTTAATTGTCATTTTGAAAATTAGCAATAGAACTTTAACCTTGATTAAATCCTCAGTTTTGATTATTGTTAAAACCTTGATTTTGAAATCTTAAGTTTTGCCCTTGGTAATAATTTCCTCCTTGATTATTTCCTTGATTTGAAAAATTGCTTCAATTCTGAAAATTATAGCCTTGATTGTATTGAAATCCTTGTGGTGGACCCGCGTTATTTTGGTTTTGATTAAAATTTCCATAAACCGCATTAACACTCGATATTGGGCCATCCTTAGCCATACACTCGTAATAAGGGTGTGGTCCACCACATAACGTACACGAATTCTCAACCGCTTTCACCGTAGCGGGAGCATCCTTTTTCTTCAATTCGTTCAACAAGCTCGTAAAAACATCGGTCAATTTATCGACTTTCACATCAATTTTCTCAATGTCATGATTAGCTTAACTAACATTGGCAACACTTAGTGTGCTACGAAGGTGGAAAATTTTCGACCAAATCTCGATAATCATTATGGCATCCTAGGAGTTTTACACAAAAAGTTGCCATCCGCGCGGAATTTGACGAATCTTGCTCGTGAGGATTAAGACCGTTATAAAAGTGTCGATTTGGTGCAAATCGATAAATCCATGATGAGGACATTGTCTGGGCATTTCCTTAAGATGGTCCCACTCTTCTCTAAATGACTCATTAGGTTTTTGAGTAAACCTTGTGATTTCATTTTTGAAAAACGTAATTTTAGACGGAGGGAAAAAATGATTAACAAATTTAGACACGATATCGTCCCACGTAAATATAGATCGAGGTGGCTCTTTCTCGTACCAAACTTTGGCGGGGCCATCGAGAGAATAAGGGAAAATCATGAACTTTATTGCTTCATTAGGCACTAGCCTAAATTTGCAAGTAGTCGTAAGACGAGTAAAATTTCGAATGTGGTCACGAGGATTATCCTTCTCATAACCACTTGTAATAACCCGAACTAAACGTCATTATTTTATCCTAATTATATAACGGATTTGTAATTTCTAAGTAATGATGAGTATGATTATATTTGACGGTTTTAGTTGAAACCGATAATGTGTGACTATAATTAATTGTTGTGACAAATGAAGAATACTAATAGTGATCGCGATGCCAATGGATGCCCAAATATTATATTTCAGTATCGATTATTTCGATATTTGATATTTCTGAAATTTTTATTTCATTACGTATTAAGTCGAGTCGAACTTTATTATTTTGTTTTGTGTGCGTTTAGTTATTAAAACTATCGATTTAACAAACGAGATTTATATTTTTATGAACCCAGGACAAAACCCAACTCTCGTAAGTATTTATAAAGTTGACTGGAAGTCATTTCCCGCTTTTTAACTAATATTTACATTTTGGTCCACAAGAATGCACAAATTGCAAACAAATCCTCCACCCACCATATAAAATAAATTTCTTTCTCATTTCTTACACATAAAACACACACAAAAAAATGTGTTCTCTCTCTCTTTGTTTCCCTCTCTTGGCCGTGACGTCCACCACCCCAAAACACCCTCATATTTTGATTTTGAGCTTGAAATGGAACAATCTAACAAAAGACCCATCCTTATAATCTTCTTGTGATCATTTTGATCTATGAAAATCCCACATGCAAGAACTTTCTTTATTTTAAAAGATTTTGGTGATGAACATGAGGTTTGATCCATTTTATTGTTGAAAGATTGTGTTATTATTATTATATTTGAATTTTAAAAGTGTTGCATGTTTGATTTTTGATATGGGTTTTGAAATTATGAATCATGCAAGTGATTTAGGAATGTTATTAGATATTAGGGATGATGGGTATAGCATATTTTAGGTGTAGATTATGTTTAAAATGGTTCAAAATGGTTGTTTGTATGATTTTTAAGAAGGTGATTTACATCAGTGGGTTTAAGGCCGATTTTCATACAGTAGATGTTGGATAAAGTTTGATATAATTATATATTGTTGTATTAGCCGTCGAGACGCTCGTTACGATATAAGATAGAGCTTTTAACTCCAAACGAGTCAAAAGTTATGCTAGTTTAATTATTCGTGTACCGGGAGACGAGTATTGACACATTACGAAATTATTGTCGATATTTGGATCGAATCTCGGGGACTATAAGTTGAGTTTTAAAACTGATCATAGGCTGTTTTTGGGTTCTAAACTTAGCATTTTGAGTCTATTTTCAAATTCAAGTGGCGATTTTATAAATGGAAATGTTTAACAAGGTGAAAATGGTTTTACGAGGCAAGTGTGTAAAACAGTCCGGATTTTAAAGTCTAAAGATGTATCGAGGGGTGGTGAATCATTTGATGAAATTTAAACTGAGTCTTCTACAGATTATAAGTTAGTTTGTCACCAAGTTTTTTCGAAAATGGAGTTGTTTTGGTATGGTAAAACAGCGTGTACTTTTGGTAAGTACCGGCTGAGTACTCTTTGGGAGGTACTTAACCTCGCGTCATAGTTTGAGGCGAGAGGCTAACCTATTAGCTTCTCCAAGTTCTAAAAGGATATAAGTCTATTGTGTGAGTGTATATTCTGATATTGAAGACCTATTTAAGGTACTTGAACCGTATTGATCTGGCATCTTGATATGGATCAATATCGAAGGTGCTAGTCTTGGAAAGCTAGTACTTGTTGTGGGGTTTAGAAGGAATTCGCTTGCATTGATTAGTCATGTCTATGTACATACTATTTTGAGTCATTGATTTTATTATACTAAGTATGATTTGAAATACTTAAGTATGTTGCTAAGCGCGCACCTTATTTTTTAGGTGGCGGCTTTTGATGTGTATATATTTGGGAGGCATCTTCACTTTGGCGATCACTACTACTACCAGCTTTGTGTATTATATAAGGTAAGTCTATAGCCTCGCTTTTACACTATTTTTGTAAATGGATTTTAAACCCGTGAGGGGGAATACATGTTTTTCATAAACTTAGAACACAAGTCTTTTATGGTATGCTTGTCCCTCTATGAATGGACCCGTGGTTGCCTTTAAATTGCATTAGGTGATTGCCTTTGTTAAAGCCTCAATTATGGACCGTTAATTAACCTATGATGGGTTAGCCGCTAGTAAAATTAATAGATCTATTGGGGAAGCCGCCCTGGTTCAGTTTGTGTGGACTTGTCACAGATGCTTAGGCCCGACCTCCACACTGTTTGAACATATTGTATTGAGAAGTCAGGTATACGGCAATGTACCAATAATCTGGAGGTAACGACAATTAATAATTCTCTCGTCTTATTAGACTGATATGGGAGTGTCTAAGGGCTCGGTTTCATGAGCTTGATGCAATTTATGCTATGTACAATTATTATTGTTGATGCAAATTATTATTCGATGCTTGTTGTCTTCAAGTATGCCACAAACTTATAATCTTTGCTTGTGTTCAAAATGATTTGTAAAACCTATAGACTTGCTCAACCTTTGTGTTGATGATTTTACACATGTATTTCAGGTAATCAAGATAGATAGCAGCGGAGCATGCGAGGAGGAAGTTGGTGCTTACTTGTCTAAATCTTTGTTTACTTTTCCATCCTTATAAATGAATAAACTGATTTTAAGCATTTAATGTATTGTGATTGGTAACGGTTTTAGGACTAAACGCTACTCTGATTTTATATATATATTGGGATGGGAAACTTTTTAGACAAGATTGTATATTATTTTAACGTCTCTTTTGAGGTCGTTGTCTATGATTGTGTGCGATGTGCTTTTAGTAGCGCCCCAATGTGGTATTCCGCTGCGTGGTAATTTGGGGGTGTTACAAATTGGTAATCAGAGCCACAAGTTATAGAGAACTAGGTCGATTTTGAAAAACCTAAACTATAACTTTTGGTATGTTTTAAAAGGTTTAAGCACGCAACTACTTCGCATGGCTCCGGTAAGGCTATTCTTGAATTACTTTTTATTGATTGTGATTATGTGATACTATGTGTATGTAGCAATGGTAGTATGTATATGTATGGATATACTATGGTATTTAAAGGCATTGCACGCGAAGCAATGGTCCTTAAATGATTGTCGTGCATTTTATAATGCGGTTTTGTATCGGATTTGGCCTCACCGCAAATCAAAGATCTTGATAATTTTTCATTATCTAAATACGGGTGTGAAACTCATTTGATACTTTGAGTATGCATATATGGTTTCGTAACCTATCGCATATCGACTTGTTTAAGTTCGATTGTTATCATCGTATCGTGATGTGCCATTTTGGACATCTTCTTTCGAAACGTAATTGATAAATGTGATATTCGTGTTCCGAGTACTCCTTATGATTTTGAAGAATCATTTATCCGAGGCGATATCTCCTACGTAATGCGATGTGTGATTAAATTTTATATGACCACGTTTTATTGGCGAAAAGGAGGATGCCAATGTTGGACATAAGATATATATATCCTAATTAAATATATATAGTTTGAGTACAACAATGATATGCTCGTAGTAGTCATTCGGTTGAGTGACTTAATACTGTGTATCTAAATGGAATGGGACATTTAAATATATAGGTTTTAACTCGCCCAACTAAGAGTCGCTTAAGGTTGTCTTATTTAAATGGATTGGGACATTTGAATAAGAAAATTTTAAACACTGGACCTTAGATTGTTGTGTTTTCCTTATTAAAATGGAATGGGTAATGGGACGTTTGAGTACGGAAATCATGATGTATGTTTATTGACACCTTTTATTTACTATGGTACTTTGATATGATATCATGTTGAGAGGTAGTAATACTTGAGTAGGTTGACTTATAATCATTTTGTTGAATTGGATTGGGACGCCTTTTCATTTGAACAAGAAAGTTATAAGTTCCCGATCCGTAAATTTATAAACTCTTGTATACATGAAAGGGGACGCCTTTTGATGTAGACAAGGAGTTATAAATGAGTGGGCCCAAGTGTGTCTAGCTCGATTTGTGGATGTTTGGTGTGCGTACGTCTTCCTTCGAATCGTGTTTCGTTGGAACGAATCGTTCGGTGTCGTCGTCATTATGATTATCTTTGATTATCATCTATGTACGAGTAGCCCGTTAGACTTCTCTTGAATTATGATTTGTTTTGATGGACCATTTCTAATGTGTCTCGATGATCGCAAGCTTTATAAGCAGATTGTTAAGAACCGTTGACCGTTCTGAGTATAGGCGACTTGTTTAAGCGTCACTAGTATCTATGCATGTACTTGTGGATTGATTGAGGATCAAGGTATCACCGACAACTTATCATGGATATGAAGATTTTGTAATTTTACTTGCTACTATCGAAGAGTTACCGAAGACTTTTCTTGATGACGAAACTCTTGGGGGCTAGTATGATGAACTAAACGAGGAATATGAAGCATCACATTGAGCACTACAGTAAAAATTATTGTGATGCCTTTGTATGATGAATGCTGAAGCAGAAGTTAGTGGGATGCTTTTGTATGTTGAACACTGGAGCAGAAGTTTATGGTATGCCCGAGATGTTGTGAATCTTCGCCAATGGACCGAATTTCTTAATGATTGGAATTAATAAATTCGTTACCATCTCGAGGAGTATGTTGTAGCCGACATCGCAAGTGGGAAGACTTTGGAGATCGAGTGGTATTATCAAGGGTTCGTTCAAGGTTTTCACGATGATCAACGGTGGAGATCTATATTTGATGTTTATGTTCGACCTTTTCTTTGTATGTACTTATGTGGTATGTGATCTAGTCAAATGATCGTAAGTTGTGAGAACTTGAGACGGCATCATCCGATGACGTCCGATCATGTAGAACACATATTATGTAATATCTTTTTGACTTTCAACAACGATGTTTATTGAGACTCCAATGCGCGTGGGCGAAAGTGAGATGATGTCTTTGTATTATCTTTTGAGTAAGGATCCGCGTGTGAGCACCCTCCGATGACGAAAATATTTTTCTTGTTAGTTCTTTTTGATATGTGTCCATGGCTATCCGGCCAATGGATATCCTTTAATTTGAAACCTTCCTTTTGACTGGACTTACCCGAAAATCCTGTCATCTATTCTTGTCGTCGAATAAGCTTCGTGTAATTCATAAAATTTTCATGTGTCGAGCTTGAAGGAGTGATTGGTGGATAAGGAATTATTCATCCTCTTTTGGTGAGATACAACATGACGATAAGTTGTGTTTTGTAAGAAGAACCAATGGAGATCGTGGATCAAGATTCAAGTGGGATCGTGAGAGTTTGTTAGAAGAAAGTTCCCTTATCTTTCCTAGTGGAACGCAATACGAATATGAGGCGAGGTGAGCGCCGGGACGTCGCTCCTTTAAGGTGGTGAGGATGTAATAACCCGAACTTAACGTCATTATTTTATCCTAATTATATAACGGATTTGTAATTTCTAAGTAATGATGAGTATTATTATATTTGACGGTTTTAGTTGAAACCGATAATGTGTGACTATAATTAATTGTTGTGACAAATGAAGAATACTAATAGTGATCGCGATGCCAATAGATGCCCAAATATTATATTTTAGTATCGATTATTTCGATATTTTATATTTCTGAAACTTTTATTTCATTACGTATTAAGTCGAGTCGAACTTTATTATTTTGTTTTGTGTGCGTTTAATTATTAAAACGATCGATTTAACAAACAAGATTTATATTTTTATGAACCCGGGACAAAACCCGACTCTCGTAAATATTTATAAAATTGACTGGAAGTCATTTCCCGCTTTTTAACTAATATTTACATTTTGGTCCACAAGAATGCACAAATTGCAAACAAATCCTCCACCCACCATATAAAAGAAATTTCTTTCTCATTTCTTACACATAAAACACACACAAAAAAATGTGTTCTCTCTATCTTTGTTTCCCTCTCTTGGCCGTGACATCCACGACCCCAAAACACCCTCATATTTTGATTTTGAGCTTGAAATGGAACAATCTAACGAAAGACCCATCCTTATAATCTTCTTGTGATCATTTTGATCTAAGAAAATCCCACATGTAAGAACTTTCTTTATTTCAAACGATTTTGGTGATGAACATGAGGTTTGATCCATTTTATTGTTGAAAGATGGTGTTATTATTATTATATTTGATTTTTAAAACTGTTGCATGTTTTTATTTTTGATATGGGTTTTGAAAGTATGAATCATGCAAGTGATTTAGGAATGTTATTAGATGTTAGGGATGATGGGTATAGCATATTTGAGGTGTAGATGATGTTAAAAATAGGTCAAAATTGTTGTTGGTATGATTTTTAAAAAGGTGATTTACATAACTGGGTTTAAGGCCGATTTTCATACAGTAGATGTTGGATAAAGTTTGTTATTATTAGATATTGTTGTAGTAGTCGTCGAGACGCTCGTTTCAATATGAGATAGAGCTTTTAACTCCAAACGAGTCAAAAGTTATGCTAGTTTGATTATTCGTGTACCGAGAGACGAGTATTGACACAATACGAAATTGTTGTCGATATTTGGATCAAATCTCGAGGATTATAAGTTGAGTTTTAAAACTGATCATAGGCTGTTGTTGGGTTCTAAACTTAGTATTTTGAGTCTATTTTCAAAGTCAAGTGGCGATTTTATAAATGGAAATGTTTAACAAGGTGCAAATGGTTTTACGAGGCAAGTGTGTAAAACAGTCCGATTTTTAAAGTCTAAAGATATATAGAGCAGGTGGTTCTAAAATGTGAGTCATTTGATGAAATTTACACTGAGTCTGCTACAGATTATAAGTGAGTTTGTCACCAAGTTTCGTCAAAAACGGAGTTGTTTAGGTATGGTAAAACAGCGTGTATTTTTGGTAAGTATCGGCTGAGTACTTTTTAGGAGGTACTTAACCTCGCGTCATAGTTTGAGGCGAGAGGCTAAACTATTAGCTTCTCCAAGTTCTAAAAGGATATAAGTCTATTTTGTGAGTGTATATTCTGATATTGAAAACCCATTTAGGGTACTTGAACCGTATTGATTTGGCATCTTGAGATGGATCAATATCGAAGGTGCTAGTCTTGGAAAGCTAGTACTTGTTGTGGGGTTTAGAAGGAATTCACTTGCATTGATTGGTCATTTCTATGTACATACTATTTTGAGTCATTGATTTTATTATACTAAGTATGATTTGAAATACTTAAGTATGTTGCTAAGCGCGCACCTTATTTGTTAGGTGGCGGCTTTTGATGTGTATATATTTGGGAGGCATCTTCACTTCGTGATCACTACTACTACCAGCTTTGTGTATTATATTAGATAAGTCTATAGCCTCGCTTTTACACTATTTTGTAAATGGCTTTTAAACCTGCGAGGGGGAATACATGTTTTTCATAAACTTAGAACACAAGTCTTTTATGGTATGCTTGTCCCTCTATGAATGGACCCGTGGTTGCCTTTAAATTGCATTAGGTGATTGCCTTTGTTAAAGCCTCAATTATGGACCGTTAATTAACCTATGATGGGTTAACCACTAGTACAATTAATACATATATGGGGGAAGCCGCCCCGCTTTAGTTTGTGTGGACTTGTCACAAAAGCTTAGGCCCGACCTCCATACTGTTTGAACATATTGTATTGAGAAGTCAGGTATACGGCAATGTACCAATAATCTGGAGGTAACGACTATTAATAAATCTCTCGTCTTATTAGACTGATATGGGAGTGTCTAAGGGCTCAGTTCCATGAGCTTGATGTAATTTATGCTATATACAATTATTATTGTTGATGAAAATTATTATTCGATGCTTGTTGCCTTCAAGTATGCCACAAACTTATAATCTTTGCTTGTGTTCAAAATGATTTGTAAAACCTATAGAATTGCTCAAACTTTGTGTTGATGATTTTACACATGTATTTCAGGTAATCAAGATGAATAGCAGCGGAGCATGCGAGGAGGAAGTTGGTGCTTACTTGTCTAAATATTTGTTTACTTTTCCATCCTTATAAATGAATAAACTGGTTTTAAGCATTTAATGTATTGTGATTGGTAACTGTTTTTGAGACTAAACGCTACTCTGATTTTATATATATATATATTGGGATGGGAAACTTTTCAGACAAGATTGTATATTATTTTACCGTCTCTTTTGAGGTCGTTGTCTATGATTGTGTGCGATGTGCTATTAGTAGCGTCACAATGTGGTATTCTGTTACGTGGTAATTTGGGGGTGTTACACCACTAAAATTGGTAGCATGAATCAAAGATAACATTCTTGATTTAATTTTGAAATTTTCCACAAGTACATCACGAATCACAATCGCTTCTCCATAACCCTCGGTGGGTGCTTGGAGCAACTCCATCATCATACAATTTTCCACCAGCGGTTCTTGGGTTTCAACAATGATAGGATTCTCAGGTCCTAGTTCATCTTGTTGTCTCCTTCGAGCTCGACTATGTGGATTCGTCACGTTGTTAAAATTAGAAGTGAGATAATTAGACGAACAAGTACGCATGCACTAACAAAGAAATTAGAGGGGTTGAGAAAACGAAATTAGAATGGGATAGCAAAGAAGATTATATTTATTTTTGGTTTTTTGATTTTTTGGTATTTTGGTGTATTAGCAAGACAAATTAACAAAAATATCTTCTCGAATCAAACTCTTGATTAGAAAATATAAAGAAATGAAAGTAATCACGTGGATTGAAAACCTATTGTTGGGTCCTTTAGTTATAGATCGTTCAGCCTGTTAAGGATGGTGAAAACTTCTATAATTACAAGTTTATTCACAAAGAGACTCTAATGAAAACAAAGTATTTGTGCGGATACAAACACTAAGAACAAGAAGAAATAGTTTAACTAAATGAATAACTTGATCCTTTCTAAGGATTTATAGTATTATTGATATGAAATGACAATGGTGAAAGGTGTCTCTAACCCTTCTGCCGATGGGTTCCTTTTATACTACAAGGAAACCCTAAACTACATTTACTTAAAACGTGTAACAGATGATATGCACATCCTTTCCAAGACATCTCATGCATATCCTAACAAACTACTACTAATAATAATGTTTGACTTTCAAACAGACCAGGAGCACGTATTGCTCCTACTACTACTATGACCAGGAGGAACTACATGCCTCCAAGTCAACCTATTACCAAACACCTATTACATAGGTCCTAACAATCCTCCATTAAACTTGAATTTTACTGGTTGAGTTCAAGTTTCTTGGTAGATCTTTCAGAGACAAATTGAGGATTGAAGCAACACACCCATAGCAGCAGTAGAACCATCATGGAATAGTACCAAACACAACATAAACCTTGCTGCTATTAAGAAATCTGGGAAGCTTCTTGAAAGCTTTGAACACATCTGCACTTGTTGAATCTTCACAGCAACAAGAGCAGATTTGATAAGCATTTACCAAGTAGATGCTCGCTCTTGGGCTAGCTAGTCTTTTTGGTGGAATCAAGCATCACTTTGGGAGACCAGAACCCAGCCCAACTCTTAGAACGTAAATCAATGGTGAGTGGGAGTACCCTGATGATTTTGGACAAACCATCACAGCTGTCAACAGATTTGATTAAAGTATTTACCAGAAGCTGTACCCCCTAGACTAGCCGACTCTTAGCAATAAAGCATCGGTGAGCTGAAAACCCTATAGCTTTAAGCAAGCTATTACATCTATCAACGGATTTGATGTATGTCTTTACCAAGAGCCGTACCCCTTGGACTAGCCACTCTTCTATCAAGGACCAAGGTGAGTGAAGACCATCCAATTTTGGGTAAACTAGCAACCATCAACGGATTTGATAATCACACTAGAGCCGTACCCTAATGGGAAATCAACTCTTTCTTGTTTGTGAGACATGGTGATTTGAACACCATTTGTTGTGTGGAAACAACCCAACACCAGAAGTATACAGAAAACAACCCAAGTGTGAAAAGATGTCACCATGTGAAAGAATAAGCAGATATTATATAGTTACATTTTCTCTTGTTTTGTTGTTCTTGTTTTTTTGAGTATTAATAGATATTATATACAATTATAAATTTTTATTTTTTTAAATAACTAAAGTAAGTGTGAGTCACCAATAGTTGTACACATTGGTGAAAAGAATGCCAAAAGTTAAAAGAAGTATAGAACAATCATACCAGAATCACAAACTAGAAGCTGCAACCTTGTCAGCATGAAGCCTAGCTTGAATGCATTCAACCAAAGTAGTGGCCATAGTAGACTCATTACCAGCAGGAGCATTGGACACCACCAAGTGACTCTCCAACATAGCTTCCATGGTAGAAATGGTAAGGGGACAATCTTGATCCACAAGCATGAATATTCTCTTGCCAAATTCCAATTCTAGCACATGCACAACACACCTCGCATACAAATTCCATATAGAATTGACCCATTGGGGTTGATCCTGCCATACACTAGCACTAGGAGTACCAGGTGGACAATCTAGAATTATCTTCAAATCTCCCTAGAGAACCAATCCAAGCCATGTAGCAGGAGTCACAGGAGACAACAGCATCAACCAAACCATAGAGAACCATAAGATGTTGGCGGTCCACCCAATATAAAATATGTTGCAGACCCGAAAAGTACTTATGATGGCCATCTGCTGTGCGAATCATATGAGTGAAAGTACCAGCAACAATACGTAAAGGTTGAATTTCCCAATGCACAATTCGGCCACTGCCAAGTTGTATATAGTCATCGCTATTTGAAGCGGCATAATTCAGATTTGAGGGATCCCTCTTCTCCCAAGGAACAATCGGGATATGGCGAGCCTTCTTCTTGGGAATAGACCTGCGAGGCTGTACCGTAGAAGAAGATGGTTCCTCCTTTACCTTAACCGTGGTGGCATCACCGGTAGGTGTAGTAGTAGGAGCAGAGACTGATGAAGAAACATTGGCATCAGTCTGTGGATTAGGATCAACAACCATAGGAGTAGTAGCATCAACAGTTGGTGTTGTAGAAGGCGCATGAACTGGTGGAGTAGAAGTATCAACATCTGGTGTAGAAGAAGTCTCATCAACTGATCGAGTAGAAGCAACAAGATGTGGAGAAGTAGGAGGTGGAGCAGTAGTACATCCCAAATCATGTGAACCAGCAGGATGGGATGGAGCTGCCATGTGAGTGGGTGTAGGAGCAGAAGTAGATGCAGATGGTGCTGGATATGTGGCATTGGCAGGCATACGCACATCGTTATGCTTGAGCTGAATCATCTTGTTGTACAAGGCCTTAAGTTCGTCATCCGACAGCTTCTTTACCCACTTCATAGGCCAACCAACAGTGAAGTAAGTTCCAGTCTGATTCTTTACATATTGTTGCATAAGCTTCTTTTGTTCAGCATAGGAGAGGGTCTTGTTGCGGCGAATTTCATGGAGTTTAGCAGCTAGATCTTCCCTTTTCCTTTGAATCAAAGATGTAACCGATGAGCACAATTACCTTGATTCATACCCCCAACCAAGATATTCGAGAACTGAGAAATGTTGGAGGTGAGGATAATGACCACATCCATCCAGTCTTTATTATCCCAGAACATGGCATTCTGCCTCACTTGATCGTGTCGTTGCTTCTTAAGAGCTTTAGCCTGAGCCGCAACGTCAGCCTCAGCCGCAGCCTCTTGCTCGGCGTACATTCTCCTTGCAGCTTCCTCATCCACTCTCTATTTCTCAAGATATCTGCGTGTGCGCTTCCTAGGAGGAGATGGTGCATCAGTCATTGGGGCTTTCCCTTTATCAGCAGTGGATGGACCAGGAGTTGCAGAACTTGGCATAGGGCTAGCAACAGAGGTGGGAATGCTAGAAGCACTAGGAGGGGCAGGTATATCCTCACTAGGCTTGGCTGCAAACGCTGCCTTAGCCAGAACAATCAAACCATCATCGTCCATATCATTCTCCTTATTTTCAGAATCAGTCAACCACACTTTCTTCTTATGACGTCTCAATTGGTGCTCCAAGTGCTTAACCCAGGAAGCCAAAGGAATCACAAAATCTCTTGTCCATTGGCGATGTTTGTTGAGATCAGCTTCCAAGGATTGGATCTTCTCATAATACCTATTTACCAAAGCAAGAAAAGAAGTAAGAGTAACAGGTTCCTCAACTTCCCCACCAAGAGAACTTGGTTTAGGGGATGCTTCATGGGAACCAGTAGCAAAGGTTTGGTCAACATTGGGAGCATGTACATCTGGCACAAAAGAAGAAGATGGCTCCCCATGAGAAAGTGGACTAGACTAGAAGGTGGAGTATCAACAAAAGAAGAGACATGAGGGACAACAGAAGAGGCAGCCTTCAAGGAAGAAGGCACCTCAACTACCACCTCAGGAGGAGGATCCTCATGAGGAATCTCAACCTGTATCTCTTCCTCCATAGGAGCATCAACCATATGAGGTTCCTCCTAGGCTTCCTCAGCCGGATGAACCTCATTGGGATCCTCTTGGGAAATGCCCAACATAGCAGGAGTGAGAGGAATGATAGGACCAATATAAGCAAGTTTCATGTTAGCATAAACTTTAGGAATTAGTGTAACAGGCAAATACTCATTTATATTTCTAGGAACACACATAAGAATCTACTACAGAAACCTAGGATACATAAGGAACTTCTTCTTTAGACCACTAAGATTTCCTACCATACCATCCGAAATATAGCGAGAGAAGTTGAACCTACGACCTTGGGCCAAACAAATCAAACCAGTAGCAAGGGAGATGGGAAATGTATACCAACTCCCAGCCTTGGGGCTCAAACAATGAATTAAGAAGTGAATAAGTAGCTTCCATTGTTGTGAAAATAGATTTTTCTGAAAATTAAATTTTCCCTCATGATTATAACCAATGGAATCCATCCCATCCAAGACTTCATCATTGGTGAGGGAATCAATACCATCAGCATCTTAGAGATGTAGGGCATACCTAATCGAGGCTTCAGTCACCACATATGGATGACCATCTATGATGGCATGAATCTATATGGGGTGAACAACAAAATCACGAACATCAGTAGTTGCCCAAAACTAACGTATGACAGTGTCATAGACAGTAGGGAAAACAGTAAGAGCATACCTTATGTGTGAAGCCTCCAAGAACTCCAAAATGTCTGTAACGTCCTCCCTTTGTGACCCCTCCCCAAGGTAGGCAACTTTGTTATGATCAACTTTGTAGAGAAGGCCAGCCATTGATGATGATGGGTGAAGATTTGCAAGAAGATGAATGATAAGAAAGGGTAGGAGCATGTGTGTGTGTGTGTTTTAGGTCTAATAATTGAGTCAAATGATCCCCATGACCATAAATAATAGCTTGAGTAACTATTGTAATTAAGGGGGTTGCCCTTTTTAAAAAAATCATTAATAGGATTAACCACTTGCCTTCTAATCCATTAAGAGCCAAATCCCTGTACCAAATTAATGGGTAAACTGATGGACCAGAAGTAACTTATGCTGACCAAAAGCCAACCGGTCAATAAGTCAATACTAGTAATAGCGATTGGTTAACAAAAGTCAACGACAATGAATAGTGATTCCTAGAAGCAATAGGAACCAAACACACCATGTGTAGGATGACCATTCAACCACTAGGAGTAAGTGAGATCCACCAGGAGCAACTTAAGTCGACCACCAGAAGCAACACACACATCATAAATCCATGAGAAATGGTGAAAGAAGCTACAAGAAGCAAGAATGTACAAGTATACATGTACAACAAGCCTCCCCTTAGGCTTTGCCTCCCCTCAATCCTAGACCTCAAGGATTGACCATACCAATGTGAACCACCAAGTAATTAAACCTAGGTCCATCAAATGCTTTAGTCAACAAATCAATAACATTTTCATCTGTATGTACCTTGAGAACCTGTATCAGCTTCTTTTCATTGGCATCTCTTATAAAATGATGCCGAATTTCTATATGCTTGGTTCTTTGATGAAAAACAGGATTCTTCACAATGCAAATAGTGCTTTCTTTGTCAATGAAGATCTTGGTATTCATAAAGTTGAAACCATAGTCTAACATTTAGTTTTGTATCCACAAGACTTGTCCACAACAACTAGCAGCAGCTACATATTCAGCTTCTGTTGAGAAAGTAGTTACTATTTTCTGTTTCTTACATTACCATGAGATAAGCCTTCGTCCCAAAAACTGACAACCACCAGTAGTTGACCTTCTATCATTTTTAGCACCTGTATAGTCACTATCAATGTAGGCTTCAAGTACATAAGGGGATTCCCTTGGATACCATAAGCCTAGCTTGGGTTGTGCTTTAGGATATTTAAAAATTTTCTTGACAACATTCAAATTTGAGGTGGTAGGTGCTACTTGATGTCTAGAGCAAGCGGCAAACATAATGTCTGGTCGAGATGCAGTCAAATGCATAAGGAAGCCAATCATAGACCTGTATAAGTGAACATTAACAGGAGGATCCGACTCATTCTTAAGTTTGACCTCTGTGACTTCATAAGGTGTTGCTGCTGGTCTAAGAGGTTCCACATCAAACTTTTAAATAATGTAATGAATATACTTATCTTGACTAATGAAGATACCATCCTACTGCTTCTTGACTTGACGTCCAAAGAAAAAGGTAAGTTCCCCCATTGCACTCATCTGAAACTCACCCTTCATCAACTATTCAAACTCATTACACCATTCCTTCTTGGTAGAACCGAAGATGATATCATCTACATACACCTGGAAAAGGATGATATCTTTAGCATTCTTCTTAAGAAACAATGTTTTGTCAATAGAGCCTCTTCTGTAGCCATGCTTCAACAAGAAAGTAGAAAGACGCTTATACCAGGCTATAGGAGCTTTATGAAGACCATAAAGGGGCTTGACAATGTTGTAGACCTTCTTAGGATGAAGAGGATTCACAAAACCCTTAGGTTGAGTGACATATACTTTTTCTTCAATCTTTCCATACATAAATGCACTCTTGACATCCATTTTAAACACTATAAAGCCTATGTAGGAAGAAAAAGCCAAAAACAGTCGTATTGTAAAATCCGCATTAAAATACCATGAACAGTACACACGAACAGTAAATACACGAAAATACGATAAAATTAAAACTTTCCATTTATAATATAATTCACGTATCACGATATTAATTAACATGTACTTACATATATATTATAAATGTATGACGATCACGACATATAAAATTTACGATAACTAAACATGAATGAACATGGATATATTTTAACTTAATATAAGCTTCATGTCTTACCTTGTGGGCCCCATATGTCGCGGCTAGAGACAAAAGAAAGGAGGAAGTGGGCTTGGCCCATGACCCAACTAAAACCCATGTTAAGTAAAAACACAGGAAACCTTTTATTCAAAATTTAGGGTTACACAAAAATCAAGAAAACCTTGCCTCTCCTTCCTTCTTGCCGCCGGCTATAGGTCACCACCAAGGATGATTCAGACGAATTTGTTACTTGATTCTTTGAGTGTACGTGTTCGTGATCTCATAACCTTTTCTTACACGTGTTCGATATAATCAAAACCCTTCTTTTCTTTTAATTCTTTATAGAATTCATGTTCATATTTTAATTAATCATAAAAACAAGTAATAAAACATGGGGTTATTAAAATAATGGTTTAAGGGGTGTTTGATGTTTGGTTTGTTCGTCCGAGGAACAACCGGACCACATAGGGTCTCAGCTTGTTTTTATCACTACCACCGAGGCCACTTAAGGACTAGGCTTGGTTTGTTGGCTCGGAAGCAGGCAAAGGGAACACTGACCGCGAGTCGGGGTGTGTTTGGGTTTGGTTTCAAGGCTAATCGATACCACTAGGGTCTCGGTGTGGCTTGGTTTGATAGAAACGGTGGGAATCGGCAAGAGCCGGTGGGAATCGACGCACAGCCGGGTGAACCGGGCTCAGGTAGTGGCTAGCTGGGCTTGACAGTGGGAACCATGGCTAACCAGTGGCAACCGGTTAACCGGTGTAGCCACTGGTGGTGCTGCGGTGGTTACTCAGCCGCCGGCTAACACCAATAGTCGTCGACTATGTGGTGTCGGCTAGGCATTTTTTGGGCTCAGGTTAATTTTAAAACATGGGTTCGGGATTCAGGAAAATATTAAAATCAGAAAATATGTTTAATTAAATTATTTCCTAGACTATTTAATTAAATTAAATTCATGACTTAGGTTAAATATAAAAATTAATATTTCATGTATAACCTAAAGTATTTTACTTTTCTTAATTGAATTAAAACATGTATTTTAGCATAAATTCCTATAATGTATAGTTTAATTAATTAACCAAGTTATTTCATTAATAAGCTATAATCTTTAAACCATGACTTGTATTATACTAAATAAACTTTACTTGATATTATAATTCAGCTTATTTCTAATTATAGAAACTTACTATTTTTGGAAACTTTCTATTTTTGGAAACTTACTATTTATGGAAACCTGCTATTTTTAGAAAGTTACTTAGTATTAGAATACAAGTATTATAATACACTAGTACATGTATAATACACTACAAAATATCAGTATAAATACAGATAACACAGTAAACACTAAAACATGATAGAATAAGTATAACAAGCTAATAACACACAGAACCAGTAAAACACATGTAATTCAGACAACTCATACACGTTCCCATTCTTATGTAGTATTATCCGTCAAGGCGGAGTGGGTTCTTCAGCGTCTCCGTTAGCTTCTACTGGACACAAGGTATGGATTTCCCGTCCTTCAGTAAGGACAACCTCTTCCTTTATTAGGATTTCCCGTATGCAGCCAACTATTTTCCCCAGTAGTTACAAATTAAATGCTTATGTTTTATTAGTTACCTTAGCCATATACATGCATGACCAGTTTCACCTAGTTATGGAGATACCATAACCATAACACTAGAGGCACCAATGTTATGACTTAACCACAGTTGAGTGATAGCTCGTGGCGTCCCTTTTAGTTATTTGGCCATTATTATATTATTGTTATTATCATGTGGGGTGTATGGTGCATCCTAGGTTTAGTTTCAGTCAGGATTTTCAGGGTGAATGTGGTGTGTGCCTTGCATCCTTCACAAGGAGCTGATCCCTCCTACCCATTACCAATTAATTAGGGGCATCCCCTCTAATTGCATGACGAGGTCAACCCTCCAAGTATTCATGTACGTTGTTGACCTCATGACCTATATTGGTTTTGGTATATTAAACTAATAAAGATTTTCATAAGTAACATAAGGTATGTTTTCAGTACTAAAACTATTTAACATGTTATACGCCTAGGTTTTCCCAGGACTTACTCATTTCCGCTGCAATTCATGCTTTATATGCTTTCATTCCTTTATGTATTTATATTATGCTATATATCCATGCACTGAGTGTTATGCTCAGTCGTTTTCCATTTCCATGTTCCCCAAACGGCAGGTACCTAAGGTCGCAAGTAGGATCTCCAAAGTATGTGCATTCAGATGGAAGCTATCCAGCCTCTTTTACCTTATGCATTTATTCCTACTTTTTATAATTTACTTCATTTGGGAAGTGTTTAGTCCTTTCATTTACAGTACTTAATATTGCTTGTGTGTGAGTTACTTAGACTACCGACGTTTGATTCTGGTATTTCTATTTATGGTCATGAATGTTTAGACATTTACCTTTCATGCTTTGATGACACGCCATATTTTACTATAGCATTCCATCTTAACAAATGGGGGGTTACACGTATTTCCTCAATTCTTGCAACAGGAGAAAAAACTTCGACATAATCAATACCTTCAAGTCGAGTGTGACCCTGTGCTACTAGTCTTGCTTTATTCCTTACCACAATACCCTGAGCATCTTTCTTGTTTTTAAGAATCCATTTGGTGCCTATAGCTATCTTTCCATCTAGAAAATCAACTAAAATCCATACATTCTGAAACAAGGATTGTTGCATTTCCTCCTACATAGCTTCTACCAAACTTTGATCCTCAATTGCATATGAGACATATCTAGGTTCAACGTGAGACAGAAAACAAGCAAACAAATAGTGAAAAAAATTTGTGTGATTATTTCGCTTTTGGTCTTCAATATAGCTCACAAGAGCATGATGACCAGAAGTATCTTACTTATGCATGCTGTGAGTCTTGACAGCAGAACCAGGATCCCCAATAATTTGAGATGTAGGATACACTTTGTGAATCTGTTGAATAGTAGTAGGAGCCACTTCCACCTCTGGTGTCATGTTATTAAGATCATCAACAAAGTCATCAGCATAGGATGCAGAATTGAAGATGCCTGTCATAGGTCTCTTATGAATATCATCCAGCTTAGTAGTTGACTTCTTATTGTAGTTTCCTAGGTCAGAAGGACCAGAGAATCTAGTTGTGGAAGTAGGATTGTTGATCCCAAACTTATCGATTAGCTTTGTGTTAAACGAGATTGAATCAAGATTAACACTTAGAGAAACTTTGTGTATTTAACAATCTAAGTGTTATGCAGAATTAACACTTATAACAAAGAACAAACAAACAATGTAAACCAAACTTTCACTCTTGATTGATAATGAAACTTACGTACAATGAAAGTTGTAAAACTTGTATAGACTTATTAAAACTTATATCTAACTATGAACCCTACGACCTCCTTTTATAACACAAGGAGTCGTGTACAAAGGTCTACCTATCAACTATTCTAGGTAAAGATAATTATAGAAAATACAATATTGATCATATCTTTACTTCAAATATAAAACGTGTAGAATAAGTACTCCTATCAGTGGTTAAACTTCTTCTTGTCAGCACTTGAATATTTCTTGTCAGTTCTCATCTGTCAGCGCCTCGTTTACTCTTGTCAGCGTCTAAGTTCCTCTTGTCAGCGTCCTAGTGACTTAGCTAATTTTATTCCCAACAATCCTCCCCTAAACTTGATATCTACTCTAGTAATCAAGTTTCTAAATAAACACTAAGTACAAGGAGGATTCTTACAAATAAAAACTATTTCTTAATTAGAAAATGAACAAATCTAATTAAATCCTTGCTAACATCACTAGTATAGTCAATCTCTAATTGTGTAGAAGCCATCATCTTCAAAAGATCTTTAGACATAGAATATTCAGCATTAACGAAAAGATATTCTGAAAACTTTGAGGTGCTAAGATGGTATACACCAGCAGCCGAATGTAGACGCCACTTCAAACCACTAATATCATCCAGATCCAACCATATTGGATCACCTTCATCTGGAGCAATCATCCTCTTGAATGTTGTCCAAATCTTTATTAAATTTGCTGAAGAAGGCTCTTCAGCTTCATACTTGGTCTTCATCAACTTCCTTAGATCCACCAAGCCTTCTCTATCCATACTTGAAAACAATGAAATCAAAGAAGTGAAAGTATGTACCTTTTTACCATATCTGGTGATCACCCAGAAACCACTTGCATCTTCTTCATACTTGATTATTGGGTTTCTAAAATCTAAAGGTAACACTTCTACAACATCTGAAGCCTCCAAAGGTGAAAGATTTATATTCTTCCTTATCACAGCTTCACTTGGATTCAATTTATAAAGAACTGGGAATTCAGTAGGGATTCCCTTCTTCATTGGCCTTGGTACAATAGAAGCCCTCTTGATCTGCATATTTTCTTCAATTTCTTCCTTCCTTTCATCAGAAAGAAGTCTGATTGTATTCTCCTCACAAACACGTTCCCAAATAGGATATGCATAAAACTCCAATTGTTCAAAGTAAAGATTCTTCAATTTCTCATAGGTCCATCCTCCTTGATGACACCTAAGAAGCATATAATAGATCTCTCTTCTATCCCTCTTGAGCTCAGATGGTACCTTACTAGCCTTATGCTTCAAAATCACCTTGCAATCCTCTTGAACTCTCAACAGAATTTCCAAACCCCAAATTTGTCCAGTAAGTGACATGTATGTATTCTCTGCAATTGAAGATTCCCATGCAAAAGACATATCCACTACTTCAGGCATATCAAAATCTACATGCATCTTCAACTCTCTAAGCTTTTCCATGGCGAACTCATCCTCCCCATACTCCAATCTTTCTGTTTCTTCAATTATCATTACACTAGAACCAGAACTCTCATCATCACTACCATCTTTATTGCTTTAAATGATAGTCTCTAACCTATCCTGTTCCTCAAGGTGTGCAGCCAAAAAAGAATCAAAATGTACTTGAGCTGCATCCTTAGGTACTTGAACCTCTTCTATAATCCCTATACCCTTATCCAAAGCTCCAATAGTTGTTAAAGTGATTGATGATACCTGTGTAGAAATATCTTTGATGATAACTGGTGGTTGGGATACACCAGTCATACCTACAAGTATGTTAGCGTCTGATTTGTTCTTGTCGACGTTCAAATCATGAATGTTAGCGGCTGACTCTGTGACTTTCTACATCATCTCTATAAACGAAAGCTTCTTGAGAGTAACTAAAGAAATATCAATAGCTGGCTTCTCCTTCAAGCTTGTCAGTGCCTCAACTGTATCCACACTCCTATAAGAACCACCCTCTTGTGAGCCCTTGTCACTCACATGTACCTGCTCATCCTCCCCTTTGGAAGAATCCTCATGCCTTCTCATATTATTGGCAGCCTCCAAAATAACTATCCTCTCCCTCAATGACTTGAGTTCAAGGCCTTGACCTGTGACAACTTGCACAAGGTCTGCATTTTGCTTTTGCAAGCACATGCAAACCAGCGTCAATTCCATAGCTGATAAAGGTTCTAGTTTTCCCTCCTCTATCATAGGGATTTGACCCCCCAAAAGAGATTCATTGGGCATGGATGTGGTCTTAATGATGTTAGGACTGTCTTGACCTGCTTCTAAGCCATTGTCAATAGTCCCAAACCCACCCATGTCACCAAGCACACTTGTGGTGGTGGTTCTCTCTACTACATGGCTAGGACCACTAGAGGAGAACACTCCAGTAGTCCTTTGGCGTTTCTCAAACCTATAGTCTTGAGGTTTTGAGGATGAAGTGGAATGGGGGTCTGTTTGGGTGTGAGGGTCTGTTTAGGTGTGGGGAATATTGGTGTCAACATTTAGGTTGGCTGTGTCAGCGCCCACATTGTAAGTGTCAGCGCTTGAGGGTTGAGGGTCAAGGTCTATGTGTTGTGGTGATGGAGGTTGTATTGGTAGAGGGTCTGGTTGTGGTTGAGGGTGTGTAGCTGCCTGAATGACAGCTTGCGTGGCTGGGGTGAGGGGAAGGTCTCTAAAAGGTAGGATATTCATGTTTCCAAACATAGTTTTCTTTTGAGTAGGGACCTCATAAAAGTTGTCATGGTCTTTACTGCAATACCTTTGTTCATCAAAAACCATTTGTAAAAACCTTGGGTAAGCAAGAGTCATCTTGTTACCCTTGTTGTGACACATGCCATCAGAAATCATTTTAGAAAAATTAAACTTTTGCCCAGTTGCAATGCAAACAAGAGCACAACCGATAGTTCGATTGATTTCATTGAAAGAAGAGAATTTAGGACTCAAACATTAAAGAATGACATATATCAGGTACTTCCAGGCTGGGGGGGAAATTGTTGTTTAGTATATTTATTTATGTGCCCAACATGGGGCAAATTATATCCCAAGCCTTGAAGTCCTAACTCTAGCTCTGCTAGGGGAAGGGATGTTATACCATCAGCATCATCAAGGCATAAAGCCTGACGAATTAGAGCTTCAGTAACAACCCATTGAACCCTATGAACAGTGCCAACCAATGTAAGCACTCCATCAATTGTTTTGGAACTAACATTGTTCCAAAACTGCTTGATGTGTGTGATAGGGACGAATGGAGTATGAGAAAGTGCATACCTTAGAGGGGATGCCATTAAATACCCAATCATCTCTGTGTATTGGGGGTGCAAAGTGTTGTCTTCAACCATATAAGCCACCATATTGTGTTGGCTTCTGAACCCCAATTTCACACGAGCAGGTTTAAACTTTGGTGCCATGTGAATGTTTTGAGAAAACCGTGATATGTTAAAAGTGGAGGGATGAAGGTTTTGAGAAATATAGCAGACACGAATTAGTAGTTACCTTGTTTGAAAAAGGAGCCGAGTTTATAGGAAAGGTATTATCACACTATTGGTTGAAAAATGAGGCAGTTATATTCAAAAAGGTAATGATCACAATCTTGAAAAATATATAACTTATCTCATTCACTAATTAAAAGTTACCAACTCGCTAAAATTATGGCCCAAAATGTCGTCAAAAATAACAACTGAGTGGACCCTAATGTTTTTCAACAGTCAAAAAGTAAACATCAGCGTGTAACGACTATATTCTTGTCAGCGTTGAAATTTTGCCATGTCAACGTGTAAATTGGTCTTATCAACATTTAGAAAGAAATCATGTCAGTGGCCAAAAATAAAAATAATAAAAAATAAAAAGACCTTAACAAAGAAGTTACCCTAGTGAAGATAACACTTATAATAAAAATAACTATAGGGTGGCAAGCACTGTCCAATCATGCACACTTGCATAAGCAAGATAGACATAATTGTCCTCAAGTGTCCCTTGCTAACCAAAGTTCTTAACAATAAATAAATCTCATATAAACTCTTTGTAACTTCCCATGTAAGTCCAATTAAAATGTTCACCAAGTCTCCCAACCGACCACTCCCAATTCTAGGCCAAAACGTGTTGGCAACATGCACAGTATATCAACTTTGCATGCTACAGTGCCTCAAGAACTAGAAATTCCAATTCTTACTCACCAGTGGACATAATTTAGAATTGTTATAAGAGTATTCTAAGAATACCCAAAATCCTAAAGGTCTCCTAAACCTCCCCTTAAACTAGGATGTACATAGTTGCAAAATAATATGTGTATGACAAATTTTTATTTCAAGATAAAAATGTAAACATTCCAACCATCATAAATAAACATTTGACACACTCCTTGTAAGCTCCAAAGATCCATAAGCAACTCCGTATCCAACTTTATAATGCTCATAATGCCTGCATGATTAGATCAAAAACCACAAAACTAACATGTTGCTGTCAGCGGCCATTTTTACACTTGTCAGCGTTCAAATAACCTTTGTAAGCTTTAGAAAAAAAAGTGGAAAATTTAATACTTTACAAAGATAAATAGCAGTGCACATCATGTACATACTATATAATGATTCTAAAACACATTTAGGTGAGACTGATCATTCCAATACTTGTTACCAAGTACTGGAACCTCCCCACATCAAAAGGTTTAGTTAAAAGTTCAGCCACATTTTCTTCTGTGTCTACCCTATCTGGATGTATTAAACCCTTTTCAAAACAATATCTTATAAAATGATGCCTAATTTCTATGTTTTTAGTTTTAGAATGATGTACAGGATTCTTAATAATGCATAATGTACTGTTTGTAAAAATATGATAATCTTAGATCTAATCAAGAGGGTTGTTGTTTTCTAGAGAGAGAAACTAGAGAGAGGAAGAAAGAAAACTTGTATTATGTAAAATGATAAGTAAACAACCAACACCCCTTTCCATGGTGGAAAGGGGTTTATATACCCAAGTCCCTAAGTGGACTTGGGCCTCCGGCCCATGAACATGCTCATGGGTTGGGCTAAACATAAACTTTAATTAAACAATACTGCGAGACTATAACTATATTGTTAGAGTGACCGAGACTTTCTAACTATGAAAAACGTATTTCCAACAATCTTCCCCAAAGGGAGGTCACTCCAAATTACAAAGTCCTAATCTAGCATGTTAGATCTTCGTTCTTGTGCTCGTAGTCCACTTTTTTATTTTCTTCATTTTTCTTTACTTCATTCTTGTGAATATGTTGTAATAATCTTTGAACTTTGGCTTGCAACATGTTCTTTTGGCTTTGACTTGTCTTGTAACTTGAGATTATCTTCACGTGCAGTCTTTGCCTTCTTGTGATGTTTGCCTCTTTGTGACTTCATGTCCCACATACCTATCCTTTGTTGAATTCTTGAGAGTTTAGAGTTGACATAGCGGAAGACTTTTAGGTCATACTTTCTTGAATTTTGCTGAAATATTTGATGTAGAAGTAATAAGTATGCGAGGACGACTTCATCTGGTACACCGCAACACCACCGTCTTCACATGCAGCAACATAATAAGACACGAATAAAATGGCTTTGACATTTTATTCTGATTCGGTAGCATTTTACCTCCGGTCGGTGAAGACCGTTGGACGATAATAAATATCGTACTTGTGACAGGTAGCTCTAATTAAAGATCTCCTTGACAAGATTTCGTGGGTAAAACCGTTCTCTTTATTCGACCGTCCAAAGCTGACTGCGAACAAAAAGAGTGAATCACTTGGATATTAGATATCCTTATGATTGAAGCCGTCAATTCATGAATCCTGGAATAAGTGAATTTCAGTTAAGATTTTCACCATCGTTGCTTTCCAGTTGTCATGAGCTTGATTCAAATAGAATCTTGCTTGTTACCTACCACAGTGCTGTTTGATGTTGACACTGGAAGGATTTCCACTCTTCACTGTGAACACTAAAGAGTGCCACTCTAAGTGTTCTGGCAAGATCACTTGGATTTTGCGTAGAGGCCCTGGAACAAGTTTAATCTCAATTAAGAGTTAAACCATCGTTTCTTTCCAGTTTTCACAAGATTAGTTCCTAAAGAACCGCACGTGTCACCTACCATGAGCTTGTTTGATGTTGGCTCAAGCAGGATTTCCATATTCATTGTAATACTTTCGTATTACTCAGATGTTCTGGCAATATTACAAGAATATTGCGTAGGACTCATAAAAATCTTTCTTGTTTTTTAAAATTGTGTCCTAATGAGACTTTTGATGATCTCGTGGCTCTAGACGCAATAGTGCAATTTGTTTTGGTGAGCGGAGGCTGGAGAGGATTGTCACCTTTTCAATATCAATTTATTCAGAGTGAATAAACCGATAGATAACATGTTGAACTCTGTGACATTAAAACAAATATCTTTTGAGAGACATTTGAGTTGGCTGGGAGGGGTTGCGCATCGCATCACTGGGTCCATGATACTTTGTCTTCAAGATGAGTTGACCCGGTTTCTGCCTAAGTTGTAAGGAGGGCTTCTTTCTTTACACCCTTTATCTTTACATTTATTTTTCATTATTCAACCCCTTCAATGCTTACCAATACATCATCACTAGCAACTTATTGTGATTGTTCCAGTGCTAGCATCAGTACTTGGTCGGCATTCAGCTACGTTCACAAACCATTCTCCATCTTTCCTAAGGACTTCTATTTTCTAACTATGGAATTGTCCTTGGGAAGATTCCTCCGGTTCTGGAAGAATAATTGGACTAACACCTAATCCTACCACCCTTTTGTCACCACATCCGTCGTGAATAAAGTGTGTTTTGGGTAAGTACTTTTCACCATGAAAAATCCTTGAAAACTCACTTAAGATACTTGTGATATAAATATCAAAGTTTTGTATCTTTAAGTGTTTTTGTTCATCAAAAATGCCCCCCCTTAACATGTGCAACACACATATTAAGTTGATTTATACTTGAAGTCTTTTTCATGTTTAGCCAAATATATTATCAAGTCTGCTTAATCCTATTTTATCCCCTTATCCAAAATGTTAACCATTAATATTTTGGATATTAATGGATTAACCGGTCTTTGGGAACAATATGAAATAAATTGTTGGCCATAGAACATATCAATACTCCCCCTCAAATTAATGAGGGTTAGTTGTAGTGCTTGAGTATGATATATTTTGAAAGCTTTAGAATCTCGTGAGAAATTCTTGAAAAATTATCATACTTTCACACTACATCAAGCCACAAAAGCACAATATTCACAGTATTTACATATTCACAAGTTAAAAAATATGGAGTTGACCTAAGATAGTACGACCCATTAGATGGATCGTTGCATTAGCTTGTGGTGCGCTCCATATGGTCTACCACCAACGAATCGTTCTAGACTCCTCATTAACCGTCTTTCCCTCAACTTTTAATTAATCTTGTTGATTAGGTAGTTAGCACTTGTTTCGTACCCTGTGTGCCACTGGACGGTAACTTTGGGATGCTTCTTTGTTCTGTTGATATGAATCAGTGTGTCCCGAACTTGCTGAAGAGTCCCGTCACTAAACTTGGAAAGTTCCGCTACTCTCAGGAATTTCTTCTCACCGGATCCATTCAAGTAGAAAGTGCCTGGAACCGGTTTTGTGGTGCTTGTGTAGGGACTTTTGTTGCGATGAATATCAGGAACTTCAGTGTATGGAACAGTGAGGTTCAACTTCTTCTGATAACTCTCAACGCCAAGTTGCAAGTCTTCAACTCTCTTCTTGATCACAATGCGACGAGTGTACATTCTTAGAGCTGAACTCAGGGCAATGTAGTCTTCAGCTTCCAGGTGTTTCAGTGTGCCTTGAGTCATAAAAAGTAACATGTCTTCAATGTCTTCAAGAGGATGATCCGAAAAGTCTCCTTTCATGATGGTGTAATGGTTGTCGTCTTCTCTTTTTAGTCTGATCTCTGTT
Organism: Glebionis coronaria; assembly: GCA_025667525.1. Lineage (NCBI taxonomy): Eukaryota > Viridiplantae > Streptophyta > Magnoliopsida > Asterales > Asteraceae > Glebionis > Glebionis coronaria. The sequence continues at coordinate 459,994,455 of CM046879.1, read as the reverse complement.
ATATGATGATAGCCGACTTTGGGTTTAATCCTTACTCCTAGAATGGCTTTGATTCTGATATTAGATACGACTAGAGTCCTCGATTTGAATTCACATGGATAGTTGTAAGCTTTTTGTATGGTTTCTCCCCAATGTGATGCACCTAATTCAGCATAGTGATCATACTAAGGAATTAATTTCCTTAACCATAGACGATCAACCTTTTTCTCAATCCATGGTATTGACCCCCAAGTTGCAGCTTTGACCAAAGTTAAAGAAGTCACATACTTGTTTGCGCCTTTTACCAAATAGTCAAGGTCATGACAGACAAAGAAATCACGTATAATTTGATTGTCACTGTCAGCTATCGGGAGAGGAGCATTTTCTGGCCGGTGACGACATGTTCGTTGAGGAAGGTTCATTGCTTTCAAAAGCTCATTCGCATTGTATTCAGCCTCCATTATGTTGTTTCTTGAATTAGCAATGATGGTGGGATCATGAAAAGCTCGAGTTACCATAGCTGGAGTTATGTTGTCAGTTCCATACTTGTAGACTAGGTATGCTGAGAAGTCGATGGGATTGTTAAGAAGTTGGGAGAAATCTGATTTATCTTCTCGAGTTAGCGGACGAATGCTAGCAGCTTCCGTGAACCAAGGTTGCTCAGGTGCATTTTCATCTATAGTAATTGTATCCACCCATGTCGGTTCACTTGATTCATGAATATCATGACCTTGTGCAGATTCTGGATCTTGATTCTAAAAAATTACTTGAATTGTCTGAGTAGGTGGAATGTTCCTTTACTGGTGTAGACTCGGACGTTTCAGGTATTGGTTGATCGGGTTCTCGGATGGGTAGTTGTTGTGGTGGTGATGTAGATGTGATAACTGGAGCTGATTGAAGTGAACCTGATGTCAGAGTAGCATCAACATCATGACGGTGTTTGGTGCATTTTCCGGTTGGAGGTGACTCAGTTTCTGGAGTTTCCTCGGCTGTTAAAGTTTTTTGATCTTTGGTAACATTATCCTTTTGAGACTTGTCACCTTTTCCTGAAGTTTGATCCCCTTCAACATCTGACTTATCTTTGTTGTTATCATCCTCTACCTCTTCTTCATTCTTTTCCTCTTCATCATCATTCTCTGTTTCATCTTCATCATATACTTGTTCATCCATGTTGTAATCATCATCATCGTTACGATCACTTTTACCATCATTGTCACCATCATCATCATTGTCATCATCCTCGTTATGCTCATCGTCATCTTCATTCTCGGAAGATTCATCGGGTTCGTTTGACTCATCCTCATCTTCATCGTCTTTTTCTAGATCGAGACTACTGTATGGGAGGACGGTGCCATGTTTTGCAAATATCTCGGTGTCTTGATCCATTTCCGTCTTTAAAGCTTTGTGAAGTGCTTTTTGTTCTGGCGTTCGGTTGTGGGACCCGATTTGAATCATCTGAGCATGCAATAGCTTCTTCAACTCGTAGTCTGTGAGCCTTTGAGCTATGAGAAAGTCGGAATGGTGAGTGTCGGAACACTTGATCATCATTTTGCTTGCAATGATGTCTTTTAGTTCGTCTCACAGAGCAGGGAGTGCGGTTTCAATAGATCCTTGAACCTTTTCATTGATTGATTCAATCAGTGTAGCATTAGCTTGAACAAGTTCTTCTTTCTCTTCTTTGTATTTGTTTCGTAGTTCGCGAAAACGTTCAATTGATGCTTTCTTCCTTTCTGCTTTAGCTTCTAGACTTGCTCTTAGTGACTCTTCAGATTGTTGACGACTTGCTAATTCTTTCCGAAGCCGATCGATTTCTTTTTCAAAATCTTTCTTGCTTGCTAATACTTCACAGAGGCTAGTGAGTTCCTTTGCATAGGTTGTCTTTGAAGATTCTAATTACTCTGTAACTTAAATAGTCTTATCCTCTTGAGCCTTCAAGCGTTGTTCGATGATTCGCATAAAACATGTGGTGACGGGTGGAGATGCCAGTAATGGTGTTGGATGAGCGGTTGGTTGTGAAGGGGTGACATGAGTTGTCACAATGGTGCTGAGTACTGATATCGTGGCCTCAGTTACATGGACATTTACCATGTTTGGGTTCGTTGAAAGATCAATATTAGTAACTTCAGATTCGAGAGAGTCAAGGTTCAAGTACTTACCTACTGGGTCTGACAAGGACGAGGATTTGGTAACACTCTTTTCCTTGTGGATGTTACCTGTATCTGTTGTCTATGGTTGAATATCATCAAAGAACGTAGCATGATGTTCGTAATGTTGATCATCTTCTTCATCCTGAACTGGTTCGTCCTCGTAATCACCTGGTTCTCCAAATTCAGCAATGTCAGGCAACTCGACTTCCTTTGTCTGTTTCGATCCACTACCTCCTGTCTCCCTTCTACTTTGTAGTAAAGCCTTCTTCAATTGCTTGGATTGTTGTTTCTCAGTCAACGGCAGTTGTTTTTCGTCTATGCCTTCAGTCAAATCTTCATTCGAGAGAAGTGTTTTCTTTCCCTTGGCCTTTTCTCCCATAAATACACTGTTTTTGTTCTTTTCTTGTCTTGTGTTGGTGTGTCAGCTTCTGAGGAATCTGTTTCCTTCCTTTTTCATTTGAGTTTTGGTGCCTTGAACTCTGCCTTGAACTCTCCTGCTTCAACTTTCTTTTAATATGCTTTATTTTCTTTCAGAAGGGTCTTATATGAAGCACTCTTTTTGATTTTGTCATTCAGCATATTATCCGAAACAGGAGTAGGAATACCTGAGTAAATAATCTTAACTTCTTGTCTCATGGCTACTATAAAGAAATCATCATCTTCTGAGTTAACAAAGAATCCTCCACGTCGATCTATAGCTTGAGCGGCTTTCATGAAGTAATTGATAATGAGCTTTGTGAATCGTGGAAACTGAAAGTGGTCAGATTTCTTCTTAACGTTTCTGAAAGGTTGATAATGAAATTCTTCCCATATGAGAGAAAAGCATAATCTAAATCGAGTCTCTTGTAGATTCCATAAAAAATACGAGCCTGAGAAAGTCTCATAGAATCGGCACCTCTGGATTTTCCCGTCAAACATCGGATAATGATACTAAAAATTGCCTTCCAGGGTTGTCCAAGCCTAGAGGTGTTAAACTTAGATATGTTTGGCAATTCTCCATCATAACCAAGAGACATAATCAGATCTGTTATTTGTTTTATGTCTGGAACAAGAGTATATGTTTTCCCTTTAGTAGGAGGGAATTCAAAGATTTTACGAAACTATTTAAGAGAAAATTCCTTATTCTGACGATTGATGTCGAAGGAAAACTTTGTGTTTGTGATGGCTTTGATAGATGACCAAAACTCATGCATGTAAATTTCGTGAACACTTGCTGAAATCCGTAGTGCAGATTTGATCGGTGTGAGATCAAGGATTTCGATAGTTATTCTGAATGCTGCTTGTGATGGAATGAAGCCTTCTTTCAATCGTTGATTATTGGGAGTGATTGGAAGACAGTTTTCTTCTGGTACTAGTGCATTGTCAAGTTGAATTTGTTGCTCTTGAGTGCGAGCCATGAAAGCTGCTTAAGATAAAAACATACACGTTGATACACAAGAGATATATATCATACAATATAAACCTTAAAAGCATCAGATTGTATTTTCCTTAACAATATAACAAGTAGCACCTAAAAGACCATACAAGTATTACCCAAAATAATCATCAAGTTGAAACCCATGCATATCAGATATCAGAAACCTAAACAAGTATATCAATCAAAATTCAAAAACATAAGTCCGAATACATTATTCCTAAACCTAATTCTAAATAAATCATATCCAGCATAAGTCGGAATACATTATGCATGACATAAGTCGGAATAACACTCAATTCCATACAACACGTAATTCGGAATGCATAGAGCCTCACTTAAGTCGGAAAAAGGTAGGTCGAAACATAAGTCGGAATCTGAAATCCTCACACAAGTCATAATCCGTAAACCTCACACAAGTCGGAATCAGAAATCCTCACACAAGTCGGAATCAGTAATCCTCACACAAGTCGGAATCAGTAATCCTCACACAAGTCGAAATCAGAAATCCTCACAGAAGTCGAAATCTATAAATTCTGAACCTTATCCGGTATCTATGTTTTTCAAACTTATTCGGAATCCATGTTGATAACTTAAGTCGGAAAACAAGATCTAAAGCCTTATCCGGAATACATGTTAAGAAATTAATTCGGGATATGAGACACTAATCCTTATCCGGGATACATCATTCCAACCTTATCCGGAATGCGTCATTCCAACCTTATCCGGAATACGTGTTTGTAGCCTTATCCGGAATCCATGTAACCACCAACTTAATTCGGAATTAGTTAGTTTGTAACCTAAGTCGGAATAATATTAAACCACACATAAGTCGGAACACACGTGTTCCACTCGTAAGTCGGAATCCATCTATTCCATCTATTCTCAACCTAAGTCGGAATCAGTGATTATGTTTTATACTGCTCATCATCACCACACAAAGCAAGCAACGACCCTATGTTCGTAAAACAAGTTTCTTCCTAAAGTAAGTTTTGTGGGAATTAAAGTAATTAAAGTAATTAACGTAACGAATGTATGTTCTAAAGAATATTCGTAACAAAAAACCCCTTGATTCAATCAATTAATAGTTCCTAATTAAATCTATAAACCCTAAATTTAAATGTAGGAAGTGACTAAGTGACATAAGAGATTACCTTATGTGTGATGAACAAGAACAAAGCAAAGGCTGGGATGATGAAGTTTTTAATAATGGCGGTAAAGTGTATTCTGTTTTGTGAAAGTGTGAAACAAAAAAGAAGAAAGGGGGGCAACATTTTGACCTAGGTCAATTTTTCAACATTTACACATATGGCCCTCCGATTTCATCTGAATTTTCATTTTAGTTAACGCATGTTTTAAGTAAACCTTTATTAAGGTAAGCCTTAACGTTCGTTGTGACTTAAATAGTCGTTGAACTAATTTTCACACCCAACTAATCAACATACTTGAATTAGCCTGCCTAAAACCCATTTATTTCTAAAAACGCACGAAAAACGATCTATAGCATATCCAAATTCCACATACTTGACAAACACATGACGAAAAACATGTAACCGATTATTTTTCTGAAAATATTCTTGAAGACGATATATTGATGACAAAAAAGATTTGAGATTTTCTCCCCCTTAAACATTGATCCGTTTTCTATTTAAAGAGTTGTAGTCTTTGTTTAAGGAGTCGAATACCAATGAAAGCATTTTCCGTTTAATGATTTAAAAGAACGATTCTTGGTGGCAATAAGATTTCTCTTATTTTTACAAAATAAGTGCACCGAAACGCACACAGATTTGTGTTAGACCAAGTTATAAAGTAAACTTGATCCCTTGTATGGTTTTAAAGTAAACCATACCCGAGAAAATTAATTCCCGTTGTGAGCCAACGTTTTCGTAAGAAATACGTGACTTTAATGCGAAAATCGGGTTGCAGTCTGAAATAACTACAAGCCATGTGGGCATGTTTTAAAATATGTACAACTTTTATACGGACTCTACTTATGGCGCCGTGTCAATTTTAATCGACATTTCTAAGGCCGTAAATAACCGTACTAAAAGACATGCCCGATTTAAAAAGAAAAATATTTTTTGGATTTCTTGATTTTATAATTTTTATGGTTTTTGTATGTTTTATATTTTTGTAATTTTCTTTTGGTGGTTTATATATACGATAATATACAAGATCACGATAAAAGGATACTCTAGAATAGTTTACCACCACTATTCTGCAGATTCTTCTGCCAACTCCTTAAGTGTCGCTGGTGAGAATGATTTTGTAACACCCCATTTTGAAAATGGAAATATCACAGTAATTATGGCGTGTCATCAAAGCATACAAGGTAAAATGTCTAAACATTACTTGACCATATAAAGGAAAATACCGGAATCAAACATCGGTAGTCCAAAAGTAAAGCTCATCACACACAAACATAGTATAGTAAAGGGAAAAGGACGAAACAATGTCCAAAGCATAAGTATCATAAAGAAAGGAAATGCATAATGTAAAGAAGGCTAGACAGCTTCCAATCCCTATGCACTTACTCTTAGTATCTACGAGCGTCCCTGAGTACCTGCCGTTTTGGGAACATATAAAAAGGAAAACGACTGGGCAATACGCTCAGTGCACGGATGTACAATAAAGCATGAATAGGATAAGCATATAACATAATAACAGCGGAAGAAACTAAGTCCCGAGTAACCTGGTTAAGCCTTAATAAAACTGGTTTTATAGTTTGAAAGTCTTATGTTTATCTTATAAAAATTGTTTGTCATATTTTACCATTAGCCAATATAGGTCATGAATATCCACCGTGCATGAATAATTGGAGGGGTGACCTCATCATGCAAATTATAGGGGATGCCTCTAATTTAATATACTGGTTTTATGGGTAGGAGGGATCAGCTCCTTGTGAAGGATGCAAGGCACACACCACATTCACCATGTAATCCTGAATAAAAAAGTGTAACTAGGATGCACCCATACGCCCCACATGATAAATATAAATGAATGGCCAAAAGCTGAAGGGACGCCACGAGCAATCACTCCGCCGTGGTGAAGTCATAACATCAGTGCCTCTAATGTTATGGTTATGGTACCTCCATAACTAGGTGAAACTGGTCATGCATGTATATGGCTATAGGTAATCATATTTAAACATAAGCAATCAAACTCATACTTATACTACGGGAAAACAGTTGGCTGCATACGGGGAAATCCTAATAAGGAAAGAATGTCCATACTGAAAGGACGGGAATCCGTACCTTATGTCCAGTGAACGGGAACGATGAACTGCGAGAATCGTACTTCCGAAACACTAGTGCTACATAAATACGTACATGAAATAAGTATCTGCTTACTACATACATAGCTGGTTTTATATCATGTCTTAGCTTATTTTATGTGTTCTTACTATTTTACACTGTTTAAAGCCTTAAACTGTGTTAAATCTTATATTCTGTTCATTCTGATTAAGTATTTCTGATATTTCATGTGTTATTATACTTACTGTGTAATAATAAGTAACTTTCCAAAAAAAATAGCAGGTTTCCTAAAATAGAAAGTTTCCAAAAATAGAAAGTTACCAAAAATAGAAAGTTACCAAAAATAGAAAGTTTCCAAAAATAGAAAGTTTCCAAAAATAGAAAGTTTCCAAAAATAGATTTACTGCTTAAAATAGATAAGTTTCTAAAAATAGAAAGTTTCTATAAATAGATTAGCTGCCTTAATTAAATAAGTTTTCATAAATAGATTAGCTGCCTTAAATAAATAAGTTTCTAAAAATAGCTGGTTTCCATAAATAAAATAGCTGCCTTATTTAATTAAGTTTCTAAAAATAGAAAGTTTCTATAATTAGAAATAAGCTGGTTAAATAAGCTAAGTAAATAACCCTAAGTGTTTTCATGATTATTTCCTAAGTCATATGATATATTATATAGTTTAATAATTATTTCATGTAATTTAATTAAACTATTGGTTATAATATTTAATTAAAGTATGACATGTTTTTAATTAAATATATTAAATACTTAGGTTAAAATATGTATTATTAAATATTAATAATATAACCTAAGTCATGTTTAATTAATTAATTATATCCATGGTTTTTAAATAATTAATTAATTATAAGTCTTAATAATATAAATACTTAGGTTAAAATAATTCATGTTTATTAATAATTAGTTAACCTAAGTCATGTCATTAAATTAATTACATCTTATTAATTTAATTTTTAACATAAGTTTATAACATAAACAACTAACATAATCGTGATCCGGATCTAAGCCTAAAAACATGCACCGGATATGAAACAACACCGTACCCCGAACCAAATCGGGGTACCCCTTGCTGCCGTGGGCCCCACACGCACCAACAAAGACCAAAAAGGTCTTGGTGGTGGTCGGCTAAGAACAAACCGAACCCCCTTGGGGTCGGTTATACCTTGCGGCCCAAAACAAACACCCCTTAGATCGACCCCTTTGATTAATTAATGATCAAAACATGTTAGATCTAGGTTTAATTAATGTGTTTTTAAAAAAACATCACGTGTTCTTAATTAATAAAAGATTAATTAAAAAAGAAAAACAAGTTAAAAAGGTTTTACCGTATTCGTGGATCAAGAGGGTGAAGAACAAACACGAACAACCAATAAATCAACAAGATCCAAGATCAAAATCACCTTCTATGGTGGTTTGTAGGTGGCGGCACAAAGAAGGAGACAAGGGAGGGTTTTAGGTTTTTCCTGAAATTCTTCTGTAAAGTAATTTGAGTAGTAAAAACTCTATTTACCCCCTCTTAGTAAAATTGGTAATGGGCTTGGCCCATTACCTTGTTTTTTGCCACGGGTAGGGACTCCCTTGTGGGGGTCCCGTACCTCGTTTCGTGTCTTGTAATTTCGTACACATTTATGTTTAATTAGGTTCGTGTTTTAAATGTTCTCGTTACGTAAATACCATACTCTTATATATTTAATTACGCTCGTATTAAATATATATACGTAATTAATAATAACTCGTGTTTTAATTACGCTCGTGATTCCGTGATCGTGCAAAAAAAAATACTTATCGTGTTCTAACACGTACGTAATACATAACTCCTAATACGTAATCGTAATCATGCTATATTAGGAAAGTTTTTAACTAGTACGTACGAACTTAAAGTACTATGCATGGTAAAAGCATGCGGGTTTTACAACTCTTCCCCCCTAAAAAGAATAATTCGTCCCCGAATTATAGATAAAGTAAACTGGAAAAGAAGAACATACCCGAATTCAAAATACGAAATGAGGGTAAGAAGCCCGGATAGACTCCTCTGTTTCCCAAGTGGCTTCCCGCTCGGTATGATCCCTCCATAGAATTTTGACGAATGGAATCGTCTTCTTTCTCATGAGTCGTTCTTGCCTGTCAAGAACTCGTTCGGGTTCTTCTATGAAAGTGAGATCTTCACGAATCTGTTCCAGTGGATACTGACCCATGTGAAGGGGATGATATTGGTACCCTCTGAGTAAGGACACATGAAACACATTGTGCACATGCGAAAGCTGCGGAGGTAACGCCAATCGGTAAGATACTTCACCGACTCGTTCAATGATATCAAACGGTCCGATGAAACGAGGACTGAGCTTCCCTTTAATCCCGAAGCGTCTAACACCACGTGCCGGCGAAACCTTAAGGAAGACGTGATCTCCTACGTTAAAGTGTAAATCCCTACGATGCTTGTCGGCGTAACTCTTTTGACGTGACCGTGCCTCCTGAATCTTCTGTCTAGCTACTGCGATCTTCTCGTTTGTCATCTCTATGATTTCTGGTCCTTCGAGTGTTCGCTCGCCAACCTGATCCCAGCAGATTGGGGCGCGACACTTTCTGCCATACAACATCTCAAATGGAGCACACTTGATGCTCGCGTACCAGCTGTTGTTGTACGCAAACTCCACCAAACAGATGTACTCGTCCCAATCACCCGTCCATTCCAACGCACATGACCTCAACATATCTTCCAATGTTTGAATGGTTCGCTCCGACTGTCCGTCCGTTTGAGGATGAAAGGCCGTGCTAAGCTTAAGTTGTGTTCCCCAAGCTTTCTGCAGACTTTTCCAAAAGCGCGAAGTGAATCGAGGATCTCTGTCTGAGACGATGCTGGATGGTGCACCGTGTAGTCTCATGATCTCTCGTCTGTACGTATCTGCGAGTTTACTTACCAGATCTTCCTTGCGGATCGGTAAGAAATGAGTTGATTTGGTAAGTCGATCAACGATAACCCAAATTGCATCGTGCTTCCTTTTGGTAGGCGGAAGACTGGTAACAAAATCCATGGTGATTTTATCCCACTTCCACTCTGGAATGTCTAATTGAAGGAGACCGCCAGATCGCTGATGCTCGATCTTAACCTGTTGGCAGGTAAGACATTTGGAGACGTAAGTGGCCACATCCTGCTTCATACCACTCCACCAAAAGTACTGCTTGATGTCATGGTACATTTTGGTTGAACCAGGATGTATCGAGAATGGGGAGCTATGAGCTTCTGCTAGCAAAGCTTCCCGGAGTTCTTGGTCATCAGGAACACAAAGTCTAGTGCCCTGCCATACGATACCATCTGCATCTACTCTGAATTCTGTCTGCTTCTCCAAATTCTGTATTATCGCCCATATTTCTCCGTCATCCTTCTGAGCTTCCTTGATCTTAGATAGTAACTCGGGTTCTACTCTAAGATTAGCCCAGTAATCGTGCTGTCCACGTACCATGATCTCAATGTCTAGTCGCTCCAAGTCTCTTATGATTTCCTCTTCGATTATAATGCTGTTGATCATTCCGGACTTCCTGCTAAGGGCATCTGCTACTACATTTGCCTTTCCGGGATGATACTGTAGATTAATGTCATAATCCTTCAACAGCTCTAACCATCTCCTCTGCCTCATGTTCAATTCACGTTGAGTGAAGATATACTTCAAGCTCTTGTGGTCCGTGAAAATGTCACATGATTGTCCATATAAGTAGTGTCTCCATATCTTCAATGAAAACACGACTGCTGCAAGTTCCAGATCGTGCGCGGGATAATTCTCTTCATAAGGCTTAAGCTGTCGTGAAGCGTACGCGATCACTTTCCCATGTTGCATGAGAACACAGCCAAGTCCCTTCCCCGATGCATCGCTGTAGATTTGAAATCCACCTGTACCAGATGGTAGAGTAAGAATAGGTGCAGATACTAGCTTCTGCTTCAGGTCTTCAAAGCTCTTCTCTCGATCTTCAGTCCAGACAAATTTCTCCCCTTTCTGCATCAGTTTGGTCAATGGTAGTGCTAAGCGGGAAAAGTTCTCCACGAACCTACGATAATAGCCAGCTAAGCCTAAGAAACTGCGGACTTCTGTCGCTGATGTCGGCCTCGGCCACTTAGTGATGGCCTCAACCTTCGCTGGATCCATAGTGATTCCTTCTGCTGATACAATGTGACCTAAGAATGCCACCTTGTCTAACCAGAACTCACACTTGGAGAATTTAGCATACAGCTGCTTCTGGCGAAGAATCTGTAGTATTGTACGAAGATGGTCTTCGTGTTCCTCCTTGGATTTTGAGAAAATCAGAATGTCATCGATGAAGACAATGACGAATTTGTCCAGAAATTCATGGAAGATTCTGTTCATCAGATCCATGAACACTGCTGGAGCATTTGTCAGGCCAAATGGCATAACTACAAACTCGTAGTGGCCATAACGAGTACGAAATATCCTGCTCCTTGACTCGTAACTGATGATAGCCTGACCTAAGATCGATCTTGGAGAAGTGTTTGGCCCCTTGGAGTTGGTCAAACAGATCGTCAATGCGTGGCAGTGGATACCTATTCCGAATGGTAATCTTTTTGAGCTCGCGATAGTCTATGCAAAGACGCATACTGCCGTCCTTCTTCTTAACAAACAAAACCGGTGCGCCCCATGGAGATGCGCTCGGTCGAATGAAACCTCGTTCGAGAAGTTCTTGCAGTTGATCCTTCAGCTCCTTCAGATCCATGGGAGCCATGCGATAAGGAGCTTTGGAGATTGGTTCAGCTCCTGGAACCAGCTCGATACTGAATTCCACTTCTCGTGCAGGTGGTATGCCCGGAAGTTCTGCTGGAAACACGTCTTGGAATTCCGACACTATTGGTTGATTCTGAATCGATGGAGATTCAGCATCCATGTTGTGAACCGTAGCTAGATAACCCTCGCAGCCATGTGACAGTAGTGCACGCGCTTGCAGGGTGGATATGATTTGTACAGACCGTCCGGGTATGAACCCATTATGAATGTACTCTGGTATATTGACATCACCGAAGATAACCCGATATGAATGGCAGTCTATGGTAGCATGATACTTGGATAGCCAATCCATGCCCAAAATCATGTCGAAGTCATTCATGTCCAGCGGAAGTGCGTCGACAGGTCGAACCTTATCATCAAATTCTAGAGGAAGACTCTTGTATACATGGGTGATTAATACAGAGTCCCTCAAAGGCGTGGAAATAGTAAGCCTATTTTCTAGTGGCAAGGGAGGCATCCTAATGTTCTTAGCATAAGCAGCAGAAATAACCGAGTGAGTAGCACCCGTATCGAAAAGAACACATGCATCGCGACCATACATATACAAGATTCCAGTGATGGTACCTGTAGACTTGTTGGCCTGGTCTCAAGATGTCGTGTAGACACGCCCGGCAGTAGGAGGCGGCTTGGTATCAGCATGTCCCAATGTACCCTCCATCTAGCCCTTACGGCAATCCTTCATAATTTGGCCAGGAAGACCACACTTGAAGCACACATCAGTATTACGACGACATGGTCCTGGGTGCCTACGGTGGCAAGTAGAGCAAAGAGGATGAGTGTATCCTCCAGCAGGTGCTCTGGCTAGCTGAGGACCTGATAAAACATTTTACATGAGACATAATATTTAGGTACAAAGGACGAAGCGGATAATCATAAGATTGAATACCAGTGATAGCTGGACGGCTAGGCTGTGAACCTCTCTCGTTCTGGTCCCTACCGTTTCCATGGTTCCTGGTAGAAGTTTGCTAAAGTGTCAGAATATGAGTTATAACATAAAACATAAGGAATTTCGTAAGTATTAGGACCTGCTGTTGCTGGATTGCCCGGCGTTGTTACGGTAATTGTCATTACCGCCACGCCTATCCGTAGCAGATCGGTCATTAGTCTGACCGTTTCCCTTGGGCTGATGAGGCTGTTGCTGAGTAGCCGGCTGAGACCGGTCCCTAGTTTTCTGCCTGGAAGATACATTTAAAGAGATGAATAATTGACATATGGAAAGTGTACGGATTGGTCACCGCTTGAATACGAAGGTTTACCTCTTGTCGGGTCTTTCAGCTTCCCCGAACTCATCCCTCTCCTTCAGCATCTCCAGTTTCCGTGCTGCATCGGCCACTTGTGCTATAGTATTGAACGTAGCACACACCAGATTGTTTGCGACCGATGTGCGAAGAGCCCATCTAAAGTGATGTGCCTGCTCTTCTGGAGTACCTGCTGCCGCACCAAGGAAACCAGCCAAGCGAAGAAAGCGCTGCATAAACTTGTTGCTATTCTCCCCAGCTCTCTGACGGATCCCATGGTACTCTCTCTTGAGCTTGTCCTGCTCAGCCTTGGGAAAGAACTGCTCCATCACCCTGTCCTTGAACTGAGCCCAAGTCAAACCAGCAACCCACTCATCACCACCTTCAGTTTGCATCAAAGCTAACCATCAGTTGAGTACATCGCCTTCTAACCGATAGCATGCCAACCTCGCCTTGTATGCGGGGTCACAGCCCATAGCGTTGAAGATCTTCTCAATGTGAGCCAACCAGCTTTCAGCATCGCTGGGGCTATCTGTCTTCTCAAAAGCTCGAGGGCGGAGCTTGTTGAATCTCTCCAGCCATACTGCTAATGTCACTGGAGGAGGAGGAGGAGGTGGCTGATTGTGCTGCTGCTGATTGTTGGCAGCTTGAACTTCAGCCCGGATGTCATTCCTCAGTTGAGGAAGCAAGGCTTGCATGGCAGCCTGAATTGCAGCATTGAGCTGCTCCTTCTCGCGTGTGAGAACCATCTGACAGTATAACAATAAAACATATGATTAACAGTTCAAAACATAAAATATAAAATATATACATGAAAAAAAAATTTTACTAAAAAAAATTTCACGAGAAAAATGTTATGCAAGAAAATTTTGTATGAATGCATGATGCAGTTTTATGAAAACTTTGGATGCTCGAGAGTGAACGCCTCTGGTCAGTTCACTCAAAACAAAAGACATATCGAGGGGACGCCTATGGGTCGGTCCCAAATCTAAAAGTTTCGATAAAACACATGCGACTAAATAGGGCCAGTCCTATACCAACCATTACTTAGTCAAAAACCCTGTAACAATGACATATATATGTATGCTTAAAAATGATGAATGCATGAAAACAAATGTCAGTTCTAGGAAGACCGTAGTGACTACCCACTAATCATAGGTCATATTTGAGAGCCTACAGGTCGAAGCCTTGGCTCTGATACCATAATTGTAACACCCCATTTTGAAAATGGAAATATCACAGTAATTAAGGCGTGTCATCAAAGCATACAAGGTAAAATGTCTAAACATTACTTGACCATATAAAGGAAAATACCGGAATCAAACATCGGTAGTCCAAAAGTAAAGCTCATCACACACAAACATAGTATAGTAAAGGGAAAAGGACGAAACAATGTCCAAAGCATAAGTATCATAAAGAAAGGAAATGCATAATGCAAAGAAGGCTAGACAGCTTCCAGTCCATATGTACGTACTCTTAGTATCTACGAGCGTCCCTGAGTACCTTCCGTTTTGGGAACATAGAAAAAGGAAAACGGCTGAGCAATACGCTCAGTGCACGGATGTACAATAAAGCATGAATAGGATAAGCATATAACATAATAACAGCGGAAGAAACTAAGTCCCGAGTAACCTGGTTAAGCCTTAATAAAACTGGTTTTATAGTTTGAAAGTCTTATGTTTATCTTATAAAAACTGTTTGTCATATTTTACCATTAGCCAATATAGGTCATGAATATCCACCGTGCATGAATAATTAGAGGGGTGACCTCATCATGCAAATTAGAGGGGCTGCCTCTAATTTAATATACTGGTTTTATGGGTAGGAGGGATCAGCTCCTTGTGAAGGATGCAAGGCACACACCACATTCACCATGTAATCCTGAATAAAAACGTGTAACTAGGATGCACCCATACGCCCCACATGATAAATATAAATGAATGGCCAAAAGCTGAAGGGACGCCACGAGCAATCACTTTGCCGTGGTGAAGTCATAACATCAGTGCCTCTAATGTTATGGTTATGGTACCTCCATAACTAGGTGAAACTGGTCATGCATGTATATGGCTATAGGTAATCATATTTAAACATAAGCAATCAAACTCATACTTATACTACGGGAAAACAGTTGGCTACATACGGGGAAATCCTAATAAGGAAAGAATGTCCATACTGAAAGGACGGGAATCCGTACCTTATGTCCAGTGAACGGGAACGATGAACTGCGAGAATCCTACTTCCGAAACACTAGTGCTACATAAATACGTACATGAAATAAGTATCTGCTTACTACATACATAGCTGGTTTTATATCATGTCTTAGCTTATTTTATGTGTTCTTACTATTTTACACTGTTTAAAGCCTTAAACTGTGTTAAATCTTATATTCTGTTCATTCTGATTAAGTATTTCTGATATTTCATGTGTTATTATACTTACTGTGTAATAATAAGTAACTTTCCAAAAAAAATAGCAGGTTTCCTAAAATAGAAAGTTTCCAAAAATAGAAAGTTACAAAAATAGAAAGTTACCAAAAATAGAAAGTTTCCAAAAATAGAAAGTTTCCAAAAATAGATTTACTGCTTAAAATAGATAAGTTTCTAAAAATAGAAAGTTTCCATAAATAGATTAGCTGCCTTAATTAAATAAGTTTCCATAAATAGATTAGCTGCCTTAAATAAATAAGTTTCTAAAAATAGTTGGTTTCCATAAATAAAATAGCTGCCTTATTTAATTAAGTTTCTAAAAATAGAAAGTTTCCATAATTAGAAATAAGCTGGTTAAATAAGCTAAGTAAATAAGCCTAAGTGTTTTCATGATTATTTCCTAAGTCATATGATATATTATATAGTTTAATAATTATTTCATGTAATTTAATTAAACTATAGGTTATAATATTTAATTAAAGTATGACATGTTTTTAATTAAATATATTAAATACTTAGGTTAAAATATGTATTATTAAATATTAATAATATAACCTAAGTCATGTTTAATTAATTAATTATATCCATGGTTTTTAAATAATTAATTAATTATAAGTCTTAATAATATAAATACTTAGGTTAAAATAATTCATGTTTATTAATAATTAGTTAACCTAAGTCATGTCATTAAATTAATTACATCTTACTAATTTAATTTTTAACATAAGTTTATAACATAAACAACTAACATAATCATGATCCGGATCTAAGCCTAAAAACATGCACCGGATATGAAACAACACCGTACCCCGAACCAAATCGGGGTACCCCCTTGCTGCCGTGGGACCCACACGCACCAACCAAGACCAAAAAGGTCTTGGTGGTGGTCGGCTAAGAACAAAAAGAACCCCCTTGGGGTCGGTTATACCTTGCGGCCCAAAACAAACACCCCTTAGATCGACCCCTTTGATTAATTAATGATCAAAACATGTTAGATCTAGGTTTAATTAATGTGTTTTTATAAAAACATCACGTGTTCTTAATTAATAAAAGATTAATTAAAAAAAGAAAAACAAGTTAAAAAGGTTTTACCGTATTCGTGGATCAAGAGGGTGAAGAACAAACACGAACAACCAATAAATCAACAAGATCCAAGATCAAAATCACCTTCTATGGTGGTTTGTAGGTGGCGGCACAAAGAAGGAGACAAGGGAGGGTTTTAGGTTTTTCCTGAAATTCTTCTGTAAAGTGATTTGAGTAGTAAAAACTCTATTTACCCCCTCTTAGTAAAATTGGTAATGGGCTTCGCCCATTACCTTGTTTTTGGCCGTGGGTAGGGACTCCCTTGTGGGGGTCCCGTACCTCGTTTCGTGTCTTGTAATTTCGTACACATTTATGTTTAATTAGGTTCGTGTTTTAAATGTTCTCGTTACGTAAATACCATACTCTTATGTATTTAATTACGCTCGTATTAAATATATATACGTAATTAATAATAACTCGTGTTTTAATTACGCTCGTGATTCCGTGATCGTATGTTCGTGATTAATTATTGCTAAATAATTATTACGTGATCGTGCAAAAAAAAAATACTTATCGTGTTCTAACACGTACGTAATACATAACTCCTAATACGTAATCGTAATCATGCTATATTAGGAAAGTTTTTAACTAGTACGTACGAACTTAAAGTACTATGCATGGTAAAAGCATGCGGGTTTTACAGATTTCATGCCTATCTTTTCGATCAAAATCTCGATACGTCCTCGATCTAAGGCCTTTGTGAATATATCCGCCAGCTGATACTCAGTGTTGAAAAAATACAGTTCGATCACTCCATTTCCACTTGCTCTTTGATGAAATGGTGGCGAATGTCAATGTGCTTCACCCGGGAGTGTTTAACGTAGTTGCAGCAAAGGGCAATGGCGCTTTTGTTGTCACAGTGCATCGGAATTTTGTTGAATCCAAGACCGTAGTCAGTTAATTGTGATCTCATCCAAAGAAATTGAGCACAGCAACCGGACATAGCAATGTATTCAGCCTCTGTACTTGATATCGCAGCTCTTTTCTGCCTTTTGGATGCCTAACTAATCAGTCTATCTCCAAGAAGTTGCACATTGCCAGAAGTGCTACGTTTAGTATCTTGACACCCAACATAATCCGCATCTGCATATGATATTAGTGCAATAGAGGAATCCTTCGGATACCACAGACCACGATGAAGTGTTTCTTTAAGATACCGAAAGATCCTTTTCACAACATCCAAGTGCTTTTCGGTTGGCCGAGCCTGATACCGGGCACACATGCATATAACAAATTGCAAATCAGGCCTGCTAGCAGTCAGATAGAGAAGGGTGCCGATCATTCCACGGTAAAGTTTAGGATCGACAACAATCCCATCCCTATCCTCATCTAACTTGGATCTCTCCACCATTGGAGTAACCACGGGGTCACAATTTTCAAAATGATACCTTTTCAACGATTCAAGAGCATATTTAGATTGATTAATGAAGATGCCTCTGGGATTTTGAGAAATTTGCAACCCTAAGAAAAATGAAAATTTTCCGATCATTGACATCTTAAAACGAGTGGACATGATTCTCTCAAAATGGTCAGACAGTCTTTGATTAGTGGCAGCAAAAATGATATCATCAACATAAATTTGTACCAGTATCATGTCGTTGTCCTCCTTGAGAATAAAAAATGTAGGGTCCACTTTGCCTTTGGAGAATCCTTCCGAGATGAGATAAGACGATAGGAGATCGTACCACGCGCGTGGAGCTTGTTTCAACCCATATAGAGCCTTCTTGAGCTTGTACACATGATTAGGATACTCCGAGTTGACAAATCCATTTGGCTGGCTTACGTAGACATCTTCCCTTAATTCACCATTAAGAAATGCCATCTTAACATTCATTTGGCAGACGATCATATTCATGTGAGCAGCATAAGCAAGGAATAGTCTAATTGCCTCCAATCGTGCAACAGGAGCAAAGGATTCATCAAAGTCAATACCCGAAGATTGTTTGTAACCTCTAGCAACCAATCTAGCTTAGTTCTTTAACACTCCACCTAATTCATCGAGTTTAACCTTATATACCCACAACATTGTAAGGATGTCAACGTTGTCGGGTAAAGGAACTAATTCCCATACTTCAAGACGTTGAAATTCATTAAGTTCCTTTTACATGGCTTCAATCCACGATGATTGTGTCATGGCTTGTTGCCAATTTTTAGGTTCAATATAAGAAAGAAATGCATCAAAGTAGCAATATAATGTATGTTCTTGGAGTTGATGGCGTGTTAAGACTGGTCGATCGATGTCACCAATAAAATTGTGAATTGGGTGATCCTTTGTCCATTTGGTGTTGTGATTTTCAATTCGTGATGATCCGGAGTGAACGATTGCATGAGCTTCCTCTGAGGTAGACGCACCGTTAGGGTTTTCGGGTATTTGTGAACCAAATAATGGAAGCTCTTGTAGGTGAGCAATTTCCAAATCATGATCATAGTAATCCTATTCAACATCATTAGGAACAACTGGAGTTGTTAATTCGGGTGTAGTTTAAGAATTGGTAGGGGATGGTGCATCTGGTTCAATAGTAACTGTAGATGCATCTGATTGATTTCCATTATCTTGAGCAACAACTTCGGGAATCGGAGCTACGGCTGCAGGTGTTGGAGAATCATCACTAGATGGATCAAAGAATTCATCAAACATAGGTTGAAATAACTCATCCTACTCGGGCCTTGTAAGTGGTGTAAATGATGGAGAAGTAGGATTGTTGGGAGTTAAACCGGAACTAATAGTACCGGTTCCCATCTCATGAAGTGCGGGTTCAGAGCAGTGTTGCTCAGAAGCCATCGCTGTCAGCTCATCAAAATCGGCATCCAAAGTTTCTACTATCTTGCCAAGATGACAGTTATAAATTCGGTAAGCTTTCTTAGCGGGTGAGTAACCAATGAAAATTCCAAAGCCTTCGGTTGAAGTTTGCCCAAATTGTCACTATTTGTATTTGGATAACATAGTGCACAAAACACATGAAGAAATGAAATATCGGGTTTATGTCCATGAAGAAGCTCATATGGAGTTTTTCCGTGGCCCTTACAAACGATAGAGCGGTTTTGGGTATAACATGCGGTTGCCACTACTTCATCCCATAAGAATAAAGGAGCATTCGCATAAATCAACATAGTTCTAGCATCTTCCATTAGTGTATGGTTACGTCTTTCCACGACACCGTTTTGTTGTGGAGTGCGAGCAACAGAATTTTCATGTGAAATACCGACCTCTTCATAATAGTCTCGTAGAGTCTAATTAACGAACTCAGTTCCATTATCAGTTCGAATGTGGCGAACAGTAGCGTTAAGACGCACCTGAATCATCTTAAGAAAAGTAATAATATATGCTGGTGCTTGATTCTTGGTTGCTAAAAACTTAACCCATGTATATTGTCACACCCTCAATTTGGCCCACGTGTACAATTACACGAGGATGTGACTATCATGAAAACCAAGAGACATAGATACAAGAACAACTAAGAAAAGTCATTTTTCATTCATAAAAAAACATAAAGATAGAATTGGTCCCAAAGGAAATTGTTTTACACATCATGATAACATAAGTGAAGTTTTCAAATGTCATACATCCAAAGCAAGTCTCGAAGTTAAATCATGATAATTTTTATTAGTATCCATAGCACAACCACGTCAATCCTCCGCCTTGACACCTGAGAAAAACATTGCTAAAACGTCAACACAAACGTCGGTGAGTTTATAGGTTTAAGTATAAGTAGTGTGATGAACCATAAGATTTTTGTTAGGCAACCGGTAAATAATCTTATAACAAATACAAGATTATTATCAAAATAGCATACGTTCATGATATCCTACGTCTAAGCTCATGACACTGAAGCGTTAACCGTACTAGCAACATAATATGAGAGCCCGAGCAAATACTATCCCAAAGTATTCGTAACAACCTCAAATGTATTTGTACCCAATTTGGTCACACAACCAACATTAGATAGGGAGGCCAATCCCAATAGATCTATCCATAACATTCGCGCTTACACAAAGTAGTTAACGTTTCATGATAGTGGGCTAAAGCATCTAGGGGTATCGCTACTTAGACATCATGTAGGCACGTATGAGTTTTAAGGTACTTATGTTCATCCGTAAAAACAAGCAATGTTCTCACCCCAAAGAGTTAAAAGCAATTCAAAGTGGGGCTATAAACTCACCTCGTGAATCAAGCAAATGGATGAAAATGCAAAGAAGCTCGAGAATACGACCACGTTATCCGCGACCTAGTTAAGTGTAACGTTTGTGTCATGAAAACGACAAATGACATCGAATGCATGCATGACATCCTAGTTGTGCTTGACAATACATTTTGTTTACGGGAAATACGAAGTATGAACTCGTTAATTTATTAAGTGGGCTTTTTACCTTTTTAACCCAACAACCCAATACATTTAACATGGTTCGGCCCATGTATCTAACCATACAGCCGACCCAAGGGTTATATTATGTGGCCCAAGTTAATTATGATTCCAGAAAGTTTTCATGGCCTATAACTGGTTTACCCAACCCATCAGTGGGCGATACAATCAATAAAATACAAGGACACGTTTTATATGCTTTGGTGTAACACCCCTAATTTCGGGTCATATGCGGAAGCTCATATGGGGTGCTACTTCATAATATAACAACTCAAGCAATAGAAAACGATTCAAAAGAATCGTTTTTAAATATTATCATTCAAGTTTAACAAAAGTTAATAAGTAATTCATAAAATGGTCCCAAATATAAGTTCACAAAAGATTACAAATTTTCCCACTTAAAAGATAATGAATGATTTTTCCACAAAATAGTGAGTCTTTTGCAACTTTATTTTTCGCAAGCATCTGAATCCCTCTTTCGCCATTACCTTCAAGGACCTGAGATAAAACATGCTAAATTTGTCAACAAAAGTTGAGTGAATCTATAGAGTTTAATATAAACCATACCGAACACAAGTATATTTTAAAACCATTAACCATAACCATGTGGATCAAACAAAGTTACTAAGATTTATTATAAGTATCATGACATTGAAAGTTACCATAATATTTGCCCACTATACACCTCGCTAAGTGCATTTTATACTCTCACACATATATCCCATAATTAGGCCTCAACGTGCCTCAACGATAGCTAGTCGTCATAGGACGGGAGGAGGTCGGTCCTCCCGAATAGTACTATTCCATGTATAAGCGCCTACCATTACTCGGTAGCTAACAATTCATGATATATATTGGGACTTTCATTCAGCGAATAAGCAACTTATAATAATCAAGGCATCTATATCGGGTCCCTTGTGTTCTATTTTTAAAACAAGCATGTTATCTCCCTCGCGGGGTTTATAAAATCATCTTTAAGAATTTAGAAGCGAGGCTATAGACTCACCTTAGTGCGATACAACGGATGAAAGAACCGGACTGTAGAGAAATGAAAAATTTATCCCAAGGACTATCCGCGACCTACAAACGTGATCACGGCCTTAAATACGCGTTTTATGAATACGTAAAACTATGATGCACAAAAGTTCCATATGATGCAATACATAAGCTACATTGCCCCATTAAATAAGCTAAGGTGTAACCATATCCAATATAGTTTACAACCTGCATTTACATCCCCATTTATAATTCTAAATCCCCATTCAATCATTTTCTTTAGTTTGCACAACAAAACACTACAAGTTTAAGATAACTCTAGACGTAAAAGTCATAAGAGCATTCCCGACAAGGCTGACTTGGGGAGGGCATATCTCCCAAACCATAAAGCCATTGACCTTGTGGTTTTTACCACTGGAAAGGTATTGAAATCTAGTTTCTAGAACAATTGGCTAATCAACCTGAAGGTTTACCCATTTTTCTAAATGTTCAAAATACCAACAGTGAGCAAGTTTAAAGTTTGGTGAAAAACTGTTTTAGTCCACCTTCATGGGAGTGGTTCTCCCAAACCATGAAGGCTATAAACATGAGGTTTTCTCCCCTGGAAAGCCTCATGAATATAGTTTTCAAAATATACAACCAATCATTTTTATTCACTACCAAACCACAGCAACCTAGTTTTTAATAATAAGTGGTCAAATCAGATTTTTCATCCCAAAGTTTACTCTACCCGTTTTGACCATAAATCACAATCCGTGATAGTAATAGACGCAAGGTCAGCGACCATGTTTAAGTTATGATGTCTACTAAATCTACAATTTTTAAAAAGTATACTTTATAGTTCAAAAATATGAAGTAAAAGTACGTTCAAAACTGTTGGTCCAGAATTTAGTCTTTATCGTATTTTGGCAATATCTTGCTCAATATTTGGATTTATTAGGTGATTTTGCCGCCAAAATCACCACAAAACATTTGTCTACAGGTCTAGGGTGAAAAATCAATATGGTCACTTTTTTTGATTTTCTGGAAAAACCCACTATTCACAGCCCACGAATTTTATAAATTTTCTTTCTTGTTTTTAGCTGGTTATCCATATATTTAATCAAGATTTGTGCATGCATCAAGTTTATAATTTCTTGATAAAATAAATTTTTAATGCATATATATATATATATATATATATATATATATATATATATATATATATATATATATATATATATATATATATATATATATATATATATATATATATATATATATATATTCATATGAAATTAATAGAAATCCAAGTATGATAGATTTTATATTATACCTTTAAAAATGAAGACTAGTTGGTTAGATCAACCAACAACCAAAAAGGATTGAAATTTTCAACCCAATATAGCTTCTTCACTTTAAACCACCACTAAAAACCTCCTATATATGAAGTGATTCTTGATTTTCAAAGTATCCTCCAACTTCAGCCCCAATAATAAGCAAAAACAAGCTTAAAACACCCTTTTAAGTGTTTCCAAATGCACACAACACACACTAGGTAGTCATATTTACTAGTGTACTTATGTATTTAATCTTCAAAAGGTTTATAAATTTGGTTTTTGTTGCTGTTTTGAGCAGCCACAACGAAGGTCAAGAGAGAGTTTTTAGTAAATTTTTATTTGTGTTAAAAGTGTGTGTGTGAGGAGGTTATAGAAAAATGGAGTATAAACATTAACTAGCCAACCAAATGACCAATCCAACAAGGGCTTTGGCCCTTGTTTGGTCCGCCCCAATGGGGGTTTACATTAGTGCTAATATGTTTTTTTTTGTTTTTTTGTATGTATAATGTTGGGCTTAAGTGTGCTAAAAGCGTCGATTTGCGGGACGACCTAAAAACGTAAATTTTTCCCATAAACGTTAAAATAGTCCCGGAATATGAAAAATGAAACAAATATTATGAAATTACTTCTATGGCATTCTAATGATATTATATTGATGCCTAAAGTTGAATTCTTCCGGTTCGTCGTGAATTATGCGTTTACGCACTAGGGTTCCCGTTTTCTCGCAAATTTCAAGTAAATTCTTCAAAATGAAAATTATAACTTATAAAAATATAAATCGAGAATAAATAATGACCTGAAATTTACAGATTGTCACAACATCTCCATCTAACAAGGATCTTCGTCCCTGAAGATCAATTCGACTTAGAGTCCGGCTTCTTGTTGAAGTTGAACAGATGCGGATATTTCTTCCACATTTGATCTTCACGTTCCCAAGTAAATTCCGGCCCACGCCTTGAGTTCCATCGGACCTTGACAATAGGGATCCGGATTTGCTTTAATTGCTTCACCTCCCTATCCATGATCTCGACATGTTCCTCGATGAAGTGCAGCTTGTCATCGATCTTAACTTCATCCATTGGGATAATGAGGTCTTCATCGGACAAACACTTCTTTAGGTTCGATACGTGAAAAGTATTATGGATTCCTTGCAGCTCCCGAGGTAATTCAAGTTTATATGCTACTGGACCCACTCTTGATATGATCTCAAATGGTCCAATATAGCGGGGACTTAACTTCCCACGCTTCCCAAAGCGTATAACGCCTTTCCGTGGTGATACTTTTAGCATAACCTTGTCACCTACCTCGAATTCCAAAGGTTTTCGTCTCACATCGGCATAACTTTTCTGTCTACTACGAGCGGCTAACAAACGATTTTTGATTTGAACAATCATTTCGGTAGTCTCGCGAATCAATTCTGGTCCGGTGAGTTGGGTATCCCCAACTTCACTCCAACATACCGGCGATCGACATTTTCTTCCGTAAAGAGCCTCGAAAGGTGCAGCTTTAATGCTAGCATGATAACTATTATTGTAGGAGAATTCTGCTAATGGTAAGTGCTTATCCCAACTACTACCAAAGTCAATCACACAAGCGCACAACATGTCTTCTAATGTTTGAATTGTCCTTTCACTTTGCCCATCGGTTTGAGGATGATAAGCAGTGCTCATATCCAGATTAGTCCCCAATGATTTTTGAAGTGATCCCCAAAATTTTGATGCGAAACGACTGTCACGGTCTGAGATAATAGATATAGGCACACCGTGTTTACAAATAATTTCCTCTAAGTAATAAGGGCGAGTTTCTCCAACTTGAATTTTTCATTTATTGGGATAAAGTGGGCTGATTTGGTCAATCGGTCCACAATCACCCAAATAGAATCAAAACCGGATGGGGTCCTTGGAAGCTTAGTAACAAAGTCCATGGTAATACGTTCCCATTTCCAAATAGGAACCTCCGGTTGCTGAAGCAGTCCAAATGGCCTTTGGTATTCAGCCTTGACCTTAGCACACGTCAAGCACTTACTAACATAAGTTGCAATATCCGCCTTCATGTTCGGCCACCAGTACAACTTCTTCAAATCATGATACATTTTATCCGATCCGGGATGGATGGAATACTTGGACTTGTGAGATTCCAACATGATTAGATCCCTCAATCCTCCAAATAATGGTAACCATACTCGTCCCCTTAAACATTTTGTACCATCAGACCTAATTTCAAAGGGTTCACCTTCACCACGAAAGTTTTCATATTTTATATTTTCTGCCTTGATAGCTTCCGCTTGTGCCTTTCGAATTTGTTCCGGTAAATTATTATTTACCGTTACTACTAAAGCATGCACTCGGAGAGGTTTATCCCTTTCCTTCCTGCTTAACGCGTCGGCTACCACATTTGCTTTTCTAGCGTGGTAACGAATCGTAGAATCGTAATCACTTAAAAGCTCTATCCATCTCCGTTGCCTCATGTTTAGCTCTTTTTGATCCATAATATACTGTAGACTCTTATGGTCGGTGAATACCGTACATTTAGTGCCGTACAAATAATGTCTCCAAAGGCGAAGAGCAAAGACCACCGCGCCCAATTCCAAGTCATGGGTGGTGTATTTTTCTTCGTTCTTCCTAAGTTTCCTAGAAGCATACGCAATGACCTTTTCCCGTTGCATTAAAACAGCCCCAAATCCCTTTAGATATGCATCACAATAGACAACGAAATCCTCTCCACCCTCGGGAAGTGATAAGATCGGCGCACTACACAATTTAAGTTTTAGCGTTTGAAATGCCTCCTCTTCATCGTCACCCATTACTATGGCCTATTTTTCTGAGTAAGCTTCGTTAATGGCTTGGATATTAACAAAAACCCCTTAATAAACCTTCTGTAGTAACCGGCTAAACCCAAAAATTACCGCACTTCAGTTGGAGTAGTAGGTGCAACCCAATTTTTAATGGCTTTGATTTTTGCGGGATTGACGTGAACTCCCTTGATATCAATCACGTGACCAAGAAATTGTACGGATTCAATCCAAAAATCACATTTTGAAAACTTTGCAAACAACTTTTCATTCCTTAGCAACTCCAAGATAGTCTTCAAGTGTTTGCCATGTTCCTCTTTATTCTTGGAATAAATCAGAATATCATCAATGAACACAATCACGAATTTATCAAGATATGGCTTGCACACACGGTTCATTAAATCCATGAACACCGCCGGTGCATTGGCCAATCCAAATGGCATCACCTGAAACTCGTAATGTCCATAACAAGTTATAAAGGCTGTAATTGGAATATCCTTCTCGTGAACGCGAAGTTGATGGTAACCGGACCACATATCAATTTTTGAATAAACACTAGAACCTTGTAACTGATCAAATAAGTCATCGATCCTTGGTAAAGGGTATCGGTTCTTGATAGTTAATTTATTCAGCTCTCGATAGTCGATGCACATGCGAAACGACCCATCTTTCTTTTTCACAAATAATACCGGAGCTCCCCATGGTGACGAGCTTGGTCGAATAAAGCCTTTCCAGAATAACTCTTGCAATTGCTCCGATAATTCTTTCATTTCGGATGGTGCTACGTGCCACAGGTGCAGCACCAGGAATAAGATCAATACGAAAATCTATTTGCCTTGGTGGCGGAAGTCCGGGTAGTTAATCAGGAAATACATCAGGAAAATTACGCACGACAGGAACATCATCAATTTGTTTCTTTTCAGAATCAACTTTGGTTACCTGAGCTAAAAATAATTCACAACCTCTTTCAATGTATTTTCGGGCCTTAATACATGATACGATCTTTAATCTAGAATTATTCTTGTCACCCTCGATAACCAAGGTTTTTCCATTCAGGGGAATCCTATCCTTTTTCTCACCACACAAGATAGATGTGTTATACCGAGACAACCAATCCATCCCAATTATAACATCAAAACTTCCTAGTTCAATTATCATAAGATCGATTTGAAAGGAATGATTCAATAGATTTAGAGTACGCCCTTTTAGGATGCTATTGGTACTTATTATTTTTCCATCAGCCAATTCAATTTCATATTTAACATCTAACTCAACGGGATCAATATCAATAAGGGCGCTAAAATTCGTAGATACAAAACTCTTATCGGCACCCGAATCAAACAGAGCAGAAGCATAACGATTGTTGAGTAAGAACGTACCAGTAACAACTTTCGGGTCTTGTTGAGCCTCAGCAGCTTTCAACTGAAAAGCAGCACCACGGTTATTTCCACCCTGGCCACCCTTGTTCAGCTTCGGGCAATCCTTTTTCATATGACCCTTTTCGCTACAGTTGAAGCAAGTCACATTTTTTCCAAGATCTCGACATTTATTAGCCTTATGTCCCAACTTACCACAACTATCACACTACCAACAATCCCCAACATGCTTCTTATTTTTACAATTTGGACTAGCATCCTTGTTGTTTGGTGTAGCATTAACCATAGCAGTTGCATTGGCTCTCTTCTGGTTTTGTTGACGGTTATGGTCGCGTTTGTTGTCACTGCTACCACCACGGTCTCCATCACCCTTTCTCTTCTCACCAAATGTAACCTCATCAGCTTTATCTTGAATAATTTGTCCCATGAGCTGATAAGCCATGCGGACTGCCTTATCGATGTCAGCCGGTTCAGATGAAGTCACATCACCACGGATGTTCTTAGTCAGACCACGAATGTATTGTTCCACCTTAACATGTTCAGGTTCCACCATTCTTGGGCATAGAAGTTCCAACTCATGAAAACGGTTGGTATACCCATCAATGTCAGTCCCCTTTAGCCTTAGGTTGTACAATTCTTGCTCCAACCTTTGAATCACACTACGAGGACAGAATTCCTCAGTCATCCACCTTGTTACCACAGCCCATGGTGTTTCATAGGCAGCATCAATACCCATAGAGGAAAGTCTCCTATTCCACCAAGTCAAGGCACGACCTTGAAGAGTAGCTGTTGCAATTTTAACCTTATCAGCTTCAAAACAGTTACTTATCCGGAAGACAGATTCCAGCTTCTCAAACCACTGGCACAACCCTACAGCACCTTCAGTTCCTTTAAAAGTTTGTGGTTTACACTTCATAAATGTAGTGTAATCACAACCTCTTAATACAGGTCCATTAAGTAAGTTTGCACCACCAGTATTTGCCCCTATTCTACCATTACCAGCACCATTAGTCCCAGTACCATCAGTTCCACCACCTGAACCGCCAGCACTACCAGAACCGCCAGCTCCGTCACCGGAACCGCCAGATCCACCAGAATCGCCAGCTCCTCTAGAACTGCCAGCTCCGTCACCGGAACCGCCAGCCCCACCAGAACCGCCAGCTCCTCTAGAACCGCCAGCTCCGTCACCAGAACCGCCAGCCCCACCAGAACC
This sequence comes from Glebionis coronaria, assembly GCA_025667525.1. Classification (NCBI taxonomy): domain Eukaryota; kingdom Viridiplantae; phylum Streptophyta; class Magnoliopsida; order Asterales; family Asteraceae; genus Glebionis; species Glebionis coronaria. Next base: position 459,966,053 of record CM046879.1, on the reverse strand, counting down.
GCCAGAACCTCCAGCACCTCCCAAACCACCGGCCCCATTGGTAAAATTTGCCATAAATTCTGTCATAGCCGCTGCAACTTGCTCACTGATAATTGTGCGCATTTGTGCCTCAGTCATAGTCTTTGGTGGCATGATTCTGTTACAATACAAATTAGATCATAATGAGTATTCATTTAATGATTGTATTAGATAACATAAGAAATAAGAATTTTAGAAGGGTTAAAGAATATAGAATGGAATAAAGATAATGAACTAATTAATTAATAATTAATTGATCGAGAAGAAATCGAAATAGAAGCACGAAATTTTTTTTTATTTTTTTTTATTTTTTTTATTTTTTTACATACTGAGCAATCATATTTTTACTTATGTAAAACGTCATATGTTTAAGCCCATGTATTTATAAACCTTTATTTCCATAGGTCGACCAAACCTATGCAAATAAGTTTTCATAAATAAATGGTTAAATAATTTATAATTCCCTTGTTCAAATAAATGGTCAATTTATTTCTACAAGATAACGATAAATCACCTTATTTAAGCATTATTAGTTCAACACAAAAAAAAATATATATCAATGCACAAGGAATAGGCAACAATAATAGCACGATATAGGAATTTTTGAAACAAAAGATCATCATTTCATTAATCACTTAACAAATACAAGTTGCATAGTCATACATTAAAGATCGTCATCATTTAATGACATACAACTCCAAAAGATAAGTGCTACTAACTGATGCCACAGTTTAGTTAGTGATTACAAAAGATATTAGAATGATGAACTAAGAAATTTAAGAGTCACGAGGTGATCCAGGTGGCTTGGAAGGGCCCTCGGTCTCATCAGAAGGTGATGTCTTTGCTTTCTTCCTAGAGCCCTCGGTATCTTCCACATTCGGTGGCTCGGGAACATACCCCTTTGCAACCATTGCGGAGAAGAAGTTTCCATTCCACATTCGCTGATCGTGCAACTCTCTTTCAACCCTCTCGCGATCCCTACGAGCCATTTAAAGCATAATTTCATTTTCTTCCAATTTCTTTTCAAAACCGCATTTTCACCACTTTCCAAAGCACACAACTTTTTAAGAACATTCTCCAACACATGCCCATTTTCCTTTAGATCAAGGTCGAGCAACATTCTCTCTTTTTCCCCAATATTAATTTTGGAGTTAAGGAGAGCTACCTGAGTTCGGCATGTTCCCAATTCGGCTTCAGTTAATCTTAGGCGTTTAATTGTAGCCTCCAAGTCACGCCTTATGATTCATGGCTCAAGTCCACTCGTGTGAAGTGGATCACGAGCATTAGAGGATTCTCCCCTCTCATAGAAACACCTTGGAAAAGTACGGACAACAGGAGGTCTTTGAAAACGAGCTGCAACCCTTATCTCGGGTATGATTTCGGCACCCTCGATAATAGGATCAGATTCGGGCTCGGCACGATTGGCCAATAGTGGAAGCTCTTGGTCATCCACCCCATCATAAGGAAGGTAGACCTTAACGGGATTTTCAATCAAGTCATTTGCCTCATCCTCGGGTTCCTCTTCGGGATCCTCTTCGGGTTCCTCTTCGGGATCCTCTTCGGGTTCCTCCTCGTCATCATATTCAGCCCCCTCATCGTCCTTGGGAATGTCTCCCAAGTCATTTGGTTCATAGGCTGCCACGACATGATTTGGTTCGGGAATTGTTAGCCTCAAAATATTGAGACAAACAAGAATGCTCAGTCATATGTTTATTATGTATCGTATATTTAGAACGTTGTAATAGGTAGTATATTAGTCGTGTTATTACGGGCTTAACTTTAAGCTAAGGTTCATTAATAAGTAACCAAAGCCCAAAAGGAAAGCCTGGCCCATGATCATATAGACCATTATGCCACATGTAGGCAAAGCTATATAAACCTCTCCTTACATGTAAGGAGAGGTTTATATAGCCTTGCCTATATGTGGCATAATGGGCTATATGATCATGGGCCGGGCTTTCCTTTTGGGCTTTGGTTACTTATTAATGAACCTTAGCTTAAAGTTAAGCCCGTAATAACAAGACTAATATACTACCTATTACATCGTTCTAAATATACGATACATAATAAACATATGACCGAGCATTCTTGTTTGGCTCAATATTTTGAGGCTAACAATCTCCCCCAATGAGTGGTCATAAACCTTGGTCATTTAGGAAATTTGTAGAGATTACTAATCTCGCCATAAATGAGTCTTGAACGTGTAATCGTACTCTTGTTCCTACATGCTGTGATCTTTGAGCCTTTGTCGTTGTCTTTCGACTTTGTCTTTAAGCTTGAGATCTTCAAATCATCCTTGACTTGTCTTTGCCATCTTGCGATCTTGTGTCTTCATCCACATGCTCACACTATTAATTGTTGAATATGTCTTTAGGCATGAGTATGTGGTTTGTGAATCATTGACTTTGCTGTGTACACCGTGACGCCACCTTCTCGAGACAAAACATAGAAACAGACTGAATGACTTTGACATTCGTCCTAAATCGGTAGCGTTTTACCTCCGGTTGGTGAAGACCGTTATACGATATTAAATATCGTACCTGTGATCAGGTAGACTCAATTAAGAATCTCCTTGACAGGGTTTCGCGGTTGTACTAGCCGTTCTCTTTACTCGACCGTCTCAAAGCAAGACTGCGAACATAAAGAGTGAATCAATTGGATAGATATCCGCTTGATTAAAGTCGTCAATTCAAATTCCTGGAACAAGTGTGATTCGTAAAGAATCTTACCATTGTTGCTTTCTAGTTGACACAAGTTTGATTCATAAGAATCTCACAAGTCACCTACCGTAGCGCTGTTTGATGTTGACGCTAGAAGGATTTCCATTCGTCACTGTGAATATTAATGAATATCACTCTGAATGTTCTGGCAAGATCATAAAGATATTGCGTAGAAACCTGAAACGAGTTTGAATCAATTCAGAATCAAAGCACTGTTGCTTTTCAGTTTTGCACATGTTCAATTCATAAAGAATCTTGCATATGACCTACCGCAGTGCTGTTTGATGTTAACACTGGAAGGATTTCCACTCATCATTGTGAATACTAAGTAGTATCACTCTGAGTGTTCTAGCAATATCGCAAGGATATAGCGTAGGACTCTCTTGATCTTCATCCGTGTGTCCTAACGAGATTTGATTGATCTCTTGGCTCTAGACTCTATTTGTGCCCTTTTAGTGGTCGGAGGCTGGAGCAGATGCCACCTATTCAATATCAACTATCTCGGAGTGAGAAAGTCAACAGAAGTCATGTTGTTCTCCGTGACAATAAAACAAACTTCTTTTGAGAGAAGCCTGAGTAGCTAGGAAAGGGTTGTGCTTCACATCACTGGGTCCATGATGAGTTTGTCTTCATGATGAGTTGACCCGGTTTCTGCCTAAGTTGTATGGAGGGCTTCTTTCTTTAGACCCTTTATCCTTACATTTCTTTTTCATTCTTCAACCCCTTCAATGCTTACCAAGACATCATTAATAGCACCTTGTTGTGATTGTTCCAGTGCTATCATCAGTACTTAGTCGGCATTCAGCTACGTTCACATTCTACTCCATCTTTCCTAAGGACTTCTAATAATCTATTGGATTGTCCCTGGGAAGATCCCTCCGGTTCTGGTTGGATCATAAGACTTAAACCTAACCACCCTTTTGACACCAATAACGTCTTGAATTAAAGATGTTGTGGGTATTTGATCGTAACCATGAAAACCACTTTAAATTCTAACAAAGTGTGTGAAAAACATTTGACACCTTGCTAGTTTTGTCGTTTCAGAAAAACTCCCCCTTCACATGTGCATTTAAATGCGAAAGAATTTAAGTAAACATTTTGCACATGTGGGTAAGAGTTAACGTGCTTGAGTCTTATAATAGATCACATTTTAATCACATTTTCTTCCCCTATCTCTAATATATAAAATCTTTTGATATTAGAGATACCAAATTTGATTAAAATATATTTTGAAAAATAGTCTTGAAATCTCCGGGAGAAAGATGTGTTAATCTTTTGCATGAAGTTAAAATGCTCCCCCTCAAAAATTAATCCAATTGAATTGTCATTGTGAGGATATGATCCACATTTCGCTTTTTGAGGATGGGAGTTGTTGAACACACAATTTTTGAAAGATTTTGAATATCATTGAAAAATTCTTGAAAAAATTGTGTTCAACGCTTTTTGAAAAATCAATTCTTTTTGTCGAAAGGTTTTTCTAAACCATAAACTTGAGTTCATAGTCTTTGAATGTCTTGACGAATCCACTCAAGTGTAAGAATATTTCTCTTCTTTTGCTGAGGGTAAGGGTACTAAATTGTACACTCCCCCGTGAATATTGATCCGGGTTGCAATATGAAAGTGGTTACAAGCCATTGTGTTGAGCTCAAAACGTTGAATGTTTTGTGACAAGCTCAACCCGTGATAGATTGCTCTACCCGTTGTTTGGAAATATTTGTCCAAAATAGACAATTTCCTTTATTAAAGGAAGAAATGACATGTTTTGAAAAATATTTACAACTTTCATTCGAGCTTTATGTACACACCCGTGTCGTTATTGAGCGACATTTCTAGGCACGTCCATATTATCGATACTAAAAGACATGTCGAGAAGAATATTTTTGGATTTTGAAAGATTTTTAATTTTGTGTTTTGCTTTTATGTGTTTTATATTTTTGTATTTTGCTTTTTTCAAAGATATTTACAGTTGATGTTTGAAAGATAAATCAAGCAGGCACCATTGCCAGAATCTGCAGGTCTGCTGGAGTCAAACATCTCATACCAATTTGCCTAACGAGGTACTCAAACCTATCTTTCGACAGAGCTTTCGTAAACAAGTCGGCTAATTGGTAATCTGTTCCAACAAAGTATAGTTCAACGATACCTCTTTCAACTTGTTCCTTTATGAAGTGGTATCGGACATCGATGTGCTTTGTGCGGGAATGCTGTACTGGATTGCAGGAGATGGCTATGGCCGACTTTGAGTCACAGTACATAGGTACTTTATCAAAGTGGAAGCCATAATCCGTGAGTTGTGTTCTCATCCATAGAACTTGAGCACAACACAAAGATAGAGACACATACTTCGCTTCTGCTGATGAGAGTGGCGTGCAATCCTGCTTCTTGGAAGACCATCCCACAAGCTTATCTTGACCTAGAAATTGTGCACCACCAGAAGTACTTTTTCGTGTATCAAGACACCCTGCATGATCAGAATCTGAATAGGCCGTTAGAAAGAAATCGGTTTCCCTCGGATACCAGAGTCCCAAATGAATGGTATTCTTGAGGTACCGAAAGATCCGTTTAACCTCCTTGAGGTGCTTTTCAGTGGGTCGTGCTTGATAACGTGCACAATAACACGTAGCATGTGAAATATCAGGTCTGCTTGCTGTCAAGTACATGAGGGACCCGATCATGGAACGATATCTCGTTTGATCTATGGGTAATCCCTCCAAGTCGGCATCTAGCGATGTGGTTGATAATGGTGTCCCAACGGGGTCACATGAAGTCATACCATTCTTTTTGATTATCTCTTGACAATACTTAGCTTGGTTTATAAAGATACCACTTGGGGATTGGTGAACTTGAATTCCTAGAAATAATTTTAGTTCGCCCATCATTGACATTTCAAATTTGCTGTGCATTACTTTTTCAAACCATTTTGAAAGTTTTAGGTTTGTAGACCCGAAAATAATGTCATCAACATAAATTTGCACAAGCAAAATGTCATCCCCATATTTATAAGTGAACAAAGTTAGATCAATGGAACCTTTTGAGAAACCTTTGGATACCAGAAATTTTGAGAGCTCGTCGTACCACGCCCTTGGAGCTTTCTTGAGTCCATAAAGTGCTTTGTGGAGACGATACACCTTGTCAGGATAATGAGGATTGACGAATCCTTCTGGCTGCGTGACATAGACTTCTTCCTTCAAAGGACCGTTAAGAAATGCCGTCTTTACGTCCATTTGATAGACAGTGAATCCCTTATGTGCAGCATAAGCAAGAAAAATCCTGACAGCTTCCATCCGAGCAAATGGTGCAAATGATTCATCAAAATCAATTCCCTCTTTCTGGCCATACCCCTTAGCCACTAGCCTAGCTTTGTTCTTGATGATCGTGTTTTCTTCATCCATCTTGTTTTTCCAGATCCAACGAAGATTTAATGGAGTCACATCATATGGTCTGTCAACAAGTTCCCAAACTTTAAGTCTTTCAAATTGTTGAAGTTCATCCGTCATCGATTCAATCCAAGCATGATCAACCATGGCTTCTTTGATGTTTTTCGGTTCAGCTGTACTCACGGCGAGTGCGAACATACAAACATCGCCATCGGTTGCTAGTTGTCGTCTTGTACGAACATGCTGTGAAGGGTTTCCAATTACGTGAACCAAAGGATGATCTCGGGTCCAATGATGTGTTGAAGGATGTCGTTGATAGAACGTATGCATATTTGACGGATCAGCATGGCGAGTAGAAGACTCTCCAGTTTCGTGTATCGGTGTACCGAAAGGGTTGTGAAAATCGTCATCGTCAGATAATGCACCGTCTGCTTGATTTGTGTTCTCTGGAGCAATGACAGTAGTTGTGGATGTTGTAGGATCGATTGTTGAAGTGATATTCTGAGGAGGTAAATCTGCAACAACCCGTGTTGAAGTAGATGAAGTTGTATCCTTTTGTTGACGATGAACGGTATCATCATTCTTATCATGAGTGATAGCGGAAGACTTCGATGCAACTTGTTTCTCCCCCATGAAATATTCATCATACATTGGTCCATATAACATTTCCAACTCTTCAAGTGTCGTGTCCACTGTCATATCTGCTCTAGGAACATGTTCAGGAACCAGCTTTGAACTTGACGGTTCATTGATGTGGTCTTGAGTTCCGAGTTCCGTGCGGTTGTGAACGGAAGTCATTTGTCGTTGTGGATCGGGACTTAAACTGCTTTGTTCAAGTGCCATATCTTGCAATTCATCAAATCTGATATGAATAGTCTCGACTATCAATTTTGTTCTCTTGTTGTACACTCTATATCCCTTAGACTGAGTTGCATATCCCACTAAAATGCATGCATCACCTTTCTCTTTCATCTTGTCCAGATTTTCACCATCTCGAATTATGTAACACGTACATCCAAAAACATGAAGGTGTTTGAGTGAAGGTTTGCGATCATTAATTATGTGATATGGTGTCTTTTCGTGTCTTGGGATAACTAAGGAGCGGTTTTGTGTGTAGCATGCGGTTGACACGGCTTCGACCCAAAAGTATAGTGGAAGTTTTGAAGCGGATAATAATGTTCGAGCAGCCTCAACTAAAGTACGGTTTCGTCTTTCAACAACGCCGTTTTGTTCGGGTGTTCGAGCAATAGATGTTTCATGTTCAATTCCTTCGGCTTCAAAATAATTTCTCAGTTTTGAATTCAAAAATTGTGTACCTCTGTCAGTACGAACCACTTTAACTTGAGCTTGAAGACCACGTTGTATCACTTTAAGGAAGCTGATGAGAACATCGGGTGTTTCATCCTTGGACCTCAAGAAGTGAGTCCAGGTGTACCTTGAGTAGTCATCGACAATTACCATAACGTATTTCTTCCCATTGATACTTTGAACACGCATGGGACCACACAAATCTATATGAAGAAGATCTAACCGTCCTTTAGAGCTCGGTGTAGTCTTTGTCTTGAAACTACTACGTTTAGCTTTACAAAGCTCACAAGAAGAACGAAGATGATCTTTGATGAATTTCAAGTTAGGAAGGCCTCGCACAATATCTTTCATGGAAAGCAAGTTGATGGTGTCAAAGTTAAGATGAGATAAACGTTGATGCCATAACCAAGCTTGAGTCGTTGAAGCTTTAGCCATGAAACAGATTGGAGTTGAAGATGTGGAGTCTTGTAGTGAAATAGTGTAGAGATCAGTACCCCGTGTTCCGGTAAGTAAGTCATTCCCATCATAATCACGAACAAAACATGTCTTCTTTCTAAAAGCAACCTCCAAATCCGCATCACAGAATTGACCAACCGAGAAAAGATTGTGATTGAGCCCTTCGACGTAGTAAGCCCTTTTGATAGTGATATTCCCCTGAACCGAGTCTCCATATCCTAGGATCGGTGCAAATTGATCACTTCCGAATCGGACCGTACCCAGGAACTTCTCCACGAAGTTAATTAGAAGCTTGAGATTCCCCGTCATGTGCTTCGTGCATCCGGAGTCCAGTATGAAGAGATCTATTTCGATCACCTGCAGAAGAATTAGAACACAATGGAGCATTTGCTAAATTGGATTCCATGTTAGTTGTGATTTCCGATTCATTAGTTTCCCTAGTTTCATCACTTAGAGGCACACTAACGCTCGTAGTCATATTTTCTGTCCTAACCTTAGGCATCCATTTATATCCTGGAGGACATTGATTAGCAAACCACCATTTCCAAGGCTTGCTAGCAGACTCATATAATTCCCTAATTCTGCTTCGAGGGTTCTTAGTGGTGGATTCTGATGCAATACTTTTCTTAGGGGGGGTTGCACCAGAATGGTTCACTTTGCGTTTGGGTTTTCTAGCACTAATAGGCATCACAGTTTGCTTCTTAGTTCTAGTTTCTACGCCTTTGACATTATTCGAAACACACATAGCATGATTATCATTAGCACACTTTCCACATTTCACACAAACAAACTTAACTTTCATAGCATTCAAAGTCCAATCATTCAAATCGTCATTACACGCGATTACAGACGTTTTATTCTTAGAAAAATTGAAAATCCTAGGGTGGTCTTCTACTTCCTTCATCTTCCCTTGACTTTTGTTTCGCCAGACCTTTTCATTCATGTGAGTGCTCTTAAGCTGGGGCCGGCTAACACTAGCAGTGGGGACTACTCCTGTAGTAAAAGACACACGTCTATTAGTGTTTCTAGAAGTCTGAGGTGATTGACTTTCTTTGTTTTGTGTGGGTTTAGTGGCCAATCTATACATCCCTGGTTTAACCACATTTGTGTTCTTAATGCTTTGTGAACGAATATGGCAAGATTGACTTCGGGAATTGCTTCAGCGTTAACGTTATGAACATTCGGGTTCTCCATGACAATCTCCATCGAATTAATATCTCGAATTAGAAAATAAAATTTATAATTAAATAAATGAAATATGACTTGTAATTTATAAGTACAATTAATCCAAATTTACAACATATACATATTTCACATATATATATATATATATATATATATATATATATATATATATATATATATATATATATAAATATTCTCTTTCTGGTCCCATCGGTAATTTGGAGATTTCGTTTACGATAGTTATAGTTAAAAGATTTCAAAAGAAAATTATTTTGAAAATCTTTTCGTTCTCTATAACTTAAGCTCTCTGATACCAATCTGTAACACCCCCAATTTCGGGTCATATGCGGAAGCTCATATGGGGTGCTACTTCATAATATAACAACTCAAGCAATAGAAAACGATTCAAAAGAATCGTTTTTAAATATTATCATTCAAGTTTAACAAAAGTTAATAAGTAATTCATAAAATGGTCCCAAATATAAGTTCACAAAAGATTACAAATTTTCCCACTTAAAAGATAATGAATGATTTTTCCACAAAATAGTGAGTCTTTTGCAACTTTATTTTTCGCAAGCATCCGAATCCCTCTTTCGCCATTACCTTCAAGGACCTGAGATAAAACATGCTAAATTTGTCAACAAAAGTTGAGTGAATCTATAGAGTTTAATATAAACCATACCGAACACAAGTATATTTTAAAACCATCAACCATAACCATGTGGATCAAACAAAGTTACTAAGATTTATTATAAGTATCATGACATTGAAACGTTACCATAATATTTGCCCACTATACACCTCGCTAAGTTCATTTTATACTCTCACACATATATCCCATAATTAGGCCTCAAAGTGCCTCAACGATAGCTAGTCGTCATAGGACGGGAGGAGGTCGGTCCTCCCGAATAGTACTATTCCATGTATAAGCGCCTACCATTACTCGGTAGCTAACAATTCATGATATATATTGGGACTTTCATTCAGCGAATAAGCAACTTATAATAATCAAGGCATCTATATCGGGTCCCTTGTGTTCTATTTTTAAAACAAGCATGTTATCTCCCTCGCGGGGTTTATAAAATCATCTTTAAGAATTTAGAAGCGAGGCTATAGACTCACCTTAGTGCGATACAACGGATGAACGAACCGGACTATAGAGAAATGAAAAAGTTATCCCAAGGACTATCCGCGACCTTCAAACGTGATCACGACATTAAATACGTGTTTTATGAATACGTAAAACTATGATGCACAAAAGTTCCATATGATGCAATACATAAGCTACATTGCCCCATTAAATAAGCTAAGGTGTAACCATATCCAATATAGTTTACAACCTGAATTTACATCCCAATTTATAATTCTAAATCCCCATTCAATCATTTTCTTTAGTTTGCACAACAAAACACTACAAGTTTAAGATAACTCTAGACGTAAAAGTCATAAAAGCATTCCCGACAAGGCTGACTTGGGGAGGGCATATCTCCCAAACCATAAAGCCATTGACCTTGTGGTTTTTACCACTGGAAAGGTCTTGAAATCTAGTTTCTATAACAATTAGCTAATCAACCTGAAGGTTTATTCATTTTTCTAAATGTTCAAAATACCAACAGTGAGCAAGTTTAAAGTTTGGTGAAAAACTGTTTTAGTCCACCTTCATGGGAGTGGTTCTCCCAAACCATGAAGGCTATAAACATGAGGTTTTCTCCTCTGGAAAGCCTCATGAATCTAGTTTTCAAAATGTACAACCAATCATTTTTATTCATTACCAAACCACAGCAACCTAGTTTTTAATAATAAGTGGTCAAATCAGATTTTTCATCCCAAAGTTTACTCTACCCGTTTTGACCATAAATCACAATCCGTGATAGTAATAGACGCAAGGTCAGCGACAATGTTTAAGTTATGATGTCCACTAAATTTACAATTTTTAAAAAGTATACTTTATAGTTAAAAAATATGAACTAAAAGTCCGTTCAAAACTGTTGGTCCAGAATTTAGTCTTCATCGTATTTTGGCTATATCTTGCTCAATATTTGGATTCATTAGGTGATTTTGCCGCCAAAATCACCACAAAACATTTGTCTACAGGTCTAGGGTGAAAAATCAATATGGTCACTTTTATGATTTTCTGGAAAACCCACTGTTCACAGCCCACGAATTTTATAAATTTTCTTTCTTGTTTTTAGCTAGTTATCCATATATTTAATCAAGATTTATGCATGCATCAAGTTTATAATTTCTTGATAAAACAAATTTTTAATGCATATTTATATACATATATATATATATATATATATATATATATATATATATATATATATATATATATATATATATATATATATATATATATATATATATATATATATATATATATATATATATATATATATATATATATATATATATATATATATATATATATATATATATATATATATATATATATATATATATATATATATATATAGGGGCACGCTATATGCAGAACCACATTTTCAGTACAGAACTTACAGAACCTCTTTAAACCAATCAGAATTTAGTATTGTAGCAATATAACTTTTTTAATCAAAAGGTTATATTAGGAAAAACACATTTTGATTATGGTTTTTTTATTTTTTTATTTAAAAAACGTTTTTATTAGACCCCTTAATTTTAGGAATATATTTTTTGTTTTAACTTTTTTTCCTAAGATACAAGTTTTACAAAAAGTTAGGTGCATACGTATTCTTTTTACAATTGAAATTCGCATATGTCTTTTGTGTACGCTTGTGGTGCCATGAGACTTGTTTTTAATTTACTTAAAATGGAAATCACATACATGTTTTTTCGGTACATTATCTTTAAAATTTAATAGCAATAAACATAAACACATACATGTAATTTTTAAATTTATAAAAAGCCAAAACCTAAATACAATACACAAGATTTGATATCAAATGGAATAGAAGTCAATTATAAATGTGCAATGTTAATTTTAGATGTGTAATAAATTCAGAAACATGTGTGCACTCTTCGAAGAACATGTGTGTACACTTTGAGAACATGTATGCACGCTTCGAAAACATGTATGTACGCTTCAAAAACATGTATTTACAGCTTCAAGAACATATATGTACGGCTTTAAATATATGTACGGCTTTAAAAACATGCATGTGCGAGTTCGAGTCTATTTTTGCATGCCATCTAATGTCAAAAGTGAGCTTGCTAATCTTTCATCATACACCGTCATTCTTTTGATCGAGCCATCTCTCCAAAGCAAATCTATAACAACAAACAAACTAGTCATATCAAGTTATACCATGTTAAATTAATTATAAACGAGTTGATAAAATATGTTGCACCTTTAAGTTACACTTACTATTATACTTAACTTATACGTAAAAGTAATATTTTACATCTAGAAATGATAGATGTAGATAACATAAAATATTAAACACATAGTAAATGTCCATTCTTGATACACGGACACCAAGTTCAAAATGTTTGATACAAGCATGACCAACTGGATAAAATAAAATCATTTCATAAACGAAGTTCAAAACTGAAAATCATATACTCCATAATTAATACGATCAAAACCATTGTTTCCTTCCTTCCAATTTAATATTGTTTTGAGTAGGGATGAACATTTCGACCCGAATCCCGAATTGATCCCGAATTGTTTCCGGAACCGTACCGATTCTCGATACCTGAATCTCATTCGGTACGGTACATGGACTACGAAATAAGCTGAAAAAAAATCGAGACCACTAATTCGGGACGGGACCGGTATCAAATCGGGAAATTCTCGAAAAAGAACGGAAAAATCCCGATTTCCCGATACCGGTACCATAAATTTATGCTCAGGAAATAATCCGTACCACTAATTTGGGACGGGTTCGGGACGGGACCGGTACGGTGCTCGTCCCCAGTTTTGAGCAAAATAAAATTACTAAAGTTTTACATTTCAACTTTTTTATTTACTAGACCAGATAATATAGTACTATCGACTTATACCAGATTGTCCCATATTATTCAAGTAGTAATCCGAGTTGATACTCTAAGAAACAAAAACTCCAACATTTATATAATAATTAAACAAAACAATTAAACCCACAATTGTTCCATAACCATATTTACACCATTTTAGCGTCAACTCTTAAAAAAATAATTATGCACACACGTAGTGTCAAATATTAAAAAAATGATAGTGACACTCACCAGATCTATACGTATTTACACCATTTTGAGTAATTTTGTTTTGGAGGAGCAATCCAAAAAATAAGAATAAGATCCACCATCAGAGGCGATAGCACCAAATAGAACCATGATCTCAGCCAATCGTAAAGGCGTAAACATCATAAAAATCGTGTTTTAAAGACTTTTAGGTTCAAGTCTATGACGGTTTAAGGGTGGTCTCTTTCTGAGTGAGATAAAAGACGTAGAAATGGAGAGGTTTTTGTTGATCTACAAATGGATCTATAACGGTTTTCGTGGGTGTTAGATGTTTTCTTATATCAAATGCAGATGTTTATGTTGGAATTTTTTATGGTGGCAGATAAAGATCATTAGTGTTTGAGAGAGATCTGTAGAAAGATATACGGTGGTTTTTTATGTGATTAAGGTTTACAAGAAAATTAATGTAAAATATATTCTAGTCCCTCTAAAAGATAAATATAAAATACCAAAACTATCCTTTTTGCTTTTTGATTAATTAAAACCAGGTATACCATCTTTTAATTAATTACAATTTTAGCACATTTAATCTTATCCATTAATCAAACTCATCTAATGGACTAGATTCATTTAAATTGGTTCTGTAAGTTCTGTACCTAAAAAGTGGTTCTGTATTTAGCACTCCACTATATATATATATATATATATATATATATATATATATATATATATTCATATGAAATTAAAAGAAATCCAAGTATGATAGGTTTTATATTATACCTTTAAAAATGAAGACTAGTTGGTTAGGTCAACCAACAACCAAAAAGGATTGAAATCTTCAACCCAATATAGCTTCTTCACTCTAAACCACCACTAAAAACCTCCTATATATGAAGTGATTCTTGATTTTCAAAGTATCCTCCAACTTCAGCCCCAATAATAAGCAAAAACAAGCTTAAACACCTTTTTAAGTGTTTCCATATGCACACAAACACACTAGGTAGTCATATTCACTAGTGTACTTATGTATTTAATCTTCAAAAGGTTTATAAATTTGGTTTTTGTTGCTATTTTGAGCAGCCACAAAGAAGGCCAAGAGAGAGTTTTTAGTAAATTTTTACTTGTGTTAAAAGTGTGTGTGTGAGGAGGTTATAGAAAAATGGAGTATAAACATTAACTAGCCAACCAAATGACCAATCCAACAAGGGTTTTGTGCCCTTGTTTGGTCCGCCCCAATGGGGGTTTAGATTATTGATAATATGTTTTTTTTTGTTTATTTTGTATGTATAATGTTGGGCTTAATTGTGCTAAAATCCTCGAGTTGCGGGACGGCCTAAAAACGTAAATTTTTCCCGTAAACGTAAAAATAGTCCCGGAATATGAAAAATGAAACAAATATTATGAAATTACTTCTATGGCATTCTAATGATATTATATTGATGCCTAAATTTGAATTCTTCCGGTTCGTCTTGAATTATGCGTTTACGCACTAGGGTTCCCTTTTTCTCGCAAATTTCAAGTAAATTCTTCAAAATGAAAATTATAACTTATAAAAATATAAATCGAGAATAAATAATGACCTGAAATTTACAGATTGTCACATTTGGTGTCTCTCTGTCTGTTCATTAAACACGCCCTAACATACACATATCCTCACCTCGCCTCATATTCCTCTCTCTCTCTCCTGGTTAATAACTTTACCCAAATTCACACAAGTATGATCAACAACCTTAATCCGATTTACATAGATCAAAAGATGTGTTCCTACTCGTCTATAAATTGCTAGACATGGGTTTTATCCTCATATCATTCTCTTAATCCGATTCATATGGCGTTCTAGGACGTTTTTCTTGATGGATTCGATGATGAATCATCATAAAGATAAGTTTGTTTTCTCTTTATTTAAAAGAAACATTTTTTGTGTATACTTGTTCATAACTTCGAACATAACAAAGTTTTTTATTTGTTTAAATCACAAGATTTATTCATTTATCAAAAGGGTTTGCTCGGATCTAACTAAATTAGGTTTAGGGTTTCAAATTAATTGGGGGTTTCGATATATCTAGTGTTTAATTACAAGTAATTAATGTTTATGTCCATAAAATCTTGTTAATTATATCATATGGTCCTATTTACGAAATTAGGGTTTCACACTAATTGGGGGTTTGTTTATTACTCGGTTTTAAATCTAATTAACTAATCAATTTGTGTTTAGATTAGGTTATATTAGTGTTTAAATCAATTTATTAAAAGTTAGGGTTTGACAAATTTATGAGTTTTCGTATGCGTGGTCTAATTAGTGTTTAAATGATGTTTCTAAAAAAGGAATGAATATTAATTTCATGCTCTTGGTTGTTACTTGTTGACTTAGGGTTTTGGCTGATTGGTTCTCATAGTATTCAGTTGTTTTATTAACCTCCAATTGCTATCATTGTTATGTTAATACTGTTTTTCACTAATGTTACTAATGGAAGTGGATTCGAAAGGGGATCGGTTATGAATTCGAGTCCTATACTATGTTTATTAGAATGGCTCCAAACTTGTAACCATCTTATTCATGTTTTGTAGGTGATTGTCAAGCAACAACTACTATGATGCATAAGGAATGTATGAAAGTAAAGATTAGTGAATGAAGACTCACAACAATGAGAAGTTTCAGCCTGTGGTTTCGGACAGGGGGTGAAGTGTGGCTCGGCTGGGATTGGTGCTCCACTGATGGTTCAAGACTTTTGTTCCAACGCTTTATTACTTAGATTTGATATTGTGTGCTTTGTCTTTGTGTTCAAAGTTTGTGAAATCTGGCCATATTTATCCTAGTACATTCGGTATAGGGTTAAGTCCCATCCGAAAATGGCACTCTTGTGATACACCTATTTGTGGCAATCTCGGCCTGTGTGTTGGCCTCATGTGGTGAGTGGGTTGTATAATATAGTTTCCAGGTTTTGGGGTTCTGGGAGTTGACTTGGTTGACTATTTTGAAATCCCCAGGTTTTTCTTTATGGAAATATAGACATTCAAGTTTGCTTTTTATCATTTGTATTGTACCCACCAAATGTATATGCGGCTCAGTAAGAGTTTAAATGTACAAGTTTCGGCCCAACATGACACATTATAAAAACTTGTTACGAAATGATAGAACTTAGATAACATACGACTCGACGTAGCTATATGAACACATTGAACGCAATAGACTCGATAGCATGACAAATGTAAACACGTATTCTCGATAATTTGGTATGTAGTAATAAACCGACACAAACCGTTAGTACATCTCATCGTCGTACATAAACACATTCAATGATTATAATAGAGCACGTCATTACACAAATAAGACGTGGAAATTTCAAGTTGTTACATTCGCTCTCCCTAAAGAGGGCTTTGTCCGCAAAGCAAAACAAACGATACATTTTAAGTCGACACCACATTAGTAAACAAGTGAGGGTACTTTGCTTTAAATTGGTCCTCACGTTCCCAAGTAAATTCGGGTCCTCGGCGTGCATTGCAACGCACTTTAACAATAGGTATACGGCTTTGTTTGAGTCGTTTGACTTCTCGTTCCATAATTTCGATGGGTTCCTCAACGAACATGAGTTTGTCGTTGAGTTGGATTTCGTCCATTGGTATAACAAGCGTTTCGTCGGATAAGCATTTCTTTAGGTTGTAAATGTGAAACACATTATGCACGCGATTAAGTTCTTGAGGTAAATCCAAACGATAGGCAACGTCAACAACGCGTTGAATAATTTCGAAAGGTCCAATATATCTAGGGTTTATCTTTCCTCGTTTGCCAAAACGGATTACACCTTTCTATGGTGCGACTTTCAACATTACTCTGTCTCCGACATTAAATTCCAAAGGCTTTCGTCTTTTGTCGGCATAACACTTTTGTCGATCACGAGCCGCTTGCATACGACTCTTGATTTGTACGATTTTCTCTGTTGTTTCGTGAATAATTTCCGGACCGGTAAGTTGTGCATCACCAACTTCCGCCCAACAAACGGGTGAACGACACTTTCGACCGTAAGGCGCTTTAAACGGTGCCGCTTTAATGCTAGTGTGGTAACTATTGTTGTACAAAAATTCTACTAACGGTAAGTGTCGATCCCATCCGTTTCCAAAGTCGATTACGCATGCGCGAAGCATATCTTCTAACGTTTGGATGGTTCTTTCGCTTTGGCCATCCGTTTGAGGACGATAAGCCATACTCATGTCCAATTGCGTTCCCAACGCTTCTTGGAGAGATTGCCAAAATCTTGAGCAATATCGACCGTCTCGGTCCAATATGATCGATATTGGTACGCCGTGCTTATTGATATGAGCAAAAACGCATATCAATTAATCAACAAATCACCCTAAAACACAAGGAAAATACCTAACTTTTGTGCTATAAAGCGGAATTATGTGGTATGTTTTGTGTTTGTGAATAAATAGGTAAGAAGGATACATTTTCAAGCAAACAAGAAGAAAATCAAGCTTATTTGGATGAAAAAGACAAAGAAGGATCAAAGATGACAAGACTTTGAAGATAAGGGACCTATCTTGACAACACTCCAAAGTTGAAGGATCAAAAGTGTAAATATGCCAAAGTCAAGATGAAAGTCAAACATGGTCAACTCTTCAGTCAATCAAGTCAAAGGGTCAAACTTATCAAGAATGCAAGTGGAAGGACCATTTATGCCAAAGAAATGAAGTTCCTAGCTCAATTGTACAATCTGCCATACTTAAGGGACTTAATTTGCCACTTTTCAAAGTAAAAACAAGTTTAATCCGTGTAAAATGATTCCAACCAATGAGAAGGCAAGAAACAAGTCACATGGATTGCCACATGAGACGCCACCTCATCATTGCAATAACTGCGCCGCCAAGCAATTTATTAATTCACACTATCCAAAATCAGCCAATAGAAATGCGCCATGCAATAATTCATTTATCCACTTTCAGATAGCGATCCGTGTGACCATATTCCATCCAACCAGGGTATGCCACGTGGCCCTTTCTTCTTTAACGCAACCCAGAACCATTTTTGAGCTACACTTAATTTCAGAAGGAGTTATCTACATGAAAGTTGATCTTTTTTTAGAGAGGAACACATTGGATACAACCAATTAAGCTCAAACTTAAGAATCAAAAATCTCTAATTCTTGAAGAACATGAGGATGAACATTTAGCAGCTTAGTGATACGTGGCAAAAATCAAATGGTGGTAACACGTCATCAACTCCAAAACTTCCTCACATTTTATCTATAAATAGGATTGTATTCTCTCATTTTCACAAGTAGTTAATGTGTGAAATTTTCACACACATCTCCATTTTCTTTCATTCCTAGTTCTAGTTAGTTAGCTCAACAAACTCAAGAGTCTGACAAGCTCTTGAGTTAGTTAGCTTAGTTGTAACTACTTTACCCGTTTTGTAACAAACTCCCTTCTTAAATCAATAAAATCCTACTTTCATCTCCTTCATCTACTGTTCATACCTGCAATTCTGTTATCCTTGTGTTGATGTTAGCTTCTTATGATCATAATTGATCAAAATTAGCTAAGTTTGAAGATTTGAAGCTGTTTAGATCCTGTCCTGTTCATCCAGTACCAGTCTTGTAGATTTTGGAGTTTTCTAGTTCAACAATAGTGATGATAATATTTGTAGCTGGTTGAGTAGATAGTTGATAGTGTTAAGGTGGTGGTTAACACTATCTAGGTGGCTCAGCACCAACCTACTCCATCAGAGGAGGCTTATGCTTCAAGGTTTTGAGTTTCTACATTTTTGTTCCACTAAACAGTATTGCCTGCTCAATTCCTAGCTAAATCTTGTTTGTTTGCATGATCAAGTGTGTTTAGTTAATATTTGAATTGATTTTGGTGATTGAGTAGCTTAAGTGTAGTTTAATTCTTGATCATTAGCTTAATATTTGTTCTTATTATCAGTATATCAGTCATTTTAGCTTACTAGTTCATTTTGAGTTCTAGCTTGTTTAACTGTTTGTTTTTGGTTCAATTGCACTTCATTCTAGTTGTTAAACTTAGTCTGATATTCCATTTTAACCAGTTTAGCCAATTGCTTTAAATCCTTTCAGAAAAGTTGTTATAATTCAGTTAAGTGTTGTTTGGTATAAGCTGACAATTTGAGTTCAAGTGTTGGTAATTGGTAGATTCTTGATCATTTTCAGTCATTAAGTCATTTTAAACAAAGTTTAGTAGTTCTCAAGTCAAGATTTTAGTCAAAAAGGCAATTGGCAACAAAAAAAAGTATGGGTCAGTTTTCAGCTTAGAATTTTAGAAAAAGTTCTTGATTTCAATCACTTGGAATTTCTTTGTTCTTGGATGAATTTGTTCCAAACCAGTTCTAATCTTTCACTTAACATCTGAACTTTAAGGTCTAGCAAGGAAATTACACAGTTTTCTGTAACAAGGAAGAAATAAGCAGATCATTAAGTTGATGAGATGATGCAAGTTTCTGTAATTTTGTGCTCAACGGATTTCTCAAACTAGCATTTCTACTTCAGAAACCTCCCAATTTTCTTTCACATTTGCATTTAGAAAGTGTTCCTGAAGAGATCTGGAAATTTTCAGCTTTTCCAAAAAGTTGGTCAACGCTGGTCAAATAAGCTTGATTTAGGTTATTTCCATTTTCCATATTCATTACTGGACCATTTCCAATTTTAAAAGACATTCCCTGCTTCTTATGGCTTGATTAACAAGTTTTGACAAGAAAATCTGATTGTGCACGTTTAGCTTATCAGATAACTTAATTGTGGCTTATTAGGATTAGATTATTTGAGTTTCACTTGATTTCAGATTTAATCCTTCTACAAGCCTAGGGAAAATCAAGTTTTAAGCCTTTTTCAAGTTACTAGAGCTTATTTGGTCCATTAGATTGCTTATACGAGCTTATTGAACATCTTTGCCCGTTTTTGATAATATTTCACATTTAATTGCATTTTGGTCCCTCAAGTGTGTAACTGTTTTCATTAAGGGGTAAACTTGCACTAATCTAGTGTTTGCACTTATTAAGTCCTTTCATTTTCAAAACTTCACATTTTTTCAGTTAGGCAGTTTTCAAATTAGTTACATTTTGGTTATTAGTTTGTTACATTTGCATAGTTAGTCCTTGTAGTTAATTGAATTTACATTTCAAGCACATTAGTTTCAATATTTTACATTTTTAGCACTTAAATTTCATAGTTTTACATTTTTGTCTTTATTTGAATAGTAATTTGGTAATTGACTAATTGTTTTACGGTTACGTAGTTAATATTTTTCAACTTTTTACTTGATTGATCAAATGGCGCCGCTGCCGGTTCTTTGACTTTACGAGAGACTATCGATTGACGGTTTTCATTGGCTTTTGGGATCCGTTCACCTAGTGAACGTTATTTTTACGTATCATAAATCAAAAACAATAAAAAAATCAAAAATATAAAATTATATAAAATCTAAAAAATAACAAAACAATTCTTTTTCTAAAGAATTGACCAAACAAATAAAAAAAATACAAAAAGCAATCTTTTTCCAAAGAGATTGCACCCAAAAATATATATTATTGGATTCTCTCGGTTTTTATGTACATATAGTATTTTCTCTAAAAAACCCATAAATACAAAAATATTTTCCATATATCATTATAAGTAAATACGTATACGTATAAGAACAACCAACACACATATTCTCCATAAGTATTGCCAAGGCAATACACCATGTTGAGGGGCGTTCCGGTCCTTGACACGCGTATCGATCAAACAAAATAAAGCAAGAATAGATAAATACTTCCAATAAGCAACAATTCGAAGAATACAAACAATTAAGTGAATAGAAAGGCGATATGCTATAAAATGCCATCTAAGGGTCAATAGGTACTTAAGTGATTCGCGCCACCTAACCCCCCGTTCACTTGTGAGTATTCTAAGAAGGAAGACTTCATTGGGGGTCTTGCACCCAAGTAGTACATACGTATATTATTATTTTCTTATGGATATTTCATATTGAAACTCGAAGAGGATAATCCTTTTCTCTTCAAAGTCACACGAGAGCTTCTCTCTCATTCCTCGTATTGAGTTGAATGCTCACTCACGGGCGTGCACAAATACCGATTGGTGTACAACCGCTTCCTCCGAAAAGGAAGAAAAAGAGAAAGAGTAGGAACACCACCGTCCATCAAGTCGATCTCGAGAATCGTGCTTTGATTCATCCACAACAAGAAGCCATGGCCGGATTTGATACTCGATCTTTGATGGAGCAATTGCAATCCAATATGCACGGATATGCCGAGGCTATCAAGATACCCAATATTCCCGCAAACACATTTGAGCTAAAAACATCCATGATTAACTTGGTTTCAAACACACCTTTTTATGGGAACAAGAATGATAATCCTCATGATCACCTTAAGAGATTTCTTGCTCTTTGCAACACCATTAAGTACAATGGAGTTCCCCATGATGCCATTAAGTTGATATTGGTGCAATTTTCACTAGAGTGTCCGGCTAAGCATTGGTTAGATACACAACCACCCGAGAGCATTACCACATGTGATGGTTTCACTAAGAAGTTTTTGAACAAGTTTTTCCCCCATCTAAGACCACGACTTTGTGGAACTTAATTATAGGCTTCCAACAAAAACCTAGTCAAACATTTAGTGATGCTTGGGAGGAGTGTCGAGAGTTATTGAGGAGATGCCCTAACCATGGATTGGATGAAGTTCACCAATCAATACTTTCTACAATGGCCTTAAACCTCATCACCAAGACTCACTCAATGCTTCCGTGGGAGGAAATATTCTTCTTAAATCCATTCAAGAGGCTTGGGATATTATTGAGACCAAAGGAATGGTACAAACAAACACTCAATTTGTAGAAAGGGTTCATGTTATCCAAAACAATTCTCAAACACCTTGTGATAACCAATTCCTCAAGAGTCACCAAGAGATACTTCAAAAGATATATAGGGATCATGAGATGAGTTTTAAGGCACATCAAGAATTGATCCAAGCTATTAAGAGCCTTTCATTGAACAATTCCCCAGATGATGTGCATGCTATTACCCTTTCATGTGAGACTTGTGGAGGTCCTAATTCCTATCAACAATGTGATAAGGTGCAAGGTTATCAAGGGGAGTGTTATGCTTATCAAGAGGAACACCGTGAACATTTCAAGCCAAACATGAATCCCAACCACCTTTCTTACAAGTCTCAAAATTACCTAACTCCACCGGGATTCCCACCACAACCACCCACCCAACATCAACAAAATTCCCTTCAATTGTTACAAAGGAACCAAGGTTCAAGACCACAATACCAAGGGAGTAACTACAAGGCACCTAACAACTTTTAAAATCAAGGAAATAACTTTTATCCACCAAATCAAGGTTTTAATCCACCATTCCCTCAAATCCCAAATCAAGGATACCCTCAACTTCAAAATCAAGGATATGGGCTACAAGAGACTCATGAGTGTGTTGAGAGGAGAATTCGTGAAACTGAGAAAAGAATGAATGACCAAATGAAACGTATATCGGAGAAACAAACTAATAGGCTTTTGATAGCATTTAATCAAAGACAGCAAGGGGCTTTACCATCCAACACACAAACAAACCCAAGGGAAAATGTCAATGCTATCACAACAAGAAGTGGAAAGAAAAAACATGATCCTTCACCACCCAAACCTACTTTGGTAGAGCCTACTATGATTCCTTCTTGTGATAAGCCTTCTACATCTAGTTCACCATCTTCAAGTTCTCCTATTTCTCCCACTTCCACACCTACTCATGAACAAATCAATAAGGAAAATCCTTCATCAACCACTCAAACACAATCAAAACCAAGTCTCCCTTATCCATCAAAATTGAGAAAGGAAAAGCTTAAGAACAAGGATGACATACAAGTCTCAAACTTTTTGAGGATGTTCAAGCAACTTAACATAAATATCTCCTTTGGGGAAGCTTTAGCCAATATGCCTAAGTTTGCTAAGATGATCAAGGACTTACTTTCTAACAAGGAGAGATTGGTGGATTTGCCTAATGCTTCCTTGAATGAAAATTTCTCCGTGGTTTTGCTTAAGAAGTTGCCTACTAAGCTTGGAGATCCAGGGAGGTTTTTGATTCCTTGCAATTACCCAGGGGTAGAAAATTGCATGGCTTTAGCGGATTTAGGAGCAAGCATAAATCTCATGCCATTATCGGTTTGGAAGAAAATTTCACTTCCCGAGCTAACTCCTACTAAGATGACTCTTGAGTTGACCAACCGTACTATAGCTTATCCGGTGGGAATTGCGGAGGATGTTTTTGTTGGGGTTGAAAGATTTACCTTTCCCACGGATTTTGTGGTGGTTGATTATGATATGGATCCTAGAGTGCCTTTGATTGTTGGTAGGCCATTTTTGAGAATGGGTCGAACTCTAATAGATGTGGCGGAAGGTGAACTTACAATGAGGGTAGGAGATGAGAGAGTTGTGTTTAACATGGGAAAGTTGTCTAAGAAATCTAATGAGCCCGAAGCGGTGAAACACATTGATGTTGTGAATGAGGAGGAAACTCATGATGATATCCTTGATGACGTTTGTGAAGAATAATTTTATGAAGCTTGCTCAAGTGGAGATTATGAATTTACCTCATGTTAAGACTATTGCTTCCATTACTTCATCATTGGATTTTCATGATGAAGAATCTCCTCTTTGTGATTCACCAACATATGATGACTATAGTGATGATCAGATTTCTACTTGTGACTCTCCATTTGTTGATGATCATACTTCCTTGAGTTTTGAGGAATCACCAATCTTTGATAGCCCAATCTATGATGTTTATAGTGATGAGGAGGATTCTATCATGGATGAGAGTGATGAGTTTTTAGCAGAGGATATATCTTTTGAGTACACTCTTGGTTATCTTGATGAGGAGGGGGACATACTATATCTAGAATCTCTATTGCATGAAGATCCTTTACATACTTCCTTGTCCACCTCAACTCTTCCATGTGAAAAAGGAAAACAAGCCATGATGGTTCCTTCTAAGAGCTTATTGTTATCCATTACTCCACACCTTTTCTCTCACCATGTGACCTACAAGGGAGAGTCTTCTAAGGCAACCAACACTTGTTGTTTTCCCATCAAGGAACAAATTTTTGATCCTGGCATAGAGCTTGCTAAACCATCTCAGTATCCGCCTGATGCAACAAAAGGAAAACTTGTGAAAGATTTGAGAGCATCAACTTATTACCGTTTGGAGAACATATGGGAAACCATTTTGGAGAATCACACCTCACTTTTTCACCATTTCTTGGGAATTTAGTTGTGGATTTGTGTTATAAGTGGGATGGTAATTATATATTTGATCCTGGGGGATATTTATGGAGTTTTGATCATTGAAAACTTGTTTTACCTCATCATGGAGATTTTTCTTAAAAAGGGGCAAAACCTTCTTCTCCATGATAGGTTTTAAACACTTTTAAGTGTGGGATGAGTCGAGCTAGAGACTCCTTAAATCAAGCTTGAATAACTAGGTTTAGAGTTGTTAGATATAGAGTGTTGTAGGTTAGAAATAAGGATAGCAATTTGTTGAGGAGTGTTGGGGTAGACCTTCTTTTGTCTTCATGATGTTTGTAGGGTTGCTCACATTTCATGCATTGGAGCTTATGGAGGAGGCCCTTGTATCCGGTTAACTTCGTTACTATTGTGATCTTTCATAGACACCTTGTGCTTTAAAAAATGAATTTACTATAGTTGATCTTTCCTTAACTTGGGTTAAGCAAAGTCTATACATTGTAATAAGTGTAGGGGAAGTTTTTATACTTCCATGCTCTTAAACATTGAGGACAATGTTTAGCTTAAGTGTAGGGGGGTCTTCTATCAAAGTGACCTTACCTATAACTTGTCATTGACCTTCATGATAACTTGGAAATTAATTTTTCAAACATACTTCAAAATTTTGATCTACTTTGGCCACCAAAAATATGCATTCATAATTTTTGCATTAATCATTTTTCTTTTGCATAACACATTTTCATTGTATATATTTCTTCTTTTACTTTTCATTAAAAACATATAAAAAGGAAAAATATAATAAGGACATGGTTTAACAAATTTAGACTTCTTTGACATATTAGGCCCACCATGGATATTTTGACTCAACCCGAGTTTGCTATTCTAAGCTTACTCTAGCTAGTATCCTTAACCATGTAGTCCTACATTGGTTTATTAGGCTAAGCATCCACCACTCTCATTATTTGAGATTTTAAATTTGTGAAGAATGGGAAATGATAGAGTTGAAGCAAGTATAAAAGGGCTAGATAAACTTCATGATAATTACTTGTGGCTAAACCCTTCTCTTCTTACCTCTATTTTCTTTTCATGTATATATGTTAATAAATAATCAAGAACGGCTTTAATCGGTTTGTAATCTCTTATGCATTTTTGTCTAATCATTCATGGTTGGTATAAGTACGTCTTAAGATTCTAAGTTATAACGTTTTATGTGTACTAGACTTATGTCATGCTTAATACTTAGCGGGTGTTTTTTCTTTTATTCTTTTCAACTTTCTTTGTGAGGAATAAAGAAAAATAAGAGCGGCCTACAAAAAAATTGAGTGGCTAAAGAAAAAAAAAGAAAAAAAAATAAAATAATACAAGACTCCCAAGAGGGGCAGTGAAGTGTTAATTATAGTAACTATTAGATTCCAATATTACCTTGACGGGTTGCGGGGATTTAATAGTTGCTCCAATCCAATATTACCTTGACGGGTTGCGGGGTTGAAGATCCAAAGTCTCAAAAAGATGGCGGATGTAAATTATTGCGTGAGTTTTGTTTTTCTTTCCTTAGCGAGTATGTAACTACTTATTAATGCATGACTTGAGGATTTTACACATAAGGCGAATGACTTATTACTCTTGAAACTGACTTATATTAATTGTGAGCGGTTTTTCAAGTAATGGATGAGAGGATTACTTAGGATTAAAACCGTGCTTCCTTATTTTTAGATTTTACATTTCTTATACTTCACGCTTTAAATAATGACAAATTTGCCCAAAAGCAATTTGCTCAAATAATAACCGGTTCCACATTTAATTGTCATGAATAAGTTGATGCACTTTTTACTTGTAAATGCAATGATCCCATTTTTAAGCTTGGTATGGGGAAAGTGAAACTTGAGGGTGATAAGTATCGATGGTACCAAAGCCCTAATCTAAGTCATTGATTTCTTTATGAGTTATTTCCATCAAAACCATTTCAATAAAAATCCAAAAAGATATAAGTAGAATTGTTTCTTTTGCAT
The DNA here is from genome assembly GCA_025667525.1 of Glebionis coronaria. Taxonomy (NCBI): domain Eukaryota; kingdom Viridiplantae; phylum Streptophyta; class Magnoliopsida; order Asterales; family Asteraceae; genus Glebionis; species Glebionis coronaria. Next base: position 459,939,567 of record CM046879.1, on the reverse strand, counting down.
TGCATTGCATTGTTCAAAATCAAAATCATGCATCATATAGTGTAGAGTAGTGTAGATGCATTCCATTTTGGCCAATGTGGATTAATTATGAGGAGAATGTAAATTTGTGCTTTAAAATATAGCATTGCATGAGGTCATGGCAATGTTCAAGTGTAGGGGATTTGATATGAGTAAAAACTCATATCAATTAATCAACAAATAACCCTAAAACACAAGGAAAATACCTAACTTTTGTGCTATAAAGCGGAATTATGTGGTATGTTTTGTGTTTGTGAATAAATAGGTAAGAAGGATATATTTTCAAGCAAACAAGAAGAAAATCAAGCTTATTTGGATGAAAACTATAAGAAGGATCAAAGATGACAAGACTTTGAAGATAAGGGACCTATCTTGACAACACTCCAAAGTTGAAGCATCAAAAGTGTAAATATGCCAAAGTCAAGATGAAAGTCAAACATGGTCAACTCTTTAGTCAATCAAGTCAAAGGGTCAAACTTATCAAGAATGCAAGTGGAAGGATCATTTATGCCAAAGAAATGAAGTTCCTAGCTCAATTGTATAATCTGTCGTACTTAAGGGACTTAATTTGCCACTTTTCAAAGTAAAAACAAGTTTAATCCGTGTGAAATGATTCCAACCAATGAGAAGGCAAGAAACAAGTCACACGGATTGCCACATGAGACGCCACCTCATCATTGCAATAACTGCGCCGCCAAGCAATTTATTAACTCCCACTATCCAAAATCAGCCAATAGAAATGCGCCATGCAATAATTCATTTATCCACTTTCAGATAGTGATCCGTGTGACCATATTCCATCCAACCAGGGCATGCCACGTGGCGCTTTCTTCTTCAACGCAACCCAGAACCATTTTTGAGCTACACTTAATTTCGGAAGGAGTTATCTACATGAAAGTTGATCGTTTTTTAGAGAGGAACACATTAGATACAACCAATTAAGCTCAAACTTAATGAATCAAAAATCTCCAATTCTTGAAGAACATGAGGATGAATATTTAGCAGCTTAGTAACACGTGGCAAAAATCAAATGGTGGGAACACGTCATCAACTCCAAAACTTCCTCACATTTTGTCTATAAATAGGATTGTATTCTCTCATTTTCACAAGTAGTTAATGTGTGAAATTTTCACACATCTCCATTTTCTCTCATTCCTAGTTCTAGTTAGTTAGCTCAACAAACTTAAGAGTCTGACAAGCTCTTAAGTTAGTTAGCTTAGTTGTAACTACTTTACCCGTTTTGTAACAAACTCCCTTCTTAAATCAATAAAACCCTACTTTCATCTCCTTCATCTACTGTTCATACCTGCAATTCTGTTATCCTTGTGTTGATGTTAGCTTCTTATGATCATAATTAATCATAATTAGCTAAGTGTGAAGATTTGAAGCTGTTTAGATCCTGTCATGTTCATCCAGTACCAGTCTTGTAAATTTTGGAGTTTTCTAGTTCAACAATGGTGATGATAATGTTTGTAGCTGGTTGAGTAGATAGTTGATAGTGTTAAGGTGGTGGTTAACACTATCTAGGTGGCTCAACGCCAACCTACTCCATCAGAGGAGGCTTATGCTTCAAGGTTTTGAGTTTCTACATTTTTGTTCCACTAAACAGTATTGCCTGCTCAATTCCTAGCTAAATCTTGTTTGTTTGCATGATCAAGTGTGTTTAGTTAATATTTGAATTGATTTTGGTGATTGAGTAGCTTAAGTGTAGTTTAATTCTTGATCATTAGCTTAATATTTTTTCTTATTATCAGTATATCAGTCATTTTAGCTTACTAGTTCATTTTGAGTTCTAGCTTGTTTAACTATTTGTTTTTGGTTCATTTACACTTCATTCTAGTTGTTAAACTTAGTTTGATATTTCATTTTAATTAGTTTAGCCAATTGCTTTAAATCCTTTCAAAAAAGTTGTTAGAATTCAGTTAAGTGTTGTTTGGTATAAGCTGACAATTTGAGTTCAAGTGTTGGTAATTGGTAGATTCTTGATCATTTTCAGTCATTAAGTCATTTTAAACAAAGTTTAGTAGTTCTCAAGTCAAGATATTAGTCAAAAAGGCAATTGGCAAAAAAAAGTATGGGTCAGTTTTCAGCTTATAATTTCAGAAAAAGTTCTTGATTTCAATCACTTGGCATTTCTTTGTTCTTGGATGAATTTGTTCTAAACCAGTACTAATCTTTCACTTAACATCTGAACTTTAAGGTCTAGCAAGGAAATTACACAGTTTTCTATAACAAGGAAGAAATAAGCAGATCATTAAGTTGAAGAGATGATGCAAGTTTTTGTAATTTTGTGATCAACTGATTTCTCAAACTAGCATTTCTACTTCAGAAACCTCCCAATTTTCTTTCACATTTGCATTTAGAAAGTGTTCCTGAAGAGATCTGTAAATTTTCAGCTTTTCCAAAAAGTTGGTCAACGCTGGTCAAATAAGCTTGATTTAGCTTATTTCCATTTTCCATATTCATTACTGGACCATTTTCAATTTTAAAAGACATTCCCTGCTTCTTATGGCTTGATTAACAAGTTTTGACAAGAAAATCTGATTGTGCACGTTTAGCTTATCAGATAGCTTAATTGTGGCTTATTAGGATTAGCTTATTTGAGTTTCACTTGATTTCAGATTTAATCCTTCTACAAGCATAGGGAAAATCAAGTTTTAAGCCTTTTGCAAGTTACTAGAGATTATTTGGTCCATTAGATTGCTTATACGAGCTTATTGAACATCTTTGCCCGTTTTTGATAATATTTCACATTTAATTGCATTTTGGTCCCTCAAGTGTGTAACTGTTTTCATTAAGGGGTAAACTTGCACTAATCTAGGGTTTGCACTTATTAAGTCCTTTCATATTCAAAACTTCACATTTTCAGTTAGGCAGTTTTCAAATTAGTTACATTTTGGTTATTAGTTTGTTACATTTGTATAGTTAGTCCTTGTAGTTAATTGAATTTACATTTCAAGCACATTAGTTTCAATATTTTACATTTTTAGCACTTAAATTTCATAGTTTTACATTTTTGTCTTTATTTGAATAGTAATTTGGTAATTGACTAATTGTTTTACGGTTACGTAGTTAATATTTTTCAACTTTTTACTTGATTGATCAATTAGACATAGAAAAGCCAAATAACCCTACCAACCAAAAACGATTATAAACCCGATTTTGTTAGGACTTTCAATTGGTTAAGAACTGAGAAAACGAACTTCAATTATACACAATTTTTCTTATCAACGATTTCTTTTAAGTATAATCGTGCCAATTGATCCATTTTGTCGTTTTCCTTCATAGGGAGGAAGTGTGCGGATTTCGTTAAACGATCGAAGATGACCCAAATGGTGTCGTAACCCGCGGACGTTTTCGGAAGTTTGGTAATAAAATCCATAGTAGTTCTCTCCCATTTCCATTCCGGGATCCTAGGTTGGACTAGTTATCCGGAAGGCTTTTGGGGTTCAACCTTAACTTTGGCGCAAGTTAGGCATTTACTGACATAAGTCGTGATGTCGGCTTTCATGTTTGGCCACCAATAGAACATTTTCATGTCATGGTACATTTTGTCCGATCCGGGGTGGATCGAATACTTGGACTTGTGCGATTCATGCATGATTAGAGCTCGAACATTACCGTAACGAGGTATCCAACTTATATTGTCAAGACACAATGTTCCATCGGCACGTGCAACGAGGTTCTTGGTGATCATTCCACCGGCTTCTTCTTTATCGATGTTTTCTATCTTAATAGCTTCTCGTTGGGCTTCTAATATTTTTGCGGGTATGTTTAAGCCAATAGTCATCACTAAGGCTCGAACCCTTAGAGGTCGTTCGCGAGGTTCTCTACTCAAAGCATCGGCTACAACGTTAGCTTTTCTCGGGGTACAACGAATGTCACAATTGTAATCTCCAAGTAGTTCCAACCAACGACGTTGTCTCATGTTGAGTTCTTTTTGGTCCAAGATATCTTGAAGACTTTTGTGATCGGTGTAAACTACACACTTAGTTCCGTAGAGGTAGTGTCTCCAAATTTTGAGAGCAAAGAAAACCGCACCTAGCTCCAAATCGTGTGTAGTGTAGTTTTCTTCGTTCGGTTTTAGTTGTCGAGAAGCATAAGCAATGAACTTTTTCCTTTGCATGAGAACCGCGCCTAGGCCTTTAATCGAAGCATCACAATATACTTCAAAGTCTTCACTACCCTCGGGTAGTGCGAGAATGGGTGAGTCACAAAGTTTTTGTTTGAGAGTTTGGAAAGAAGTTTCTTGGTCGTCTCCCCAAATAAACTTCTTATTCTTTTGAGTCAATTCCGTCATAGACTTAGCGATTTTTGAAAATCCTTAGATAAATCGTCTATATAACCGGCAATTCCAAGGAATTGGCGAATCTCCGTAGGAGTCGTAGGAGTCGCCCAATCCTTTAACGCTTCGATCTTAGCGGGATCCACATGAATACCACTACTATCGATCACGTGTCCAAGGAATTGTACCGTGTGAATCCAAAATTCACACTTTAAAAATTTGGCGTATGATTTTTCTTGTTGCAACAATTCCAAAATTTTCTTTAGATTTTCCTCGTGTTCTTCCTTACTACGAGAGTAGATAAGGATATCGTCAATAAACACGATCACGAACTTGTCCAAATAAGGTTTACACACGCGGTTCATAAGGTCCATGAATACCGCGGGTGCATTGGTTAACCCAAATGGCATTACTTAAAAATCAAAATGACCGTATCGGGTTCAAAACGCCGTCTTGGAAATGTCTTCTTCTCGGACTCTAAGTTGATGATAACCCGACCTAAGATCAATCTTGGAATAAATGCTCGAACATTGAAGTTGATCAAACAAGTTATCGATCCTTGGTAGAGGGTAACGATTCTTTATAGTGAGTTTGTTCAATTCGCGATAATCGATGCACATGCGGGACGATCCGTCTTTCTTTTTCACAAATAAAACCAGGGCTCCCCAAGGTGAGGAACTCGGCCTTATGAATCCTTTTTCGGTAAGCTCTTTTAGTTGATAGGCTAATTCCTTCATTTCGGCGGGCGCTAGTCGATAAGGTGCTCTTGCAACGGGTGCGGCTCCGAGAGTTAGTTCGATGTGAAATTCTACTTGACGAAGTGGAGGTAATCCGGGTAAGTCTTCGGGAAAAACTTCGGGAAAATCACACACAATTGGGACGTCTCCAATTTTCTTCTCCTTCGATTCGGCATCGTTTTACTAGTAACTTGAATAAGGAAAATAGGACGACCTTCTTCGATGTACTTTTGGGTTTTAGTACATGAGATGACATTTAAACTAGCCCGGATTTTCGCACCGTTTTTTCACCAAGTATGGTTAAAGTTAGGATTCCGTAGGGAACACGGACTTGTTTTTCGTGGCAAGTTATCTCCGCATGGTACTTGGATAGCCAATCCATACCAACGATAACGTCAAAGCTTCCAAGTTCGATAGGTAAAAGGTCGATGATGAAAGGGATATTTTGGAGACTTAAGGTGAAACCCTTAAATACGGTGTTTGTAGTGATCGATTTACCATTGGCTAATTCCACATTACAGTCGACATCTAACGGAGTGGGGTTCACATTTACTAGTTCACTAAAGGCAATGGATGTAAAACTTCTATCGGCACCGGAATCAAATAATATGGAAGCATAGATGTTATTGATAAAGAAACGTACCGGTGACCACGTTGTTATCTTGGATGGCCGCTTCGGCACATAAAGCGTACACACGTCCCGGTGCTCCCGTTTGATTCCCATTGTTCCGACCATTATGATTTCCATGATTTTGACGAGGTTGTTGACGAGCTTGGTTGTGGTTGTTGTTTCCTTGGATTTGGTTTCCTCGGCCTTGAGTGGTAGCTTTAGGAAACCTATTCTTAAAGTGACCTTTTTCGCCACAACCATAGCAAGTGACATCCGCGTATTGAGCATTTGGAGCGATAGGAGTCCGTTGGTTCGTGGGCTGTGACACGTGCCTCCACATGCACCATTGTGGTGTTTGCCAAACTTACCACAAAACGGTAGCTTTCCTTGGTAACCGGATCCACCGTTCACATTGAACACTTTTACCATATCTTGGCGTTTGTTAGGGTGGTCACCATGATTGGGGCCATGTTTCCCTTCCCATTTCCGTTTATTATCACCACTTTCCAAGGTGACGGAGTCCATCAAACCATCCGCCATTTTAATGGCATCGTTCAAATCATTGGGTTTTGAAGAGATGACATCTCCTCGGATCGAAGGTGGTAGTCCAACGATGAATCTTTCCACGGCTCGTCTCTCGTTTGGTATCATTTCGGGACACATCAATCTCAACTCTTGGAATCGTTGAGTGTAAGACATCAAGTTAACTCCATGTACACGGAGGTTCCACAACTCGGCTTCCAATCTTTTCATTTCATTCCCAGGGCAATACTTTTTCAGAAGCATTCCCTTGAAATGAGCCCAAGGAGTAGCATTGGCCGCTTCTAAATTGTTGGCTTTCACATGAATATTCCACCAAGTCAATGCACCATCAATCAAAGTGCTAGAGCTAAACTTCACTTTGTCACCTTCGGCGACATTGCTCATGCTAAATTGAGATTCGAGTCTCTCAATCCATCGTGCAAGGCCCACGGCACCTTTCGGTGCCATTAAAGGTGCTAGTGAAGCATGAGCGAAACTCCTTGTACGAGCACGCACGAGTAGGAGGTACCGGAATTGGAACTTGATTTGTTTCCTCTTGCGTGCTTGGATTTGTCTCGTTGGCGGCAAGGGCGGCGGCAACTCCATCGGCTATCATTTGGCTCAACACCGGTGGGTCGATAGTGATGGGTGCGGCCGGAGTCGGGTCGGCTCTATTCTTGCGGGTTTTTGGTGCCATAGTCCTAGTTTCACAACAAAGTTTATGGCAAGGTTAGTATTACGAGTTCATGGATAGAGAGTACACGTATGTCACAAAACACGATATAGCATCCAATGAAGTGATAATCAACAAGTTATGTAGTGCACAAATAATTCATTCCACGATAAAAAAAAGAAATACAAAGAGCTAACACATAGTTTTAGAATTCTTAGGGATTACAACACATGGAGAGAAAATTTGGAATGATAGTGTACACAAATGAACCAAACATAAATCTAATAGAAACGGTGCTCAAGAGCGGCAATCCTCTCAGATAAATCAATCAATGCCCTATGTAGAAGGGTGCGCAAAGCTCCGATCTCGTAATGTTGGTCCTAGACCCTCTTAGATAGTCCCGCGAAAAGTTCGGGTGGGGGTGGGGCATTCCTACCCAAATCCGTGATGACCGCCTCGTAACAAGTCTCGAGTCGAACCAATGACTCATGAGACAAACCACCTAAATTACGAAGCACGTGGGTCACCTTTCCTCGCAAGGTAGCAAGCCTAGTAAAACGATGAGGGGGCATTCCTCGTGCCTCGACGGCCGCGGAGCATTCGGCTCTATTAAGGCCGCAAGGTAGGGGTGGCATGGGCATAGTGGGTCTAAAAGAGGCATTGTGCCTTGGGGGCACTCTCACGGATGGTTACTTCGAAGAATTGCGAGTAGTGCGGGTAAAGCTCACATGTCTTGCGGCCAACTTCTTCCCAATCATAGAACCTCTCACGGACATCCTCGTGGTACGGTTTTGGCGAGGGGCCTTAGGGGCATGAGATGATGAAGTGGATGGAGGAATCGTGGGCGCCTTGCCAAGCCATGTGTAGCAAATGAGTGGCGATGGCGAAGAGCGAGTAGGTGCACAAGCACTTGGCTCTCCTCGAGTGGATGATAAAGGTGAAGCACCACTAGTAGAGGGTCCGCGTCGTGCTCCATTCGTAGATGAGCTCAAGTTGTACAACGAATCTTCGGACGAGATAGACATGCCACTGCCAAATCAAGAAAGGCATGTGTAAGAACAAATAAATTTTGCAATAGGTTGTAACTTTAGTTTGTCATGACACACACCATTTAGCACAAAAAAATATTTTAGACATGTTGATACAAGATTAATATTGTATTTGCATAGCATGGCACAAACCATTTAACGTATGGTTTTCGAGAAATGTCAAAATAGTATCAATTTTGCATTCGCGTAACATGGCACAAACCATTTAACATAGAGTTTCTAGTAGTGTCGAAATAAGATTCAATTTTGTATTCGTATAGCATGGCACAAACCATTAAGCATAAGGTTTCTAGTAGTGTTGAAATAAAATTCAATTTTGTATTCATAGAGCATGGCACAAACCATTAAGAATAGGATTTCAAGTAGCGTCAAAATAACATCGATTTTGCGTTCATATAACATGGCACAAACCATTTAGCATAAAGTTATAAATTACATTATTTAGTACTCGTAACGATGTAATGGTGTAGTAATAGATGTAACAAGGTAATATAACGAAGTCTTAACTTACAACTTACTTTTCGAAGGCGTGAAGTGAAGTGGTCTATGGAGATAGAGGTAGTTATAGTCTAGTATTACTCTTTTTCCAAAATTTCATTTTTTACCAAAACCTTTGTAAAAATGATTTTTATAAAAGTAACGTAGTTCTCTATAACCATGTGCTCTAATACCAATCTGTCACACCCTCAATTTGTCCTACGTGTACAATTACACGAGGATGTGACTATCATGACAACCAAGAGACATAGATACAAGAATAACTAAGAAAAGTCATTTTTCATTCATAAAACATAAAGATAGAATTGGTCCCAAAGGAAATTCTTTTACACATCATGATAACATAAGTGAAATTTTCAAATGTCTTACATCCAAAGCAAGTCTCGAAGTTAAATCATGATAATTTTTATTAATCTCCATAGCACAACAACGTCACTCTTCCGCCTTGACACCTGAGAAAAACATTGCTAAAACGTCAACACAAAGGTCGGTGAGTTTATAGGTTTAAGTATAAGTAGTGTGATGAACGATAATATTTTTATTAGGCAACCTGCAAATAATATTATAACAAATACAAGATTATTATCAAAATAGCATACGTTCATGATATCCTATGTCTAAGCTCATGACACCGAAGCGTTAACCGTACTAGCAACATAATATGAGAGCCCGAGCAAATACTACCCCAAAGTATTCGTAACAACCTCAAATGTATTTGTACCCAATTTGGTCACACAACCAACATTCATTTAGGGAGGCCAATCCTAATAGATCTATCCATAACATTCGCGCTTACACAAAGTAATTAACGGTTCATGATAGTGGGCTAAAGCATCTAGGGGTATCGCTACTTAGACATCATGTAGGCACATATGAGTTTTAAGGTACTTATGTTCATCCGTAAAAACAAGCAATGTTCTCACCCCAAAGAGTTAAAAGCAATTAAAATTGGGGCTATAAACTCACCTCGTGAATCAAGCAAATGGATGAAAATGCAAAGAAGCTCGAGAATACGACCACATTATCTACGACCTAGTTAAGTGTAACGTTGGTGTCATGAAAATGACAAATGACACCGAATGCATGCATGACATCCTAGTTGTGCTTGACAATACATTTTTTTCACGGGAAATACGAAGTACGAACTCGTTAATTTATTAAGTGGGCTTTTTACCTTTTTAACCCAACAACCCAATACATTTAACATGGTTCGGCCCATGTATGTAACCATACAGCCGGCCCAAGGGTTATATCATGTGGCCCAAGTTAATTATGTTTCCAGAAAGTTTTCATGGCCCATAACTGGTTTACCCAGCCAATCAGTGGGCAATACAAACAATAAAATACAAGGGCACGTTTTATATGCTTTGGTGTCTCTCTGTCTATTCATTAAACACGCCCCAACACACACATATCCTCACCTCGTCTCATATTCCTCTCTCACTCCTGGTTAATAGCTTTATCCAGATTCACACAAGTATGACCAATAACCTTAATCCGATTTACATAGATCAAAAGATGTGTTCCTACTCGTCTATAAATTGCTAGACATGGGTTTTATCCTCATATCATTCTCTAAATCCGATTCATATGGCGTTCTAGGGCATTTTTCTTGATGGATTCGATGATGAATCATCATAAAGATAAGTTTGTTTCCTCTTTATTTAAAATAAAACGTTTTTGGTGTATACTTGTTCATAACTTCGAACATAACAAAGGTTTTTATTTGTTTAAATCACAAGATTTATTCATTTATCAAAAGGGTTTGCTCGGATCTAACTAAATTAGGTTTAGGTTTTCGAATTAATTGGGGGTTTCGATATATCTAGTGTTTAATTACAAGTAATTAATGTTTATGTCCATAAAATCTTGTTAATTATATCATATGGTCCGATTTACGAAATTAGGGTTTCAAACTAATTGGGTGTTTGTTTATTACTCGGTATTAAATATAATTAACTAATCAATTCGTGTTTAGATTAGGTTATATTAGTGTTTAAATCAATTTATTAAAAGTTAGGGTTTGACAAATTTAAGGGTTTTCGTATGCGTGGTCTAATTAGTGTTTACATGATGTTTATGAAAAGGAATGAGTATTAATTTCATGCTCTTGGTTGTTACTTGTTGACCTAGGGTTTTGGCCGATTGGTTCTCATAGTATTCGGTTGTTTTATTGACCTCCAATTGCTATCATTGTTATGTTAATACTGTTTTTAACTAATGTTACTAATGGAAGTGGATTCGAAAGGGGGTCGGTTATGAATTCGAGTCCTATACTATGTTTATTAGAATGGCTCCAAACTTGTAACCATCTTATTCATGTTTTGTAGGTGATTGTCAAGCAACAACTACTATGATGCATAAAGAATGTATGAAAGTAAAGATTAGTGAATGAAGACTCACAACAATGAGAAGTTTCGGCTTGTGGTTTCGGACAGGGGGTGAAATGTGGCTCGGCTGGGATTGGTGCTCCACTGATGGTTCAAGACTTTTGTTCAAAGTCTTTATTACTTAGATTTGATATTGTGTGCTTTGTCTTTGTGTTCAAAGTTTGTGAAATCTGGCCATATTTAGCCTAGTACATTAGGTATAGGGTTAAGTCCCATCCAAAAATGGCACTCTTGTGATACACCTATTTGTGGCAAGCTCGGCCTGTGTGTGGCCTCATGTGGTGAGTGGGTTGTATAATATAGTTTCCAGGTTTTGGGGTTCTGGGAGTTGACTTGGTTGACTATTTTGAAATCCCCAGGTTTTTCTTTATGGAAATATAGACATTCAAGTTTGCTTTTTATCATTTGTATTGTACCCACCAAATGTATATGCGGCCCAGTAACAGTTTAAATGTACAAGTTTCGGCCCAACATGACGCATTATGAAAACTTGTTACGAAATGATAGAACTTAGCTAACATACGACTCGACGTAGCTATATGAACACATTGACCTCAATAGACTCGATAGCATGACGAATGAAAACGCGTATTCTCGATAATTTGATATGTAGTAATAAACCGGCACAAACCGTTAGTACATCTCATCGTCGTACATAAACACGTTCAATGATTATAAGAGAGCACGTCATTACACAAATAAGACGTGGAAATTTCAAGTTGTTACATAAATCTTGAATAATCATCCACCATGACGAGGATGTATTTTCGACCACTCACACTAGCCGTACGCATTGGCCCGCAAAGATCCATGTGCAACAGATACAGTGGTTCTTGGTTGGTATCTTCAGCTTTTGGTTTGTATGATTTCTTGGTGCTTTTCCCCAAAGAACACGCGGAGCATAGATGATCCTTGTCGAACTTAAGTTTTGGAAGACCACGAACAAGCTCGTTTTTAGCCAAATGATTAATAGCATCAAAGTTAAGATGAGATAACCGGCGATGCCACAACCAAGACTTGGTCTTAGATGCTTTGGAGAGAAGGCATAGAGGAGAGGCGGCCATCATGTTTTGAATGGACAGTGTGTAGAGATTATCCCCTCGAGAACCTTTTAACAAATCATTTCCTGCAAGATCACGAATGGAACAAGTATGTTGTCGAAAAGCGACCTCAAGGTTTGAATCGCAAAATTGTCCCACTGAGAATAAGTTTTGACCAAGTCCCTCCACATAATACACCCTTGAAATCGTAACATCCCCAATTTGATATTCACCATAACCCATGATCTTCACTATATGGTCGTTGCCAAATTTAACCGTTCCTAGAAACTTGGCGACGAAATTTCTGAGCATCGAGCGGTCTCCAGTCATATGCTTTGAGCATCCAAAGTCCAAGTACCAGAGGATGATTTGGACCACCTGAAAATATCACCAGACGAAGACAATGTATCAGAATCTAAATGTTCCTCTGTGTTAGCAGGTACAGATATATTTATCTTAGATTTGCTATCAGAAGAGTTCTTAGGCTTCCAAATTTGCTTCCTAGATGCAGGCATAGATTCTAGTTGTCTAATAACCTTAGTTACTTCTTCACTGGTAGGCAAAATAGTGGATGCAGACCTAGTTAAAGGGCGCTTTTTTCCATTTATTAGTGCTAGTGTTCCTATTTAAAGGACGCTGAGACCTAACTTCTGTAGATATGATCCTAGTTAAAGGGCACGTAGTTCCATTTGTAGTGAAGGTCCTACTAGTGGGTTTCCATTGCCAACCAACTTGGGTGAATTTCTTCCCCGTTGGAGTCCCTTCGAGATTATTTCTAATTGCATACATTTCATTCACGTGATCAACAAGGCATAAATCATGACGCTGAGAAAACATGCATTCATTACAATTCCAACAATGCAAATTAGAAGTCATATTTTGCTTAGGATGCTGCACAAACGCAGGGCCTTTAGTCTTAGTTACATGATTCTTTTTATTCAAATTTGAAATAACATTCCTAGGGTGAACTTCTACTTTCTTCTTCACATTCCTACTAGTGGAAGGCTTGAACCTATTCTTCTTGTCTTGAGATCCTTTAGCCTTAGTAGATACAATTACTCCTGTAGAAGCCAAAGGATCATTAGTGACAGATTTTGATTTAGCCTTGATGGGTGTGTTTAATATAGGCTTAGATCCTGGATTCTTATTGAATGGAGTCATGGCAATGGTGGGGGTTGGTTGTTTAAGTGGTGTAGAACCCGGTTGTCCTATGTAATTCAAATGCTCTAAGAATTGTTGTACATTCTCAATGCAAGCATGAGCAGAGTAATAGTGATTATTCATAGGATCTAGTTCATAGAGATCATCTACCACATCCCTAGCAAGATCCGCGTGCTTAACTGCATGCTCCATATATAACTTATATGATAGTGAATTGTTCTTATTATACGGGTTCTTAGTGATCACCACCTTGTTGGTTTTTGGAGCACTAGAGTTCGGGGCAGAGATTGTAGTTGGATTATCAACAACTTCTTGTCCTTTAAGTTGAAGTGTCTCCTTTAATTCAGCCAAAACCATGTTTTTGTCTATGAGTTGAATATTTAAGTCAGAGATTTCCTCACACTTATGGTTCAGTTTTTCAACAAGTGACTTTTGCTCTGCCGCATTAATAGCGAAGCGTTCTTCTAACGAACCATAAATTTGTGAAAAACCCTGCTTTACTTTATCAAACTCCCATAGCATAGAGGTAATTCTATCTTCTAGGGCATGATTTTTAATCTCTCCAACCTCTAGTTCCAATTTCTCAGTTAATGATTCTCTCTTAAGTCTCATAATTTCTTCCTCTAATGCCTGAACCACCTGAATCATCTTGTCACCAGTCTCAACGGAGTTTTCACAATCATTTGTTTTTTAAGGAGTTTTATTTTTAGATTGATTTTCAATTTCAAAAGATATACAATGTTGTTGCAGCTCATCAAAACGTTTTGAAAGTGAGTTATAAGAATCTTGAAGCTTTAAAAATTCAGCGTTAGATTCGTTACAAGAATGATTATCAACATTGTTCACAGGTTCAACAATATTCACAGAAAGATCATGCACATCATCACATTTATTCACAGCAGATGTAATCTCAATAGCACATTCAATAGTAACAACTTGCATCACTTCGAGAGACACTATATGTTCCAAGAATCGGTCATATTCGGACAAAATCTTTTCTTTCTCAATTAGATGTTGCTCATAAGCATCATCCATTTCATAGAAAACTTTTCGAACTTCACCCACTTCAAAGTTAAGATTGTCCCCAAGATCTAGAAGACCTTCTTTAATATTGTTAACAAACGGAACGATCTCTTTCTCAAACACCGTTTTCATGTGTTCGAAAGCCCATTCTCCAGCGGTTTGAGCCGTTGAAGTCGTACATTCCGTGATGACCTTGTCAAAGTCGATAAGATATCGCCTAATCTCTTTGATACAAGGTTTTCACCAAGTATGAAAGTTCATTGATTCCAGACTTTTCGAATTGACTACTGGTTTTTAGTGCGACTCAGTCGTCTTTTGGTGAAAACAATAATAGATTGGTCGTTGTAGTAAAATTAAATTACGAAATGTTAAAGTAAATGACGGGTAATTAAAACTAAAACTAATTAAAACGTAAATGGTGCAATATTAAAACTTTTAAAAGTAAATTAATTAAATGACGAGAAATTAACTCTGGACGAAAAGTAAATTTGACAGTTTAATAAAAATGAAAATTTGAAAACTTAAAATAATGCAAACTTAAAAATAAAACTAAGACAAAATATTAAATACCTGTCGGAATACCCTCCATCAGAATCCTGTCGAAATCCGATCGGAATGTATGTCGTCGGAATGCCAACTTACCACTACAATCGGAATGCAATCGGAAAAGGTATCCGTCGGAATACGATCGGAATCACTCCTATCGGAATGTCAAAGCAATACACGTCGTAATCCCGATCAGAATCCTGATCGGAATCTCAAAAGAAATCCTATCGGAATGTTAATCGGAATACTTCTTATCGGAATGCCAAATAAAAACCCTTGTCGGAATCCCAATCGGAATCCTCGTCGGAATAACAAAACCCTTTTCCGATCCAGTGATCGGAATGTTGGTCGGAATCTAAAACCCCTTTCCGACGGTGTGATCAGAATACAGTAGGACGTAAATAAGAAAAATTACCAATAAGCTATGAACCAAATAAGCACTCCACTAAAAACTTAACCCAAAACACGTATAAGAAAAAGCTAATAAGCCAAAATTTAAGAACTTTTAAAAACACTAAATGATAAAACTATTTAAAAACGACTTTTTTATAAAAATAACTATTATAAACACTTAAGTAAATTTAAGAAAGACATAAATAAGCTATAAAATCAATAATCCAAAACACTCAAAAACATAAAAAATATAACACTTAATCAAATAAGCATAACAATAAGCACATAAACATAAAGATTAAGCAAAACAAGAAAGGTAGAATGAGAGATTTATAAAAACTTGATTAAAAATAAGATTCAAAAATAAAATTAAAAAGACTTACTTGGAATTAAAAGCAAGAAATTAAAGGTGCAAGACAAGGAAATTAAATGACAATTAAGTAAATGACATGCAATGAAATGTGGAAGAACTATGTGTCAAATAGTCAACACCTCCTAATGTGACATTCAGAGGGTATTTATAGGAGATTAGGGAGGTTAGCATGTGTTGCTCCTTTCTTTCTTCTCTCGTCTTTTCGTCTTCTAAAGTCTTCGACTTTTTCGACTTTGTCTCAGGATTAATTAAACTCGTCTTGTAATTTCTTCATTAATTAGACTTGAGTTCTTCGGATTTATTAAACTTCCGTCTTTAGACTTTTTCTTCGATAAATCTTCAGAATAGGCCTTGGACTTCCGTTCTTTTTGCACTCTTGATCTTTCGACTTCGTCTTTTGTCTTTTTCTTCGATAAAAGCCCGTGAAAGCCCGTGTTTTCTTCCCTTTTCACATTTTAGTCCTAAATCACAACAAAAACACAAACCACGCATAATTCCGACATTTACGACATAAAATACACGTTTTGGCTTGGTTATTATTATAATTAAGTGGTAAAAGGATAAGTGTTTTCACACTTATTAAATCCCCTACACTTGACCATTACAATGTCCTCATGCAATGCATTAATTACAAAGCAAGTTTTAAATTTTCCATCATAATCAATCCACATTGGCCTTTATTAAAGAGACAAAATATTTAAAGGAAGAAAACAAGTAAAAAGATCAAAAACTTACCTTAGGGTTTTGGAATGTCATGAATGATTGTCATCCTCAAGTTTCATGTTCCCCATACCAAGCTTAAAAACGAGATCATTGTTATTATAAGTTAGCAAACTATCACAAATTCATGTGGGCCAGTTATTTACTTAGACTCCCTTATTCCTAGGTGTATCTCTTATATTTTATTGTTGTCTTTAATGATCACGAGGATGCATTATTGACTTATTTCGATAGTTATTAAGGCAGAAAATAAACAGGACGATTTAATCAATAGTTAGGACAAAATCTTTTAAAACTGTTTCTCGGGACCTCATAAAGTTCATATCTTGGCATAACTCGCTTCACGATTTGAGACCTTTCTCGGACCGATATTTGGCATTGACTTCATACTTCAAATCTTGAGAGACGTTCATGAAATAATGGTCTTCTCTTCATAATAGGAATTTCTTCACTTGAAGCGTTTGAGAGATTTTTCAATTTTGGACCACGACTTCTTCATTTTTCTCCAATCTTTATTTTGGACGTTGATATAAAACGATCCGCCTCCTTTTAGGACTTGGATCTATTTATCCTCATACGTTGTTAGGGCCTTTTTGGATAGACTTCTCCATGATCTTTTCGGGAGTATTTGCTTTTCGTCGTGTGTCTCGATCCTTCATATTGATTTTTGATAAATGATTCTTCACATCACTTTGGATCTTTAGCAACAAAATGTAGCCCTCATGCCTTGTTAGTACCTTTTGGGACTCGCCAATCTTCGCATCCCGCTTCAATAAGTTATGCCTTGGCTATGAACTCTAATTAATATCAAGAAACTTTTAAACGATCTTGTGCCAGAAGCTAAGTAACTTTTCAAATCGTACAATCTTATTTATTGCAATTTAATTTATTAACAAGCGATGACAGAAAAAGCTCATAATCAACTCACATAAATTCATGAAAGAATACCAAACTTATAATTGACTCTATCATCTCTCATTCTCCACAATTTAAAATCTCAAGGAATGAGACTCGTGGATGCTTAGCCAATTAAATCAAAGTTTTGGGTTTTCAAGTCATCTATATGATCTAGCAACTTCTTAGACTTTTTCAAGTTTAGAATTCGCATTTTAAAGTTCCCTTGATAAACGACTTTCTAGGATTAATTATAGGAACTTGTGAAAAGTTCTTGTTCTTAACCCGTAAGGGTTAAGACTTTCGCGTTTTAAAGTTCCCTATATAAAAGACTAGCAAAACTTGACTTAAACACGTTAAGGATACTAGCTAGAGTAAACTTAGATAAGAAAACTCGGGTTGAGTCAAAAGATTCACAACGTTTAAAAATTAAAACCACGTTATTAAAAATTTATTCTAATTGAAAGAAAATTAATGATAACAAAAGAAAATACTAATAGGCCAAAATAGATTAAAAATGTTGAAAAAATGTCGAAAAATCAAATTTTCCGGTTAAAATGGAGACATATAGAAGGAAAAGCCCACTTAACTTTGATAGAAGTCCCCCCCACACTTAATATAAACATTGTCCTCAATGTTTAAGCATGTGGAATTAACCCCCCCTACACTTAGGACATTGTGCACGTTGTTTAAATCTTGCTAAGGAGAAGACAACTAAAGTAATTCCTATTTCAATCATAATTGATAAAATAATGAATCAAAATAGTTTAGGATAGAACTGGGAAGACGGGTACACGGAATCACGGGTCGTCAAAAGTCATCAAGAATGTATCTTTGAAAGCTTTAATTCCTGCACATGAGAAGAAAGAAAACAACAAACACATACTAGGGTCTCCCCCTATACTTATTATAAAAACAGAGAAAAAGGATAGATACTGCGGGTTGCCTCCCGAGAAGCGCTTGTTTTTGTTAACCGAGTCGTAAGCCTGACTCGACCTTGATTAGCATAGGAAGAAGCTTGAAACACATCCACCGGGATCAAATACATAGTTTTCATCCATCAAGTAGCACAAGCTTAAGGCGAACAAGGCAAGCCAAAGAAGAGTAGGCAAGGTTCCCTTAAGTAAAGATGGAGCACGGTGGTAGCAAGTGTGATGAGGTGCAAGCATATCTCCATTGTTTCTAAAAATCTTTCCTTTTATTTCATCAGATAGATACTGAGATGGCTTAGAAATTGCAATACCGGGATCAAACACCTTTTCCTTTAGGGGAAAATAACACTCAGGCTCAGTAGAATTTGAAAAAGATCCGCTCATAAATCGCACAATCTCATCCTCAGAAGGAGGATAGAGAGGTGTCAAGACATAAGTACTGCGGATGTTGGTGTCTTCTGTCTTCTTCTCCTTTGAAACGGGTTTCTTCATATCCAAAGGAGGATAAAGACCAAAATCAAAGTCCAAAGGAGGAGAATCATTCTCATTTGGGAAGTAAGTGTTGAGAAAAGTAGCAAAGTCTTCCTCAAATGAGTAGTCATCCAAAGTAGGATCAAGCATTGTTGGTGGAGGATCTTCATCAAAAGTAGGTGCAAGGTCATCATGTGAAGAACCACTCGAAAGAGTATCGAAATCATCAAAGTCATCATAAGTTGGCATGTCTTTATACTCAGAAGAAAAATCATCAGAATCATCCATGTCAAAACTAGAATCATCATCATAGTCATCATAAATTGGAGGATACTCATGAATTGGTGGAGGATCTAAATTAGAGAGAGAATCATCCAAATCATCTTGAAAAAGTGGATTATCATAGCAAGAATCGAAAAGAGGATTGTTGAGATGACAAAATCATCAAGCACATTAATCATATTCCCTGATTCTCTTCCATTTGATTTGGTTGTGATCTTCCCCATTTTAAAAACATGAGCATAATTCCCGACCCTTAAGATTAGTTCACCTTCGGCAACATCGACTAGAGCTTTTCCGGTTCTAAAAAATGTTTGTCCAAGTATTAACGGAATACGAGGGTCCATTTCATAATAAACAACAACAAAATCGACTGGAAAAGTGAAGGTACCAACTTTAATAAACATATCTTCGGAAATACCAACGGGGTAAGCGAGAGTGCGATTTGCTAGCTCAAGATTCATCTTTGTTGGTGTAAGTTCGGGTAATGATAGCTTTTTCCAAACACTTAAAGGCATCAAATTTATACTTGCCCTGAGAACGGCTAAGGCAGTAAATTCTTCATCTTTGTTAAAAATGCAAGGCAACACAAAACGACCGGGATCTCCAGGTTTTTCCGGAAGTCCTTTAAGAATAAATGCAGAACAGATTTCATTTAGGCGTGTGTTGACAAACTCGGCCATCTTTTCCTTCTTGTTAAGCAATTCCTTGAATGCTTTGACGAATTTAGGCATTTGGACAAGTGCTGCAACAAGGCTGATGTTGAAATTTATTTGAGAGATCATCTTCATAATAGAAGTGACTTGGGCATCCTCTTTAGTAAGCAATTTACACTTGTCTAACCGAGAAGGATAAGGGATGTTGGGTTTAGGTGGTGTAGGTGTAGAAGGTAAAGGTGTAGCAGGTACAGGTTGAGATGTTGAGGGTTGAGATGTTGAGGGTTGAGAAGTAGAAGGTGTAGAGGTGGTAGGTGGGGTTGGTGGAGGGTTTTGCTTGGGTACTTCTTCATTAATAGGTGGAGACGGTAATGGAGAACTAGTACTAGGTGTGGTAGTAAGAGGGATAAATGGGGGTGGAGGAGGTGTAGATAGAGTAACGGGAGGAGGGATAGAATGTCCTACAAGAGTTGCTCCACTTCGTGTAGTAATAGAACTCACATTCGCTCTAGGGTTTGTTTCGGTTGTTGAAGGAAGAGCACCTTGGGGACGAAGGGTTTGTAACATTTGAACGAATTTCCTATCCGTGGACTCTTGAATTTGTCTAGTAGATTCTTGCATTACTTGCATGATTTTCTCATGTTCATTCAATTGTTTGCAAAACCAAGTCCATTGGCGGATGTGGTAAATTGAACCCTTGTTGTTGAAAACCTTGGTTTGGGTATTGGTTATAAGGTGGAAAACCTGGAGGATTGAAACCTTGGTTTGGAAAGCCTTGATTTTGCATGTGATAATTTCCCTGGTTTGCATTGGAGGGCCTCACATTTGCATTTTGTTGAATATTTGATCTAGGTGGCCCTTGGTTGTTATGGGTGGGTGAGGTCTTTGCTGAAAACCGGGTGGATCCAAGTAATTTTTCGAGTTGTAAGACAAGTGATTAACATCGACATTAGGCTTGAAATGAACTCTCTCAGTGTTGTTGTAAGCATACACTTCCCCGTGAGATTGATCATAAGCTTTATCACAATTAGCATAAGAGTGTGGCCCACCACAAGTTTCACAAGTTATAACATTGTTGTTTTTAGCATTATTAACGGCTTGTAAAGCAAGTGCTTCAACAACCGTAGTATGCTTATCAAGTCTCCTTTCGGTGTCACTGGTGCTATCACTAGCCACATTAGCCCGAACACTTTTGGTTTGCACTTTAGATTTATTCTCAATAATATCCCATGCAACATTAGAAGACTTAACCAAAATATTACCCCCCGAGGCACTATTTAGTGAATCTTGGTCATACATGCTTAAACCATTGTAAAAGTGTTAATTTGATGCACTTTTGTGAAACCATGTTGTGGACACTTTCTTAAAAGTTCCTTAAAACGGTCCCAAGATTCACTAAATGTCTCACCGTACTTTTGTTCAAAGTTAATGATTTCATTCCGCAAAGCGGTAGTACGTGAGGGTGGGAAAAAGTAGTTGATGAATTTGGTCTCTAAATCCGACCACGTAAGAATACTTTGTGGCGGTTCCTTATCAAGCCAATGCCGAGCTTGTCCCTCTAAGGAGAAAGGAAAAAGTTGCAAGCGAATTACCTCTTGTGAAACCCCATTAAACTTGACCGTATTAGTGAGTTGAAGAAACCTTTTGATATGGTCATGAGGATCATCAAGTGTACGCCCCAAGAATGGTTGAGCAGAGACCATTTGAATGAAGCCGGATTTGAGCTCAAAGTTGTTGGCTCCAATCTCGGGTATGACAATAGCACCGGTGTTGCCCTCTACGTGCGATTGCAAAAGCTCGATCATTGGTTGATTGTCCATAGTGACAATAGGTTGAGTTTCGAATTCGGATTGAATTGCTTTCTTCTTACGAGCAGGGTACGCATACACACCTACAAAAGGAAAAGAAAGATAGACAAGAAATATTTTTGGTTTTTTATGTTTTTCTATTTTTTTGTTTTTTTGTTTGAAAATTTTATATTTTTTAGGATTTTTGAAATTTTTTGAAAATTAGACAAGTAAAATAACGTTCAAGAGTGAACGGATCCCAAAATCCAACGCGTCTCTCACTAAAAACCGTTAATCTTAACGAAAAGAGCCGGCACCGGCGCCATTTGATACAAGGTTTTCACCAAGTATGAAAGTTCGTTGATTCCAGACTTTTCGAATTGACTACTGGTTTTTAGTGCGACTCAGTCGTCTTTTGGTGAAAATAATAATAGATTGGTCGTTGTAGTAAAATTAAATTGTGAAACGTTAAAGTAAATGACGGGTAATTAAAACTAAAACTAATTAAAACGTAAATGGTGTAATATTAAAACTTTTAAAATTAAATTAATTAAATGACGAGAAATTAAAGGTGGACGAAAAGTAAATTTGAAAATTTAATAAAAATGAAAATTTGAAAACTTAAAATAATGAAAACTTAAAAATAAAACTAAGACAAAATATTAAATACCTCTCGGAATACCCTCCATCAGAATCCGATCGGAATGTATGCCGTCGCAATGCCAGCTTACCACTACAATCGGAATGCAATCAAAAAAGGTATCCGTCGGAATACGATCGGAATCACTCCTATCGGAAAGTCAAAGCAATACACGTCGGAATCCCGATCGGAATCCTGATCGGAATCTCAAAAGAAATCCTATCGGAATGTTAATCGGAATACTTCTTATCGGAATGCCAAATAAAAACCCTTGTCGGAACCCAATCGGAATCCTCGTTGGAATAACAAAACCCTTTTCCGATCCAGTGATCGGAATGTTGGTCGGAATCTAAAACCCCTTTTCGAAGGTGTGATCGGAATACTGTAGGACGTAAATAAGCAAAATTACCAATAAGCTACGAACCAAATAAGCACTCCTCTAAAAACTTAACCCAAAACACGTATAAGAAAAAGCTAATAAGCCAAAATTTAAGAACTTTTAAAAACACTAAATGATAAAACTATTTAAAAACGACTTTTTTTATAAAAATAACTTTTATAAACACTTAAGTAAATTTAAGAAAGACACAAATAAGCTATAAAATCAATAATCCAAAACAATAAAAAACATAAAAACAAAACACTTAATCAAATAAGCATAAAAATAAGCACATAAACATAAAGATTAAGCAAAACAAGAAAGGTAGAATGAGAGATTTATAAAAACTTGATTAAAAATAAGATTCAACAACAAAATTAAAAGACTTACTTGGAATTAAAAACAAGAAATTAAAGGTGCAAGACAAAGAAATTAAATGATAATTAAGTAAATGACATGAAATGAAAGGTGGAAGAACTATGTGCCAAATAGTCAACACCTCCTAATGTGACATTAGGAGGGTATTTATAGGAGATTAGGGAGGTTAGCATGTGTTGCTCCTTTCTTTCTTCTCTCGTCTTTTCGTCTTCTAAATTCTTCAATTTTTTCGACTTTGTCTTGGGATTAATTAAACTCGTCTTGTAATTTCTTCATTAATTAGACTTGAGTTCTTCGGCTTTATTAAACTTCCGTCTTTAGACTTTTTCTTCGATAAATCTTCAGAATAGGCCTTGGACTTCCGTTCTTTTTGCACTCTTGATCTTTCGACTTTTTCTTTTGTCTTTTTCTTCGATTAAAGCCCGTGAAAGCCCGTGTTTTCTTCCCTTTTTCATATTTTGGTCCTAAATCACAACAAAAACACAAACCACGCATAATTCCGACATTTATGACATAAAATACACGTTTTGGCTTGGTTATTATTATAATTAAGTGGTAAAAGGATAAGTGTTTTCACACTTATTACTCTTTCAAGATTAGCAATACCGTACTTACCGGTGGAAGATCCTTTGGAATTTCCTTAGGTTCATCCGAATTGACAAGTGTAGGAAATATACTAAGGCTTTCTCTAGTAGGCATGTTAGTTGGTGTATGGATAAATTCCCTTTGCATATTAAAGCGAATTCTAAGATCCGTTTTTTCATTCTCTTTATTAAGATGTTGATAATCATACTCAGGATATGTATAAATTACTTTTGACCGATTCTCTTCATGTAGTGACATATTCTCAGATTCATTTGAAAACACAATCGGATCTAAGACCAATCCTAACTTTGTTGCATCATAAAGTAGTGGGTTGTGGTTAAATGCTTGCTTTTCATACCCCGGGTTAGGTGGTAGGTCTATTATACGCGATAGAGTGAGTTCCTTAAAATAAGTATGAAACAAGTGTAATAAATGTGAAGCAGAGTATTGTTTTAAAAGAAAAACTTCAGTCTTTTTAACTTTCTCAGACGCCTTAATTTCAGTTTCAACCCTTTTAGATTCGAGAATTTAGAAATCCGTTTGTAGTTTTAGAAAATTAGTAACGACTGACTCTTTTTCTTTAAGTTCTTTTGAAAGATTTGCTCTTAAACTCTCAATTTCTAGCAAATTATCCATTTGGACTTTCCTAAACCTATCAAATTCAGGATTGGTTAAGGTAGTGGTAACTGGAGTTAATTCCAAGGTTTTAACCTTTTCCTTATACAAAGCAAGCTCGACAGATAATGTCTGATTAACACCGACGGTTTCAAGGACCGCATTATTCATTTGGCCAAGCATAGATGTCGACACCATAACCAAATCTTGTTGAGCAAACGAATTTGTAGACGTAATAGCTCCCGGTTGTGTTTCACTCAAAGTCTGGAGACTTGTATTGATATTGCTATCATTGTTTGTCTCCTCGTTTGAGTTACTAACCATCGGAGGTTGTTCCGGATACTCAGACACTTGCTCAACTTGATAAGGTACAATACTAGTATTATTGGCAATATTTGGTACCTCGGAAATTGTGTCAGATCCATAAAGTGAAAGATTTGCAATGAGAGTTGCCTTGGCGGTATTGAGATCATCAAAGTCGAAATCGTATGCATCAAGATCATCACATTGATATGAGGCATTGTTCGTGATGGCTGTTATGAGTTTGTCAGTGTTCGCAACTCCTGGATCTGCTAGAAATGCTAACTCTTCTTCATCGAGCTCTCGTCCTTGTGCTTGAGCATAAACCAAGTAGATCTTTTACTGAAACCATGTGCTATTGATAGGTGTGAAAACACCCATCCTTTTTACCACTTAATTACAATAATAACCGAGCCAAAACGTGTATTTTATGTCATTTATGTCGGAATTATGCGTGGTTTGTGTTTTTGTTGTGATTTAGGACGAAAAGGTGAGAAGTGGAGAAAACACGGATATTCACGGGCATTTACGGACTTTTATTGAAGAAAAAGATGAAAGACGAAGTCAAGAAGTCAAGAGTGCAAAAAGAACGGAAGTCCAAGACCAATTCTGAAGATTTATCGAAGAAAAAGTCAAAAGACGGAAGTTTATCAAAAGCCGAAGAATTCAAGTCTATTTTATTGAAGAATTTAAAGACGAGTTCAAAGAAATCCCGAAGCCAAAAGTCCCTTAAGTCCAAGTTTAAAGAAGATTAGAAGAAAAGGACTAAGTATGCAATTAATGAAGATTAAAAGAAGGAGGGACTTAATGACGCAATTAAGAGAAAAGGAAAGAGGGGAGGAAGCTTCCTTAATCCTCCCCTATAAATAGTCATTAGGATGTACATTTCATTCTTGTTGGCTAACTTGACAAATTAGCTCTTCCACCATTTTCATTTTCTTGCAACTTTATTTTTCATGTCATTATAATTAATTGTCTTGCACTTTAATTCCTTTAATTCAAGTAAGTGTTTTTAATTTTGTTGTTGAATCTTCACTTTTAATTAAGCTTTTCTTTAACTTTCTCATCCTACTTTTCTTGTTTTTGGTCTATCTCAATTTCGGATTAAGCAAAATATTGCTTAATCTCTTTGCTTATTTGATTAAAAAGTTCACCTTTTTATTTCTATTTAAGCTTTCATACGAATTAAGCAATAAGTTTGACAATCTTATTGGCTTATTTTGTGTTTAGCTTATTTGATTTTAAAGTTTTCTAAAAAGTTTGTATACCTTTAAAGTTTGCTTATTTTGTTTTCTTATTTTGTGTTTTTATAAAGTTTATGAATTTCGTCTTTTAAAAGCTTTCAAATTTATGCTTATTAAGTTGTTCAAGTTTTGGTTTAGTGTGCTTATTGAAAGTGCTTATTGAGATTTTTGCTTATCTCCATTTTCGGATTTGTTGGTGTTCATCGCAATATAAGGGTTTTATCACATTCCGACGGTTTCTTGATTTGTATCGCAATAACCCAAGTGTGGGTTCTACTTTGCGATAGGTTGGTAAATCCCCCTTATTCCGATCGGGATTGCGATCGCTCATTGCGATCGCATATTCCGACGGAGTTTAAGGTTTATTGCGACGAAGTGCTGCCCAAATTTTGACAGCCACATTCGGATGGATTTTGGCATTTTAGTTATTCCGACAGCTTTTATTTTTAGACATTCCGACAGTTTTTTGTTTCACATTACGATAGTTCTAAAAAAAAAATAAAAAAAATAAAAATAATAATATAAAATATTCCGACACTTACTTATATTAAACATTCCGACACTTACTATTAGTAATTATTCCGATACTACTTTTTTTAAGTTATTCCGATGGCATTAAACATTCCGATGGAATGTAAATAATGACATGCCTACTTGCTAGGTATTTATTCTTTTTGCCGCCATTTTCATCTAGTAGGCTGCTAGCTTGAGCTAGCTGCCTGCTAGCTTGTTTATTTATTATTTTTGTTTCGTAATCGTTTAGTTTAATCTGAAAGTTGTTCCGATTTTATTTCTGAAAGTTACATATTTTTAGTTGAATTTTTCGTCTAATTTTAAAATTAATATTTTTTCGTAAAGTTCAAGTTTTATCTTTTATTTAGTACCCGCTTTAGGTTTTTCCTCGTTTAGCTTTAAAGTACCATTTTAGTTTTATTCTCTCCTCTTTCATTTAGTAAACTTAATTTTCGAGTCGATAGTTAATTTCGTCCTTTAGTTTTATTTTTATTAATTGTTTCGCTTTAAATTACGTTTTATTATTTGTTTTAAATATTCGTTTTAATATCGTTTTAATTTTTAGTTTTTAATATTCACCTTGTTTTACTTTTATTATTTGTACTTGTCTTTAGTTTGTTTTTAAATACTTTTCGCATTTACTTTTTAATTAGTTATAGATAATCAACTTCCTTTTTTCTTAACAAAAAACAACTGAGTCGCACATTAACCGGAAATCAATTCGTTAAGACACCGAGAAAACAAACTCTTTTTCAACTAGTAAAATCCTAATTTCAAATGGCGCCGCTGCCGGCTCTTTTCGTGAGGATCGAAGGTTTTTTGTGAGAGACGCGTTGGCTTTCGGGACCCGTTCACTCGTGAACGTTATTTTTCGTATTCAAAAATTTTCAAAAATCCAAAAACATTTGAAAAATCATAAAAAGCATTTCTTTTCAAAGTTTTGCACCAAAAATATTCTTCTTGCTTATCTATTTTTCTTTATGGATCCTTATGTCCATTGCGTCGGTTGTGGGAGACGATTGTACGGGAACGACTCTTGTCAATGGTGTACATGTGAACGGTGCGGAAACGATATCAAAGATGCACAATTAATACCAGGATTTTGTCCTTTGTGCCCCTCACTTAATTCGTCCTTTTTGAACCCACCTACTCTTTCCCCGTGCATCTATTGTGGAAGCGATTCTCATTGGCATGTTTCGTGCCCGGTTCGATACCCGTATGATCACGGGCAAGAACCGGGGTACAAGTATGACAATGATAATAGCTATCCACAAGACGCACCCAGTCTTTCTCCTCACCCGTTTTGCAACAACTGTGGGGGTCCTCACGATACCTATTATTGTCAACCAATGAATTATTATGAGCAAAATCCGTGTCCTCAGTTTTCTTCACCAATGGATTATTATGAACCAAACCCGGTTTCTAATTTTTCCCAACCGATGAACTACTATGAGCCACACCCATGCTATAATTCGGGTTTTCAACATTTTGAACCCCCACAGCACATCATCGATCATCAACCTTCCTTCGAACAATTGAGCCCCCATGAACAATGGGACTCTCTTGTTAAGCAAAGTCAACAAATTCAAGAAACTTTCAACAAGATCATCGAAAAATGGCAAGAGGATCAACGACAAGAGCAAATATCGAATATCGAGACTTATATTCCTCCTCCGGTATATCCATACTATTATGATGATGATGACGATGAGCCTACTATTTCTTGGAATGATCTTACTACTCAATGCCCTAGTGCTATTGTCATCCCTTCTCTCGATATCCCAAACGTGTCTAAGGATTGTGATTCGTTGAGTGAGATTAGTGATTTTGGTCTTGAAAAATTCTTTGATGAGGTTTCTGATATTTCGACTTTTGCGGAGCTTAAGGATGAGGTCGCTTTTAATGATGAATTCCAATTCGAGCCCGAGATTGCGGAAATTATCGAACGAGAGCTAGCTCTTTTACCTCTGCTTCCTCCTACAAGCGAGGTCGATTTTTCCAACATCGATGCCGAACTTGATGAGTTGGAGCGTCTTATTTTTCATAATAATGACGAACCAACTCACTTGACCAATCATCCAATTCTCGAGGAGTTACCTAATCAACACTCCTCCACTGAGAATTACGTTTACCACATTCGTGCGGATTTAACTTATCAACAATCCCCACAAATGAATGATGGTTTTGTACTTGATCGTGATCTTTTCGAGCGAGTTTCTGAAATCCTCAATGATGGGAACGACAAACCTTGGTTTGACGCACCTATCTATGATGAAGAAATCGAAGAGATTAACGTTCATGAGGATGAGTGCTTTGACCCGGGGGGTGTCATTGATATGCTTGATGACCTTACGGCTTTGCCGCTTGCTGCTGAGCATCCATTGTCTTTAGGGGATGACAATGTGATTCCTTTACCCACCCCACCTCCCGTGGATCATTACCTCACATACTTCTCGTATGTTGAGCGAACCTTTCTCCCATTTAAGACTTATTCCCCCGCCTCCCCTTTGTTTATGTCCACCGGGAACGAGGACAAGGTCTTTGATTAAGGTATCACATTCGAGGCTTCGCCATGGACCATTTAATTCGGGGACGAGTCAGGCTCGTGACTCGGTTAACAAAAACAAGCGCTTTTTGGGAGGCAACCCAATTATCTATCTATCTTTACTTGTTTTCACCATAAGTGTAGGGGGGAGCCCCGTTGGTGTTTCTTGTTCTCTTTCTTATCATGTGCAGGGATTAGAGCTTCAAAGACACACTCTTGATGACTTTTGACGAACCGTGATTCCGTGTTCCCTTCTTCCTGGTTCTATCCTAAACTCTTTTCGATTCACTATTTTATATTTCTCAATATTAAAATAGGAATCTCTTTAGTTGTCTTTTCCTTAACGAGATTTAAACAAAGTGCACAATGTCCTAAGTGTAGGGGAGTTTACTCCCACATGCTTAAACATTGAGGACAATGTTTATATTAAGTGTAAGGGGGATTTCTATCGAAGTTAAGTGGTCTTTTCCTTGTATTTGCCCTCATTTTAACCGGAAAATCAATTTTTCGACATTTTTCAAATTTTTTTTTTATCTATTTTGGCCTAGTTGTAGTCTCCTTTATTTTTGTTACTTTCTAGCATTTTAATAAAATGGTTTTAGCAAGTTTAGATATCTTAGATATATTAGGCATGTTGTGAATATTTTGACTCAACCCGAGTTTACTTATCCAAGTTCACTCTAGCTAGTATCCTTAACCATGTAGACCTTAATTGGTTTATTAGGCTAAGCATCCACGAGTCTCATTCCTTGAGATTTTAAATTGTGGAGAACGAGAAATGATAGAGTTGGTTACAAGTTTGGTATTCTTTCATTAACTTATGTGAGTTAATTATGATCTTTTTCTCCCATCACTTGCTAATAAATTATCTGCAATAAGTAAGGTCGTACGATTTGAAAAGTTACTTAGCTTCTAGCCCAAGATCGTTTAAAAGTTGCTCGGTAATGATAAGAGTTCATAGGCAAGGCATAACTTATGAAGCGGGGCGCGAAGATTGGCGAGTCCGAAAAGGCCCTAACAAGGCATGAGGATTCCATTTTATTGCTGAAGATCCAAAGTGATGTGAAAAGCATTATTCCCAAAATCAATATGAAGGATCAAGACTCACGACGAAAAGCAATCAACTCCCATAAAGATCATGGAGAAGTCTATCCGAAAAGACCCTAACAAGGTATGAGGATAAATAGATCCAAGTCCGAAAAGGAGGCGGATCGTTGTATCTCAAAATCCCAATTAGAGATTGAAGAATAATCATGAAGTCGTGGTCAACAAAGCTGGAGTACTCCTCAAAAGTCTCCAAGTGAAGAAACTCTATAACGAAGAAAAGACCATTATCTCAAAAACGTCTCTCAAAGATATGAAGTATGAAGTACATGCCAAATATCGGCCCGAGAAAGGTCTCAAATCGTGAACCAAGTTATGCCAAGATATGAACTTTTTGATATCCCGAGAAGCAGTTTTAAGAGATTTTGTCCTTTAGCTAACTATTGATCAAATCATCCTACTTTGCTTTCAGCCTAAATAAATTATCGAAATAAGTCAACAATGCATCCTCGTGATCATTCAAGACATCAATAAAATATAAGAGATACTCGTAGGAATAAGGGAGTTTAAGTGATTAATTGAACCACATGAGTAAATGTTTGTTATGCTAACTTGTACTAACAATGATCTTGTTTTTAAGCTTGGCATGGGGAACGTGAAACTTGAGGGTGATGAACATTCATGACACACAAGCCCTAATGTAAGTCTTAGATTTCTTTACAAGTTTCTTCCTTGTTGCATCTTGTTATTTTCTATCTTTTTGATTTTCCTTAGTTGTTTAATAAAGGTCAAGGTAGGTTGATTATGATGGAAAGTGTAAAACGTGCTTTGTAACTAATGCATTGCATGAGGACATTGCAATGGTTAAGTGTAGGGGATTTGATAGGTGTGAAAACACCCATCCTTTTTGCCACTTAATTACAATAATAACCGAGCCAAAACGTGTATTTTATGTCTTTTATGTCGGAATTATGCGTGGTTTGTGTTTTTGTTGTGATTTAGGACGAAAAGGTGAGAAGTGGAGAAAACACGGATATTCACGGGCATTTACGGACTTTTATTGAAGAAAAAGATGAAAGACGAAGTCAAGAAGTCAAGAGTGCAAAAAGAACGGAAGTCCAAGACCAATTCTGAAGATTTATCGAAGAAAAAGTCAAAAGACGGAAGTTTATCAAAAGCCGAAGAATTCAAGTCTATTTTATTGAAGAATTTAAAGACGAGTTCAAAGAAATCCCGAAGCCAAAAGTCCCTTAAGTCCAAGTTTAAAGAAGATTAGAAGAAAAGGACTAAGTATGCAATTAATGAAGATTAAAAGAAGGAGGGACTTAATGACGCAATTAAGAGAAAAGGAAAGAGGGGAGGAAGCTTCCTTAATCCTCCCCTATAAATAGTCATTAGGATGTACATTTCATTCTTGTTGGCTAACTTGACAAATTAGCTCTTCCACCATTTTCATTTTCTTGCAACTTTATTTTTCATGTCATTATAATTAATTGTCTTGCACTTTAATTCCTTTAATTCAAGTAAGTGTTTTTAATTTTGTTGTTGAATCTTCACTTTTAATTAAGCTTTTCTTTAACTTTCTCATCCTACTTTTCTTGTTTTTGGTCTATCTCAATTTCGGATTAAGCAAAATATTGCTTAATCTCTTTGCTTATTTGATTAAAAAGTTCACCTTTTTATTTCTATTTAAGCTTTCATACGAATTAAGCTATAAGTTTGACAATCTTATTGGCTTATTTTGTGTTTAGCTTATTTGATTTTAAAGTTTTCTAAAAAGTTTGTATACCTTTAAAGTTTGCTTATTTTGTTTTCTTATTTTGTGTTTTTATAAAGTTTATGAATTTCGTCTTTTAAAAGCTTTCAAATTTATGCTTATTAAGTTGTTCAAGTTTTGGTTTAGTGTGCTTATTGAAAGTGCTTATTGAGATTTTTGCTTATCTCCATTTTCGGATTTGTTGGTGTTCGTCGCAATATAAGGGTTTTATCACATTCCGACGGTTTCTTGATTTGTATCGCAATAACCCAAGTGTGGGTTCTACTTTGCGATAGGTTGGTAAATCCCCCTTATTCCGATCGGGATTGCGATCGCTCATTGCGATCGCATATTCCGACGGAGTTTAAGGTTTATTGCGACGAAGTGCTGCCCAAATTTTGACAGCCACATTCGGATGGATTTTGGCATTTTAGTTATTCCGACAGCTTTTATTTTTAGACATTCCGACAGTTTTTTGTTTCACATTACGATAGTTCTAAAAAAAAATAAAAAAAAATAATATAAAATATTCCGACACTTACTATTAGTAATTATTCCGATACTACTTTTTTTAAGTCATTCCGATGGCATTAAACATTCCGATGGAATGTAAATAATGACATGCCTACTTGATTTATTCTTTTTGCCGCCATTTTCACCTAGTAGGCTGCTAGCTTGAGCTAGCTGCCTGCTAGCTTGTTTATTTATTATTTTTGTTCCGTAATCGTTTAGTTTAATCTGAAAGTTGTTCCGATTTATTTCTGAAAGTTACATATTTTTAGTTGAATTTTTCGTCTAATTTTAAAATTAATATTTTTTCGTAAAGTTCAAGTTTTATCTTTTATTTAGTACCCGCTTTAGGTTTTTCCTCGTTTAGCTTTAAAGTACCATTTTAGTTTTATTCTCTCCTCTTTCATTTAGTAAACTTAATTTTCGAGTCGATAATTAATTTCGTCCTTTAGTTTTATTTTTATTAATTGTTTCGCTTTAAATTACGTTTTATTATTTGTTTTAAATATTCATTTTAATATCGTTTTAATTTTTAGTTTTTAATATTCACCTTGTTTTACTTTTATTATTTGTACTTGTCTTTAGTTTGTTTTTAAATACTTTTCGCATTTACTTTTTAATTAGTTATAGATAATCAACTTCCCTTTTTCTTAACCAAAAACAACTGAGTCGCACATTAACCGGAAATCAATTCGTTAAGACACCGAGAAAACGAACTCTTTTTCAACTAGTAAAATCCTAATTTCAGCTATCCCTTTTCCTCTTTGGCTGCTTACACTCTCGAGCCATGTGTCCTTCCCCTTTACAGTTATAGCAGATAATCATCTTGACTTTGCCACTGTTGTTTCCTCTTGAAGCAGTGTTGAATGGGCGTGCAGTAGTATTAGATGAGCTTGGTCTCCCCTAAAGTGGTTGCAAGGTAACTCTACCATCTTGAATTGTTGCTTGTTGACGAGAGTTAGAAGAAGTTCTCAACTGATTGTTTGTTGGAGATGGTCCTCTATAACCTCTTTTGTTCAACGTTTGTGTTATGTAGGCAGACATTTGTGCAAGAACATCAATAAGATTATCCCCTTGTCTGATCTCAGGAATTGGAACTTCATCATCACAGTAGAAAACTGGTGCTGGTGGAGCCACATACACACTGGAAATGTTGTGACTAGTGAGGTTGAGGAAATTCATGTTGCTGATAAGTGATAGCAGAATTTGTAGGTGGTTGGTAAGGAGAGTATGGTTGTTGAGCATGTTGTGATGATAATGCTGGTTTCTGAAATTGATATGATGTAGGTGGTTGTGGAAGAATCGAATACTGCGGAAAGCTTGGAGTTTGATACATGGGTTGATAGGAAGATTGTTGTCCCATAGCATACGGAGAGTTGTGATATGACAAAGTTGGATGATTTGCCATTAACGCCAATGGTTCGGAATAAGATCCTTGAGAGATGTGTTTCTAGATCACGTGGTTCTCGTGTTGCTGCAAGAAAGCATAGAGTTGATCTAAATTTGACTTGTGCAAATCTCGAATCATTTTAACATCAGTGACATATTGGCTCCACTCTTGGGGTAACGTATTCAAGAACTTGGTGTTGAGTTGAAATTGATCAATCCTTAGATTTTACACATTCAAGTCATTCATCAACGTAGTGAAACGCCAGTAGTAGTCATGAAGTGTTTCCCCTGAAATGTATGTGAACCTATCGAACAAGTCATAAAGTCGACACTCTCTTTCCTGCTTGGTTAGTGAAGTCCCTTGTAATAGAACAGTTAAGCAACCCCAAAGATTCTTTGCCACTGTGTGTTCGCTTACCATTCGATAGATACCGGGTGAAAGAGCTTGAAGTATGGTCTGAACGGCCCTTTCATCCGCATCGGAAATGATTTTGTTAGCATCCGTTAATTCATGAAATAACCTTGGCCGAGTCACATTGTCGACAGTAACTTCTCCTCAATCTAGTGTACCTTGCTCAATGGATTGAACCATAAGTCTCCCATTGGGTTTACCCATAATGTAAGTCCTCATGCGACCTTGCCATGCTTCAAATAAGTCTTTGATGAGCGACGGTGGGCGGGTATCGGTACCCGAGATGATAGAAATATCGGTAAGCGATGTCATTGTCGGCATAAATGAATGAGGATTCATTTTTGAACACTTGATGGAAAAATATTATCTTTTGATCGAGCAATGAAATAAAGTTTGTGAAATTTGTTGTGAGTTGATGTAGAATTCTTCAAAAAATTACAAGTCCAAAACTTGACACAGTCAATACACAATTCGGAATATGTAACCTGAACGTAATCCGGAATGTATAACCTTGGTCTAATCCGGAATGTATAGCCTTGAACTAAACCAGAATATGTGAAGCAGGATCTAATCCGGAATCTGAGAATCAGTGATCTAATCCAAAATGTGAATCATGACCTAATTCAGAATCTGTGAAGTACTTAATCCGGAATAATTTTCAATTACTTAATCCGGAATATGTGAATCAATGATCTAATTCAGAATGTGAATCAGGACCTAATTCGGAATCTATGAAGTACTTAATCCGGAATAATTGTCAATTACTTAATCCGGAATATATGAATCAAAGATCTAATTCGGAATGTGAATCAGGACCTAATTCGGAATCTGTGAAGTACTTAATCCGGAATCTAATACCCACTACTAACCCAGAATGCTTCTCTGCTGGTAATTCGGAGTAAGCAACTATTACACATTTTGGAATAACTTGAAAACCCTTGTATCCCGACTTCTTAAACCCTTATATCCTGAATAAAGAAAATAATTTGTACCTTCTAATTTTACCCAATAATCAAGCCAAAAACTATCAATTTTTCATGAAAATCACCAATATGAATATCACAAATCCCTACCACAACAACGTAGGCAATTTGTAAGAAAGATTTTGTGGTGAAAAACACAAAAAAATTGAAAACACGGATATATCTTGATTAAAAGAGCATAAAAACTAAAACTAACACAACAAAAAAACTTTATATCACCCCATGGCTCTTGATACCAATTGTAGAAATATGATAATCTTAGATCTAATCAAGAGGGTTGTTGTTTTCTAGAGAGAGAAACTAGAGAGAGAAAGAAAGAAAACTTGTATTATGTAAAATCATAAGTAAACAACCTACACCCCTTTCCATGGTGGAAAGGGGTTTATATACCCAAGTCCCAAAGTGGACTTGGGCCTCCGGCCCATGAACATGCTCATGGGTAGGGCTAAACATAAACTTTAATTAAACAATACTACGAGCCTATAACTATATTGTTGGAGTGACCGAGACTTTCTAACTATGGAAAACGTATTTCCAACACTGTTATTATCTACAAATATCTTGGTATGCATAAATGTGTACCCATATGTGACACCCTAGAATCGAGGTCATTAACGATACCCTAAATTTCGCTAATTTTTGAAATTTTTAATTAATTATAATTTCTATACTTATAAGTATTTTGGTTAGAGCCGATGTTCGAGGTTATAATTTGTACGTTTGACGTTTTGAGAAGGACGATGACGATTACGATCCCGAGGGATGCCCAATTTTATATAATTTTTGACGATTTATCGATAATGTAATTTTTCGAGAATTTTATTTACGATTCGTGTTAAGTTGAGTCGGGTGAGTTTTATAGCCTTCCGAGTACATTTAAAGTATCCCAAAAATATTTTGGAGCGTTCGGGAAGATTTCCGACTCCCGTAAAATTTTCAAAATTGACAAATGAGTCAAACCCGCAAAGTTTTGAGGTCGTTTTCTATTTAAGGACAAAAGAAGCCAAAAATTGCACAAAGGTCCCTCCTAACCCATCAAAAGGGCCAAAATGGATAAACACACAAACACACACAACATTTTCACCAAAAAAATCAAACACTCTCCCTCCTCTCTCTCTAAAGCCGACGGACACCCCCACCACCATCAAAAACCCACCAAAAATCTTCTTCCACTTGATTTTTCAAAAATCTAAGGTTAGACCACACTTAGTTTGGTCATTCCCCACATATTCATGTGCTCAAATCCAACATGCATTGATAAAAATTTTCAAGATTTTTCCATATGATCCAAATTCGTTTTTGTGGCTAAAAGAGCTAATGCATGTTGATATTAAGTGTTATGGAAGTATAAACACCAAGAAAACCCACCAAAATTAATTTGGTTGTGGTGATTGGGTCACCCAAACCCCACGGCAAAGGGGGTGTTTGGGGAGCCATGGTGGTTGTTGATTTTGCATGTTAATCTTGTGTTTGGTTGGATGTTTAAAGGTGTTTTACATAGGTGTTAGTGGTTGCATGTCCATTTTCTTTGATTCTTGATTTTGAGTTTGATTGATCAATAGGGGTAGGATTGAAGTTTGATGTTAGGATATGTTTGGGAAGGCTTAGGATGATGTTTAGTGATGATTAGAAGTCTTGGAATCGAGTCTAAGCATGTTTTTGGTATGGTCATTTTTAGGCAGAAACATTTGGTCCATTTTATAAAAATGATTTTTGTTCCAGGTCTTGAAAACTAAATGTAGTGATAGAGGGTTTTTCTAGCTTTAATTTGGTATAAGGTAGAGCCCGTGACTCAAAACGAGCTAAAAGTTATGACATTTTAAAGATCGGGTACCGGGAGACGAGGACTTTCACAATCCGAATTTGTGCAAAGTTTTAGTCAAATCCCGAGGGTCACAAGTATAATTTGGTAAATGGTCAAGGGTCAAAATTTGGTCCCTAACCTGTACAAATGGGTCTATATGTTGACTTAGTTGTCAAGGAAGTCAAAGGTATTTTTCATATAGGTCAAAGAGGTCAAAATTGGTCGAAGCGCAATTTCAGCCCGTAAAATGTAGTCGTGGAAATGAGTTGCGTAACGGGTCGTAAAAGTAAAAACTTTTATTGGGCTTAAAAACATGTTATCTACAGGTCATATAGGATTTTTGGAAATTTTGTCAAGTTTTATAAGCATGGTTTAATAAGGTAAAACAGCCCGTACTTTAGTCGAGTACCGGCGAGAATGAGTAAAAATGGACAACATAAGTAATGAGAATGAATGGTATAGAATAAGTGATACTTGTTGTTTTTGTTTTTGGCGTGAGTTATACTTGTCTTAAGTGACTTGTATATATGTATTTTATACAGTACCGTAAGTAACTAAATGAGATTACTCATTACGCGTTATTTGTGATAGGTGTTGATTTAACCGGGCATCCGTTTCGTCGTCAGTGATCATCCCTCGAACTACCGACTACTTAATATCTAAGGTGTGAATTTATAGCCTCGCTTATATTTATTTCAAATTGTTTTACCCGCGAGGGAAATGCATGCTAGTTTTTAAAAGGAACGTATATCATGAATGATTGTTAGACCCGAATGTTGCCTTAGAAATTGTGTTGAGTACCAAAGTTGCAAAAGTCCCTAAATTCATGAACTATTAACTATTGTCTTGCCCTCGAGTAGGGGGAAATAGCCGCTTATGCAATTTGTAGTACTACGGGGTTAACGACCCAATGCTAGCCGAGAAGCTGTACTTATAGTAAGTTCTGCGGTAGATTATTTTGTATGAGAAATAAGGTATAATTGCAACTGATGCCTTTAGAAGGGGCACTGGTTTCATCTGAATCATGCCGGTATATTTACGCGGGTGATTGAGTTAACGGATTAGTGTCATGAGCTTAAACACAATTGTCAGTATCCTGATTATAGTTTGTTTGATCGACAAGACTATAAATGATCACGAATGGTTTTTATTATATATACGTTCAAATGGATTGAAAAACCTATGAATTCCACTCAACGTTTTCGTTGACCAAATTTTTGGCATGTGTTTCAGGTAACCGCTGAGCAGTAGGATGGAGCATGCATGGGATGGATGTTGTGTGTACGGCTTGGTGTCCGCTTGTTTTTCCCTCCTTTTCTACTTAAACAATTTTTATGTTTAATGTCATGTGGTTGTAAAACTGAAGTTTTTGGGTTGAGATTCATGGGGACCAAAAACGCTAAACTCTGTGTACTATTTGGGGTTGGAAAAACCGTGGACATGTATCATCTAACAATTTTAATTTCAAGTTTTAAGTCGACGTCTTTTTAGCGTCGTTTGACATATCTTGTGTGCAATGAATACTGTGTAGCACCCATTGTTGTAGTTCCGCTGCGCATAACAATTGTGGGGGTGTTACAGATTGGTAATCAGAGCCACGAGTTATAGAGAACTAGGTCGTTTTTGAAAATCCTAAACTATAACTTTTGGTGTCGTAAGAAAAAGGGTCCAAGCACACACAACTATCCTGCATGGCTCCGGTAAGATTTATTGTTGTATTTATGGAATTTGACGTATACTTTTGAGTAAAGTATATATGTGGGTAATTATTATATAAGTATGGAATTACTATATGTAGACGTTAAATTTTACGTGAAATATCCGACATCGTAATTTTCATATTAATCATGCATGAGCATCATATTATTACATTTCGGGCATATGTACCACATTTGCATTGCATTTGCATGCATGTATTTATAACTATTGTATAATTACTTATGTACTCTCCGAAATTCGCTGTTATTGCAGGAATGGCCGAGGTACCGCCCAACGATAACGGAAACGATGTACGAGCCCAGGACCCCGACCCAAGGAGAACTACTTGCCCCACGCCTATGCGTACTTCCCATCTGGTTGGTGTACCAGATATCCCCAGAAGAGCCGAGGGTGCAATGAGCGCAAATTCTCTTCATCAAGGCATCCCAAGAATTTGCTGTCCCGGACCGAGGATTTATCATGACGTGCGACGGACTGTGAGAGGTTTGGAAGGATCGATGTGCATGAGGTATGTAGTGGAATCAAGGGTGGTCAGTAGATTCGACGAGAATGACAAGGCGGACGAAAGACTGTTGGAAAGGACTTCAAGAATTGCGTATGATGGGATGATGAACACAAGTGCCATCAACAGTTTAAAATCAATGGTTGCGAATTTAAGTGCTAGTCTTGACCGTGTGAGGGAAGATCAGATGAGGTTGTCGAGGATGCAGAGTTGGGAGCATCGTGTGAGGGATTCATTGCCCCCGGATTGGAGATTCGTGGACGATGTGGAGATGGAGGCGAATGACTTCATGGTTCAGCCGCCTACTGGAGGTGCTTGTATTTCGGTGGGAAATCAGGTAGCGATTGAGTGTGGATCCACATCAGGGACGAAAAAGGAAACAGAATGTGGGCCGGATGAGAAAGGAAAGGGAAAAGTGGATGATGTGGATGAGGACGTGAGTGATGAGGAAATCGAGGAAGACGACGACGAGCCGCCATCCAAGAGGCAGTGTGGATCACCACATGCCTAGTTACTTGTTTTGTATTTTTCTTTGATCATTGTAATAGAACTATTTTAGACCTTTGTATGATGGTATTATGACGAGAAACTCAAGTACTTGATGTTTTGTGGTGAACGATTGTAGTGGCATTACTTGTCACGATTTTGGTTAACTATCAATACAATCTATGTTACCTTTCATGATCTGTGATATGTCTTAAATTTGATCTTTTGTGGTGTGAATTGATGAATATTAGTAACTCCGTAGTGATGTGTCGTTGTATGTATTTTATGTCTGGGAAACTTGATATGAATACTTACATTGTTTTTCTATTTTCCTTGTCTTGCAGAAAGAGATATTCGATAAAACAATGCCTCCAAAGTTGACTGCCGATCGTGTTAACAACATGATTCAGGAAGCAATAGCTAATGCGTTGCAAGCGGACCGAGCTGGGAGAAATCAGGATCCAGGAAGGAACGCGGGGAGACAGCCAGCCCCGAGAGTGTGTACCTATTCTAGCTTTATGAAGTGCGGTCCCACGCAGTTCCGTGGAACGGGTGGAGCCCTAGAACTTAGGCGATGGTTGGAAAAAGTTGAGAGTACGTTTGAAATCAGTGGTTGTGCAGAAGCGGATAAAGTAAAGTTTGCAGCAGCTACGTTTCTCGATGATGCGTTAAGTTGGTGGAATACCCAGGTAGCTACGGTGGGATTGGCTGTGGCAAATGCAAGGACGTGGAATGCGACCAAAGCTTTGTTGACAAATAAGTTTTGCCCAGAGGAGGAATTGGGGCAATTGGAGGACGAATTGAGACATTTGACCTTAAAGAACAACGATATAGCTGCTTACACCAGGAGATTCAATGAGTTAAGTCTTTTGTGTCCGGACATATTTGCCAATGATGCCAAGAAAATGAAGCAGTATATAAAGGGTTTATCTAGCAACATCAAAGGTGAAACAACTTCGTCGAAACCTGGAACGTTTGATGAAGCGGTTCAAATGGCACACGCTTTGATGGACGTTAAGCTTCAGGACAAGCAGAATTACATTGCTGAGGGCAACAAAAGGAAATGGGAGGCAGCACAAAGTAATCAATCCCAAGGCCAGAACCGAGGAGGAAATCGAAACAACCATGGGCCGAACCGTAATCAGCAGTTTAATCAGAGAAGGAACGAAGGGATGAGGGCAGTGACGAACCCTAGAGGTGTGAAAGTGAACCCCCATTGTGGAAAGTGCAACTTGTATCATGTTGGAAATTGCCCGCCGGCATGCGGCAAGTGTGGAAAGGCAGGTCATAGGACAGCTAGTTGTCGAACGGGAGGAGTAGCCACTGGGGCTAATGCTATCAGGATGAGAGGATGTTATAGCTGTGGAGAAAGAGGGCATGTGCAAGCAAATTGCCCGAAGACAGGAAACAGACGGGGAGGAAATAATGCGGCAGCTGTGTATCAAGTGGGAACTGCTGATAAACCACAAGGTCCAAATGTGGTTACCGGTACGTTTTTGCTAGACGCTTGTTATGCTAGTATTTTATTTGATTCTGGCTCCGACAAGAGTTTTGTAGACGTTAGATTTAGTCGTCATATCGATAGAGAACCGGTGTTGTTAACGACTAGATATAATGTTGAATTAGCCGATGGAAAAATTGTTAGTACGAATTCTATACTGAAAGGGTGTACCTTGAAGTTAGGAAACTACGCTTTTAAAATCGACTTGATGCCTATAGAGCTAGGATCGTTTGACGTGATTGTGGGAATGGATTGGCTAATGGCGCATAGTGCTACGATCGTCTGTGGTGAGAGATTGGTGCAGATTCCGCTGAGGAATAGGGTTTTGACGGTAAAGGGAGACGAATGCACTTCTCGTTTGAAGGTGATTTCGTGTTTGAAGATGATGAAGTACGTAGAGAGCGGGTGCGATGTGTTTTTGGCACAAGTTTCGAGCGATGGTGATGTAGAGGCGAGGATCGAAGAGGTACCAGTTATTCGCGAGTATCCGGACGTTTTTCCAGACGAGTTGCCAGGTTTACCGCCTACCCGTGAGGTCGAGTTTCGAATTGATTTAGTGCCAGGAGTTACGCCGGTTGCACGTGCACCCTATCTCTTAGCACCATCTGAGTTAAAGGAGTTATCGGATCAATTGAAGGAATTGATGGACAAGGGATTTATTAGGCCGAGCTCATCACCTTGGGGAGCGCCAGTGTTGTTCGTAAAGAAGAAGGATGGTTCGTTTAGGATGTGTATCGACTATAGAGAACTCAATAAGTTGACGGTTAAGAATCGGTACCCATTACCGAGGATTGATGATTTGTTCGATCAATTGCAAGGTTCCAGTGTATACTCTAAGATCGATTTAAGATCAGGGTATCATCAACTGCGTGTAAGAGAGGAGGATATTCCTGTAACCGCCTTTCGTACGCGGTATGGACACTTTGAATTTCGAGTGATGCCGTTTGGGTTGACGAACGCGCCTGCTGTATTCATGGATCTTATGAATCACGTGTGCAAGCCGTATCTAGATAAGTTTGTTATTGTTTTCATCGATGATATACTTATTTACTCTAAGAGTAGGGAGGAGCACGAGAAGCACCTAAGAAAGATTTTGGAGTTGTTAAGGAAGGAGAAGCTGTATGCAAAATTCTCTAAGTGTGAGTTTTGGTTGGAATCAGTGCAGTTTCTAGGTCATGTGATTGATAGTGAGGGAGTTCGTGTAGATCCTGCTAAGATCGTAGCAATCAGGGAATGGTCAGCACCGACGACGCCGACTGAAGTTCGACAATTTTTGGGTTTAGCTGGGTATTATAGAAGGTTTATTGAAGG
Organism: Glebionis coronaria; assembly: GCA_025667525.1. NCBI lineage: Eukaryota > Viridiplantae > Streptophyta > Magnoliopsida > Asterales > Asteraceae > Glebionis > Glebionis coronaria. The sequence continues at coordinate 459,897,894 of CM046879.1, read as the reverse complement.
ATTTTCGTTGATTGCGAAACCATTGACGCGGCTTACCGAGAAGAATAGGGTGTATGAATGGGGAATTGAGGAAGAGCTTGCTTTCGAAACGCTCAAGGATAAGTTATGTTCCGCGCCGATTTTATCATTGCCTGAAGGAACCGAAGACTTCGTGGTGTATTGTGATGCGTCTCGTAAGGGTTATGGAGCAGTATTAATGCAACGTGAAAAGGTGATAGCTTACGCGTCGAGGCAATTAAGGAAGAACGAGGAGAACTACACAACGCACGATTTGGAATTAGGAGCGGTAGTTTTTGCGTTGAAGTTGTGGAGACACTATCTGTATGGGACAAAGTGTGTTGTATTCACTGATCACAAGAGTTTGCAGCACATTTTAGATCAAAAGGAGTAGAATATGCGACAAAGACGATGGGTTGAACTACTGAGTGATTATGACTGCGAAATTCGCTATCACCCTGGGAAGGCGAATGTTGTAGCGGATGCATTGAGTAGGAAGGAACGGGAGAAACCTTTGAGGGTTAGAGCTTTAGTGATGAGTGAGAGCGTTGACTTAACCGAAACCATACTGAAGGCTCAGGAGAGAGGATTGATGAAAGGGAATGTTGAAGCCGAGAATTTGGGACGAATGTTGAAACCTCTTTTCGTGATTAGGTCAGACGGACTAAGATATTTTGAGAATCGGATTTGGTTGCCACTGTGTTCATCTGAGGAAGGAAAGCCTGGAATTCGAGAATTGGTTATGAATGAGTCGCATAAGTCGAAGTATTCGATACATCCTGGATCGGATAAGATGTACCACGACCTGAAGAAAGTCTATTGGTGGCCGAATATGAAGGCAGATATTGCTCGTTACGTCAGTAAGTGTTTGACTTGTGCAAAGGTTCAGGCAGAACATAAGAAACCATCTGGATTGTTGGTACAACCGGAAATCCCGGAATGGAAATGGGAGAAAATCGCAATGGATTTTGTGACGGGTTTACCTAGGACTCCTAGTGGATGCGATATGATATGGGTAATTGTGGATAGGTTGACGAAATCTGCTCATTTCTTACCTATGAAGAAGACGGACAGCATGGAAAAACTCGCCAGCGTGTACGTGAAGGAGATCGTCTGTAGACATGGAGTGCCGTTATCGATCATTTCGGATCGCGACAGTAGATTTACGTCGGAATTTTGGAAATCGCTTCAACGTGCGATGGGCACTGAACTGAGTTTAAGCACGGCTTATCACCCGGAAACTGACGGCCAGAGCGAACGAACGATTCAAACGATGGAGGACATGCTCCGAGCATGCGTGATCGATTTTGGAGGAAGTTGGGAACGCCACTTGCCTCTGGTGGAATTTTCGTACAATAATAGTTATCATGCGAGTATCAAAGCGGCACCGTTCGAAGCATTGTATGGAAGGAAGTGTAGATCGCCCGTGTGTTGGAGTGAAGTAGGGGAGAGTCAATTGACTGGACCCGAAATGGTTTTAGAAACGACAGAGAAGATCGTGCAGATCAAGAACCGACTACTTGCTGCGAGAAGCCGACAGAAAAGTTATGCCGATAACCGAAGGAAACCGTTGGAGTTTGAAGTTGGAGATATGGTTATGCTCAAGGTATCGCTATGGAAGGGTGTGATTCGTTTTGGGAAGAAAGGAAAGTTGAGTCCGAGGTATATTGGACCGTTTAAGATCGTTGAACGAATTGGACCAGTAGCGTACAAGCTAGAATTGCCGACCGAGCTTAGTGCTATTCATGACACGTTTCACGTATCGAACCTGAAGAAGAGTTTGGCAGACAAGGAATTGGTGATTCCTTTGGACGAGATTCGACTAGACGACAAAATGCACTTTGTGGAAGAACCTGTGGAAATTATGGACCGGGAGGTCAAGCGGTTGAAGCGTAGTAGGATTCCTATCGTGAAGGTCCGATGGAATTCTAAGCGTGGACCGGAATACACCTGGGAACGTGAGGACTTTTTCAAGGAAAGGTATCCTCATCTGTTCCAGTAGCACGAAATGTGAGTACAAGAAGAGGCGAGCGCCGGGACGTCGCTCTCTTTAAGGAGGGGTGGATGTGACACCCTAGAATCGAGGTCATTAACGATACCCTAAATTTCGCTAATTTTTGAAATTTTTAATTAATTATAATTTCTATACTTATAAGTATTTTGGTTAGAGCCGATGTTCGAGGTTATAATTTGTACGTTTGACGTTTTGAGAAGGACGATGACGATTACGATCCCGAGGGATGCCCAATTTTATATAATTTTTGACGATTTATCGATAATGTAATTTTTCGAGAATTTTATTTATGATTCGTGTTAAGTTGAGTCGGGTGAGTTTTATAGCCTTCCGAGTACATTTAAAGTATCCCAAAAATATTTTGGAGCGTTCGGGAAGATTTCCGACTCCCGTAAAATTTTCAAAATTGACAAATGAGTCAAACCCGCAAAGTTTTGAGGTCGTTTTCTATTTAAGGACAAAAGAAGCCAAAAATTGCACAAAGGTCCCTCCTAACCCATCAAAAGGGCCAAAATGGATAAACACACAAACACACACAACATTTTCACCAAAAAAATCAAACACTCTCCCTCCTCTCTCTCTAAAGCCGACGGACACCCCCACCACCATCAAAAACCCACCAAAAATCTTCTTCCACTTGATTTTTCAAAAATCTAAGGTTAGACCACACTTAGTTTGGTCATTCCCCACATATTCATGTGCTCAAATCCAACATGCATTGATAAAAATTTTTCAAGATTTTTCCATATGATCCAAATTCGTTTTTGTGGCTAAAAGAGCTAATGCATGTTGATATTAAGTGTTATGGAAGTATAAACACCAAGAAAACCCACCAAAATTAATTTGGTTGTGGTGATTGGGTCACCCAAACCCCACGGCAAAGGGGGTGTTTGGGGAGCCATGGTGGTTGTTGATTTTGCATGTTAATCTTGTGTTTGGTTGGATGTTTAAAGGTGTTTTACATAGGTGTTAGTGGTTGCATGTCCATTTTCTTTGATTCTTGATTTTGAGTTTGATTGATCAATAGGGGTAGGATTGAAGTTTGATGTTAGGATATGTTTGGGAAGGCTTAGGATGATGTTTAGTGATGATTAGAAGTCTTGGAATCGAGTCTAAGCATGTTTTTGGTATGGTCATTTTTAGGCAGAAACATTTGGTCCATTTTATAAAAATGATTTTTGTTCCAGGTCTTGAAAACTAAATGTAGTGATAGAGGGTTTTTCTAGCTTTAATTTGGTATAAGGTAGAGCCCGTGACTCAAAACGAGCTAAAAGTTATGACATTTTAAAGATCGGGTACCGGGAGACGAGGACTTTCACAATCCGAATTTGTGCAAAGTTTTAGTCAAATCCCGAGGGTCACAAGTATAATTTGGTAAATGGTCAAGGGTCAAAATTTGGTCCCTAACCTGTACAAATGGGTCTATATGTTGACTTAGTTGTCAAGGAAGTCAAAGGTATTTTTCATATAGGTCAAAGAGGTCAAAATTGGTCGAAGCGCAATTTCAGCCCGTAAAATGTAGTCGTGGAAATGAGTTGCGTAACGGGTCGTAAAAGTAAAAACTTTTATTGGGCTTAAAAACATGTTATCTACAGGTCATATAGGATTTTTGGAAATTTTGTCAAGTTTTATAAGCATGGTTTAATAAGGTAAAACAGCCCGTACTTTAGTCGAGTACCGGCGAGAATGAGTAAAAATGGACAACATAAGTAATGAGAATGAATGGTATAGAATAAGTGATACTTGTTGTTTTTGTTTTTGGCGTGAGTTATACTTGTCTTAAGTGACTTGTATATATGTATTTTATACAGTACCGTAAGTAACTAAATGAGATTACTCATTACGCGTTATTTGTGATAGGTGTTGATTTAACCGGGCATCCGTTTCGTCGTCAGTGATCATCCCTCGAACTACCGACTACTTAATATCTAAGGTGTGAATTTATAGCCTCGCTTATATTTATTTCAAATTGTTTTACCCGCGAGGGAAATGCATGCTAGTTTTTAAAAGGAACGTATATCATGAATGATTGTTAGACCCGAATGTTGCCTTAGAAATTGTGTTGAGTACCAAAGTTGCAAAAGTCCCTAAATTCATGAACTATTAACTATTGTCTTGCCCTCGAGTAGGGGGAAATAGCCGCTTATGCAATTTGTAGTACTACGGGGTTAACGACCCAATGCTAGCCGAGAAGCTGTACTTATAGTAAGTTCTGCGGTAGATTATTTTGTATGAGAAATAAGGTATAATTGCAACTGATGCCTTTAGAAGGGGCACTGGTTTCATCTGAATCATGCCGGTATATTTACGCGGGTGATTGAGTTAACGGATTAGTGTCATGAGCTTAAACACAATTGTCAGTATCCTGATTATAGTTTGTTTGATCGACAAGACTATAAATGATCACGAATGGTTTTTATTATATATACGTTCAAATGGATTGAAAAACCTATGAATTCCACTCAACGTTTTCGTTGACCAAATTTTTGGCATGTGTTTCAGGTAACCGCTGAGCAGTAGGATGGAGCATGCATGGGATGGATGTTGTGTGTACGGCTTGGTGTCCGCTTGTTTTTCCCTCCTTTTCTACTTAAACAATTTTTATGTTTAATGTCATGTGGTTGTAAAACTGAAGTTTTTGGGTTGAGATTCATGGGGACCAAAAACGCTAAACTCTGTGTACTATTTGGGGTTGGAAAAACCGTGGACATGTATCATCTAACAATTTTAATTTCAAGTTTTAAGTCGACGTCTTTTTAGCGTCGTTTGACATATCTTGTGTGCAATGAATACTGTGTAGCACCCATTGTTGTAGTTCCGCTGCGCATAACAATTGTGGGGGTGTTACACCATAATCCAACAGCTGGTTTTGTATCCATAGAGCTTGTCCACAACAAGCAGCTGCAGCCACATACTCTACTTCAGTTGTAGAATTTGCCACCATTGTTTGTTTCTTGCATTGCAAAGATATGAGTCTGCTCCCAAGAAATTGGCATCCACCAGTTGTGGATTTCCTATCAAACTTATCACCTCCATAATCATTGTCTGAATAACCAATAAGCTCCAATAGAGACTGTAAAACCCGCATTAAAATTCTATGAACAGTACACGTGAATAGTATCTTATGAAAACATGATAAAATTTAAACTTTTCATTTATAATATTAATACACGTGTCACGACAATAAATAACGAACAATCATGAATATTATAAATGTGACACGATCACGAATACCAAAATCACGAATATTAAATCACGAGCATACCCGACTAATTATTTAGACACGGAAAAGTTACGGGTTTTGTGACAATCCGTCAATTTATGGTTGATATTTTATTCTCAAGTATTATTTAAAAATATTATTTTTAATGTTATATTATAAACTCACTTATTTTTGGGAAGTAATTTGGATTTACGTCTTGAAGTAGCATCGACTACGTCTAAACCGGAGGATTCTACGTTACGTGCTCACGTTTACATACACCGTCTTTGGTGACAGTCCGACATTTCAGAAAATAAATTTATCCGTGAATATTATTTTGGAATTTTACATTTGTGTTGGTTCATAAACTCACAAATTTACGAGAAGAGATTAGGACTTACGATTATAATTTAACGTCCTTTACGACTAAACCGGAAACCTTAGGATTACGTATTTACGTTTTCGAACTCCGTTTTTGATGAGACAATTTTTATTAGATTCGTTTTGTGCCGTTGATTCATAATTTATTAAAACGTTTTTCGTAAATCGACCCGAGGGCACGCAAATCGAGGAAACTAGAATCGAGGGATACCCGTAAATTAGTGGGATGAGACAAGATAAATCTTGCCCCACCCCACTCAAAATGGACGGCCAAAACAAGGATACCACATCCTTGATGTGGCAAACTTGCAACAACATAGCTTACACTTGTAAGCTAAGCTTACAAAGTAAGCTACACTTCCCACTAACTAGCAAAACCATCTAACTCTACCATTACCTCCATTCATACATGCAAACTACTTACAAACTCTCTCCCACTCTCTACCATTTTCGTCCCACCACCACCACAAAACACAATCATCCTCAAAAATCTAACCATGAACTTAAGCTATGATCAACATATGTTGAAGCTTAGTTGAAGACTTGTTGATTGGAGGTGATTTTAACAACTAGCAAGGAGTTTTCTATGGAGTCTTGGGGCTGATTTTCCACAAGGAGTTCTTGAAGAATGGTGGTCTTGAAGATGGTCTTGGTTTATCACAAGTTTCTCCATCAAAATCCATGTCTTGATCATAACCTACATCATCATGGTGGTATAAAGATTGTTCTCCCCAACCTCTTGTTATTTTGATTATGTAATCATGTATTTTCATTCCTATTGTATATGTATATGATGAATATATGATGATAAAAATATTGTGTGTGATTTGGTGTTGATAATCATGGGTAAAAAGATGAAAAACTATATGTAAAAGTAGTTAATCTTGCTTAAATGATAGGCTGTATAAAAACAGTAAAGCACCATGTGATGAACTGATAAAATGGCATATATTAATGGATATACAGTAAGTAATATGTCTTGTACACATGTGAGAGTTGGTCATGCAATGGAATCATTAGGATGAGTGAGATATGATCAAAACAAGTTTAGAGTGCAAATCTGAGTACACTATTTTGGACGATTTTTAGAAAATACTTAGAGGCTGATTCAACAGTAGCCATATGCGAGTTAAATGGAGCACATATCATGTAGTTTATGCCATAAAAATTTGAGCTTCTATCTCCATATAGAACTCTAGATATGACTGTTTTGGTGAAAGTGAAAGTAAAAATCAGATTTTCGGAAATTAAAGTATAATATTATTATATAAGCACTCAAATAAAAATAGTATAAAATGTGAATTAAAACCCACTAACTTATATAATACATTTATATAAATATGTATAAGGATAAATAAATGGACATTTTATAAAAATGGTAGTTGAATAAGGTTTATAAGTTATAAAAACTATAAACATGATTTTTACGACTTTTTCGGCTATTACCGTAAAATTAACGTTTTTGTTAAATAAAACTTAGACGGTTGGACCCGTCTAATGTAAACTTTTATAAACTCATATACTGATATATAACATATATAACAAGTAAAAACCGATTAAACCCGAACTATATAACATATGGACATTAACGGGCTAAGTTAACGTTATTGGACTAATAATACAACAAAATGTGCTAAAACACTTATAAACTTATTTATTGGGCTTAACCCATTTGGGCCTAAAATGTAAAGTGTAAATACTGATAATAAAAGTATAAAATGGATTAATACAAGTTAAAGAACTTATAATAAGTTTATTGGACTTAAAATATGTAAATAGGTAAAACTAGTAAACTAGTAAAAAGTTACCAATACATAAACACTAAAATGAGTGAATGAGAATATATAAACCCACTTGATCATCATATATATATAATCATCATATATATACATAATTGTTATTTTTATAAAGTCATTGGACAAAAGTCTAAGACGAGTATTATTTGTCTAGGTTTCCGTGATTGAAGCACGTACCGTACATCCGAATTGCCGATAACCCGCTTTCCCACATCAACGTGAGTTCATAGCCTCGCACTCTTTTAAATGTTTTTATAAATGTTTTATAAACCCGCGAGGGAGATAACATGTTAGTTTTTATGAATTAGGACACTATTTGTCCCAATTGTCTGTTTATTGATTGGACCCGAATGATTGTATGACCCGATGAATGATTAAATGACCCGATAGATGAAATGAAATGGATTATTAAAGTTAGGTTATGTCACTAAAAGTCCCATTAGCATGAATTGTGAACTACCAGGATTTGGTAGACGCTTATGCATATAATAGTACTATTTGGGGACGATCACCCCAGTTCGCGCCTTGACGGTTGATCCCCGTCGTGCCACATTGATTGGTTAGCGAATTTATGTATGAGAAGATTTCCATAGCGTGATTATTGTGACGGCACGTTAATTTAGATGGGCAAATTGAGTTTTGGGCTAACTACCCGTTGTTGGTTATAGTAAGGTAACAATGTCATGCGGCTTGTAATAATCCAATTAACGAAATACTGCTTTAAGCATTAAATTACGATATATTGCCTGACTAGCAATACAAGGTCTTATTATTGATTTTATGTTAGTGTTTTGGTTTTATATAACCATATTCATATAACGGTTTTTATTTAATCTATACAATGTTATAAAACGTATTGTATGATCTTTTTAACGACAATGGTTCGTATAACGATTTTGAAGGCGAAAGCCTATATTATGATTTTGACGAGGATTTGTATAAAATGACTTTGGCTATTTTATGGCCTATTACAATGATTTGTACAAAATGATTTTCGGTAATAATTTTATACCGATGTTATATTGATGAATTTTATTAAACTCTATGAATTCACTCGGCGTTATCGCTGACCTTTTCTTTTAACATGTTTTATCTCAGGTACTTGAAGGTAATTCTCGGGAAGACAACAAGAATTCATGGCCCGCACTTAAACAACAAATTTCCATTCAAATTCTTTGTAAAACTTTGTATGAAATAATATGACTTGGGACCTATGTAAATCTGATATTTATGAATGGAAATGCTTTACTAATAAACGACGCGATTTTTAAGCGTTGTCTATGATGTGAGTAATGTGCTATCCCGTAACACCAACGAGTCTTCCGCTGTATTGAGTTGTATAAATTTGGAGGTGTTACAGTTTGGTATCAAAGCTCTCGTTATAGAGAACGAAAGATTTTTAAAAGCAAGGTTTTGAATAAAACATTTCAAAATCTTTTAACTATAAACATTTTTCTAAAAATGTCTAAAAATATTTTGACTATAACGGTGCCGAAGAATTCCCGAGTTATCGACAAGGCCAGACTGAGAAGTGTTATTTTAATATATATATAACTTGGATAATATATATATATATATATGATGTAATTTTATTACATGATTGTTTGATTATTATTTTGATATTTATACGAGGTATTTATACGACGTAGATTGTCACAAGGAACACTAAATCCCCTAGTAAATTAATCGTAGCTATTCTCGTAGGAATTCTAGCTATCCTAGATCTAAACCAAGTTGTGGATATTTATAATCCCAACAAATGGTTGATATTCGTAGAAATGTTGATATTAGTTAATTGTGATATTAAAGAAGAATTGGCGAGATTAAAACTGATATCGATGTCATGACGATCTTTCCTTATAGAGTGGAGTTTGACAAAACGTTACCACCTAGAAAGATGTCATCTGATTCGTTGTCACCCAATTCTTAAATTGAAATCTAAAGGGTGAATGTTGCACTTGAGGCTGTCAATGGAACCATTACCCAAAAGCCTCATGCCACTAGCACCTTTCCGATAAGTCTAATTGAATGATCGAGTCATCTCATACTAGTGACTCATTTGATAACTATTGTTAAAAGAGCTATAGGATTGGAAATTAAGTGTTGATCATATCGAGCTTTTATTGCCCTATTAAGGTATAAGAATAAGGTTGAAAGTATTGGAGAATGAGGTAGGATATCGAATTGAGTATAAGTTGATTAAAACTTGAATGAAGTAAAATTTAACTCGTATGGAATATGAAATTGTTAAGAGGAAGTCGTTAAGTCCTGTGATTGAATTATAAGGTTTTAAATGATTGTTAGTTTGTGTTAAGGGTTGTTCCTAGACCATTGTCCAATGATGAGGATGCCCAGTGTCCAATAAATAAATTGAAGAAACCTTCTTCTGAATTGGACCGATGGATCTTCCGGGACAGGTGGGACACCTAATGACTCTTGTAGATTAGTATACATTGTGGTATTTTTTAAATAATAATCCCTAACTTAACTGTGACATCAGTTGGTAGGATGAGTTCTTGGAATTGTATGACATAGTGACACGTAATGTGTTACGGTACAATTTAGACTTGTTTGTGATTAATGAAAAGACTACCTTTGATTGCTAAATTCTACATGTATCGATGTTATCTATCTTTTATTGCTTCATCCTAATGTTCGCATTAGTGATGCAACCATTGAGCAAGTACTCATATCTATTTGAGTTACGTTGTGGACTATTCTTTTTGAGTGCCATCGAAGTCATGAACCTCATGATTATTTGGCTAAGATCATTTCCTATCATATTGTAGTTAGTTCTTGGTGAACCACTCTTCATCACTCTTTTGCAGATCACTAATTGTTTTTATAAGATGAAACAGTATCCCTTGAGAAAAATTGAATTTTCATCACTATAAGGATTATTCAAAGTAAGATTTATAAGTGGTCGTTATCGAAATGAAGTTGTTTATAAAACACCTTGGAAGACTTAATTGTTTTCATAACAAAGAAATCTTTGAATATTTATTTTTGATTCTTATTTAAGAATTAAGCATGAAAATGTTTTTATTATAAACATGATGATAAAAATTTTGACGAACTGAGTATTGCATCGTTAATCTTGAAATTGTATATAGTTGCGCGCCTACATACAATTTGGAATGGACCATGCAAGGCTGATTAGTAGTCACCATAAAACTGATTAATAAACACTACATTTTCCTTAAAGATTGTGAAAGATTAAATTTTATGAGATCTGCAAGAAGTGAAAAATAGGGACATATTGATAGGGACACCTAGATATGTGCCCGTACCATTTATTCTTCTGAGTCGAATTTACTCAACTGTGGAAATTGTCTTATTTGACAATTGACAATTCTTTCTTGTCCAATTCTCCCGTAGTGAGATTCTTAGGAAAAGTATCTGATTGTCGAGTGTTGATACCCGACTGGATATATCGACGTTCCTATCATTTCTTTTGATTTGATTTCATTTGAATGACCTGGGTAACGATCTGAGGAGCTTTCGAATGCGTACTCAAATTATGAAAACATGGGATATATTCATACTCGTTAAATGTTTTCGTCTGTGTCTGATTTGAAATTCTCTCGCATAGATTATGCGGACCTTACTCTTTTAATAGTAGTTGTGTCCCCATATATCCCTGAATTTGTGAAGGATTATGAGTTATTATTAGTCTTTTGAGAAGTTCACATCTTATCGACGGCAATGAAACTGGAAAGTTGATAGTGCCAGTAGAATGGATTGATTGATTATGACATGACGACATTGTCTTAATTGATGGGAACTCGAGTAGAAATCCCCTAAAAGATAAGATGTTGATTATCAAAAGTGATCTAAATAATTCTTGGTGGATGACGATATCCTGTATTTAGACTTAAAATTATACCATGAATGATTGTGAATTAGTCATAGATATTATAATCTAGAAAGAACTTAAAATAAATGTATTAAAAAGATGTTTATGTTATCTAAAACTTTAGTAGGTATTTGCTGGTGAATTACCTAGACTTTCGCCATTAAGGCAAGTTGAAATTGGTATTGATTATATTCCTGGTGCTGCACCTGTGACATGTGCACTGTACGTCAGCACCATCTAAATTAAAAAAATTACCGTACAACTGAGAGAGTTGTCGGAGAAAGGTTTTATTCTACCGAGCTCATCATTATGAAGAGCTATGGTGTTATTATTTCTTATAATTATTGATTACTGTGAACTGAGTAAATTGACAATCGAAAACGATATCCATGACTCGAAATGGAAGATTTGTTCGATCATTTACAAGGTTCTAGCATATGTTTTAAAAATTTGATCCATGGCATGGTTATGAACAACTTCGCATCTGCGAAAAAGATTATCTATTCCAATCACTACATCCAGAACTTGTAATGAACACTATGAGTTTCACGTGATGTCGTTTGGATTGACTAATACACATGTAGCATCCATAAATTTGGTGAATCACGTGTGTAGGCGGTAATTTGATAAATTCATGCTCGTGATCATTAAGGACTATTTGTTTGATTATAAAAATAAGAAGGAGTTAATAATTAGTTATAGACTGCCCTAAATTGGCCGAACAGTTAAAACCTGTACCTTGAATAATTAACATATGATTTAAGACTTAATCTTTTACATTATTTGATCGTGTGATTAAAAGATAATGGAATCTATATTGACTCTTCAAAAATTAAGAGCCCTTTTAAGACTTTGGGTTTTACCAAAAAGGAAGTGCAAATGCGTTTTGACAAATGTTTTAACAAAGAACTTTTGAGGGATTATTCCCTTATACCCAGAACATTTAACTAAACTTCTGTTTAGGGGTAAATGTTCGTGTATACCTCAAGACAACCTAAGAGGGATTGAGGAAACCATTTAAACCATGACTTGAAATTTGAAACGATAATTTACGCTTTTCAACTAAGAAAATTTTGACCAAAATATAAACAAAGATTTTTTTGAACTTTTACGAATCTTATCAAATATCTTCGATAAATCAACAAAAATCTTGTTAATTAAATTCAAATTTATTTTGAACATTTTATATAATTGGTCGAACTAAGAAATTTAAAAAAAAAATTTATGTTTACGTTTCATAAGAATTTAATAATTACTATTTAATTAATTGTAATAATTATCGACGCTTTAGACGTTGGATTGAGTAAAACAGATAAAAATAATAGTTGAGATGAAACTAATACTTAGAAAATATGAAAAAAGAAATTCTGAGTGAATTTTGGTCATGATAATTATATCATCATGAAAGGTGAATGTAGATACCGACACATTATATAGAAAGGATAAAGAACCGATTAGGATGTGTTCCTTAGTAATGATGGTACAAAATAAATTGCCGAACAATTTAAAAATAGCTGATGTTTGTAAGAAGGATAATATAAATAGTGAAAGGTTTCACGGCTAATGTGAACCATTAGAATTGAGAATCCGATGGCGTTAAATGTTTTAAAGGATACTTGTGTATGCCTAAATATGGAGATTTAGAGATTTAGTCATGTTGGAATCTTGTAAGTATAAGTATTCTATTTATGTCATTTCTGACTAAAAGTATCTTTGTTTGACGAAGTTGTACTGATGGCAAATTATGAAGGCAGACATCGCCTCATACATTAGTAAACGTCTAATTATTGCAAAGGTCATCATCTGAATTTGATTCGATTTGGGTAATCGTCGACAGACTGACCAAATCTGCTAATATCATTCCTGTTAATGATAGATTCTCGATGAAGAAATCGACTCTTTTTGTATTTAAAGGAGTTATGTAAGCATGGTGTGCCTGTATCGATCATATCAATCAAGATCCTCGCTTCGCATCGAGTTTCTAGAGATTTGCTCAGAAGTCATTGAGAACGAATCTTGATAAGAGTACTGTGTACCACCCCAATCGAAGGGACGAGGTAAAGTAACGATACAAAATACTATAAGTGCTGTTTTATACTTGAATGATTGACCTTTGATAATAAACCGTATAATCGCTTTCCTTTAAAGAGATTATCATTGATAATTATCGTATTAGGATCGAGATCAAATCTTGTGAGGATATATATATATTAGAGCATCTGTAAGCACGAATTGGGATGAAGACACCCGACATAGACCCATTGTGAGTTGGACATGTCTTTTAGGTTTAAGGTTACCTATAATGGCGAACCTAACCTTACAAAATACTCGACCCGCGAGACCTGAAATGATTGTTGAAATTAGGATCTGATTATTGACTGCCGGTAGTGGGCAAGAGGTTATGTGAATATGAAATTGTAGATCTTGAAGTGCTAGATGGGTAGCGAAGTTATGCCAAAAATTTTAACCATGGAAAAATGAATTGATGATCTGAAAGATCATGGGATATAAGTCCCCGTTGTATGGGATCATTGAGATGATGTAAAAGATTGGTTTGAAAGGCATATAAGCTGGATCTACCCTAGGACTTCAAGAGCTGCGTGAATTATGTATCGTATATCGAACTTGATAAAATGTCTATCAAGTGAGAATCTGATTGTTTCTTAGTAAAGTTTGGATCGGCGAAAAGTTGCATTCATCTGAAACCCGTGAACATCATGGATAGAGAAAGTAAGTCAACATTAAGCCTGATCTTATTCCTGTAGTTATGTTTGATGAAACTCGTGCATTGTAATAGATTACACTTGTGAGAAAGGACCGAATGTGGAGGAAATACCCACATGGCTTTAACTCTATAAGAAGCGAGTAGTAAGGTAAGATGATCTTTGAGGACAAAGATCCTGTTTAGGGGTAAATGCTGTGACAATCTGTCAATTTATGGTTGATATTTTATTCTCAAGTATTATTTCAAAATATTATTTTTAATGTTATATTATAAACTCACTTATTTTTGGGAAGTAATTTGGATTTACGTCTTGAAGTAGCATCGACTACGTCTAAACCGGAGGGTTCTATGTTACGTGCTCACGTTTACATACACCATCTTTGGTGACAGTCCGACATTTCAGAAAATAAATTTATCCGTGAATATTATTTAGGAATTTTACATTTGTGTTGGTTCATAAACTCACAAATTTACGAGAAGAGATTAGGACTTACGATTATAATTTAACGTCCTTTACGACTAAACCGGAAACCTCAGGATTACGTATTTACGTTTTCGAACTCCGTTTTTGATGAAACAATTTTTATTAGATTCGTTTTGTGCCGTTGATTCATAATTTATAAAAACGTTTTTCGTAAATCGACCCGAGGGCACGCAAATCGAGGAAACTAGAATCGAGGGATACCCGTAAATTAGTGGGATGAGACAAGATAAATCTTGCTCCACCCCACTCAAAATGGACGGCCAAAACAAGGATACCACATCCTTGATGTGGCAAACTTGCAACAACATAGCTTACACTTGTAAGCTAAGCTTACAAAGTAAGCTACACTTCCCACTAACTAGCAAAACCATCTAACTCTCCCATTACCTCCATTCATACATGCAAACTACTTACAAACTCTCTCCCACTCTCTACCATTTTCGTCCCACCACCACCACAAAACACAATCATCCTCAAAAATCTAACCATGAACTTAATCTATGATCAACATATGTTGAAGCTTAGTTGAAGACTTGTTGATTGGAGGTGATTTTAACAACTAGCAAGGAGTTTTCTATGGAGTCTTGGGGCTAATTTTCCACAAGGAGTTCTTGAAGAATGGTGGTCTTGAAGATGGTCTTGGTTTATCACAAGTTTCTCCATCAAAATCCATGTCTTGATCATAACCTACATCATCATGGTGGTATAAAGATTGTTCTCCCCATCCTCTTGTTATTTTGATTATGTAATCATGTATTTTATTTCCTATTGTATATGTATATGATGAATATATGATGATAAAAATATTGTGTGGGGATTTGGTGTTTATAATAATGGGTAAAAAGATGAAAAACTATATGTAAACGTGGTTAATCTTGCTTAAATGATAGGCTATATAAAAACAGTAAAGCACCATGTGATGAAGTGATAAAATGGCATAGATTAATGGATATACAGTAAGTAATATGTCTTGTACACATGTGAGAGTTGGTCATGCAATGGAATCATTAGGATGAGTGAGATATGATCAAAACAAGTTTAGAGTGCAAATCTGAGTACACTATTTTGGACGATTTTTAGAAAATACTAAAGGCTGATTCAACAGTATCCATAGTCGAGTTAAATGGAGCACATATCATGTAGTTTATGCCATAAAAATTTGAGCTTCTATCTCCATATATAACTCTAGATATGGCTGTTTTGGTGAAAGTGAAAGTAAAAATCAGATTTTGGGAAATTAAAGTATAATAGTATTATATAAGCACTCAAATAAAAATAGTATAAAATGTGAATTAAAACCCACTAACTTATATAATACATTTATAGAAATATTTATAAGGATAAATAAATGGACATTTTATTAAAATGGTAGTTGAATAAGGTTTATAAGTTATAAAAACTATAAACATGATTTTTACGACTTTTTCGGCTATTACCGTAAAATTAACGTTTTTATTAAATAAAACTTAGACGGTCGGACCCGTCTAATGTAAACTTTTATAAACTAATATACTGATATATAACATATATAACAAGTAAAAACCGATTAAACCCGAACTATATAACATACAGACATTAACGGGCTAAGTTAACGTTATTGGACTAATAATACAACAAAATGGGCTAAAACACTTATAAACTTATTTATTGGGCTTAACCCATTTGGGCCCAACATGTAAAGTGTAAATACTGATAATACAAGTATAAAATGGAATAATACAAGTTAAAGAACTTATAATAAGTTTATTGGACTTAAAATATGTAAATAGGTAAAACTAGTAAACTAGTAAAAAGTTACCAATACATAAACACTAAAATGAGTGAATGAGAATATATAAACCCACTTGATCATCATATATATATAATCATCATATATATACATAATTGTTATTTTTATAAAGTCATTGGACAAAAGTCTAAGACGAGTATTATTTGTCTAGGTTTCCGTGATTGAAGCACTACCGTACATCCGAATTGCCGATAACCCGCTTTCCCACATCAACGTGAGTTCATAGCCTCGCACTCTTTTAAATGTTTTTATAAATGTTTTATAAACCCGCGAGGGAGATAACATGTTAGTTTTTATGAATTAGGACACTATTTGTCCCGATTATCTGTTTATTGATTTAGACCCGAATGATTGTATGACCCGATGAATGATTAAATGACCCGATAGATGAAATGAAATGGATTATTAAAGTTAGGTTATGTCACTAAAAGTCCCATTAGCATGAATTGTGAACTACCGGGATTTGGTAGACGCTTATTCATATAATAGTACTATTTAGGGACGATCACCCCAGTTCGCGCCTTGACGGTTGATCCCCGTCGTGCCACATTGATTGGTAAGCGAATTTATGTATGAGAAGATTTCCATAGCGTGATTATTGTGACGACACGCTAATTTAGATGGGCAAATTGAGTTTCGGGCTAACTACCCGTTGTTGGTTATAGTAAGGTAACAATGTCATGCGGCTTGTAATAATCCAATTAACGAAATACTGCTTTAAGCATTAAATTACGATATATTGCCTGACTAGCAATACAAGGTCTTATTATTGATTTTATGTTCGTGTTTTGGTTTTATATAACCATATTCATATAACGGTTTTTTTAATCTATACAACGTTATAAAACGTATTGTATGATGTTTTTAACGACAATGGTTCGTATAACGATTTTGAAGGCGAAAGCCTATATTATGATTTTGACGAGGATTTGTATAAAATGACTTTGGCTATTTTATGGCCTATTACAATGATTTGTACAAAATGATTTTCGGTAATAATTTTATACCGATATTATATTGATGAATTTTATTAAACTCTATGAATTCACTCGGCGTTATCGCTGACCTTTTCTTTTAACATGTTTTATCTCAGGTACTTGAAGGTAATTCTCGGGAAGACAACAAGAATTCATGGCCCGCACTTAAACAACAAATTTCCATTCAAATTCTTTGTTAAACTTTGTATGAAATAATATGACTTGGGACCTATGTAAATCTGATATTTATGAATGGAAATGCTTTACTAATAAACGACGCGATTTTTAAGCGTTGTCTATGATGTGAGTAATGTGCTATCCCGTAACACCAACGAGTCTTCCGCTGTATTGAGTTGTATAAATTTGGGGGTGTTACAGGTTTCCCTTGTTGGGCCCCTTATGCCGCGGATACATCAAGAAAAGAAGGAAGATGAGCTTTGGCCCATAACCCAAGTTAAATAATAAAAACACAGGAAAGTTATTTTCATAATTTTAGGTTTTCAAAAAAGTTTTTCCTGCCTCCTTTTTGTGCTTATTGCCGCCGGCCATATTAAAACCACAAGGACGATTTGGACGATTTTTGTTATTGGTTTTGTGTTCGTGATCATTCTCTTTTTCTTTTCACGCATTCGGTATAAATCAAACCCTTTTCCTTTTCATTTAATTCTTCTGATTTCATGTTATTATTTATTTAATAATCAAGAACAAGAATAAAACATGTAATAGATTATTTAAATTCATGGTTCGGGTTTGGTTTGTGTAGGTTGTGGTTCGGCTGAGACACCTGAGACCCCAAAAGGGCTCGGTTTGTTTTTCTTCACCACCACCGAGACCCCCCATGGGGATCGACTTGGGTTGGTTTAGGCTCGGACGCAGCAAGGAACCCTGACCGAAGGTTGGGGTGTGTTTGTTGTCGGGTTTTGTTGAGGCCGAGGCACCACCGAGACCCATTAGGGGGCTCGGTTGGTTTTGTTTGTTCAGACCCGAGACCAAAGGACCCCGATATTAGGTCGGGGTATGTGTACATGATTGGTTGATTTATTTAGTGTCAACCGAGACCCTCCAAGGTTTCGGTGGGACTTGATTTTGGCTTATTTGTTTCGGTTTATATAACACACGGGCTCGGGATTGGGTTTTTCATGAAAATTATTTTTATAAGTCATGTTATATTAAACTTTAGGTTAATTAATTTATTAAATTAATTCATGTATAACCTAAGGTATTTTTACTTACTTATTTTATTAAAACATGTATTCTGATTAAAATCATATAACGTATAGTTTAATTAATTAACCAGTTATTTAATTAATAACCTATAACCAAGACTTGTATTGTACTAATTAAACTTTAATTATTATTTATAATCCAGCTTATTTGTATTTTTAGAAACTTACTATTTATGGAAACCTGCTATTTTTTTAGAAAGTTACTTAGTATTACAATACAAGTATTATAATACACTATTACATGATTAATACTTAACAAAACATGAGAATAGCTACTGTTAACACAGTAAACAGTAAAACATGACAGAATACGTATAACAAGTTGATAACATACAACTAGTAAAACACATGTAATTCAGGCAACTCATACACTTCCATATTTCATACGTAGTGTTATCCGTCGAGGCGGATTAGTCTTCATCGTTTTCCTTAGCTTCTACTGGACATAAGGTACGGATTTCCCATCCTTTAGTAAGGACATTCTCTTCCTTCATTAGGATTTCCCTTATGCAGCCAACTGTTTTCCCCAGTAGTTACAGATTAAATGCTTATGTTTATTAGTTACCTTAGCCATATACATGCATGACCATTTTCACCTAGTTATGGAGGTACCATAACCATAACACTAGAGGCACTAGTGTTATGACCTCACCACGACGGAGTGATAGCTCGTGGCGTCCCTTTTCAGTTATTTGGCCATTATATTATTATATTATCGTGTGGGGTGTATGGGTAAATCCTAGTTACATGTTTCAGTCAGGATTTCATGGTGAATGTGGTGTGTGCCTTGCATCCTTCACAAGGAGATGATCCCTCCTACCCACTTACCAATTAATTAGAGGCATCCCCTCTAATTTGCATGACGAGGTCACCCCTCCAAGTATTCATGCACGTTTCGACCTCATGACCTATATTAGCTATTATGGTACATTAACTAATACAGATTTTCATAAGTAACATAAGCTATGTTTTCAGAACTAAAACTAGTTAACATGACAGACAACTAGGTTTTCCAGGACTTATTCATTTCCGCTGCCATTCATGCTTTATACTCTTTATATGCTTCCATATCCTATGTTTTCCATGCTTTATTGCACTGAGCGTTATTCTCAGCCGTCTACTTTTCCATGTTCCCAAACGGCAGGTACCCAAGGACGCAAGTAGGAACTCCAGAATATGTGCATTCGGATTGGAAGCTATCCAACTCTTTTACCTTATGCATTTATTCCTACTTTATCATACTTCACTTTTTTTGGACATTGTTTAGTCCTTTCCATTTACAGTACTTATATTGCTTGTGTGTGAGTTACTAGACTACCGATGTTTGATTCCGGTATTTCTATTTATGGTCATGAATGTTTAGACATTTACCTTGCATGCTTTAATGACACACCATAATTTACTGTAGCATTCTATCCTATTAAATGGGGTGTTACAATTATGGTATCAGAGGCAGGTTTCGACCTGTAGCTCTGTAAAACATGACCTGTTACTTACGGGTAGTCATCAGTGTCTTCCTAGAACTGACAGTTGGTTTTCATGCATTCATTCATTTTCATTTTATTTCTTGCATTCATATCATTGTAGCAGGTTTATGACTAAGTAATGGTTGGTACAGGACTGGCCCTATTTAGTCGCATGTGCTTTTATCGAAACTTTTAACTTTGGGACCGACCCATTGGCGTCCCCGCGCCATGTCTTTTGATTTGAGTGAACTGACCATAGGCGTTCACTCCCGTTCATATAAAAGTTTTATAAACTGCATTATGCATTTTAGATTGTTTCATGCATTATAATCCGCTTCATTGATTTATACATTGTTCATACATTTTTATGTTTATCTCATTTCAGATTTATTATTTATGTTGCATTTTGTTGTTTTAAACTGTCAGATGGTGAACAACCGCAACACTCCAGATTTGACAGCAGCTGTCAATGCAGCTCTGCAAGCCCTCCTTCCCCAACTTCGCAATGAAATCAGAGATGAAGTTCATGCTGAATTCCAGGCACATGGCAATCACAACAATCCTCCACCTCCTCCTCTACCTGTTACTCTTATGACTAGGTTGGAGAGATTCAACAAACAGCGACCCCGTTTGTTTGAGCAGACTGACAGCCCCAATGAGGATAAAGCTTGGATTTCTCACATCGAGAAGATTTTCGATGCAATGGGTTGTGATGGTGCTTTCAAGGCAAGACTGGCTTGCTATAATTTTGAAGGTGATGTGTTCCAGTGGTGGAAATCGGTCAAGTAGCCCAACGCTGGTGATAACTAGGTTGCACAGCTGACATAGGACCTGTTTAAGGAGCTCTTCCTTAATCATTACTTTCCACATGCTGAGTAAGAGAAGCTCAAGAGGGACTACCACAACATTCGGCAGGTTGCTGGTGAAAACAGCAACGAATTCATGCAAAGGTTTCTCCGTTTAGCATGATTTCTGGGTCCAGCCGCACGAACTGCTGCGGAGCAGACTGAGAAGTTTTGCTGGGCACTTCGCACTTCGGTTGCCAAAAACTTGGTATGTGATACTTTCACTACAGTGGCACAGGTGGCCGATGCAGCCCGTAAGCTCGAGATGCTTCAGCAACGAGAGGAGTTTGGTGATGACAGAGTAGTAGAGGTATCTTCAATCACCAATTGTAAACAATTCTTTTCCATCAGTATTTTACATTTATATAATCCTCTGTTCAACGTTATATTCCAGGCAGAAAACTGACGACCGTAAGCATGTGGCCGCTCAGCAGCAAGCATCTAAGGGAAGCGGTCAGACTAACGACCGTCCTGGTTTTGAGAGGTGTTGCGGTAACGATGGTTATCGTAACAACGCTAACAACTCGAACAATAGCAGGTCCCTACATTAACCATATTTCATGTTAAACTATTTTATGTTATGGTATTCTGACACTCCAAAATAGTTAATTCAAGAACAATGGTAACGGCAGGTATCAGGATTGTAGGGGTTCACAGCCTAACTGTTCTACCTCATCTGGTAAATTTTACACCTTCTATGTAATCATGTATATGTTCCACGATCATGTCTCATGCATGTAATCCTTAAACAGGTTCTCAGCTAACTAGGACGTCTGCTGGAGGATTCACGCATCCTGTCTGTCCTACTTGTTCGCGCAGACTCTCTGGTATTTGTCGCCGAGGTACTGGTTGTTGTTTCAAGTGTGGCCAACAAAGCCATCAACAGAAGGACTGTCTCCAGGGTGAGATAGAAGGCACCTCTGGACACGTCGACACCAAGCCACCTCCTACTTCTGGTCGCGTGTTCACTACTACTAGAGATCAGGCGAATAAGACTTCAGGTACCATCACCGGAAATCTCTTTATGAATGGTTTGGCAGCATGTGTTCTGTTTGATACTAGAGCGACGAATTCAGTCATGCCCACTACTTTTGCTGTACGTATTAGGATTTCCCTGATGCCATTAGATAATGCCTTATGCATTTCCACGCCACTTAGGGACTCTGTACAAATCACTCAGGTGTATAGAGATCTTCCCCTAGAATTTGATAATAAGATCCGCAGAGTTGACGCACTTCCTTTGGACATGTGCGATTTTGACTTGATTTTAGGCATGAACTGGTTATCCAAACACCAGACTACGATTGACTGTCATATTTATCGGGTTATCTTCGATGATGTTAAATCTCCAGAGTACATACACCATGGTTTTCTGCCAGGGAGGTCAGTACATATTATTTCATCCAGGGAGGAGCGTGCATTGCTATCACACGGTTGTCAGGGATTCATAGCCAATATTCATGACATTACTGCCGAGTCTCCATCGATCCAAGATCAGCCTATTGTGTCAGAGTTTCCTGACGTATTTCCAGATGAACTTCCAGGCATACCACCTGTTCGTGAAGTCGAGTTTGGAATCGAGCTCATACCAGGTGTAGAGCCGATTTCCAAAGATCCTTGCCATATGGCTCCTATAGAGCTTAAGGAACTAAAAGATCAGCTGCAGGAACTTCTGGAATGAGGTTTCATCCGTCCCAGTGCATCGTCATGGGGTGCACCGGTACTGTTCGTGAAGAAGAAATATGGCAGCATGCGTTTATGTATAGACTATCGTGAGCTGAACAAGATCACGATCAGAAATCGTTACCTTTGCCGCGTATTGATGACCTGTTCGATCAACTCCAGGGCGCCAAGCATTTCTCGAAGATTGATCTGAGGTCCGGCTACCATCAGTTACGCGTCAAAGAGCAGGATATTTCTAAGACTGCTTTCCGTACCTGCTATGGGCACTATGAGTTCGTAGTCATGCCATTCGGACTCACTAATGCTCCAGCTGTCTTCATGGATTTGATGAACCGTGTCTTCCATGAGTTTCTTGACAAGTTTTTTATCGTGTTCATTGATGACATTCTGATATTCTCCAAATTCAAGAGGAGCACGAGGAACACCTTCGTACAGTCTTACAGATTCTTCGTCAGAAACAGTTGTACGCCAAGTTCTCTAAGTATGAGTTCTGGTTAAACAAGGTGGCATTTCTGGGCCATATTGCATCTGCAGAGGGGATCACCATGGATCCTACCAAGGTTGAATCTATCACCAAATGGCCGAGACCTACATCTGCAACAGAAGTTAGAAGTTTTCTGGGTTTGGCTGGCTACTACCGCAGGTTTGTAAAGAACTTTTCACGGTTAGCCTTACCTTTGACTAAGCCGATGAGGAAAGGAGAGAAATTCGTCTGGACGGAAGAGCGAGAGAAGAGCTTTGAAGATCTGAAGCATAAGTTAGTGACTTCACCTATTCTTACTCTCCCATCTGGCTCAGGTGGATTTCAGATATATAGTGACACTTCAGGAAAGGGTTTAGGCTGCGTTCTCATGCAACATGGGAAGGTTATTGCATACGCATCAGGATAGCTGAAACCTTATGAAGAAAACTATCCTACTCACGACTTAGAGATTGCAGCAGTTGTTTTCGCGTTGAAGATCTGGAGACATTATTTGTATGGTGAATCATGTGACATATTCACCGACCACACGAGTCTCAAGTACATCTTCACCCAGAAGGAACTGAACATGAAACAGAGGAGATGGTTAGAGATATTGAAGGACTACGACACCAACATTTAGTACCATCCTGGTAAGAAGAATGTGGTGGCAGATACTCTAAGCAGAAGGTCGGGTATGATTGATGGCATCTAGATTGCAAAGGAGATCATCCATGACCTAGAAATGACTGATATTGAGTTTTGTGTATGAGGACAACACGGTTACTGGGCTAATCTTAGAGTGGAACCAGACTTACATTAGGATCAAGGAAGCTCAGAAGGACGATGGTGAGATTTGGGCTATCATTCAGAACCTTGATCAGTAGACGGAGTTTCGTGTTGACAATGATGGTATCTTATGGCAGGGTACTAGACTAGTGGTTCCTGATGACTCTACTCTCAGGGAAGCTGTGTTGACTGAAGCTCACAGTTCTCCATTTACTATACATCCTGGTACTACGAAGATGTACCACGACATCAAGCAACACTTCTGGTGG
Source organism: Glebionis coronaria (assembly GCA_025667525.1). Classification (NCBI taxonomy): domain Eukaryota; kingdom Viridiplantae; phylum Streptophyta; class Magnoliopsida; order Asterales; family Asteraceae; genus Glebionis; species Glebionis coronaria. The sequence goes on along the minus strand of CM046879.1, from coordinate 459,873,935 downwards.
AGTGGTATGAAGCAGGATGTTGCCACCTTCGTTTCTGAGTGTATGATCTGCCAACAGGTGAAGATCGAACACCAGTGAGCTAGTAGGTTACTACAGCCATTAGATATTCCAGCATGAAAGTGGGACAAAATCTCCATGGATTTTGTTACTGGTCTTCCGGTTACTCAGAAGAAGAACGACGCTATCTGGGTTATTGTGGATAGGTTGACTAAATCTGCTCATTTTCTGCCGATTCGAAAGGAGCATCCGGTCAGCAAATTAGTAGACACATTACAGAGGTAGATCATGAGACTACATGGTACTTCATCAGAAATCATCTCTGACAGAGATCCCCGTTTCACATCACGTTTCTGGCAGAGTCTACAGAAAGCTTGGGCACCAGGCTTAAGCTCAGCACTACCTTTCATCCTCAGACCGACGGACAGTCGAAACGTACCATTCAGACATTGGAGGACATGCTACGATCGTGTGCTCTATAGTGGTCAGGAAGCTGGGATGATTATATATTCCTAGTAGAATTCACGTACAACAACAGCTGGCACGCTAGCATCAAGTATGCTCCCTTCGAGATGTTGTATGGTAGGAAGTGTCGCGCCCCAATCTGTTAGGATCAGGTGGGCGAACAACTGCTTGAGGGTCCATAGATGATTGAGGTGATCAATGAGAAGGTCGCTATCGCCAAGTCAAGGCTTCAGGAAGCTCGTGCTTGTCAGAAGAGATATGCTGATAAACGTCGTTGAGATGTATCTTTCAACGTGGGTGTGACAATCCGTCGATTTATGGTCGATATTTTATTCTCAAGTATTATTTAAAAACATTACTTTAATGTTATAATATGAACTCACTCATTTTTGGGAAGAAATTTGGGTTTACGTCTTGAAGTAGCATCGACTACGTCTAAACCGGAGGACTCTACGTTACGTGCTTACGTTTACATACACCGTTTTTGGCGACAGTCCGATATTTCAGGAAATAAATTTATTCTTGAATATTATTTTGGAATTTTATTTTGTGTTGGTTTATAAACCCACAAATTTACGAGAAGAAATTAGGACTTACGTGAATAATTTAACGTCCTTTACGACTAAACCGGAAACCCTAGGTTTACGTATTTACGCTTTTGAACTCCGTTTTTTATGAGACAATTTTTATTAGAATCGTTTTGTGTTGTAGATTCATAATTTATAAAAACTTTTTTCGTAAATCGACCCGAGGGCACGTAATCGAGGAAACTAGAATCGAGGAGTACCCGTAAATTAGTGAAGATGAGACATGTGGGACACTTGTCCCACCTCTACTATGGGTGGCAAGTCTATACCAACTTTGGGACACTTGTCCCATAAGTCTTCCAAAACCATCAAACAACTAACAAAAACCATTTCCATCATCACCACAACTTCACATACATCAAATCTAAATTAAACTTTCTCCTCTCTCTTGTTCTCTCTCTATGAACGTCCCATATGCACCACAACACTACCATTTGATCAAAAATTTCTACCATAATCTTGTGTTTAACTTACACAAGATGAAAACCCATTGAAGATATATTGATTGGAGGTGATCTTAACAACTAGAAAGGAGATTTCATGAAGATCAAGGGCTGATTTTTCAAAGGAGTCTATAAATACTTGGTGATCCTCGAAGTGGTGTTGATATCTCATAAGATTGGTTACCCAAAACCAAGTCTTGTTCATCCAAAAACTCATCATTTCATCACTTTGGTGGTATAGAGATTATTTCTTCCTATCATATTGTTATTTTGAATATGTAATCTTGTATTTTCTTTATTTATGTATATGGATATTGTTAGAAATACGTTTTTACGTATATTAGAAGTATCGGTCACTCCACAATATTATTAATGTTGTAATAGCTCGTAGTTAATAGTTACTTATTTAGTTAAGTAAGAACTGGTCCATGGGCTTGTCATGGGCCGGCCCAAGTCCACATAAGGCTTGGAAGTATAAATACCCCTTTCCTCCTTGGAAAGGGGTTGGTTGTTGTTCACTTTGTGCTTCCATTTAATAAAATAACACATAGTTTTCTCTCACTTTCTCTCTCTAGTTTCTCTCTCTAGAAAACATCAACCCACTTCATAGATTCATAGGTTATCAAGATTCTACATTTGGTACCAAGAGCTATGGAGTGATTTAAGGTAATGATTTGTGTGGTTTTTTTTAGTTTTTGATTGTATTAGTGTTCTTTAAGAAAATCCATCTTGATTCTTGGTGATTTTGGTGTTTTTGTGATTGGGATTAGTAGATAAGTATTTGTTTTTACTTATTATTGTAGAAATCACAAAACTTTTTGGGTTATTTGGTAAAAATCTGGGTTTTTTATCATCCTTTTGATCGACTGTTCATCACGAACAAGGTTTATGTTTACCCAGACTAAGTTCCGAACCAAAAACATCCGAACCAAAAAGTTCCGGATCAACCAAAGTTCCGGACCAAAAAGTTCCGAACCAAAAAGTTCCGGATCAAGGAAAGTTCCGGATAAAGGAGAAAGTTCTCTATCAAGGAGAAAGTTCCGGATCAAGGAAAGTTCCGGATCAAGGAAAAAGTTCCGGATCAAGGAAAGTTCCGGATCAAGGAAGTTCCGAACCAAAAGTTCCGGATCAAGGAAAGTTCCGGAGGATCAAGGAAAGTTCCGGATCAAGGAAGTTCCGAACCAAAAGTTCCGGATCAAGGAAAGTTCCGGATCAAGGAGAAAGTTCCGGATCAAGGAAAGTTCTGGATCAAAGGAAAAGTTCCGGATCAAGGGAAAGTTCCGGATCAAGCCTTCCGAACCAAAAGTTCCGAATCAAGGTATTCCAAGCCAAATCTTCCGAATCAAACTTCCGAATCAACAAAAAGTTCCGAATCAAGGGTTATTTTACTTGTTTTTTCGACGATTTTTTTAGAGGATTTAATCTTGGTTTCTCACAACAAAAACTCAACACAATTCACAAGCTTTACTTCACTGCTCGATCAACCGATAATCTTTGTTTCTTTGAAGTGAACAAAATGAATCCGAATTCAGTAATGCCTCAGATGACATCACTTACGGATATTTCAGTCATTACGGGAACGGATAATCGCCCGCCAATGCTCATCAAAGAAGTTTTTGAAGCATGGCAAGGCCGGATGATGTCTTACCTTAAGGGAAACCGGTATATGGGAGGCTTATGGTCAAGTCAATTTTAAATGGTCCACTTGACTATGGTACCATCGTGGTTAACAACGTGACTCGACCACGAGAATTTGAAGAACTCACTCCAGCTCAACAACTTGTTGCAGATGCAGACGAAAAAGCTCTTCAAACCATTCTCCAAGCCCTTCCACATGACATCTATCGGATGGTAAGTCAGTATACGGTGGCAAAGGATTTATGGGAACGTCTTAAGGTGTTGTTACAAGGTACGTCTCTCACCAAACAGGAAAGGGAATGTCAGTTGTATGATCTGTTTGATAGATTCACGTACAACCCAGGGGAAACGCTTCACGATTATTACTTCAGATTCACCACACTCATGAATGATCTGAATGTATATAATCTCGTGATTGCTCCATTCAAGGTTAACACCAAATTCTTGAATACTTTACCTCAAGCTGAATGGGGTGAGTATATTACCGATGTTAAGTTAACCAGGGATTTGCATAAGTGCAATTTGGATCAACTCTATGCTTTCCTTCAGCAGCATGAGAAACATGTGATCATGCACCGTTCGCCTCGAGGTATGTACCCTGATTCATTAGCTTTGATGGCGAATCAACCAAGCTTGTCTCACAACAACACTCCTTATATCTTGGGACATCAAGCCTATCATCCATCACCTTACATGACACCAACCTTCCCCCAATACTCGATTTTACCGCGACCACCCACCTCACATCAACAACAATATCGGTTTAGTGCACCTTCATCACAATATGCTACACAACCTCACCCAGCAAGTATTGCACCTTATGCTCAATCTTCATATTCTTCTTATCAAGAGAATACAGCATATCCAACAAGCTACCCTGATCAAATGAGTATTCCTTCTAGTGATTATGCAGCTCTACAAGACCAAGCAATGTATTGTGATGATGAGGAAGTCCCCATTCCTGTATTCAAACAAGGAGCTGACCCAGTTGAAGTGTTAACCACTATGTCTGCTTATCTCATAAGGACTTTACGCAAACGAGGATTTAGGGGTTCAGTTCCTACCAACAATCAGTTGAGGAATTCATCCAATTCTCGCCAACAAGCTACTATTGAGAATGGCAGGGTAATGGTTCAACCTATTCAACCTTATCAGGGGAGACCTACTACATCAACCACCAATGCTCGCACGGTCAATCCTGCTCCAATGGTCAATCCTGCTCCACGGGCTAATTCCACAGGCAAGTTGAGAATGATTACATGCTACAACTGCAAGGAAGAAGGTCACATGTCCAGGGATTGTAAGAAACCCAAGAGGAGAAGGGATGGTCAATGGTTTGCAGAGAAGATCTATCTGGTGAATGCTCAGGCACAAGGAAGGGAACTTGATGAAGAGGAGCTTGCATTTCTTGTTGATCCAGGGATTGCTGAACAAGACACTGTCACCACACAGAATGCAGCATACCAAGCAGATGATCTCGATGCGTATGACTCAGACTGTGATGAATTTCAATCTACAAAGGCTGCTCTCATGGCAACTATCTCCAGCTTAGGGCCAGAAAAGAGATCTGAGGTACTTACTAATACCACTGATAATACCACTGATGCTAGTATTCAACCACATCAAGTTGTGCAAGAGAGTGCTAATTCGAATGAGTCTTCGGTGGTGAGTCTTTCAAATGAGGAGACAATCAATGATAGTAATATCAATGTGAGTCCCCAGACTTTGAGTGAAACACAACCGGGAGTTATTTCGCATACGCATACTCCTGCTCAACAAGATTTGGTTATGGTTCCTGCTACATTACTTAGCCAAATGAATGCTGCACTCTTAGAAACCTTAGCTAAGAATAAGAATTTGTCTGATGAGCTTGCCTTAAGCAACGAGAAAGTTCAAACTTTGGAATTAGTGCCTTCGTCTAGTGTTCTAACAAATCCCGAATATGATCACTTTCGAACCAAACAAATGGGTCACTTGCAAGAAATTGAAAACTTAAGAGCAAATCTTTCTAATGAACTTAAAGAAAAGGAGTTAGTGGTCACTAATTTTCAAAAACTTCAAACGGATTTTGAATCACTCGAGTCTAAGAAGAATGAAATGGAGATTAAGGCTGCTAATAAGATTAGAAGTCTAGATTATTTGCTTTTAAGACAATACGCTGCTTCTCAACTAGTGCACTTATTTGATGCTTCGTTTAGAGAATTTAACTTATCACGTCAAAAAGGCCTTCCCCCTAACCCACGGTATGCAAAACAAGCTTTAAGACATAGTCCTAGACTTTATAATGCAACCCAATTAGGATTGGTCTTAGACCCGATTGTTATTTTCGATGATCGAACAAGTAAGGATTTAGTTGATAAGGATCGGTCATACAATTCTGCAAAATATCCCGAGTATGATTATTTTAAAATGAATAAGGAGCTTGCAAAAACAGATTTTAGAATTCGCTTCCATATGGACAAAGATCTCATCACAGCACCAACCTACATGTTAGATGAAGAAAACCCTAGTACATTTCCTACACTTGTCAATATGGAAGGTCCTAAGGAGATTCCAAAGGATCTTCCACCTGTTAGCACTGTATGGTTAAACTTGCAAGAGATTAATCAATACTTTACTAATTTTGACAAGGTCATTTTGGAATGTACGACTTCAAATGTCCTAAACGCCGGAGAATGGGCTTTCGAACACATGAACGAGGTGTTTAAAAATGAGATCAATCCGTTTGTCGAAAGTCTAAAAGGAAGTTTTGCATCTCTTAAGGAAAATCTTGTGTTTGAAATCGGTGAAGTTCAAAAAGTGTTTTATGAAATGGACACCGCTTACGAACTACAACTAATTGAAAAAGAAAAGATTTTAACCGAATATGACCGATTCTTGTCCGCAGTAATTTCGTGTGATGTGCTTACTACTGTAAATGTTAATTATTCGAATGAGCTTACATCCGCTATGATTAATTGTGATGCTGTGAATATTTGTGTTGATGTTGTGATCTCTCTGTAAATGTTGTTGATACTGTAAATGAGGTAGATAATCATTCTTGTCACGGATCTAACGCTGAGTTTTTAAAGCTACAAGATTCTTACAATTTACTTTCAAAACGCTTTAATCAACTAGAACAACATTGTATATCTTTAGAATTAAAACAACAAACTCAAAATGAGGATTTTTTGATATCAAATGGTTGTGAAAACGATGTTGAGACGAGTGACAAGATGATTGCAATTGTTAAGGCATTAGAGGAAGAGATTATGAGATTGAAGAGAGATGTGTCATCAAATGAAACACTAAAATTGGAACTAGAGGCTGCAGAGTCTAAAAACCAGGCCTTAGAAATTAGACTTTCGTCTATTCTAGGGGAGATGGATCGTGCAAGACAGGGAATGTCCAAACTTTATGGTTCACTAGAAGAACGCTTCGCTTTTAATGCGGCACATCAACAATTTTATGTTGAACAACTGAACCAAAAGTGTGAGGAAATCTCTGACTTAAACATCCTGCTCATTGACAAAAACATGGTTTTGGCCGAGTTAAATGAGACACTTCTACTCACCCGACAAAAGTTGTTGATAACTTAGCTACCGACTCTGCACCGTCCACTAGTGCTCCAACAACCAAGTCAGTAGTGCTTTATAAGAACCCGCTTCATAAGAGAAACCCGGTTACCTATGATGATTATATGAGGAATGCCATTAAGCATGTAGATCCTGTTAGGGATATTTTAGACGATCTTTATGCCTTAGATCCCTCAAGTAGCTACTATTATTCGGCTCATGAATATATTAAGCGAGTTCAATATTGCTTAGCATATTTGCAATACATAGGTAAACCAGGCTCTGCACTACTTACTAATAGGCCCATTGCTGTAACTCCATTCAATAAGACTCCAGGAGCAAAACCGTCACTGGCACCATCAAGTAAGGCACCTTTAAAATCTGTTGCTAATGTTCCCACTTTGCCTTCTACAGGATTAAAAGAGACTACTAAGGCTAAAGGATCGCCACTCAAGAAAGATAAGATCAAGCCCTCCACTAGTAGCACCAAAAAGAAGAAAGTAGAAGCTCACCATAGGACTGCTAGTTCAGTTTTAAATAAAAAGAATCATGTTAAGACTAAAAGCTCTGCGCTTGTGCAGAAGCCTAAACCATTCGTGAATTCTAATTTGAATTGTTGGAATTGTAATGAATGTATGTTTTCCCAACGTCATGATTTGTGTCCTATTGATCATGTGAATGAAATGAATGCCATTAGGAATGGTCTTGAATGGAAGCCAACAGGTAGAACTCGTGCCCAAGTTGGCTGGCAATGGCGTCCCACTGGTAGGACCTTTACATTAGATGGAAAAATGTGCCCTTTGACTAGGAATACATCCATTGAGGTTAGGTCTGAGCGTCCTTTAGTTAGGCACACTCGCACTCAAGTATGGAAACAGCACCCTTTAATTAGGTCAGCTCCCACTATAGTGCCTATCAGTGAAGAAATACCTCAGGATTTAAGCCAACTAGAATCTACACCACCAACTAGGAAGAAGAAGGCTAGGAAATCTAAGAAACCTAGAGTTAGCAAATCTAAGATTATTAAATATGTACCTGCTAATAACAAGGAACACTCAGATTCCGATACCTCTACATTGTCTTCGTGTGGTGATATTTTCAGGTGGTCCAAATCATCCTGTGGTATTTGGACTCCGGTTGTCCAAAGCATATGACCGGAGATCGCTCGATGCTCTGAAATTTCGTCAGCAAGTTTCTTGGAACGGTTAAATTCGGTAATGATCATATAGCAAAGATAATGGGGTATGGTGAATATCAGATTGGAAACGTTACGATTTCAAGGGTATACTATGTAGAAGGTCTTGGTCATAACTTATTTTCAGTAGGACAGTTTTGTGATTCCAACCTAGAGGTTGCTTTTCGACAACACACTTGTTTCATCCGCAACTTGGAAGGAAAAGATTTGTTGAAGGGATCTCGTGGTGCAAATCTTTATACGTTGTCCCTACAAGACATGATGGCCGCCTCTCCAGTATATCTTCTCTCTAAAGCATCTAAGACCAAGTCATGGTTATGGCATCGCAGATTATCTCATCTTAATTTTGATGCTATTAATCATCTGGCTAAAAACGAATTAGTTCGTGGTCTTCCAAAGCTCAAATTTCACAAGGATCATTTATGTCCTGCGTGTTCAAGGGGGAAAAGTACCAAGAAATCATACAAACCCAAAGCTGAAGACACCAATCAAGAAAAACTTCATCTTTTGCATATGGATCTTTGTGGGCCAATGAGAACTGAAAGTGTGAGCTGTAAGAAATTCATTCTGGTTATTGTAGATGATTTCTCCAGGTTTACATGGGTTAGATTTCTACGTACAAAGGATGAAGCACCGAAGGCTATCATCACTTTTCTGAAATTCATTCAGGTACGTTTGAATACTACTGTCCGCCGTATTCGTACAGACAATGGAACAGAGTTCGTCAACCAGACTCTTCGTGATTACTATGAAGGAGTTGGTATCTCACATGAAACATCCGCTGCACGCACTCCACAACAAAACGGTGTCGTTGAAAGACGGAATCGTACGCTTATGGAAGCTGCTAGGACTATGCTTATTTATGCGAACCCTCCATTGTTTTTGTGGGCAGAAGCTATATCTACTGCATGTTTCACCCAAAACCGTTCTATCATTCGGAAACGCCATAGAAAAACACCGTATGAGCTTCTACATGACCGTAAACCCGATGTTTCATTTTTTCATGTGTTTGGTGCTCTTTGTTATCCAAAAATTAATAGTGAGAACTTGGGTAAGCTTCAACCGAAAGCCGATATAGATATTTTCATTGGTTACTCACCGTCCAAGAAAGCATACCGAATTTACAACCGTCGTCTTGGTAAGATCGTAGAAACTATGGACGCAGATTTCGATGAGCTGACAGCGATGGCTTCTGAGCAACACAGCTCTGAACCCGCGCTTCATGAGATGGGAACCGGTGCTATTAGTTCCGGATTAGTTCCCAATAATCCTACTTCTACATCATTTTTACCACCATCAAGGCCCGAGTGGGATAAACTGTTTCAACCGTTGTTTGATGAATTCTTTGATCCTCCAAATGATGAAGTTCCAGCACCTGTAGTGATAGCTCCAATCCCTGAAGTTATTGCTCCTGCAAATGAAGCTTTATCCAATGCATCTTCAATTAACATTGAACCGGATGCACCTTCACCAAGTAATTCTCAAACTACACCTGAATCGTCACCTCTACTTGTGCCTAATGATGTTGAAGAGGATTCTATTGATCACGATTTGGAATATGCTCACCTGCAAGAGCTTCCTTTCTTTGGTGTAGCGATACCTGAAAACCCTTCAGCCGCGTCTACCTCAGAAGAAGCTCCTTCTATTGTTCACTCTAGACCACCTAGGATTGAAAAACATAGCACCAAATGGACAAAAGATCACCCAATTAGGAATGTCATTGGTAATCTAGATCGACCAGTCTCTACACGCCATCAATTACAAGAGAGTGCACTCTATTGCTACTTTGATGCATTTCTCTCCGAAGTTGAGCCAAAAAATTGGCAACAGGCTATGACTCAATCATCTTGGATTGAGGCCATGCAGGAGGAACTAAATGAATTCCAACGACTTGAAGTATGGGAATTAGTTCCTCTCCCTGACAAGGTTAACATCCTTACCTTGTTATGGGTTTATAAAGTTAAACTTGATGAGATGGGTGCGGTATTGAAGAATAAGGCTAGATTGGTTGCTAGAGGATATAAACAAGCCTTGGGTATAGACTTTGAAGAATCTTTTGCTCCTGTTGCAAGATTGGAGGCTATTAGACTATTCCTTGCGTATGCTGCTCATATTAACATGATCGTCTATCAAATGGATGTGAAGACGGCATTTTTGAACGGTGAACTAAGGGAAGAAGTCTATGTTAGTCAGCCGGATGGGTTCGTTAGCACGGAGTTTCCTAATCATGTGTACAAGCTTAAGAAGGCTCTCTATGGGTTGAAACAAGCTCCACGCGCGTGGTACGATCTCCTTTCAACATATCTCCTCTCGGAAGGCTTCTCCAAAGGCAAGGTGGACCCCACTCTATTCACTCTCAAGGAAGGCAACGACATGATTCTGGTACAAATTTATGTTGATGATATAATATTTGCTGCCACTAACATAGAATTGTCAAATCGATTTGAGAAGATAATGTCCACACGCTTTTAGATGTCAATGATGGGAAAAATCTCATTTTTCTTAGGATTACAGATTTCTCAAAATCCCAGAGGCATCTTTATTAATCAATCCAAATATGCTCTAGAATCTTTAAAGAAATATAACTTTGATAATTGTGACCCCGTGGACACTCCAATGGTGGAGAAATCCAAGTTAGATGAAGATAGGAATGCGACTATTGTCGATCCACAACTTTACCGTGGAATGATCGGCACCCTTCTCTATCTGACTGCTAGCAGGCCTGATTTGCAATTTGCTGTATGCATGTGTACCCGGTATCAGGCTCGGCCTACCGAAAAGCACCTACATGTTGTGAAAAGGATCTTTCGGTATCTAAAAGGAACACATCATCGTGGTCTATGGTATCCGAAAGATTCCTCTATTGCTTTAATATCATACGCAGATGCCGATCATGCTGGATGTCAAGACACGAGGCGTAGCACTTCTGGATCTGTGCAACTCCTTGGAGATAGATTGATTAGTTGGTCCTTAAAAAGGCAGAAAAGCGCTGCAATTTCTAGCACGGAGGCTGAATACATCGCCATGTCCGGTTGTTGTGCTCAAGTCCTTTGGATGAGATCACAATTAACTGACTACGGTTTGGGATTTATCAAAATCTCGATGTATTGTGACAACAAGAGCGCCATTGCCCTTTGCTGCAACTATGTTCAACACTCCCGGGCCAAGCACATAGACATTCGCTACAATTTCATTAAAGAGCAGGTGGAGAACGGAGTGATCGAGCTGTATTTTGTCACTACTGAGTACCAGCTGGCGGATATGTTCACCAAAGCCTTAGATCGAGGACGAATTGAGTTTTTGATCGACAAGCTTGGCATGAAATCATTCACTCCAGCGACTCTCAAAGAGTTGGCAGAAGAATCAGCTGAATAGTGGTGGTAAACTATTCAGAGTATCCTTTGTTCGTGATCATGTATATTATAGTAAATATATAAACCACAAAAGCAAAATACAAAAATATAAAACCAACAAAAACCATAAAAAATATAAAACCTAGAAAAACCATAAAAAATATATAAAACCTAGAAAAACCATAAAAAATATAAAATCAAGAAAAACCAAAAATATTTTTTGTCTTTTAAATCGGGCATGTCTTTTAGTATGGTAATATTTACGGCTTTAGAAATGTCGATCAATATTGACACGGCGCCATAAATAGAGTCCGTATAAAAGTTGTACATTTTTAAAACTTGCCCATTATGGCTTGTAGTTATTTCAGACTGCAACCCGGTTTTCATATTAAAGTCACGTATTTCCTTGGAAAACGTTGGCTCACAACGGGAATTAATTTTCTCGGGCATGATTTACAAGCCAAATCATGCAAAGGGATCAAGTTTACTTTATAACTTGGTCTAACACAAATTAGTGTACGTCTCAGTGCATTAATTTGTTAAAATAAGAGAAATCTTATTGACACCACGAATCAATCTTTTTCAAGACATTAATTGGAAATGTTTTCATCAATATTTGACTCTTTAAACAATGACTACAGCTCTTTAAATATAAAACGGGTCATCGTTTAAGGGGGAGAAAATATTAAATCATCTTCGTCATTAAATCGATTTTCAAAAGTGATTGTGAAAAATTAATGGCTAAATGGTAAATGAGTGGTATTGCTTTAGAAAACGACTTGTGCTCGTTCAAGGTGATAGGACTTGCGTTAGATTTTGGAGATTTGCAAATAGGTTGCGATTGCTTAAGTTTTATTGGCAAAATTTAACTATGGTTAGGGTAACTAGAAAAGAAAAGGAATAAGCATCTAAAAAGGATAAGAGTGAAAAGTATAGGGATCTTAAGTGATTATTTTTGAAAGTTGTAAAATTTGACCTAGTCAAAACATAATCCCCCGTCCCCTTTCTTTGCTTATCATTCACTGTTTCATTTTCTCCTTGCCGCCATTGTTATACACATACACAAGCTCTCAAAATTCGCGTGTAAATCAAATCCATTTGTTTCATTCGATCTTACAAGGTACAAACATCAATCTTTAATTTATAATTCACCTTACTCATTCCTTAATTCAGTTAAATTACTCGATTAATCAGATTAAATCAAATTAGGGTTTGTGATTAATTTAGGGTTAATTAACTAGGGATTTTTGGTGGGTTTTATGCGGAATACCATTATAAGATGATTTGTTGCCTTAGATTGCTTTAGAACTCACTAAATGCGACTAGATTAATCTTTCATAGCTGCGTTTGTTAAGTTCCGGATGAACATGGATATCAACTTCCGAATGAAGGAATTTTTCTGAAAAACTTCCGAATGAAGGAAGTTCCGAATGAAGGACTTCCGAATGAAGGAAGTTCCGAATGAAGGACTTCCGAATGAAGAAGTTCCGAATGAAGGACTTCCGAATGAAGGAAGTTCCGAATGAAGGACTTCCGAATGAAAGAAGTTCCGAATGAAGGACTTCCGAATGAAGAAGTTCCGAATGAAGGACTTCCGAATGAAGAAGTTCCGGATGAAGGACTTCCGAATGAAGAAGTTCCAAATGAAGGACTTCCGAATGAAGAAGTTCCGAATGAAGAACTTCCGAGTGAAGAAGTTCCGAATGAAGAACTTCCGAATGAAGAAGTTCCGAATGAAGAACTTCCGAATGAAGAAGTTCCGAATGAAGGACTTCCGAATGAAGAAGTTCCGGATGAAGGACTTCCGAATGAAGAAGTTCCGAATGAAGAACTTTCGAATGAAGAAGTTCCGAATGAAGAACTTCCGAATGAAGAAGTTCCGAATGAAGAACTTCCGAATGAAGAAGTTCCGAATGAAGAACTTCCGAATGAAGAAGTTCCGAATGAAGGACTTCCGATTGAAGAGTTCCAAATGAAGGAAAGTTCCGGATGAAGAGTTGTTTGATTTATAGTTGTTTGCATGTGTTAAGTACTCGTTGAAATATGTTATGCTTAGAAGTAAGAATGATATATATCTATATATTTTTGTGCATCAACCTTTCATGTCTTATCTTAAGTAGATACAATGACTAATCCAACAGTACAAGAAATCCAAGACTCTCGGGCAGCCGCAATTGCTGAAGCACGAACCCTTAAGTTCATACCAAAGAATTACAGGCTGAAGCAAGTTTCAAAATCCACTCACCATGGGTTTAAAGTCGCCATAGCAATCCTTGATCAATCCCATTTCAAGAATGCTTTAAGAAGTAGTGCCTCGGTGCCTTATGATTACATGTATGAGTTCTGGGCTACCAAGGAAAGCACTTCGAACAAGATCACCTTCACCATCGACAACAAACAGCAGACACTTACTGTATCAGACTTCCGTAAGATATTTGGCATTAGGGATTCACCCAAAGGTATGGTATTTTCGAGGGATCCTACTAAAGACGAACTCATGGAGTTATTTGATGCTATTGGATGTCCTGACTTACGAGTTGCGTCTGAGTTTACCACTGCTAAAGTAGGACAACCTTGGAGATCATTGTTGGGTATTCTCAGTAGATGTCTTACACCAAAAACAAGTGGGCATGATGCTTTGCGCAGTCCAATAATGAACATCTTCCATGGGATGTACAAAGGCGCAAATGCAGATTATGCTTTATTGTTATGGGAAGAATTCACCTTTCAAATCTTCCTTAACAAGAAGCTGAAGACTAATTTCTTTGCTTACCCTCGGTTTATCAAGCTTATCATTAACTATTGTATGAAGAATGATGTTACAATTGGTAGGCGTGCAGAAAGTCGTCATCACACTAAAGAGGCTGATCATATTGTGGATTTAAGGCATGAAGGACCATCTGGTGGTGTGATTCCTGGTCCTATTCCCGATTACCTTCTGACGGATAGAATTAAAGGTTCTGCTGATTACAAGCTACTGCAGCTAGAAATCAAGAAGCTAAAAGCAAGCCTTCAGACTGGAGAAGACTCGTCTACTACGGTCAAGAGTAAAGGTAAACGAAAGCAACCAGCTGCTTTACCTGAACCCGAAACCAAGAAGAAGAAGAATGAGGTTAAGAAGGGAAAGGGTAAGGCTGATGAGTTAGTTCTACGAGAAGAAGAAGATGTTGTTGATCCTACTCTTGACAAGGCGGAGAGAAAAATGATGAAGATAGCTATTCAAAGGAGTAGGAAAGATACTGGCGGTAGTGGTTCAGGTGCAAGGATAAATATTGAAGAAGAGTACGAGGAGCCAGAGGATATTGATGAGTTTGGGTCACCTGAACGGTATTCTACTTCGAAGGAGACATCAATCCCCGTTTCAGCAAGTGTTGAAAAGGAGTCCGGTGCTCCAACAATCATGGTGTCTACTCAACCGTTAGTAACTCAACCTTTAGCAACTCAACCTCCACCAATACAACCCTTACCAACCAGACCGGCTTCAACACCATTCCTTCCACCACCAATAACTCCCATCCTTAGCACATAGTAACAACCGAGCCTCTTCAATCAACACTGAGCAGCTCTGCAACGTCTACAATGGTTGCATTGGTGATGGCCGAAATGTTGGATAAACATACGGATAATCATAAAAGAGAGATGGATGAACTTCGCCAAGAGCTACATAGACGAGCTCAAAGTGAAGAAGCATCTAAGAAAGCACAAGAAGAGATGCTCGCTAAGTTCGCTGCAGAGATGGAGTTGACTCGAAAAGCACATGCAGAAGAACTAGCTCAGGTTAAGAAGGCTGAGGCTGATAAGCATGCTGCACGTATCACTAGACTTCAAGCGATGAGGGATAAATAAAAGGAGCAGAAAGAAGCACTTGAAGCTTCTGTTGAAGAGAGAGTAAAAGAATCTGTTGAATCCATTATGCCTAAACTGCGTGATGAGTTGAAGACACTTGCGGCTGATAACTTGATGATCAAGTCATCCAATCCCTCTGAATCCGCCTACAAAATTGCCTATGACTTGACGGATTTTGAGTTGAAGAAGATCCTCAAAGCTCGTATGAGGGAACTTGGATCGTTTGATAAATCTAGGATACAACAGGCTCTCTATAAATCCCTGAATGACGCTATCATGGAGGATGATAGGTTATTTAAAACGTTTGGAAGTGTGGTACCATACCACATTCTGCCTGAGGAAGAAAGGGAAGAAAGTGAAGAAGAAGAGGGTACTGGTGAAGAAGAAGAAGGTGAAAAAGAAGAAGAAGAAGAAGAAAAGGATGATGACGATGACGATGACGATGATGGTGATGATGATGAGGATGATGATGATGATGATGATGATGGTAATGATGGTGGTGATGGTAATGAGGAGAGTGCTAAGGGGAGCAACGAGGATAACGATGAGGATGATGATGGGGGTAAACAGCCTGAAAAGGGGGATAAGGTTGCCAGCTCAAAGAAACCTGCTAAGTCTGGAACCAAGTCCAAGAAAGATGCAGCGGCAAAGGAAAAATCTTCCTCCACGGAATCAAGACGATCCAAGTGGCGCCACGATGTGAATGCTACTATAGCGTCATCGATTCCTGGTACATCTATTGCTGTGTCTTTACCTGTTACCACTAACCCTGTTTGTTCTGTTGTTGTTGCTCCTGTGATTGCAGAATCGGTAACTGAACCTGAAGCTGCACAACACTCACCTGTTGACGACACCACCGAGATGCCTGAATCAGAACCAGCAGATGTTCACGTTTCCACTCCTCTACAACAAGAACCACAATCTACTGTTCCTGAATCAAGCACACAGGACTGGGCAGACACGCTGGAGATTGACGAGACTGCACCACCACAGGCTTGGATCACGGCAGCGGCGCAATATGATCCAATCACAGACGCTGACAGAGATGTCTTATATCTCCGTATCCGAAGTCCGATTGACTTGTGCGCTTTTCTGGCTCACGAGTATAAGACTTCGGTTACTCCGTCTTTGGTGAAGAAAGCACTAAAGGATAAAAGACTTCGCGCCAAAACCAGGTTAACCCGAATGGAGTTCGAGTATTATGCTGATGAGATCCTGAAAGCTCTGAATACCGTTCAACGGCCAGGTCTTCATGATTCAGAAAGAGCTCCACCTCCACTTGATCCTACTCAAGATAATCAGATTGCTCTCGACTTCTTCGTCACCTATGATCTTGAGTATCTTCTGAAGGGTTCATCAAAGTACGCAACCTCCTTGACCTTGCTGAAAGCTGCCAACTGGGGGACAATACCCTTGATCAAGGAAAAGGTAAACCGACTCTGGGTCCCAAGGGTAACTCGTAATTATGATATGTATGCTGTTATAGGTGCATCTCATTGGGACGAACGAGTCCGAAGGGCGTACAGGGGTTGCTGCCTAGTCAATTCTTGAAGCAACGTTAGATCCGATATCCGCATCTCCAGTATTTTAGGGCTGAAAACTGAAGCCAAGAATGGCTATTATCATGTGACGGAGATTCGTTTGAAAAGGGAGGATGACAGAGAATACAAAATCCAGCAGGGAGATTTTTCTATCATTCGCCTTAAGGATATCGAAGATATGTTGCTTCTGATGACCCGTGATCAACTCACACATATTCCTCGTGAAGACCTCCTTGCCTTGAATATAGCACTTCGTATGTTCACACGAAGCGTTGTTATCAAGAAAAGAGTTGAAGATATTCAGTTGGGAGTCGAAAGTTACCAAAGGAAGCTTAACCTAACCCGTCCAGTGAATCAAGTGTTACCTCAACATGTCAACAAATGTCCCTATACCGGCATTTCTGTTCCGAATTGTGGGATTTTCTACTTGAACAGTCGAGGGTTAATGAAGTTTATGAGGGTGGGTGAGCTTTATAAGTACAGTGATAGGACTCTCATCTACGTCAGAGGAAAGCTGGATCATCTCGATTCGGGTGGGACTTTACCAGAGATGACTGAGGATTGGCATCAGGGTTATCGGCAGATGGCGAAGTATGTGATCAAGAAGATTGATCAAAAGCTCCGTGAACGTAGATTGATGAGGAGTTTAGAAAGATTCGTTGGTGGAAGACCATATGGAGTGCACCACAAGTTACTGCAACGATCCATCTAATGGGTCGTACATTTCAGGTCCACTTTATATTGGTTTTCAATTGCGAATATGTATATTTGTGAATATTGTGCTTGTACGGCTTGATGTAGTGTTAAAGTATGATAATTTTTCAAGAATTTCTCACGAGATTCTAAATCTTTCAAAATATATCATACTAAAGCACTACAAATATCCCTTATTAATTTAAGGGGGAGCATGAACATGTTCTATGGCCAAACATCGATTTCATTTTTACCCAAAGACCGGTTAATCCATTCAATATCCCAAATATTAATGGTTAACGTTTTGTATAAGGGGAGAAAATGGGATTAAGGAGATTTAAATGATACTTGGCTAAAAGATGAAAAAGACTTAACGATTATCCAACTTAATATGTGTAAAGCGCGTGTTAAGGGGGAGCGTTTTGATGATCAAAAACACCTAAGGTACGAAACTTTTGATTTCAATATCACAAGTACTTTAGGTGATTTTCAATGATTTTTCATGGTGGCAATTCCTTCCCAAAACACGCTTAATTCACGACGAATGTGGTGACAAAAGGGTGGTAGGAATAGGTTTAGTCCAATGATTCATCAGAGCCGATGGAATCTTCCCAAGGACAATTCCCTAGATAGAATTAGAAGTCCTAGGAAAGATGGAGAAAGAATGTGAACGTAGCTGAATGCCGACCAAGTACTTAAGCTAACACTGGAATAATCACAACAAGGTGCTAGTGATGACGTATTGGTAAGCATTGAAGGGGTTGAAGAATGAAAAAGAATTGTAAAGATAAAGGGTGTAAAGAAAGAAGCCCTCCTTACAACTTTAGGCAGAAACCGGGTCAATACATATGCTATTGAGGTCATTTTTGCTAATGATTCTCGGTATTGAAGAAAGACATCATGGACCCAGTGATGCAATGCACAACCCTTCCCAGCTAACTCAAATATCTCTCAAAAGGTATTTGTTTTAATCACACGGAGATCAACACGTTATCTATTGGTTTATTTCACTCCGAATAGACTGGTATTGAAAAGGTGGCACTCCTCTCCAGCCATCGCTCACTAAATCAAAACGCACTATCGAGTCTAGAGCCAAGAGATCATCAAAAGTCTCATTAGGACACTTTCCATTTATTCCTTGCTTTCTCACACACTGTGAAAAGTAAGAGATTTTCATGAGTCCAACGCAGTATTCCTGTAATATTGCCAGAACATCCGAGTAATACGCAAGTATTACAATGAAGATGGAAATCCTGCTTGAGCCAACATCAAACAAGCTCATGGTAGGTTACACGTGCGGTTCTTTTAGAACCAATCTTGTGAAAAACTGGAAAGAAACAGTGGTTTAATTCTTAATTGAACTTAAACTCGTTCCAGGCCTCTACGCATTATCATATGATCTTGCCAGAACACTCAGAGTGACTCTTTATTGATCACAGTGACGAGTGGAAATCCTTCTAGTGTTAACATCAAACAGCACTTGGTAGGTGACGTGCAAGATTCTTTATGAATTGAGCTCGTGACAACTGGAAAGCAACGATGGTGAAAATCTTAATTGAAATTCACTTGTTCCAGGTTTCATGAATTGACGGCTTCAAATCACAAGGATAATTTATCCAAGTGATTCACTCTTTATGTTCGCTGTCAGCTTTGGACGGTCGAATAAAGAGAACGGGTTTACCCGCGAAATCCTGTCAGGAAGTTACTTAATTGAAACTATCCGTCACGGGTACGATATCTAATATCGTCCAATGGTCTTCATCGACCGGAGGTAAAATGCTACCGAATTAGAATAAAATGTTCAAAGCCATTTTATTCGTGTCGTTGTTGTGTACTTGTTAAAGACGGTGGCGTTGCTGTGTACCTGTTGAAGACGGTGGCGTTGCTGTGTACCAGTTAAAGACAGTGGTGTTGCGGTGTACCTGTAAAAGTCGTTCCCACATGCTTATGTTCTTTCTGCATTAAAGTTCAGCAAAAATTCAAGAAAGTACAAGGAAGTCTTCCGCTGTACCAAACTCTGAAGCTTTCGAGAATTCAACAAAAAGACATAAGTGTGTGGAACATGGAGTCACGAGGAGGCAAAATTCACAAGAAGGCAAAGATTGCACGTGAAAGGCCAAAAGAACAATGCTCTCAAGCCAAAGCCTAAAAGATCAATAAACATATTCACAACAAAAAAGAAAAAGAAGAAAAGATTACGAGCTAAAGAACGAAGACTTAGTATAGTATGCTAGGTTTAGAACTTTGTAACGTGGAGTGACCTCCCTTAGGGGGAGATTGTTAGAAATATGTTTTTACGTATATTAGAAGTATCGGTCACTCCACAATATTATTAATGTTGTAATAGCTCGTAGTTAATAGTTACTTATTTAGTTAAGTAAGAACCGGTCCATGGGCTTGTCATGGGCCGGCCCAAGTCCACATAAGGCTTGGAAGTATAAATACCCTTTTCCTCCTTGTAAAGGGGTTGGTTGTTGTTCACTTTGTGCTTCCATTTAATAAAATAACACATAGTTTTCTCTCACTTTCTCTCTCTAGTTTCTCTCTCTAGAAAACATCAACCCACTTTATAGATTCATAGGTTATCAAGATTCTACAGATATGATGATGAATGATGATCAAAATATTATGAGGGGATTTGGTGTTGATAAATTTGGTTAAAAGGATTAAAAGCTACATGAAAAGATGTTGAAATCATGTCCAAAATAGTAGGATGTATAAAACAGTAAAAGACCATATGATAACTTGTTAAAATGGCTTAGATAACTTAATATATAGTAAGGTATGTGACTTTTACATATGTGAGAGTTGGCCACTCAATGGAATCCATATAATGAGTGAGATATGATCAAAACAATATTGAAGTTCAAATCTGTATAGTCTGTTTTGGACGGACCGTTAGAGACATTTAGAGGTTGATTGAGCAGTAGGGAGTTAATTTTAGCACATATCATGTAGTTTGTGCTGTCCAAAAATGAGCTTCTATCTCCTTGTAGAACTCAAGATATGGTAAAAATGGTGAAAGTGAAATTCATAATCAGATTTGTAAAATAAAAGTATGTATTATAAAATTAGCACTCAAGTAAAACTAATATAAAATGTATATCTAAAACCCCGCTAACTTATATTACTTATTAATAAGTATATACTTTGATAAATAAATGGGACATTTTATAAAAATGGCAATTTGATAAGTTTTATAAGTTTTAAAACTATATACATAAGTTTTGCGTCTTTTTGGCTAAAACCGAAAGATTAACGTTTTCGTCAAATAAAACTTAGACGGTCGAACCCGTCTAATGTAAACTTTTTATAACTCATATACTGATGTATAAGTATATTTGACAAGTAAAAACCGATAAAACCCGAGCTTTATAACTTATGGACATTAACGGGCCAAAGTAGCCTTATTGGATTATTGACCCAACTAGTTTGGATAAACATTAATGGACTTACTCATTGGGATTAACCCACTTGGGCCCAAAATATGAGTAAAGGCCTGATATTAATAGTATAAATGGACTAATATAAAGAGTTGAACTCTTAATGGGCTTTTAATGGGCTTCTAATGGGCTTATTGGGCCTTAATATGGAATTGGATTGAAACTAGTGTAACTAGGCAAAAATTTAACTAACACATAACACTATAATGTGTATGAAGAGATAAAATCCCACTTAATCATCATCTTACTTATAATATCATCATATATATACATAGCCATTGTTTTTATAAAGTCATTGGACAAGAGTCTAAGACGAGTATTATTTGTCTAGGTTTCCGTGATTGAAGCACGTACCGTACATCCAAATCATCGATAACCGCCTTTCCCAATCAACGTGAGTTCCTAGCCTCGAACTCTTTTAAATGTTTTTATGAAATGCTTTATAAACCTGCGAGGGAGATAACATGTTAGTTTTAATAAAATAGGACACCAATTGTCCCGATTGTTTGCTTATTGATTTGGACCCAAATGATTATATGACCTGATGAATGATTATAGGACCCGACGAATGAAACGAAATGGATTATTATTAGTTAGGTTATGTCACTAAAAGTCCCATTAGCATGAATTGTGAACTACCGGGATTTGGTAGACGCTTATGCATATAATAGTACTATTTGGGGAAGATCACCCCAGTTCGCGCCTTGACGGTTGATCCCCGTCGTGCCACATTGATTGGTAAGCGAATTTATGTATGAGAAGATTTATATAAGCATGATTATTGTGACGACACGCTGTTTTAGATTGGAAAATTAGTTTCGGGTTAGCTACCCGTTGTTTGTTATAGTAAGGTAGCAATGTCATGCGGCTTATAATAATCCAATAACGAAAATACTACTATACGCATTGAATTACAATATATTGCCCGACTAGCAATACGGGGTCTTGTTATTGATATTATGTTAGTGTTTTGGTTTTACATAACCATATTCATATAACGGTTTTTATTCAACTCTATACAACGTTATAAAACGTATTGTATGATGTTTTTACGATATTGGTTCGTATAATGGTTTTGAAGGCAAAAGCCTATTGTATGATTTACAACAAAGATTTCTATAAAATGATTTTGGCTTATTTTGTGGCCTACGACAAAGAATTGTACAAAATGATTTTCGGTAATAATTCTATGCTGATGATATATTAATGGATTTCATTAAACTCTATGAATTCACTCGGCGTTTTCGCTGACCTTTTCTTTTAACATGTTTTATCTCAGGTACTTGAAGGTAATTCTCGGGAAGACGACAAGAATTTATGGCCCTCACTTAAATAACAATTTCCATTCAAATGATTTGTAAAATTGTATGAAATAATATGACTTGGGACCTATGTAAATTTGATATTCATGAATGGAAAATTCTTTATTATTAAACGACGCGATTTTTAAGCGTTGTCTATGATTTGAGTAATGTGTTATCCCGTAACACCAACGACTCTTCCGTTGAACTAAAGTATGAATATTTGGGGGTGTTACAGTGGGTGATCACGTTTTCCTTAAGGTATCACCTGCACGAGGAGTTAGACGTTTTGGAATCAGAGGGAAGCTCAGTCCTCGCTTCATCGGACCGTTCGACATCATAGAACGCGTTAGTGAAGTGTCATACCGTTTAGCGTTACCGCCTCAGCTATCACACTTTCACAACGTGTTCCATGTGTCCTTACTTAGAGGGTACAACTATCATTCAGTTCATGTTGTCCAGTATCCACTTGATCAGATTCGATAGGATCTTTCATATGTTGAAGAACCCGAGAGAGTTTTTGAGCGACAAGAACATGTCATGCGAAGGAAGACGATTCCATTCGTCAAAATCCTCTCGAGGGATCATCCTGAGCGGGAAGCCACTTGGGAGACGGAGGAGTCTATACAGACTTCTTACCCTCATTTCCACTTCTAATTCAGGTATATTTTCTTTTCAGTTTACGTTTCTCCAATTCGAGGACGAATTTTTCTTATAAAAGGGAAGAGTTGTAAAACCCGCATTAAAATTCTATGAACAGTACACGTGAACAGTATCTTATGAAAACATGATAAAATTTAAAATTTCCATTTATAATATTAATACACGTGTCACGACAATAAATAACGTACAATCACGAATATTATAAATGTGAAACGATCACGAATACCAAAATCACGAATTCTAAATCACGAGCATACACGACTAATTATTTAGACATGGAAAAGTTACGGGTTTCCCTTGTTGGGCCCCTTATGCCGCGGCTACATCAAGAAAAGAAGGAAGATGGGCTTTGTCCCATAACCCAAGTTAAATAATAAAAACACAGGAAAGTTATTTTCATAATTTTAGGTTTTCAGAAAAGTTTTCCCTGCCTCTTTTTTGTGCTTATTTCCGTCGGCCATATACAAACCACAAGGACGATTCGGACGATTTTTGTTATTGGTTTTGTGTTCGTAATCATTCTCTTTTTCTTTTCACGCATTCGGTATAAATCAAACCCTTTTTCCTTTTTATTTAAATCTTTTGATTTCATGTTGTTATTTAATTAATCATCAAGAACAAGAATAAAACATGTAATAGATTAATTAAATTCATGGTTCTGGTTTGGTTTGTGTGGGTTGTGGTTCGGTCGAGACACCCGAGACCCCAAAGGGGCTCGGTTTGTTTTTCTTCACCACCACCGAGACCCCCCAAGGGGCTCGGCTTGGGTTAGTTTTGGCTCGGACGCTGCAAGGAACCCCGACCGAAGGTCGAGGTGTGTTTGTTGTCGGTTTTTGTTGAGGTAGAGGCACCACCGAGACCCATTAGGGGGCTCGGTTGGTTGTGTTTGTTCGGACCCGAGACCAAAGGACCCCGATATTAGGTCGGGGTATGTGTACATGATTGGTTGATTTATTTAGTGTCAACCGAGACCAAGACCCTCTAAGGTCTCGGTGGGACTTGATTTTAGCTTATTTGATTCGGCTTATATAACACACGGGCTCGGGATCGGGTTTTTCATGAAAACTATTTTTATAAGTCATGTTATATTAAACTTTAGGTTAATTAATTTATTAAATTAATTCATGTATAACCTAAGGTATTTTTACTTAGTTATTTAATTAAAACATGTATTTTAATTAAAATCATATAACGTATAGTTTAATTAATTAACCAGTTATTTAATTAATAAGCTATAACCAAGACTTGTATTGTACTAATTAAACTTTAATTATTATTTATAATCCAGCTTATTTCTATTTTTAGAAACTTACTATTTATAGAAACCTGCTATTTTTTTTAGAAAGTTACTTAGTATTACAATACAAGTATTATAATACACTATTACATGATTAATACTTAACAGAACATCTGAATAATTACAGTTAACACAGTAAACAGTAAAACATGACAAAATACGTATAACAAGCTAATAACATACAGAACCAGTAAAACACATGTAATTTAGGAAACTCATACACGTCCATATTTCTTATGTAGTGTTATCCGTCGAGGCGGATTAGTCTTCATCGTTTTCCTTAGCTTCTACTGGACATAAGGTACGGATTTCCCGTCCTTCAGTAAGGACAATCTCTTCCTTCATTAGGATTTCCCGTATGCAGCCAACTGTTTTCCCCAGTAGTTATAGATTAAATGCTAATGTTTATTAGTTACCTTAGCCATATACATGCATGACCAGTTTCACCTAGTTATAGAGGTACCATAACCATAACACTAGAGACACTAGTGTTATGACTTCACCAGGCGGAGTGATAGCTCGTGGCGTCCCTTTTCAGTTATTTGGCCATTATATTATTATATTATCATGTAGGGCGTATGGGTGCATCCTAGTTACATGTTTCAGTCAGGATTTCATGGTGAATGTGGTGTGTGCCTTGCATCCTTCACAAGGAGCTTATCCCTCCTACCCACTTACCAATTAATTAGAGGTATCCCCTCTAATTTGCATGACGAGGTCACCCCTCCAAGTATTCATGCACGTTGTTGACCTCATGGCCTATATTGGCTATTATGGTACATTAACTAATACAGATTTTCATAAGTAACATAAGCTATGTTTTCAGAACTAAAACCAGTTAACATGATAGACAACTAGGTTTTCTAGGACTTATTCATTTCTGCTGCCATTCATGATTTATACTCTTTATATGCTTCCATATTTTATGTTTTCCATGCTTTATTGTATATCCGTGCACTGAGCGTTATGCTCAGCCGTCTACTTTTCCATGTTCCTAAACGGCAGGTACCCAAGGACGCAAGTAGGAATTCCAGAGTATGTGCATTCGGATTGGAAGCTATCCAGCTCTTTTACCTTATGCATTTATTCCTACTTTATCATACTTTACTTCTTTCGGACATTGTTTAGTCCTTTCCATTTACAGTACTTATGTTGCTTGTGTGTGAGTTACTAGACTACCGACGTTTGATTCTGGTATTTCTATTTATGGTCATGAATGTTTAGACATTTACCTTGCATGTTTTGATGACACGCCATAATTTACTGTAGCATTCTATCCTATTAAATGGGGTGTTACAGAGAGTCTTTAGGATACCATAATCCCAAGGTGGTATAGAACCTAAGGTATCTAAAGATCCTTTTAACAGCATGAAGATGACACTCTTTGGGAGTCACTTGATGGCGTGCACATGCACACACAACAAACATGATGTCAGGTCTAGAGGTTGTAAGATACATCAATGAACCAATCATTGATCTATAATGCCTGACATCAACATCTTTTCTATCTCCAATCTTTCCCCAAGGGTGTTCCCTATCCATGGGTGTGCTAGCCTGTGTTTCATGAGAAGAAAAACCAAACTTCTTCAAGATCTCAGCCACATATTTATCTTAAGAGATAAAGATACCATCTTCTTTCTGTTGCACTTATAGACCTAGAAAATAGTTCATCTCTCCCATAGCACTCATCTTGAATTTGTGTGTCATGAGCTTGGAAAATTCTTCGCTCATCTTTGGATTTGATGATCCAAAGATAATATCCTCCACATAGACTTGTACAAGAAGAAAATCCTTGCTAATCTTCTTGGTAAATAGAGTCTGGTTTATGGTGTCCCTCTTAAACCCATTATCCACAGGGTAAGTGGATAATGTACCATACCATGCTCTTGGGGCTTGATGAAGTCCATACATTGCTTTTTGACTCTATACACTTTGTCTAGATGCTCTGAATCTTCAAAACCTGGAGGTTGCATAACATACACTTCCTCCTCAATTATGCCATATAAGAAAGCACTTTTCACATCCATTTGATAAGCTGTGAAACCCATGCAAGAAGCATAGGCTAGGAAAATCCTTATTGCTTCAATTCTTGCAACAGGTGCAAAAACCTCTTCATAGTCTATCCCTTTTTCTTCTTGTGTATAGCCCTGAGCAACTAAACGTACCTTGTTTCTGACCACAATCCCTCTTTCATCCTTTTTATTCCTTAGAACCCAACTTTGTTGGGAATAAAATGTAGCCAGTCCACTTGAGCGCTGACAAGAGGAAAACAAGCGTTGATAAGAAGAAAACAAACTCTGACAGATCAAGCGTTGACAAGAAGAAGTCAAGCGTTGATAGGTTGAAGACAAGCACTGATAGAAAGATATGGTCTACGCGTATTATGTTTCTAGTTTGTTTCTAGTAAAGATAGGATCAACATTGTATTTTCTATAATTATCTTTACCTAGAATAGTTGATACGTAGACTCTTGTACAAGGCTTCTTATGTCTATAAAAGAAGACTTTTAGGTTATGTTTCAAAATAAGTTTTCATACGTTAAACACTTTCATTATAAGCAAGTTCGTTATTATCAATCAAGTGAAAGTTTGTTTTACATCTTTGTGTGTTCTTGTTAAAGTGTTAATTCTGCATAACACTTAGATTACTTTATACATAAACAAAGTTTCTCTACGTGTATAACTTGATCTAATCTCGTTTACACAAGCTAAATCGATCTAAGTTTGGGATCAACAAGTGGTATTAGAGCTTGTTGAGAAACTTTGATCTAAAAGAACACAAGAACCCTAAAATCACCAAAACCCTAATTTTCACAAAACCCTAAAAACATCATGTCCACTCCAGAAGTAACCTCCTCCTCCTCAAACCACAACATCAAGATTCCCATGCTAGATGCAAATAATTTTGAGCTGTGGAAGTTCAACTTTGAGCAATATCTGCAAATCCATGACTACACTCTCTGGGAGATTATTGAATATGGAAACACATTCAATAAAGCTCAAAAGATTGCAGATGCCATTGCTACAAGATCAGCTGTTCAAGGATGTTCTGAAGAAGATAAGAAAGAAAAACCTGACGATGGTAGAGTTGTGTCTGCTGATGACATAGCAAAGAAAAGGGTTGATATGAAAACCCTAAGCATTCTGAAACTTTCTTTGGGACAAGAAAATAATCACAAATACAGAGGTTATGAGTCTGCAAAAGACCTTTGGGCAGCCCTTGAAGTTGCCTATGGTGGTAATGCTGATACTAAGGAAGAGAAGAAGAAGCAACTCTTGCATGAGTATGCTGTTTTTAAGGCTCAACCTAATGAGAAGCTTAGCAGTATGAGAAGCAGACTGCTTGATATTATAAGCAAGCTGTCCTTCATGGGGACAGTAATTGGTGATGTTGACATTATTGCCACTTTTCTTAAAAGCCTTGGTGATGCATGGAAGATTGAGGAAAGATCTATAATTGCCAATAACACTCACAAAAGTTCTACTTTTGATGATATCTTCAACAAACTGAGGCTGTTGGAGAATGAAACTCTTTTGGACCATGGAAGTAAGTCTACCAATAGTAACATGGCCTTCTTCTCACATATTGAAGGTCAATTTGATCAGAAGGATTTGTACATGCACCCAGTTACTGGATCAACATGTGTCAACGCTGGATCATATCCTGTCAACGCCTCACATTCAGACGCTGACACATACAAAATTGACTCACCAAGAGTTAAGCCTGCTGGTTTGGATCTGGATACTGTGTGTGCATATATTGCTTCATTAGCCAATGGTTCAGTGATTACATATGAGGACCTTGAGAAAATAAGTGATGAGCACATGGAGGAGATGGATATAAAGTGGAACATGGCTCTTGCAAGTATAAGAGCAAACAGATGGAATAGAAGGTTTAAGAAGAAGATGACCTTTAATGCAAAGGACACTGCTGGATTTGATAAATCCAAGGTTGAGTGCTACAATTGTCATCGTATGGGGCACTTTATGAGGGAATGCATATCTCCAATAAGATCTGATGCTGGAAAACCCTCAAGCCAAATTGTTAAGGCTTAGGATCCTAAGGCCATGGTGGCAGTGCAAGAAATTGATGGTATTGGATGGGACTGGAGCTATTTGGCTAAGGATGAGGAAGAGGATAAAGCTTTGGTTGTTGAGATAGAAGAAGAAGAGCATGTTCAATATGCTCTCATGGCACACTCCTCATCTTCATCAGACAATGAGGTATATGATGACGCTTTTTGTAGTAAGGGTTGTCGTTTAAATACTGAAAAACTTAACAAAGAGGTTTTAAGATTGTTAGGAGATGTGAGTACTGAGAGATGCAAGTTGTCTAACTATCAAATTGCTCTTACTTAAACTGAAAAGACAGTTTCTGAGTATAAGAAAATGGAGCTTGACCTAAAAGATAAAATAAATATCTTAAAACATGATTTAAATGCTAGTAATGATGTTAGAAACATCATGGAAATGGTCAATGCTGAATTACAGGCTAAGTTAGATGAGGCTATCAAGAATAAGGATAATGTTGACCTTAAAATTCAGAGATTTGATAAGGCCTCACAAACCCTAGGAGAATGTGTTAGTAAACAGAGGGATCCTAAGGACATGACTGGGATTGGGATGAAAGACTATACTGGTGTTCCACCACCAGTTGGGGACTTCTATGGTGTCCAAAGAAAGGACTTATCTTGGACTGGTTTACCAGAACTCCAAGAAGAGGAATTTATTCCTCCACCAAGAGTCGTTACTCCAGTTGAGGAATATAGGCAAAAGTTGACTGACTTGAATGAATGGAAGAAAGCCAACCCTACCTTATTTGTCAAGGGTGGCATACTTTGTGATAGTCCAAATGAGTCGACCTCTATCAAAGTAACAAACCCAATCACTGGCAAGACTGTTGACCTTGGCTCAAACACTGTTAAGAAACCTAGCATTAAGTATGCAGAAATGTATAGGAATACTAGGTCACCAAAAAGCCAAGTTAGTGATAATGGAACAGGTTTCTTTTCTTCTAAACCTAGAGTTGTGTCTAAAAAATCCTGTTACACTTGTGGTAGCTTTTCACATTTAGCATATAAGTGTGTCAACGCTTCCAATGTCAATGCTGTTAAAAGGTCAAACACTGTCAGACCCAAAACTTTTGTGGAGCAAAGTCCATAAGTTGTTAGACCAGCCCCATTCTTCACAAAAGGGTCTAACACTCATGGACAAAGACCTTTTCAGAAGACCAATACTTGGTCTAATAGGCAATGGGTTCCTGTAGCAAACCCTAGGTTCAACGCTGATAAGGGTAAATTCAGTGTTGACAAGACCAAATCAAACGCTGACAGAAACGTTGCCAGACCTAAATATTTGCAACCACAGGGAAAGGGGTCTAAAGCTACTTCTAGCTTGACATGGAGACCTAAGCAAGATCAAAACCCTAATTCTAATGGGATTTCTTTGACCTGCAACAGATTTAATTATATTTCAAAGGTCATCACAAAACCAATTGGGGTTAACTGGGTGTTTCATCCAAAAAGAGATGAACAAGGGGTTGTTATGAGAACTAAGTCTGTTCTTGTTGAACAACCAGATGAATCCAAGTCTGCTCAGGCTTAGGTTCCTAAAGAAAACTAACTTGTTTTCTTTATGTGCAGGGCATTCAAAAACAGGTGAATGATTATGGCTATTGGGATAGTGGATGCTCTAGGCACATGACTAGGAAGGAAGATTGTCTTACTAACTTCACTCCCATTAAGGATGGTGATAAAGTTTACTTTGGAGGCGGATATAGAACTATCACAGGCAAAGGAACTCTTCTCACCAAGAACTTGCGTTCTGAAAACGTGTTTCTGGTAAAAGAACTTGATTACAATCTTTTTAGTGTATCACAAGTCTGTGATAACAAAAATAAGGTTCTTTTTACTGATACTGAATGCTTGGTGTTGAGCAAGGATTTTAAAATTCCAGATGAGAAATTTATTGACTATAGAACACCTAGGCATAAGGACATTTATAATGTGAATCTTAATGTGATTAGGATGAATAATAACATGTCATGTTTTTATGCTAAAGCTTCAGTTGATGAGAGTAATCTATGGCACAGGAGACTAGGGCACATTAACTTTAAAAATATAAACAGACTTGTGAGACTTGGCTTGGTTGATGGTTTGCCTGAAAAGGCTTTCCACAATGACCACTCTTGTGTTGCATGCCTTAAAGGCAAACATCACAAGGTCTCATTTAAGTCTAAACAGGTGCACTCTAGTTCTAAACCACTTCACTTGCTGCATATGGACCTATTTGGTCCAACTAATATAGAAAGCTTGAATGGTAAATCGTACTGCTTTGTCATCACAGATGACTTTTCTAGGTTTACTTGGACTTTCTTTTTAGCTATGAAAAGTGACACTGCTGATACTTTAATTAGCTTTATTACCCAAATAGAAAAGAAAACTGGTAATGAAGTTAAGATGCTTAGAAGTGATAATGGTGGTGAGTTTAGAAATAAACGGTTGGATGATTTTTGTGCCAAGAAAGGGATTACTAGGCAGTTTAGTGTTGCCAAAACCCCACAGCAAAATGGGGTTGCTGAGAGAAAGAATAGAACCCTAATTGAAGCAGCCAGGACTATGTTGGCTGATGCTCACTTTCCCATAGCTTTTTGGGCTGAGGCTGTGAATACAGCTTGTTATGTTCAGAATAGAGCATTGGTCAACAAGATACATAACAAAACACCTTATGAGTTACTTTGGGGAAGGAAACCTAATATTGGTTTTCTTAAACCTTTTGGTTGTCATGTAGTTGTACTAGATACTAGTGATGCCTTAGGTAAATTTAGTGCTAAAGGTGATGAAGGCTATTTCATGGGTTATTCAGTGCAGAGTAAGGGATATAGGGTTTACCTTAAGAAGGAAAAACGTATACTTGAAAAAGTACATGTTAGGTTTTTAGAGAGTAAACCTAGTGATCCTGAAAGAGGTCCAAATTGGTTGTTTGACTTGGAACCTCTATCTAGGACTTTGAATTATAAGCCTGTTACCAATCCAGACATTGTGAAGGTAACTTCAAATGTTGTGGAAGAACCAGTTGTTGATGTTTCATGTACACAGGTTAATGAAGAGGTTGGATCACAAGTAGACAAGTTATCTCCCATACAAGAGTATGTCATTATTCCCATATGGACAGATGTTTTTGCTGCTGGAAAGGAAAATGGTGGTCCCCAAGTATCACCAGTTAACAACATGCATGGTCCTTCAGGCGCTGACAAAGGAAAATCTGGCGCTGACAGGACAAATTCAGGCGTTGATGTCTCAAACATTGACAACACCATTTCAGGCGTGGATGGATCAAACGCTGACAACCTTGGTTCAGGCATTGACAACTCTTTTGAGCATATTTTCTCTTCAAATTTTGAACAAGGTGAAACTTCAAGAAGACATGAAGAGGTTCATACAAATATTGATGAAAGAGAGTCTGAAGAAGATATTGGCAACTTGGATGATGAGATTGAAGACAACAGACTTTTTGAGGGAGGAGTTCTTACGTCTACTATGAAGAATCACCCCACTTCTCAAATTATTGGAGATGTTATGTCTCCTGTTCAGACAAGAAGATCTCATCAGAGTCTTGGAGGATTTATTGCCAATATACACAAGAAGGTTGATACCCCTCTTGTTCAAGCATGTTTGTTTGCCTGTTTTCTGTCACAACAGGAACCCAAGAAGATTTTTGATGCTCTCAAAGAACCAAGTTGGTTGGAAGCAATGCAGGATGAGCTTTACCAATTTGCTATTCAGGATGTTTGGGAGCTGGTTGATTGTCCCAGATATGTCAGACCTATTGAGACAAGATGGGTTCTAAGAAACAAGAAAGATGAAAAAGGCATTGTGGTCAGAAACAAGGCACGTTTAGTGGCTCAGGGATATACACAAGAGGAAGGGATATACTATGAGGAGGTCTTTGCACCAGTTGGAAGGATTGAGGCTATAAGGATATTTCTAGCCTATGCTTCCTGCATGGGCTTCACTGTCATCAAATGGATGTGAAGAGTGCTTTCTTATATGGCACAATTGTTGAGGAGGTATATGTTATGCAGCCTCCTGGTTTTGAAGATCCAGAACATCCAGACAAGGTATATAGAGTCAAGAAAGCTATGTATGGACTTCATCAAGCCCCAAGAGCATGGTATAGCACATTATCCACTTATCTGGTGGAAAATTGATTCAAAAGGGGCACCATAGACCAGACATTATTTACAAAGAAGGCTGGTAAGGATGTCTTACTTGTTCAGGTTTATGTTGATGATATCATCTTTGGTTCTACAAATCCAAAGATGAGTGAAGATTTTTCCAAGATTATGACAGACAAATTCAAGATGAGTGCAATGGGGGAGATGAACTTCTTTCTAGGGTTACAAGTTCAGCAGAAAGAAGATGGTATCTTCATCTCTCAGGATAAGTATGTATTAGAGATCTTGCATAAGTTTGGCATTTCTCCACATGAAAAGAGGGCTACTACTCCTATGGATAGAGAACACCCTTGGGGAAAAGTTGGAGATTGAAAAGATGTGGATGTCAGGCACTATAGATCAATGATTGGTTCATTGATGTATCTCACAGCCTCAAGACCTGACATTATGTTTGTTGTGTGTGCATATGCACGCCATCAAGTGACTCCCAAAGAATGTCACCTTTATGCTGTCAAGAGAATCTTTAGGTACCTTAGATGTTATCCAGATCTTGGCTTGTGGTACCGAAAAGATTCACCATTGGAGCTTATTGCAAATTCAGACAGTGACTATGGTGGTGATAAATTTGATAGAAAATCCACAACTGGTGGATGTCAATTTCTTGGGAGTAGGTTGATCTCTTGGCAATGCAAGAAACAAACAGTGGTGGTCAATTCTACAACTGAAGCAGAGTATGTAGCTGCAGCTGCTTGTTGTGGACAAGTCTTATGGATTCAGAACCAGCTGTTGGATTATGGGTATAATTTCATGCATACCAATATTTTTGTTGACAATAACAGCACTTTATGCATTATTAAAAATCCTGTACATCATTCTAAAACAAAACACATAGAAATTAGACATCATTTTATAAGGGATTGTTTTGAAAAGGGTTTAATACAACCAGATAGGGTTGACACAGAAGAAAATGTGTCTGATTTATTAACTAAACCTTTTGATGCTGGAAGGTTCCAATACTTGGTAACAAGTATTGGAATGATCAATCTCACTTAATATGTGTTTTGGGATCTTATTGTAAAAGTTTGTACAGGATAATGCATTGTTATTGGTCTTTTTGAGGAGTTAGATTTTCCACTATATTTGTCTAACGCTGACAAAGGTTACTTTAACGCTCACAAGTGTTATCGTGACGTTGTCAGCAACAATGTTAGTTTTGTGGTTTTTTTATCTAAGTGTGCAGGTGGTGTTAGCATTGTACCATTGGATACAGAGTTGCTTATGGATCCTTGGAGAATCATTTGAGCATGTTTTCATTTATGGATGATGGTTGGAATATTTATGTTCCTATCTTGACATAAATTTTTATGTTCATGAATACTTTTGGGCAACATATGTATCACAGTTTAAGGGGAGGTTTTAGGAACCTTTAGGACTTTTGGGTATTCTTATAATACTCTTATCATAATTCTAGGTTGTGTCCACAGGTGAGTATGAGTTAGTTTTACTAAATCATGAGGCACTGTAGCATGCAAAGTTGATATACTATGCATGCTGCCAAGACATTTTTGGCCTAGAATTGGTTGTGGTATGTTAGGAGACTTGGGAATGATTTTATCATGGGTTTACCTGGGAGTTACAAGGAATTTTATGAGATAACTTAATTGTTAAGAATTTTGGTTAGCAAGGGACACTAGAGGACATATTTCTATCTTGCATAAGCAAGTGTGCATAACTAGACAGTGCTTGCTGCCCTATAATAATTATCAATTTATAGGTTATCTTCACTAGGATAAATTACTTTGATAAGGTCCTTTTTCATTTTTATTACTTTTATGTTTGGACGCTGACAAGTATTTTTCCAAGCGTTGTTATGGCCAATTTAGACGCTGACATGGCTTTGGCAAACGTTGACAAGAATATAGCCGTTCGGCGTTGATGGGTTATTTTTGACCGTTGATACTCATTGGGACCTACCCAGTTGTTACTTCTTGACGAACTTTGGGGCCATAATTTTGGGAGCAGATAACTTTTAATTAATGCATGAAATAACTTATTTTCTTTTCAATATTTTCATCATTATATTTGAAAATAGTTGCCTCATTTTTTACCAATCACATGCACCTATCTCTCCTATATATTTGGCTCCTATTTTTAAACAGGGTACCTCATATTCTTGTCTAATAATTTTCTCCTATAATTCATCTTTCTAAATATTCACAAACAGCTTTCTTCAACAATGGCACCAAAATTTAAACCAAGTGACTTGGTATTGGGATTCAGGAGTCAACACAACATGATTGCATATTTGGACGCTGATGACACTCTGTTTCCACAATACACCCAAATGGTGGCGTATTTGAATGCATCTCCTATTAGGTATGCTCTTTCTCATGCTTCTCTCATCTCTGTCACGCATATTAAACAGTTTTGGAACACTGTTAGTTCCTCAACAGTTAATAATGTGACTACATTATCAGCTATGTTCATGGGCGTACATGGGTGGTTACTGAAGCCTTGGTTTGCCAGGCTTTGCATCTTGATGATGCTGATGGTATAACCACCATTCCCATTAATGAAATAGAACAAGGACTAAGGGCTTTGGGGTATCCTTTCCCTGATGAGGGCACTTTAAACAAATATCATAAACAAGAGTTTCCCCCAGTCTGGAAGTACCTCATACATGTCATCCTACAATGTTTGAGTCCCAAATGTACTGCACACAATGAAAAAAATAGATCAATTGCTAGTACCATTGTGTGTATTGCAAATGGGCAAAAGTTTAATTATTCAAAAATGATTTTTGATGGCATGTGTAAAAACAAAGGGAATACGATGACTTTGGCTTATCCCAGATTTTTACAAATGGTTTTTGATGTGCAAAATTACTGCACAAGGGATCATGATGACTTTTATGAGATCCCTGTGCAAAAGAAAGCTATTTTTACCAAGATGAACTCACCCCCTCACCGTGAATTACCCCTCACCCCAGCTAT
The DNA here is from genome assembly GCA_025667525.1 of Glebionis coronaria. Lineage (NCBI taxonomy): Eukaryota > Viridiplantae > Streptophyta > Magnoliopsida > Asterales > Asteraceae > Glebionis > Glebionis coronaria. Next base: position 459,838,751 of record CM046879.1, on the reverse strand, counting down.
GCTTGCTGTTATTGCAGCAGCACAACCTCAACCAGACCCACAACCACAACTTAACCCAATAGCAGAACCTTTACCTTCACCTCAACGCATGGAAATTGACCAAGAACCCTTCAACACTGACACCTTAAATGTTGGCGTTGACACACGTAATCCAAACGTTGACACCTTTCCTTCACAGACCCAAACACCCCTTAACCTTCCCGCATCCACCTAATCTACATCATCTTCTACCCCACCTCAATATAGGTTGCAAAAACGCCAAAGGACTATTGGAGTGTTCTCCTCTAGTGGTCCTAGCCATGTAGCAGAGAGAACCACCACCACAAGTGTGGTTGGTGCTATGGATGAGGTTGGGACTATTGGTTCTGGCTTAGATGAAGGCCAAGACAGTCCTAACATCTTTAAGACCTCATCCATGCCCCATGAATCTAACTTGGGAGGTCAAATACCTATTTTAGAGGAGGGCAGATTCGAACCATACACATTAATGGAATTGACGGCTGTCTCCATTAGCTTGCAAAAGCAAAATGCAGACTTGGTACAAATTGTCAGTACACAAGGCCTTGAAATTAAGCAATTGAGGGAGATGATTGTTATTTTGGAGAATGCTAGAAGAAGGCGTGGGATGGAGGAATCTTCTAAAGGGGATGATGAGCAGATTAATGTGAGTGATAAAGGCTCACATGATGGAGAATCTTTGGGTATTGCTGAGGCCCTAACTGAATTGAAGAAGCAACCAGGTTTTGATAGATCTCTGGTAACTCCAACCAATTTAAACTTGTCTTTTACAACTATGTTGGAGCAATTTACAAGAGGCGATGAGACAAGTAATTTGGGCGTTGTCAAGCAAAATTTGAACGCTGACACACCAAGCGCTGACATGAGCAAATTGGGTGCTGACACAAGGAATTTGAGCGTTGACAGACCTACAGATCAGATTGATGTATTCCAGTCATCAGCTATCATCAAAGAAGTATCTTCACAGGTATTACCATCATCCTTACCCATCATTGATCCATTAGATAAGGGTAAAGGAATTATGGTAGAAGTAGAAGTTCCTAAGAATGCAGCACAAGTAGAGTTTGATTCAAGGTTGGCTGCACAACTTATGGAACAAGAAAGGAAGAAGGTTGGTGAATCACCATTTGTTATCACTTCAGAGGAACAAGAAGGAAGTGATGAAGCAAGTTCAGATTCAAGTGTGATGATAATAGAACAACCAGAAAGACTTGAATATGGTGATGATTTGGCAAGAGAGAAGCTTAGAGAGTTGAAATTGCAAGTAGATTTTGATATGCTAGAAGTTGTTCAGATGTACCATGCTTGGGAGAATAGGTGTATAGAGAATCCAGATTTGACTATTTCAGAACAAATTTGGGGTTTGGAGATTCTTCTAAGAGTTCAAAAAGACTACAAGGTAATTCTGAAACACAAAGCTAGCAATGTTCTCTCACTACTAAAGAGGGATAGAAGGGAGCTTTACTACATGCTTCTCAGATGTCATGGAACAGGATGGACCTATAAGAAATTGTTGGGATTATCCTTTGAAGAATTGGAGTATAAGGCTTATCCTATTTGGGCAAAAGTGCAGGAAATGAACACTATCAGACTTCTTTCAGATGAAAGGAAAGAAGAACTTGCAGAAGAGATGAAGCTTAAGAAGGCAATGATTGTTCCAAGACCTTTGAAGAAGGGAGTTTCTCTTGAGTTTCCTAAAGATATGGATAGATTAATGCCCAGTGAAGCTGTTATAAGAAGGAGTATCAAGCTCTCACCTATGGAAGCTTCATATATGGTACAAGTGTTACCTCTTGATGCCAGAAACCCTATCATAAGCTATGAAAAGGATGCAAGTGGTTTTTGGAAGATTGGCAGGTATGGGAAAGAGGTACACACATTTACTACTCTTGTGTCTCTCTTTGCAAGTGTGGATAGAGAAGACTTGGTAGACCTTTGGAGGTTGTTGGAGGCCAAGTATGAGACTGAAGCTCCTACTTTAGTCAATGGAATAAAACTTTGGTCAACATTCAAGAGAATGTGTGGACTAAAAGAAGAAGATCCTGCTGTTTGGAAGGATCTTGAGGATGATCTCAGTGGTCTTCAATGGCGTTTGTATTCAGCTGCTGGTGTGTATTATTTGAGCTCTACAAAGTTTGCTGAGTATCTTCTTGTAGATGGTCAGTATTCCATGTCCAAAGAAGTTTTGGAGAAGATGAAGACAACACAGCTGGAGATTGACTATTCAAGTGACGTGGCCAAAGATTTGAGCAGACATGTTTATTGCCAATATGATAAGATTTGTAAGATTCCTCCTAGTTCTTAATTTTTATTCAGAAACATGATTACTAGAGTAGATATCAAGTTTAGGGGAGGATTGTTGGGAATAAAATGTAGCCAGACCACTTGAGCGCTAACAAGAGGAAAACAAGCGTTGATAAGAAGAAAACAAACGCTGACAGATCAAGCATTGACAAGAAGAAGTCAAGCGTTGATAGGTTGAAGACAAGCACTGATAGAAAGATATGGTCTACGCGTATTATGTTTCTAGTTTGTTTCTAGTAAAGATAGGATCAACATTGTATTTTCTATAATTATCTTTACCTAGAATAGTTGATACATAGATTCTTGTACAAGGCTTCTTATGTCTATAAAATAAGACTTTTAGGTTATGTTCAAAATAAGTTTTCATACGTTAAACACTTTCATTGTAAGCAAGTTTGTTATTATCAATCAAGTGAAAGTTTGTTTTACATCTTTGTGTGTTCTTGTTTAAGTGTTAATTCCGCATAACACTTAGATTACTTTATACATAAACAAAGTTTCTCTACGTGTATAACTTGATCTAATCTCATTTACACAAGCTAAATCGATCTAAGTTTGGGATCAACAAACGTGTCCCAATAGGTCTGACATACCTTGGACAGTCCACTACCTCCCAAACATCTTGAATTGCAAACTGGTGAAGCTCATCCTGCATTGCTTCAACCCAACTTGGTTCTTTAAGAGCTTCACATATCTTCTTGGGTTCCTTTTGTGATAGAAAACAGGCAAACAAACATGCTTGCACAAGAGGGGTATCTTCCTTCTTGTGAATATTAGCAATGAATCCACCTTGAGTCTAGCGAGTCCTCCTTGTTTGGACAGGAGTCTGAATATCACCAATTATTTAGGAAGGAGGATGATCTTTGGCCACCTTTGTACGTATTCCTCCCCCAAATACTGAGTTGTCATGTATAGTGGACTCTATGTTGCCAATATCATCTTCATTTCCACTCCCATCCCCACTTGAATTGACATCTTGATTGGGTATGGGATCTTCAACATGTTCAAAAACATTTCTGTTGGAGGAAGAGAATAAATTTCCAAACAGGCTATCAGCGTCTGTATTGAACGTGTCATCGTCTGAATTGGCTTTGTCAGCGTCTGAAGATGCATGCATGAATTCATCAACTAGTTTTTCTTGTGGCCCTTCTTCCTCCTTTCCAGCAGCAGCAGATGCTTGCACAAACCCATCAGTCCATATAGGTATGGTGACATAATCAAATACGGGAGTTGGCTCAACTGCATGTGATCCTTCTTTTTTAGCAACATGTGTACCTGAAATTACAACAATAGGTTCTTCCAAAACATTTGGATCCTTCTCCACAATGTCTGGATTAGTAAGATGCATATAATTCAAGGACCTAGATAATGGTTCCAAATCAAATTCCAATTTGGTCCATTCTCAGGATCACTAGGCTTACTTTCTAAGAACTTAACATGCACCTTTTCAAGAATGCGTTTTTCCTTCTTGTTGTAAACCCTGTACCCTCTGCTATTCATAGAATAACCCACAAAATATCCTTCATTAAATTTTCCTAAGGTATCACTAGTACCTAAGATCACTACATGACATCCAAAGGGTTTAAGAATGTCTATATTAGGCTTCCTTTTCCAAAATAGCTCATAAGGTGTCTTATTGTGGATTTTATTAACCAAGGCTCTATTTTGAACATACCAAGCCATGTTCACAGCCTCAGCCCAAAAAGCAATGGGAAACTTAGCATCTACTAACATGGTCCATGCTGCTTTTGTAATAGTTCTATTCTTTCTTTCAGCTACACCATTCTGCTGTGGAGTTGTAGCTATGTTGAACTCCCTAGAAATTCCCTTATTGACACAAAAGGTATCTAGAAGATTGTTCCTAAACTCACCACCATTGTCACTTCTAAGAATTTTAAGCTTATTACCTGTTTTCTTCTCAATCGGTGTGATGAAGTTAATTAAAGTCTTAGAAATATCACTCTTTAAGGCCAAAAAGAAGCCTAAGTAAACCTAGAATAATCATTAGTGATAACAAAACAATAAGATTTACCATTTAAGCTTTCTATATTAGTTGGACCAAATAAGTCCATGTGTAGCAAGTAAAGTGGTTTAGAACTAGAATGCAAACTTTTATACTTAAAAGAGACCTTATGCTGTTTGCCTTTAAGGCATGCAACACAAGAGTGATCATTGTGAAAAGCCTTTGAAGGCAACCCATCAACAAGATCATGTCTCACAAGTCTATTAATGTTCTTAAAGTTAATGTGCCCTAACCTTCTGTGCCATAAATTACTTTCATCTACTGATGCTTTAGCATAAAGACATGACAAGTTTTTGTTCATCTTAATTCCTTTTAGATTAACATTATAAATGTCCTTACGCCTAGGTGTTCTATACTCAATAAACCTTTCATCAGGAATCTTAAAATCCTTTCTCAACACGAAGCATTCAGTATCAGTAAAAAGAACATTATTTTTGTTGTCACAAACTTGTGACACACTAAACAAGTTATAATCAAGTTCCTTTACCAGAAAAACGTCTTCAAAATGCAAGTTGTTGTGATAAGAGTGTCTTTGCTAGTGATATTTCCATAGCCTCCACCAAAGTACACTTTGTCACCATCTTTAATGGGGATAAAATTAGTCAAATAATCTTCCTTCCCCGTCATGTGCCTAGAGCATCCACTGTCCCAATATCCATGATCATTGTCCTGTTTTTGAATGCCCTGCACATAAAGAAAACAAATTAGTTTTCTTTGGGAACCCAAGCCTGTGCAGACTTGGATTCATGTGGTTGTTCAACAAGAACTTACTTATACCTTGTAACAACCCCCTATTCATCCCTTTGTGGCCTGAACACCCAATTTACCCCAATTGGTTTAGTAATGACCTTTGAGAGATAATTAAATCTGTTGCAGGTCATAGAAATTCCATTTGAATTAGGGTATTGGTCTTGTTTAGGTCTCCATGTAAAACTAGATGAAGCTTTAGATCCCTTTCCCTTAGGTTGTAAATACCTATTGTTACTTGCTCTAACACAAGATCTAACAGCAGCTAGTTGTGGCATTTTCATACCAAACTTGGAGATGTCAGCGTTGCATTTGTTCCTGTCAGCGTTGAATTTGTTCCTGTCAGCGCTGAATTTGTTCTTGTCAACGCCCAAATTAGGGCTTGATACAGGAACCCATTGTCTGTTAGACCAAGTGTTTGTCTTTTGAAAGGGCCTTTGTCCATGAGTATTAGTCAATTTAGAAAAGAAGGGATCTGGTCTAATGGCCTGTGGACTTGTTTGGACAAAAGGTATGGTTTGACCATGGTTGACCTATTGTCAGTGGTGGATTTAGAGCCACTGACACACTTATAGGCCAAATGAGAAAAACTTCCACATGTGTAACAAGCGTTTCTAGACATAACCTTAGATCTAGATTGTAAGAAACCTGTCCCATAGAAGTCCCCAGCAGGAGGTGGAATGGCAGCATACTCTTTCATCCCAGTCCTCGACATGTCCCTAAGGTTTCTTTGTTCACTAACACACTTTTCTAGAGTTTGGCTGGCTTTTTCAAATTTTTCAATTTTAAGCCCTACATTCTCTTTATCTTTAATGGCTTCACTTAAGTGAAGTTGTAGGTCAGCTATACATTTCATTAAAGACTCCCTAGCTTCATTATTGACTCTAGGATCTCTAGATAAAATATTAATTTGATCTTTTAGGTCAAAATCCATTTTCTTATATTCCTCTTTCATCCCCTCAGATTGTGCAAGTGCCATTTGATAGTTTGCAAGTCTAGTGCTTATGTCATTAACATCTGATTTTACTTTTAAAATTTCTATGTTAAGTTTTTCAGTATTTAACCTGCACCCTTTACTACAAAAAGCATCATCATATACCTTATTATCTAATGAAGATGAGGAGTTGGCCATGAGAGCAAAGTGAACTTGCTCTTCTTCTTCCTTTTCAGCAATCAAAGCTTGATTCTCTACCACATCCTTTGCCACGAAGCTCCAGTCCCATCCAATGCCATCAATATCTTGCATGGCAACCATAGCCTTTGGCTTAGCATCTTCAACCTTGATGATTTGCCTTGAATTCTTTCCAGCATCAGATCTTCTAGGGGATTTGCACTCCATCATGAAGTGTCCCATCCTACGGAATTTATAACACTCAACCTTGGATTTATCAAATCCAGTTGTGTCTTTAGCATTAAAATTCATCTTTCTTCCAAACCTCCTGTTCCATCTGTTAGCCCGTATGCTTACAAGTGCCATATTCCACTTGATATCCATCTCTTCTAAGTCAGCATCACCGAGTTTCTCAAGATCCTCATAAGTAACTAAGGAACCATTGGTTAATGCAGCAATGTATGCACATATTGTATCCAAATCAATACCAGCAGGTTTAAGACTTGGTGAGCCAACATTGTATGTGTCAGCGTCAAAATTTGAGCCGCTGACAAAGATTGATCCATCGCTGACAAAAGTTTATCCAGTAACAGGATGTACATTCAATCCATTAACATATGAGTCTTTGTTAATGGTTTGAGATTCACTATGTGAGATGAAAGCCATGTTCCCAGATGTTGACTTGTTTCCATGTTCAAGTAGGGTCTCACTCTCCAAAATCTCTAGTTTATTGTAGATATCATCAAAGAAAGCACTCTTATGGGCAATGGTGGCAAGGATTGATATGGCTTCAATTTTCCATGCATCACCAAGACCTCTAAGGAATGTAGCAATGATATCAGCATCTTCATGTTTTGTTCCCATAAAAGACAACTTGCTATTGATGTCTAGAAGTCAACTTCTTACCACATTAAGCTTCTCATTGGGATGAGCCTTAAACACAACATATTCACTCAAAAGTTGCTTCTTCCTTTCTTTGGCCGTATCTTCATTACCACCATAGGTAACTTGAAGAGCTGCCCAAATATTTTTAACAGAATCAAAACATTTGTATTTGTGTTGATTCTTTGGACCCAAGGAGAGTTTAAGAATGTTCAACGTCTTCATGTCATTCCTTCTCAAGGCTATATCAGCAGCTGAGATAGCTCTTCCATTTTCAGGTCTTTCAATAAGATCTTCACCAGTTGAACCAGCTGTTCTTCTTGTTCCAATAGCAGCAGCAATCCTAGCTGCTTTATCGAATTGATTGCCATATTCGATAACTTCCCAAAGAGTATGGTCATGAACTTGAAGATATTGTTCAAAATTGAACTTCCATTGTTCAAAGTTGTCAGGGTCAAGCATAGGGATTTTGAGGGTGTGATTTGATGAGGATGAAGATTCTGTGGTAGACATCTTGTTTGGTTTAGGATTTCTGGTGATTTAGGGTTTTTAGGGTTTACTGTTCTATTTAGATCAAAGTTCCTCAACAAGCTCTGATACCACTTGTTGATCCCAAACTTAGATCGATTAGCTTTGTGTTAAACGAGATTGAATCAAGATTAATACTTAGAGAAACTTTGTGTATTTAACAATCTAAGTGTTATGCAGAATTAACACTTAGAACAAAGAACAAACAAACAATGTAAACCAAACTTTCACCCTTGATTGATAATGAAACTTGCGTACAATGAAAGTTGTAAAACTTCTAAAGACTTATTAAAAATGATATTTAACTATGAACCCTACGACCTCCTTTTATAACACAAGGAGTCGTGTACAAAGGTCTACCTATCTACTATTCTAGGTAAAGATAATTATAGAAAATACAATATTGATCATATCTTTAATTCAAATATAAAACGTGTAAACTAAGTATTCCTATCAGTGGTTGAACTTCTTCTCGTCAGTGCTTGAATATTTCTTGTTAGTATTCATCTGTCAGCACCTCGTTCACTCTTGTCAGCGTCCAAGTTTCTCTTGTCAGCGTCCCAGTGACTTAGCTAATTTTATTCCCAACAAGGATCACTAAGAGGACTTCCAACAGGAGAAGGACTTGCACCAGGAGTAACATTGGCATCACTAGGAATAGTTGGAACAACAGGAGTATCTAAACCTCCCTTGTCAGCTGCAGTAGTAGCATCTTATTATTGCTTGAGCAATGTATCAAGATCTTCTTGCAAGCCAGTGATGTCTGGTGAAGTAGCACCAGTAGGAGTAGTAGAAGTGTCTGGAGTAACAGATGTAGAATAGGATGGGATAACAAAAATTTCATCATCCTCTTCTGAGTCCGAGAAGCTTGAAGTAGCACCTGCATTAGAGAATCAAACTCTTGTGGACCTGCATTTTGGTTAGTTTTGAAGCGAAAATATCCTAAAGGGTCACTGAGATAGTCAATATCAAAATACCAATCGGGACCTTTCCCTTGAAGGTTTGTCTTCTCTTCAAAATACCTTATGTTGATAGTTTCAATGACACGCTTGGCAGTAAGATTATAGACCCTATAGGCTCTAGAGTGGGCTGAATATCCCACAATGAATCCTTCATCATCCTTGCCATCAAATTTCCCCAAATAGTCACTAGTGTTGAGAATGGTGACAGGACAGCCAAAAGGTTTGAAATGAGTCATGCTTGGTACTTTGGCTATGAGCAGCTAATAGGGAGTCTTCTTATGAGGATTAGTAATGGAGACCCTAGTCAACACATAACAAGCAATGTTGACTGCTTCTGTCCAAAACATAGTCGGAAGCTTTGAATCAGCAAGCATGGTTCTTGTTGCTTCTATAAGAGTGTTATTCTTCTTTTCAGCAACACCATTTTGTTGAGGAGTTCGTGCAACACTGTAGTCTCTATTAATACCTTTAGAATTGCAAAGTGCCATGAGTTCAGCATTCTTGAACTCAGTGCCATTGTCACATCGAATACCTTTTACTTTCTTCGACAGTTGATTTTCAATTAAGGCAATGAAGTCTTTGAGAATGGGTTAGGTCTCATTTTTAGCAGCAAGAAAGAAGACCCGTGAGAATCTGCTATAGCCATCAGTTACCACAAGACAGTATTGTTTATGATCAATGCTTCTAATGGAGGTAGGACCAAAGAGATCTATGTGAAGGAGCTTCAAATGTTCAGTTATAAGACTGAGAGCAATAATGGCTTTGAAGGATGCTTTGTGTTGTTTTCCTTTGCTGCAAGCAAGATAATTTATGTCATTCTTGAAGGTTTTGGGAGGTAACCTAGAAACCAGGTTCATATTTTCCAGTTTATGAATTGTTTTGAAATTAACAAGCCCCATTCTTCTATGCCATTTAGTAGCGTCATCTTTTGATGCTTTGGCAACCAAGCAAGGCAATTGGCCAGTAGGATTGACTACATTCAACTTGATACTATAAAGACTGTGTCTTCTTGGAATTTTGAGTAGTACTTAAGAGTCATCCGAAAGTTGAAAGTCTTTGGACAACACCAGGCAATCAGTATCTGTAAAGAGGACAAACTACTTGTCACAAATCTGAGAGGCAAAGATCAAGTTGAAGTGTTGGACTTCCTCTACATAGTACACCTTCTCAAAGTTAAGATTAGGAGTCTGAATAGTTCCTTTGCCTGTGATACACCCTTCACCCCTACCAACATACACCTTCCCGCCTTGAAATGGTACAAAGTTACTCAAAAGTCCTTTGTTCCCTGTCATGCTTCTAGAACAACCTGTAACACCCCATTTTAGAAATGGAAATATCACAGAAATTATGGCGTGTCATCAAAGCATACAAGGAAAAATGTCTAAACATTACTTGACCATAAAAGGAAAATAACGGAATCAAACATCAGTAGTCCAAAAGTAAAGCTCATCACACACAAACATAGTATAATAACGGAAAGGACTAAACAATGTCCAAAGCATAAGTATCATAAGAAAGGAAATGCATAATGTAAAGAAGGCTAGACAGCTTCCAGTCCATATGCACGTACTCTTAGTGTCTACGAGCGTCCCTGAGTACCTACCGTTTTGGGAACATAGAAAAGGAAAACGGCTGAGCAAATACGCTCAGTGCACGGATGTACAATAAAGCATGAATAGGATAAGCATATAACATAATAACAGCGGAAGAAAACTAAGTCCCGAGTAACCTGGTTAAGTCTTGATAAAAACTGGTTTTATAGTTTGAAAGTCTTATGTTTATCTTATAAAAAGTGTTTGTCATATTTTACTATTAGCCAATATAGGTCATGAAAATCCACCGTGTATGAATACTTGGAGGGGTGACCTCATCATGCAAATTAGAGGGGCTGCCTCTAATTTAATATACTGGTTTTTGGGTAGGAGGGATCAGCTCCTTGTGAAGGATGCAAGGCACACACCACATTCACCATGTAATCCTGAATAAAAACATGTAACTAGGATGCACCCATACGCCCCACATGATAAATATAATATAAATGACCAAAAGCTGAAGGGACGCCACGAGCAATCACTCCGCCGTGGTGAAGTCATAACATTAGTGCCTCTAATGTTATGGTTATGGTACCTCCATAACTAGGGGAAACTGTTCATGCATGTATATGGCTATAGGTAATCTTAATTAAACATAAGCAATCAAACACGTAACTTATACTACGGGAAAACAGTTGGCTGCATACGGGGAATCCTAATAAGGAAAGAATGTCCATACTGAAAGGACGGAAATCCGTACCTTATGTCCAGTGAACGAAGAAGATGAACTGAGAGGAATCCTACTTCCGAATCACTAGTGCTACATAAATACGTACATGAATAAGTATCTGCTTACTAAATACATAGCTGGTTTTATGTCATGTCTTAGCTTATTTTATGTGTTCTTACCATGTTTTACTGTTTTAAAGCCTTAAACTGTGTTTATCTTACATTCTGTTTAATCTGATTAAGTACTTCTAGTATTTCATGTATTATTATACTTATTGTGTAATAATAAGTAACTTTCCAAAAATAGCAGGTTTCCTTAAATAGAAAGTTTCCAAAAATAGAAAGTTTCCAAAAATAGAAAGTTTCAAAAAATAGAAAGTTTCCAAAAATAGAAAGTTACCAAAAATAGAAAGTTTCCAAAAATAGAAAGTTTCCAAAAATAGAAAGTTTCCAAAAATAGAATTACTGCTTAAAATAGATAAGTTTCTAAAAATAGAAAGTTTCCATAAATAGATTAGCTGCCTTAATTAAATAAGTTTCCATAAATAGATTAGCTGCCTGAAATAAATAAGTTTCTAAAAATAGAAGGTTTCCATAAATAGATTAGCTGCCTTATTTAATTAAGTTTCTAAAAATAGAAAGTTTCCATAATTAGAAATAAGCTGCTTAAATAAGCTAAGTATATAAGCCTAAGTGTTTTCATGATTATTTTTTAAGTCATATGATATAATGTATAGTTTAATAATTATTTCATGTAATTTAATTAAACTATAGGTTAAAATATTTAATTAAAGTATAACATGTTTTAATTAAATAAGTTAAATACTTAGGTTAAAATATGTATTATTATGTATTAATAATATAACCTAAGTCATGTTAATTAATTAATTATATCCATGGTTTTAAAATAATTAATTAATTATAAGTCTTAAATATACAAATACTTAGGTTAATTAATTTCATGTTTATAATAATTAAAATAACCTAAGTCATGTTATTAAATTAATCATATCATTTTATTAATTTAATTTTAACATAAGATCATAAACATAAAAAAAATTAAACATACACCATGAACCGGATCTAGGCTAAAAACAATGAACCGGTCATGAAATCAACACCGTACCCCGAACCAACTCGGGGTACCCCGTGTTTCACTGCTTCCGTGGGACCCACACGCACCAACCAAGACCATACGATCTTGGTGGTGGTCGGCTTGGCAAACCGAAACCCGTTCGGGTTCGGTGCAGCCTGCGGCCAAAACAAACACCCCTTAAAAACACCCTTTTGATTTTATTTAACCCCAAATCATGTTAGATCCATGTTTAATTATTATGTTTTTGTAAAAACATTACATGTTCTTGATTTATAAAAATATTAAATCAAAAGAAAAGGTTTAAAAAGGATTTACCGAATTCGTGGATCAAAAGGAAGAAGAACCAACACGATCAATCACTAAAACTTCAAGATCCAAGATCACAAATCACCTCTTATGGTGGTTTTAGGGTGGCGGCACAAAGAGACAAGGAAGGAGGTTTTAGGGTTTTTCTAAAATCTTCTGTGAATGAGAAAATGAGTAGTGTAAAATATAATAACCCCCTTTAGTAAATTTGACAAATGGGCTTGGCCCATTTGCCTCTTGTTGCCGCGGGTAGGGACCCCACTTGGGGTACCCGTACCTTTTTCCGTGTCTCGTTGTTAAGTTAAACGTTTATGATCATTTGTGTTCGTGTTTTAAATGTTCGCGTTACGTAAATACCGTGATCTAATATATTTAATTACGCTCGTAATAAATATATATTCGTAATTAATAATAGTTCGTGTTTTAATTACGTTCATGATATCATGATCGCATGTTCGTGGTTAATTATCGTCAATTAATTATTACGTGATCGTGCACAGTAAATACTTATCGTGTTCTAACACGTACGTAATACGTAAACTCCTAACACGTAATCATAATCATGCTATATTAGGAAAGTTTTAGTCTAGTACGTACGATCCTAAGGGTACTATGCATGGTAAAAGCATGCGGGTTTTACAACTCTTCCCCCCTAAAAAGAATAATTTGTCCCCGAATTATAGATAAATTAAATTGAAAAAGAAGAACATACCCGAATTCAAAACATGAAATGAGGGTAAGAAGCCCGGATAGACTCCTCTGTTTCCCAAGTGGCCTCCCGCTCGGTATTATTCCTCCATATAATTTTGACGAATGGAATCGTCTTCTTTTTCATGACTCGTTCTTGTGTGTCAAGAACTCGTTCGGGTTCTTCTATAAAAGTGAGATCTTCACGTATTTGTTCCAGTGGATACTGAACCATGTGAAGGGGATGATACTGGTACCCTCTGAGTAAGGACACATGAAACACATTGTGCACATGCGAAAGCTGCGGAGGTAACGCCAATCAGTAAGATACTTCACCGACTCGTTCAATGATATCAAACGGTCCGATGAAACGAGGACTGAGCTTCCCTTTAATCCCGAAGCGTCTAACACCACGTGTCGGCGAAACCTTAAGGAAGACGTGATCTCCTACATTAAAGTGTATATCCCTACGATGCTTATCGGCGTAACTCTTCTGACGTGACCGTGCCTCCTGAAGTTTCTGCTTAGCTACTGCGATCTTCTCATTGGTCATCTCTATGATTTCCGGTCCTTCGAGTGTTCGCTCGCCAAGCTGATCCCAGTAGATTGGGGCGCGACACTTTTTGCCATACAACATCTCAAATGGAGCACACTTGATACTTGCGTGTCAACTGTTGTTGTATGCAAACTCCACCAAACAGATGTATTCGTCCCAATCACCCGTCCATTCCAACGCACATGACCTCAACATATCTTCCAATGTCTGGATGGTTCGCTCCGATTGTCCGTCCGTCTGAGGATGAAAAGCCGTGCTAAACTTAAGTTGTGTACCCCAATCTTTCTGCAAACTTTTCCAAAAGCGCGAAGTGAATCGAGGATCTCTGTCTGAGACGATGCTGGATGGTGCACCTTGGAGTCTCATGATCTCTCGTCTGTACGTATCTGCGAGTTTACTTATCGAATCTTCCTTGCGGATCGGTAAGAAATGAGCTGATTTGGTAAGTCGATCAACGATAACTGATAGGTGTGAAAACACCCATCCTTTTTACCACTTAATTGCAATAATAACCGAGCCAAAACGTGTATTTTATGTCATTTATGTCGGAATTATGCGTGGTTTGTGTTTTTGTTGTGATTTAGGACGAAAAGGTGAAAAGTGGAGAAACACGACATTCGCGGGCTTTTATCGAAGAAAAAGACGAAAGATGAAGTCGAAAGATCAAGAGTGGAAAAAGAACGGAAGTCCAAGACCAATTCTGAAGATTTATCGAAGAAAAAGTCAAAGGACGGAAGTTTACTAAAAAGCCGAAGAACTCGAGTCTTATTTATAAAGAAAAATCAAGACGAGTTAAAGAAATCCCAAGACAAAGTCCAAGATTAACAAAAGATAAAGAAGAAAAGGACTTAAGTGTGCAATTAAGGCAAAGAGGAAAGAGGGAGGAAGCTTCCTAAGCTCCTCCCTAATCACCCCTATATATAGTTTAGGCTAGCTTCATTTTCATGTTTTTGGTGGCTTGACAAGCCACACTTCCACCATTTTCATTTCTTGTCATTTAATTTCTTGCAATTTAATTTCATGTTATGCACTTTTAATTTCTTCAATTCAAGTAAGTCTTTTTATTTTGGAATCTTTTCTTTTAATCAAGTTCTTATCTTTAATCATCTTCTTCTCCCTTTCTTACTTTGCTTCTCTTTGATTCATGTTCATCCTTGATTTGTTTTCATCTTTATGCTTATTTGATCTAAAGTTTTCTTAAAAAGTTCATCTTTTTAAAAGTTTGATTTGAAAGTTTGCTTATTTTTAAGTTTGATAAGTTGTTATTCATGCTTATTAAGTCAATTTCGATTTAGATTCGTGCAAGTTTTAGTTTGAGCTTATTAACCATAGCTTATTGCTTTTGCTTAATTTTCGGATCAAAAAGTTAGATCGGAAAGGGTAAACCCCTTTCCAATCACGTATTCCAATCACCTTGATTGGAAAAGGGTTTTACATTCCAATCAGCATTCCAATCAACATTCCAATCAGCATTCCAATCAGCATTCCAATCAGCATTCCAATCAACATTCCAATCAGCATTCCAATCAACATTCCAATCAGCATTCTAATCAATATTCCAATCAGCATTCCAATCAACATTCCAATCAACATTCCAATCAATATTCCAATTAGCATTCCTATTAGCATTCCAATCAGCATTCCAATCAGCATTCCAATCAACATTTCAATTAGCATTGCAATCAACATTCCAATCAGCATTCCAATCAGCATTCCAATCAGCATTCCAATCAACATTCCAATCAGCATTCCAATCAACATTCCAATCAGCATTCCAATCAACATTCCAATCAGCATTCCAATCAACATTCCAATCAGCATTCCAATCAACATTCCAATTAGCATTCCTATTAGCATTCCAATCAGCATTCCTATCAGCATTCCTATCAGCATTCGTTTTAGCATTCCTTTCAGCATTCCTTTTACTTATCGCAATTTACATTTTCATTTTACTTAGTAATAGATAACCAAACCATTTTCATTTCCACCAAGAACAATTGAGTCGCACTTTGAACCGGAAATCAATTCTAGAAGATACCAAGAAAACGAACTTTCAACTAGTAAAATCTCTTTCATTAAAATGGCGCCGCTGCCGGCTCTTTTCGTGAAGATTAACGTTTTTTTGTGAGAGACGCGTTGGCTTTTGGGATCCGTTCACTTGTGAACGTTATTTTTTCGAGTCAAAAATTTTCAAAAAAAAAAAAAAAAATCCAAAAAAATTTGAAAAATCATAAAAAGCATTTATTTTTCAAAGTTTTGCACCAAAAATATTCTTCTTGCTTATCTATCTTTCTTTATGGATTTTTATGTCCATTGCGTCCGGTGTGGGAAACAATTATCTGGGAACAACTCTTGTCAATGGTGTACATGTGAGCGGTGCGGAAACGATATCGACAACACACAATTCGGATTTTGTCCCTTGTGCAACTCGACTAACTCATTCTTTTTGAACCCACCTCCTGTTCCCCCGTGCATCTATTGTGGAAGCGATTCTCATTGGCATGTTTCGTGCCCGGTTCGATACCCGTATGGTCACGGGCAAGAACCGGGGTACAATTATGAAAATGATAATAGCTATCCACAAGACGCACCTGATTTTTTTCCATACCCGGTTTGCAACAACTGTGGGGGTCCTCACGATACTTATTATTGTCAACCAATGAATTATTATGAGCAAAATCCGTGTCCTCAGTTTTCTTCACCAATGGATTATTATGAACCAAACCCGGTTTCTAATTCTTCCCAACCGATGAACTACTATGAGCCACAACCATGCTATAATTCAGGTTTTTAACACTTTGAGCCCCCACATCACACCCTCAATCATCAATCCTCTCAGCAAACTAGTCTTGATCAACAACTCACTTCTTTGAATGACATTCTAGAAAGTATAGCTCAACTTCGAGCTGACTTACATCAGGAAAGGCAACCGTTGCTTGATGTGGACGAAACCTTGAAAACCACCGACACCTTTTTGAGCCAATTTAGTCGTTTTCCCTTCTTTTCTACACCAAAATGTTTAATTACAGCGTGGGATAGAATTGGTGAAATTGAACATACTCGGGGCGATGAACAACAAAAGTTGATGCATGAGCTTCTTAAAGATGTGGAGGTAATCAAGGAAGAGTTAGCCGACTACGTCACTCCTAATTGGACTCGTCCCATCTATTATGATGATGACGACGACGATGATGTCTACACTTTCAACCAATCTTCTGAAGTTGCTGCTCCTACTGTCGATGTTCCTACTGCATCTAAGGATCTAGATTCGTTGAATGAGCTTAGTGATGTTGGTCTCGACAAAGTATTGGATGATGAGGTTCGTGACTTACCTGCTATGGAGCCTGAGGACGACGTTGCTCTTACGGAAGAGGTCGATCCTAGTGATGACGATTTTTCTCCAAGCTATGAGAATTTCAATTTTGAAATTTCTCAATCTCCACCGGGAGATGCGGGCAATGACGATTTATTCTCTCCGATTTACGAAAAGTTCACTGATGAACATGATCTTGTGGATGAGGTAGAAGACGTACTTCTTCGCGATAGATTACGGAAAGTGCACCTTCATATTGCTCAAATCGAAGCGTTGACTTCTCCTCCTCTTTCCAAGTCTTTACCCCCATCTTTTCCTCCCGTTGAAGATAATGACCCATTGCTGGAAGAAATCGACATCCACTCCATCCCTCCAGGTATTGATGATTCTGACACGGAGGGGGACATTATTTTTTATAATTTGCTGCAGGAAGATATTGTCCCAAGTCCCCCTCCCGAGCACCTTTCATCCTCCCCTTTAGCCACTATCACGGAGGATGAGTGCTTTGACCCGGGAGGTGACATTGATTATGCTATGATTGATAACAATACGGCTTTGCCGCTTGCTCAGCATCTATTGTCTTTGGGGGAGGACAATGTGCTTACTTTACCAAACCCACCTCCCGTGGATCTTGAATTCACATACTTCTCGTATGTTGAACGGACCTTTCTCCCATACAAGACTTATCCCCCTGCCTCTCCTTTGTTGATGTCAACCAGGAACGAGGACAAGGTTTTTGATCCCGGTATTGCATTCTAGGCTTCCCCATGGACCATTTAATTCGGGGACGAGTCAGGCTCGTGACTCGGTTAACAAAAACAAGCGCTTTTTGGGAGGCAACCCAATTATCTATCTAGTTTCACCATAAGTGTAGGGGGAGCCCCGTGGTGTTTCTTGCTTTCTTTCTTATCATGTGCAGGGATTAGAGCTTCAAAGACACACTCTTGATGACTTTTGACGAATCGTGACTCCGTGTTCCCTTCTTCCCGGTTCTATCCTAAACTCTTTTTGATTCACTATTTTATATTTCTCAATATTAAAATAGGAATCTCTTTAGTTGTCTCTTTCTTAGCGAGATTTAAACAACGTGCACAATGTCCTAAGTGTAGGGGAGTTTACTTCCACATGCTTAAACATTAAGGGCAATGTTTATCTTAAGTGTAGGGGGGACTTCTATCGAAGTTAAGTGGCCTTTTCCTTGTATTTGTCCTCATTTTAACCAGAAAATTTGATTTTTCGACATTTTTCAAAATTTTTGATCTATTTTGGCCAATTAGTTTTTACTTTTGTATAGTTATTTTCTTTCCTTATTAGAATAAATTTTAATAAAGTGGTTTTAATTTTCAAAAGTCGTGAATATTTTGACTCGACCCGAGTTTACTTATCTAAGTTTACTCTAGCTAGTATCCTTAACGTGTTTAAGTCATGTTTTGCTAGGCTTTTATATAGGGAGCTATAAAACGCGAAAGTATTAACTCTCACGGGTTAAGAACAAGAACTTTTCGCAAGTTCCTATAATTGATCCTAGAGAGTCGTTTATCAAGGGAACTTTAAAATGCGATTTCTAAACTTGAAAAGGTCTAAGAATTTGCAAGATCCTATAGGCGACTCGAAAACCCAAAACTTTGATTTAATAGGCTAAGCATCCACGAGTCTCATTCCTTGAGATTTTAAACTGTGGAGAACGAGAGATGATAGAGCCAATTATAAGTTTGGTATTCTTTCGAGAATTTATGTGAGTTAATTATAAGCCTATTCTCCCATCGTTTGCTAATAAATTTATCTGCAATAAATAAGGATGTACGATTTGAAAAGTTACTTAGCTTCTAGCCCAAGATCGTTTAAAAGTTGCTCGGTATGGATTAGAGTTCATAGCCAAGGCATAACTTATTGAAGCGGGATGCGAAGATTGGCGAGTCCGAAAAGGCCCTAACAAGGCATGAGGGCTATATTTTGTTGCTAAAGATCCGAAGTGATGTGAAGAATCATTTATCAAAAATCAATATGAAGGATCGAGACACACGACGAAAAGCAAAAACTCCCAAAAGTCATGGAGAAGTGTATCCGAAAAGACCCTAACAAGGTATGAGGATAAATAGATCCAAGTCATAAAAGGAGGCGGATCGTTGTATATCAAAGTCCAAAATAAAGATTGGGGAAAAATGAAGAAGTCGTGGTCCAAGTATGAATCTCTCAAAACTTCAAGTGAAGAAATTCCATTATGAAGAGAAGACCATAATTTCATGAACGTCTCTCAAGGTTTGAAGTATGAAGTCGCTGCCAAATATCGGTCCGAGAAAGGTCTCAAATCGCGAAGCGAGTTATGCCAAGATATGAACTTTATGAGGTCCCGAGAAGCAGTTTTAAAAGATTTTGTCCTTTAGCTAACTATTGATTAAATTGTTCACTTTATTTTCGGACTAAATAACTATCGAAATAAGTAAAAAATGCATCCTCGTGATCATTCAAGACAACAATAAAATATAAGAGATACCCCTAGGAATAAGGGAGTCTAAGTGAGTAATTGGCCCACATGAGTTCGTGTTAATTTGCTAACTTATAATAACAATGATCTTGTTTTTAAGCTTGGTTTGGAGAAAGTGAAAACATGAGGATGATGATTATTCATGACATTTTCAAAACCCAAGGTATGTTTTTTTTTCTTTACTTTGTATATTTATAATTTTCTATCTTTTTAATAAAGGCCAACGTGGATTGATTGTGATGGAAAATGTAAAACGTGCTTTGTAACTAATGCATTGCATGAGGACATTGCAATGGTTAAGTGTAGGGGATTTGATAGGTGTGAAAACACCCATCCTTTTTACCACTTAATTGCAATAATAACCGAGCCAAAACGTGTATTTTATGTCATTTATGTCGGAATTATGCGTGGTTTGTGTTTTTTTTGTGATTTAGGACGAAAAGGTGAAAAGTGGAGAAAACACGGCATTCACGGGCTTTTATCGAAGAAAAAGACGAAAGATGAAGTCGAAAGATCAAGAGTGGAAAAAGAACGGAAGTCCAAGACCAATTCTGAAGATTTATCGAAGAAAAAGTCAAAGGACGGAAGTTTACTAAAAATCCGAAGAACTCGAGTCTTATTTATAAAGAAAAATTAAGACGAGTTAAAGAAATCCCAAGACAAAGTCCAAGATTAACAAAAGATAAAGAAGAAAAGGACTTAAGTGTGCAATTAAGGCAAAGAGGAAAGAGGGAGGAAGCTTCCTAAGCTCCTCCCTAATCACCCCTATATATAGTTTAGGCTAGCTTCATTTTCATGTTGTTGGTGGCTTGACAAGCCACACTTCCACCATTTTCATTTCTTGTCATTTAATTTCTTGCAATTTAATTTCATGTTATGCACTTTTAATTTCTTCAATTCAAGTAAGTCTTTTTATTTTGGAATCTTTTCTTTTAATCAAGTTCTTATCTTTAATCATCTTCTTCTCCCTTTCTTACTTTGCTTCTCTTTGATTCATGTTCATCCTTGATTTGTTTTCATCTTTATGCTTATTTGATCTAAAGTTTTCTTAAAAAGTTCATCTTTTTAAAAGTTTGATTTGAAAGTTTGCTTATTTTTAAGTTTGATAAGTTGTTATTCATGCTTATTAAGTCAATTTTGATTTAGATTCGTGCAAGTTTTAGTTTGAGATTATTAACCATAGCTTATTGCTTTTGCTTAATTTTCGGATCAAAAAGTTAGATCGGAAAGGGTAAACCCCTTTCCAATCACGTATTCCAATCACCTTGATTGGAAAAGGGTTTTACATTCCAATCAGCATTCCAATCAACATTCCAATCAGCATTCCAATCAGCATTCCAATCAGCATTCCAATCAACATTCCAATCAGCATTCCAATCAACATTCCAATCAGCATTCCAATCAATATTCCAATCAGCATTCCAATCAACATTCCAATCAGCATTCCAATCAACATTCCAATTAGCATTCCTATTAGCATTTCAATCAGCATTCCAATCAGCATTCCAATCAACATTCCAATTAGCATTCCTATTAGCATTCCAATCAACATTCCAATCAGCATTCCAATCAGCATTCCAATCAGCATTCCAGTCAACATTCCAATCAGCATTCCAATCAACATTCCAATCAGCATTCCAATCAACATTCCAATCAGCATTCCAATCAATATTCCAATCAGCATTCCAATCAACATTCCAATTAGCATTCCTATTAGCATTCCAATCAGCATTCCGATCAGCATTCCTATCAGCATTCCTTTTAGCATTCCTTTCAGCATTCCTTTTACTTATCGCAATTTACATTTTTATTTTACTTAGTAATAGATAACCAAACCATTTTCATTTCCACCAAGAACAATTGAGTCGCACTTTGAACCGGAAATCAATTCGAGAAGATACCGAGAAAACGAACTTTCAACTAGTAAAATCTCTTTCATTAATAACCCAAATTGCATCGTGCTTCCTTTTGGTAGGCGGAAGACCGGTAACAAAATCCATGGTGATTTTGTCCCACTTCCACTCTGGGGGGGGATATCTAACGGTTGAAGGAGACCGCCAGATCGCTGATGCTCGATCTTAACCTGCTGGCAGGTAAGACATTTGGAGACGTAAGTGGCCACATCCTGTTTCATACCACTCTACCAAAAGTACTGCTTGATGTCATGGTACATCTTAGTCGAACCAGGATGTATAGAGAATGGGGAGCTATGAGCTTCAGCTAACAAAGCTTCCTGGAGTTCTTGGTCATCAGGAACACAAAGTCTAGTGCCCTGCCATACGATACCATCTGCATCTACTCTGAATTCTGTCTGCTTCTCCAAATTCTGTACTATCGCCCAGATTTCTCCGTCATCCTTCTGAGCTTCCTTGATCTTAGATAGTAACTCGGATTCTACTCTAAGATTAGCTCAGTAACCGTGTTGTCCACGTACCATGTACTCGATGTCTAGTCGCTCCAAGTCTCTTATGATTTCCTCTTCGATTCTAATGCTGTTGATCATTCCGGACTTCCTGCTAAGAGCATCTGCTACTACATTTTCCTTTCCGGGATGATACTGTAGATTAATGTCATAATCCTTCAACAGCTCTAACCATCTCCTCTGCCTCATGTTCAATTCACTCTGAGTGAAGATATACTTCAAACTCTTGTGGTCCGTGACAATGTCACATGATTCTCCATATAAGTAGTGCCTCCATATCTTCAATGCAAACATGACTGCAGCAAGTTCTAGGTCATGCGTGGGGTAATTTTCTTCATAAGGCTTAAGCTGTCGTGAAGCGTACACGATCACTTTCCCATGTTGCATGAGCCAAGTCCCTTCCCCAATGCATCGCTGTAGATTTGAAATCCACCCGTACCATATGGTAGAGTAAGAATAGGTGCAGATACTAGCTTCTGCTTCAGGTCTTCAAAGCTCTTCTCTCGATCTTCAGTCCAGACGAATTTCTCCCCTTTCCGCATCAGTTTGGTCAATAGTAGTGCTAGGCGGGAAAAGTTCTCCACGAACCTACGGTAATAGCCAGTTAAGCCTAAGAAACTGCGGACTTCCGTTGCTGATGTCGGCCTTGGCCACTTAGTAATGGCCTCAACCTTCGTTGAATCCATAGTGATTCCTTCTGGTGATACAATGTGGCCTAAGAATGCCACCTTGTCTAACCAGAACTCACACTTGGAGAATTTAGCATACAACTGCTTCTGGCGAAGAATCTGTAGTACTGTACGAAGATGGTCTTCGTGTTCCTCCTTGGACTTTGAGAAAATCAAGATGTCATCGATGAAGACAATGACGAACTTGTCCAGAAATTCATGGAAGATTCTGTTCATCAAATCCATGAACACTGTTGGAGCATTTGTCAGGCCAAATGGCATAACTACAAACTCGTAGTGGCCATAACGGGTACGAAAAGCAGTCTTAGCGATGTCCTGCTCCTTGACCCGTAGCTGATGATAGCCTGAACTAAGATCGATATTGGAGAAGTGTTTGGTCCCTTGGATTTGGTCAAACAGATCGTCAATGCGTGGTAGTGGATATCTATTCCGAATGGTAATCTTGTTGAGCTCGCGATAGTCTATGCAAAGACGCATACTGCCATCCTTCTTCTTAACAAACAAGACCGATGCGCCCCATGGAGATGCGCTCGGTCGAATGAAACCTCGTTCGAGAAGTTCTTGCAGTTGATTCTTCAGCTCCTTCAGCTCTATGGGAGCCATGCGATAAGGAGCCTTGGAGATTGGTTCAGCTCCTGGAACCAGCTCGATACTGAATTCCACTTCTCGTGCAGGTGGTATGCCCGGAAGTTCTGCTGGAAACACATCTTGGAATTCCGACACTATAGGTTGATCTTGAATCGATGTAGATTCAGCATCCATGTCATGAATCGTAGCTAGATAACCCCCGCAGCCATGTGACAGTAGTGCACGCGCTTGTAGGGTAGATATGACTTGTACAGACCGTCCGGGTATGAACCCGTTATGAATGTACTCTGGTGCATTAACATCACCGAAGATAACTTGATATGAATGGAAGTCTAAGGTAGCATGATACTTGGATAGCGAATCCATGCCCAAAATCATGTCGAAGTCATTCATGTCCAGCGGAAGTGCGTCGACAGGTCGAACCTTATCGTCAAATTCTAGGGGAAGACTCTTGTATACATGGGTGATTAATACAGAGTCCCTCAGAGGCGTGGAAATAGTAAGCCTATTTTCTAGTGGCAAGGGAGGCATCCTAATGTTCTTAGCATAAGCAGTAGAAATAACCGAGTGAGTAGCACCCGTATCGAAAAGAACACATGCAGCTTGACCATACATATACAAGATTCCAGTGATGGTACATGTAGACTTGTTGGCCTGGTCTCGAGATGTCGTGTAGACACGCCCGACAGTAGGAGGCGGCTTGGTATCAGCATGTCCCGATGTACCCTTCATCTCGCCCTTACGGCAATCCTTCATAATATGGCCAGGAAGACCACACTTGAAGCACGCATCAGTATTACAGCGACATGGTCCTGGGTGCCTACGGTGGCAAGTAGAGCAAAGAGGATGAGTGTATCCTCCAACAGGTGCTCTGGCTGGCTGAGGACCTGATAAAACATTTTACATAAGACATGGTAATTGGGTACAAAGAACAAAGCGGATAATCGTAAGATTGAATACCAGTGATAGCTGGACGGCTAGGCTGCGAACCTCTCTGGTTCTGGTCCCTACCGTTTCCATGATTCCTGTTAGAAGTTGGCTGAAGTGTCAGAATATGAGTTATAACATAAAACATAAGGAATTGCGTAAGTATTAGGACCTGCTGCTGTTGGAGTGCCCAGCGTTGTTACGGAAATTGTCATTACCGCCACGCCTATCCGTAGTAGAACGGTCGTTAGTCTGACCGTTTCCCTTGGGCTGATGAGGCTGCTGCTGAGTAGCCGGCTGAGACCGGTCCCCAGTTTTCTGCCTGGAAGATACATTTAAGAGATGAATAATTGACATATGGAAAATATACAGATTGGTCACCGCTTGAATACGAAGGTTTACCTCTTGTCGGGTCTTTCAGCTTCCCCGAACTCATCTCTCTCCTGCAGCATCTCCAGCTTTCGTGCTGCATCGGCCACTTGTGCTACAGTTTTGAACGTAGCACACACCAGATTGTTTGCGACCGATGTGCGAAGAGCCCATCTAAAGTGATGTACCTGCTCTTCAAGAGTACCTGCTGCCGCACCAAGGAAACCAGCTAAGCGAGGAAAGCGCTGCATAAACTCGTTTCTATTCTCCCCAGCTCTTTGTCGGATCCCATGGTACTCTCTCTTGAGCTTGTCCTGCTCAGCCTTGGGAAAGAACTGCTCCATCACCCTGTCCTTGAACTGAGCCCAAGTCAAACCAACAACCCACTCATCACCACCTTCAGATTGCATCAATGCTAACCACCAGTTGAGTACATCGCCTTCGAACCGATAGCATGCCAGCCACGCCTTGTATGCGGGGTCACAGCCCATGGCGTTGAAAATCTTCTCGATGTGAGCCAACCAGCTTTCAACATCGCTGGGGCTATCTGTCTTCTCAAAAGCTCGAGGGCGGAGCTTGTTGAATCTCTCCAGCCATACTGCTAATGTCACTGGAGGAGGAGGAGGAGGTGGCTGATTATGCTGCTGATTGTTGGCAGCTTGAACTTCAGCCCTGATGTCGTTTCTCAGTTAAGGAAGCAAGGCTTGCATGGCAGCCTGAATTGCAACATTGAGCTGCTCTTGTTCGCGTGTGAGAACCATCTGACAGTATAACATAAAACATATGATTAAACAGATCAAACATAAAATATAAATATATTCATGAAAAAAAAATTTATACTAAAATTTCACGAGAAAAATTTTATGCAAGAAAATTTTGTGTATGAATGCATGATGCAGTTTTATGAAAACTTTTGTATGCTCGAGAGTGAACGCCTCTGGTCAGTTCACCCAAAACAAAAGACATAGCGAGGGGACGCCTATGGGTCAGTCCCAAATCTAAAAGTTTCGATAAAACACATGCGACTAAATAGGGCCAGTCCTGTACCAACCATTACTTAGTCAAAAACCCTGCAACAATGACATGTATATGTATGCTTAAAAATGATGAATGCATGAAATCAACTGTCAGTTCTAGGAAGACCGTAGTGACTACCCACTAATCACAGGTCATATTTGAGAGCCTACAGGTCGAAGCCTTGGCTCTGACACCATAATTGTAACACCCCATTTTGGAAATGGAAATATCACAGAAATTATGGCGTGTCATCAAAGCATACAAGGAAAAATGTCTAAACATTACTTGACCATAAAAGGAAAATACTGGAATCAAACATCGGTAGTCCAAAAGTAAAGCTCATCACGCACAAACATAGTATAATAACGGAAAGGACTAAACAATGTCCAAAGCATAAGTATCATAAGAAAGGAAATGCATAATGTAAAGAAGGCTAGACAGCTTCCAGTCCATATGCACGTACTCTTAGTATCTACGAGCGTCCCTGAGTACCTGCCGTTTTGGGAACATAGAAAAGGAAAACGGCTGAGCAAATACGCTCAGTGCACGGATGTACAATAAAGCATGAATAGGATAAGCATATAACATAATAACAGCGGAAGAAAACTAAGTCCCGAGTAACCTGGTTAAGTCTTGATAAAAACTGGTTTTATAGTTTGAAAGTCTTATGTTTATCTTATAAAAACTGTTTGTCATATTTTACCATTAGCCAATATAGGTCATGAAAATCCACCGTGCATGAATACTTGGAGGGGTGACCTCATCATGCAAATTAGAAGGGCTGCCTCTAATTTAATATACTGGTTTTTGGGTAGGAGGGATCAGCTCCTTGTGAAGGATGCAAGGCACACACCACATTCACATGTAATCCTGAATAAAAACATGTAACTAGGATGCACCCATACGCCCCACATGATAAATATAATATAAATGGCCAAAAGCTGAAGGGACGCCACGAGCAATCACTCCGTCGTGGTGAAGTCATAACATCAGTGCCTCTAATGTTATGGTTATGGTACCTCCATAACTAG
The DNA here is from genome assembly GCA_025667525.1 of Glebionis coronaria. Taxonomy (NCBI): domain Eukaryota; kingdom Viridiplantae; phylum Streptophyta; class Magnoliopsida; order Asterales; family Asteraceae; genus Glebionis; species Glebionis coronaria. The sequence continues at coordinate 459,812,429 of CM046879.1, read as the reverse complement.
GTGAAACTGGTCATGCATGTATATGGCTATAGGTAAACTTAATTAAACATAAGCAAACAAACACGTAAATTATACTACGGGAAAAGAGTTAGCTGCATACGGGGAATCCTAATAAGGAAAGAATGTCCATACTGAAAGGACGGGAATCCGTACCTTATGTCCAGTGAACGAAGAAGATGAACTGACAGGAATCCTACTTCCGAATCCCTAGTGCTACATAAATACGTACATGAATAAGTATCTGCTAACTAAATACATAGCTGGTTTTATGTCATGTCTTAGCTTATTTTATGTGTTCTTACCATGTTTTACTGTTTTAAAGCCTTAAACTGTGTTTATCTTACATTCTGTTTAATCTGATTAAGTACTTCTAGTATTTCATGTATTATTATACTTACTGTGTAATAATAAGTAACTTTCCAAAAATAGCAAGTTTCCTTAAATAGAAAGTTTCCAAAAATAGAAAGTTTCCAAAAATAGAAAGTTTCCAAAAATAGAAAGTTTCCAAAAATAGAAAGTTACCAAAAATAGAAAGTTTCCAAAAATAGAAAGTTTCCAAAAATAAAAAGTTTCCAAAAATAGAATTAATGCTTAAAATAGATAAGTTTCTAAAAATAGAAAGTTTCAATAAATAGATTAGCTGCCTTAATTAAATAAGTTTCCATAAATAGATTAGCTGCCTGAAATAAATAAGTTTCTAAAAATAGAAGGTTTCCATAAATAGATTAGCTGCCTTATTTAATTAAGTTTCTAAAAATAGAAAGTTTCCATAATTAGAAATAAGCTGGTTAAATAAGCTAAGTATATAAGCCTAAGTGTTTTCATGATTATTTTCTAAGTCATATGATATAATGTATAGTTTAATAATTATTTCATGTAATTTAATTAAACTATAGGTTAAAATATTTAATTAAAGTATAACATGTTTTAATTAAATAAGTTAAATACTTAGGTTAAAATATGTATTATTATGTATTAATAATATAACCTAAGTCATGTTAATTAATTAATTATATCTATGGTTTTAAAATAATTAATTAATTATAAGTCTTAAATATACAAATACTTAGGTTAATTAATTTCATGTTTATAATAATTAAAATAATCTAAGTCATGTTATTAAATTAATCATATCATTTTATTAATTTAATTTTAACATAAGATCATAAACATAAAAAAAACTAAACATACACCATGAACCGGATCTAGGCTAAAAACAATGAACCGGACATGAAATCAACACCGTACCCCGAACCAACTCGGGGTACCCCGTGTTTCACTGCTGCCGTGGGACCCACACGCACCAACCAAGACCATACGGTCTTGGTGGTGGTCGGCTTGGCAAACCGAAACCCATTCGGGTTCGGTGCAGCCTGCGGCCAAAACAAACACCCCTTAAAAACACCCTTTTGATTTTATTTAACACCAAATCATGTTAGATCCATGTTTAATTATTATGTTTTTGTAAAAACATTACATGTTCTTGATTTATAAAAAGATTAAATCAAAAGAAAAGGTTTAAAAAGGATTTACCGAATTCGTGGATCAAAAGGACGAAGAACCAACACGATCAATCACTAAAACTTTAAGATCCAAGATTACAAATCACCTCTTATGGTGGTTTTAGGGTGGCGGCACAAAGAGACAAGGAAGGAGGGTTTTAGGGTTTTTCTAAAATCTTCTGTGAATGAGAAAATGAGTAGTGTAAAAATATAATAACCCCCTTTAGTAAATTTGACAAATGGGCTTGGCCTATTTGCCTCTTGTTGCCGCGGGTAGGGACCCCACTTGGGGTGCCCGTACCTTTTTCCGTGTCTCGTTGTTAAGTTAAACGTTTATGATTATTTGTGTTCGTGTTTTAAATGTTCTCGTTACGTAAATATCGTGATCTAATATATTTAATTACGCTCGTAATAAATATATATACGTAATTAATAATAGTTCGTGTTTTAATTACGTTCATGATTTCATGATCGCATGTTCGTGGTTAATTATCGTCAATTAATTATTACGTGATCGTACACAGTAAATACTTATCGTGTTCTAACACGTACGTAATACGTAAACTCCTAACACGTAATCATAATCATGCTATATTAGGAAAGTTTTAGTCTAGTACGTACGATCCTAAGGGTACTATGCATGGTAAAAGCATGCGGGTTTTACACAACCACTATCTACAATTCCAATAGATGGATCTTGGTATGGATTAATCTAAAACAACAAGAAATATATGTAACAGTTAGTGTCTTAAGGAGACCCAAGCCATTCATGGATTAAGCCTGCCTTGTGGATCATTGTAAGATATCCATTGAGATTGATGAGATCCACTGTTGTTCTTGTGTTTCCTTGGCATCATTGGGGTTCTAATGTGTGTCCAAGAACAACCTATTGAGGGCTTAACAGCAGAACCCAAATTTCCAAACCCAAAATGCATGTGGTCAGTAGAAGTATTGTAGTTTGCAACAGACTTATGAAAACTTTGAAAATAAGCACTGGTTGGTCTGTTGGTGGTACAATGTTTGTTTCTCCAATTAGCGGTAGCTGAAGGAGAATTCCTCCTAGTAGTAGGAAAAGGTTGAGCTCATGGGTTTAGCCTACTAAAGGTGAAACCTACACTAGTAGGAGTAAGTACTGATGTACCAGAAGTACCATATGAATAATGGCCAACAGGCTATTGATCATAAAAATCACAATCTTTAATCAAATGAATTTTACTACCACAAACAAAGCATGTTTTAAAAGACCTTTTATTCAAATGACATTGTTTATTGCTGCTACTCTTATTACAAAACTATCTAGGAGAAACAACATTCCTAGAAGACACAGTACTAGAATATAAAACAATGGAAGTAGAAGAAGTATCAACTCTCTCATCACTCATCCTAGCATTAGAAGCAGCAGTGTCATTTGTCTTGGGGCTTAAGGGACTAGACTTTTCACTTGAACCATACGATGCATAGTCATTGGCCTTGTCACTGAAAGTGCAAGAGACAAAGTCATTAGTGTTAGTAGAACTCTTAGGGGACTTATGCATTTGTGATTCGTCTAAGTCTTTATGGCTTGGTATAGGCATAAGTGTTCGTGTAAGAGGTGGAGGAATAGCATGCATTATTACAGCTGGTTTAAACCTATTGTAGCTAGGCTTTCCCTCCCCCCCCCCCCCCTTGTCAGGATCAAACTAGAAAAGGACAAATCAAACACATCATCTGGTCCAATGTAGTTGTCAAAATCTAAACCCCTTTTTGTTCTTCCAGACATACTACTATCTATAAGTTTAGAAAGATTTTTGGGTGCTTTTTGCCATTCATCAAACTTTAATAAGGTAGCATCTAATTTAACCTACATGTCTTGTTTTGCTTGAATGCTTTCAGCATTAAGTTTTTTAGTGTATTTAAGCAAATTATATGTATTTTCTAAGTCAATACTCAACACTCTAGTTCTATCCTCACACGCTAGTTGAGCATTTTGTAACCACTTCTTTTGTTGTTCTAAAGTTTTGAGAGAACTTTTGTAAGCCTGAACTTCTAGAAAATATTTATCATTTTGAGTATTAAGTTCATCACATTGTTTCACAAGGTCTGAATATTTATCATCACAACCAAGAAGACAGTTTTGTACCTGAGGAGAGATTCCCATTAACATAAATTCCTCCGCTTCCTCTGCCTCGGATATGTGACCAGCAATCATAGCAAACACATCAGTACCTAGTTCAACTGTTTCTAAAGTTGGAGCCTCATGGTCATTCCAATTGATCATGGTATCACAGGATACCAATGCTTTCTTCTCCTCCTGAAGCTCTTGAACCTTGAAGGTTGAGTACCTATTCTTTTCCTGTTCATTTCTACTAGAGCATTCTCTAGAAAAATGTCCTTGCAGATGACAGTTGTAGCATTTGACTTTGCTCCTATCAAACGTGGCTGGATCCTTTGGGTTGTAGCTGAATTTTCTATCAGCCTTCTTTTCAAACTTGTGAAATCGGAGAGTAAGCATAGCCATCTGCCACTTGAGATACATCTCATCCAAATCAAGCTTGTCCACTTGTTTGAAATAATCAAATGCTAGTTGCTGTTGTGGTTCAACATCAGCAACAAAGGAATGAAGAACAGTTTCAACCATGCTACTGGTCTTGGCTTTTGGTTCAGGAGTAGGAGTATGTTGTGAAGACAAAGCATAGATTGGGTTACTGGTATAAGACATTGGACTGGATCCATGGAGCTCACAAAAGCAGAGTTAGTAGTAGTAGAGTAAGATCCACTTGGGTACCCTCTCACATCAGACTCAAAGGTTATAAGTTTGTAGAATAAATCATCAAAAGAGAGGTACTCAAGTCCTCATTTTGCTATGAGAGAGATGACTACCTGGTTTCATGAATGAGGCAGAGCTCTAAGAAACCTAGCATTAATGCCTTCATTTTCTAGTTTCGACTTGAGTTGATTCAATTGGCTAAGAATCTTTTGAAACCTGTCATAGCCTTTATGAAGACCTTTTGATTCAGAGATCTTGAATTCTGAAAATTCATCTCTCAACATTGATCTTCTCATATTCTTGGATTCTTCATTTCCTCCAAACCTTGCTTTGATGGCATTCTGTGTCTCCCTTGCATCATCCAAGTGATAGAAATCACCCATATGATCATCAGGAAGAGACTAAAGCAAAATGAATTTTGCTTTTATTTCCTTTTGCACTGCTGTGATTTTTTCATGAGTTTTGGGATCAAGAATGGTAATAGCACCATTCTTATCTCTGTCGGTGCTCTTTTTGATGTTTCCATTATGAACAATCTTCCATAATGCTATATCAGTATTGGTGATCCAGCATTCCATCTTCATAGCCCAGCTTTCATACTCTTCTTTCTTCACGTGTGGGAATTTTCCATTTGTGTTGGAGACAGTAGAAACGATTTCTTGTGTTTGCTGTGTTGTAGTTGTGGTTGGTTGTCCAGTTTCATTTGAACTTGAAGCAGACATGTTTCAGGGATTGTATATAAACAATGTTAGAAAGAAGATGGTTCTTCTTGTATAGAGACTCTCCCAGGCTCTAATACCACTTGTTGGTTCCTTCAGTTATAGATCTTTAAGCCTTTTAAGGATGGTGAAAACTTCTGTAATCACAAGTTTATTCATAGAGAGACTTTAATGAAAACAAAGTACTTATGTGGAATACAAACACTAAGAACAAGAAGAAATAGTTTAACTAAATGAATAACTTGATCCTTTCTAAGGATTTCTAATATTATTGATATGAAATGACAATGGTGAAAGGTGTGTCTAACCCGTCTGCCAATAGGTTCCTTTTATATTACAAGGAAACCCTAAACTACATTTACTCAAAACGTGTAACAAATGATATGCACATCCTTTCCTAAGATATCTCATGCATATCCTAACAAACTACTACTAATAATAATGTTTGACTTTCTAACAGACCAGGAGCACGTATTGTTCATACTACTACTATGACCAGGAGGAACTACATACCTCCTAGTCAACCTATTTCAAAACACCTATTACATAGGTCCTAACACCTTTGTTCGACTTTGTAATGTATGGTTAACACTACCAGGGTTCAATGATTAAGCGAAAGCAAATATTCAATAATACTTTAGGTTGGCAAACCGTTAATCAATTCTCACTTTCAAAGTACGCACAAGCAAGCGGACAAACGAGACAGGGCGAAACACTTAAGAGCCTTTTTCTTTAGGTTGTATTTTATAACAACCGCCTTATACCCACCTTATATTTTGTACTAATTTTGATGAAATATCTTAAGAGTATTTATCTATTTTGCCTTAAACTTTGTTTGGTCGATACCAACAAAAATTGTCTGAACGATAATAAGTGTGGTGAGTGCTAAACACTTTAGAAATATGTAAATTTTCTTACGTAATAAATATATTAACAAAGAAAAACAATTTTGGTGTAAGTATTAGTAGACGTAAACGTAGAAAACGTACACGAAACCGACAATGAGATCGTTCCTAGCGAGGTGAATGATATGGCCAATGAACACACCTTTGGAGTGATTACGTTCTTGGAAAAAAAGATTAAAGTAAAAAGACGAATCTACACTACGACGGCTAAAAAATAAGACGAATTACGCTTTTACACAAATCGAGAATAAAATAATATTAAAATATTAAAAAATAAAAAAATTCAAATCTAACTAATTTTAACCTAAGTAAAACAAAAATGAAAGTATAAAAATAGAAAAACCTTAATGGGCCTCCAAACATGCTAAAACAAAAACAGATTAAGCTAAATGGGCTTTTTGGCCCATTAAGAAGTTTTTTGGAAAAACATATCTCAAGTATCCCTAAACTAACTACATGCCAACAATTAAGCACTAAATCCTACAATTTAAGCTTAAAAATGTGCTCGTGTGTTTGACTTCTCAAAGGCACAAGTAAAAGGCAATTTGTAAACTCAAAATTTCTCCTAAGTGCAAATTAACATTACAAACCTATCAGACAAGTCTATATGCATCAGAAAACCATGAAACAAGAAAAATAAAAAAGCAAATATCAAGTTTAAACAACCTCTACTCCTACTGTATTAATTAGACAGAAAAAACTAAGCAAGAAACTTGATGATTTTTACACTACACTTCAAACTGAAAGCTAACTATACCCTAGTGTGACTAACTACAACTGATTGCAAGGAAATCAAATCTCAAAGAAATGGTAGAGCCAAGGTCCGAAACACCCTTTTTGGTGCATGGCAAGTATAATTAACAAAGTATAATGCAATTTAAAGTTATGACAGATGAAATAAAATGCAAGAACATATAAAATAAGCAACAAGACTTGACATGAAACAAATTTAACTAACAGATAAGCCACATATAAGCAAATAGTAAGATAAGCTAATTTTTGTAAAAATTGTTAAAATGATTAAATATTACTTTGAGTTAAGTCCAAGGCAAAACCTCAGCCTAATCTTCCCACAAAGTTCACTAAAAACCCTTTGAGTTCTTTATACAGAAGAAAGGCTTATGCATGAGCTTATGAGGCTTCTTTGTTGGTTGATCTACAACAAATCAAAAGAAGATAAGTGCAAAGAGAATATATTCAATCTTTATAACTTGAAATGAAATGAACAAACAAGCAAAGTAAACTGAAAAGGTTATAGCTTATAAGCACATCTTATCTAATAAGCTGGCTTATTGAGCTTATACCTTAAAGAAAAAGAAACAAGAAAACCTAGATTTTTAAGCAAAACAGTTTGTAATGAACAAGGATTTTGCAAGAATTAAAATGGACAATAACTTAACATAAACCTATAGCCAAAATCACAAGCTCATATTGTCAGAATAAGCTTATAAACCAGATATAGTTTAATGGTTCTCAAAAAGGTTCACAATTACTTGAAAACAGATTTTGACTAGACAAGAAATTTAATTGATTATTAAAAGTAAATTGAATAAAAATAAATGGTGGGCAAGTATTTAAGTTAATAGAAAATTAAAAATTGAACGAAAATATTTTTCATTCAACTTGGCATTATGTTACAAGAAAATGAATAAAATTTTGGAACAAAGTACTAAGCTGCTAAATATGACCTACATATACAAAGATGAAAGATGAATTCATAAACCCTAAACCTAACTTGTAAACTTCCAAAAATGCCCTATGAGATGCTTTGGAATATGCCATGATGCCTTGACTTGAATTTGGTTCTATATGGTTCACATGGTGTTCCCATGTGCTCTTGCAGACTTGGAGATGATCTTGGCCTTGTATTCTTGAGTAGGGACCAAGTATTGAGCTCTGAGTTGTTGATTAAGTCTTCACATTAGTAAAAGAGTGCAACCTGGGATAAGTAGTGGGGTGTGGAGAAAATGGGAATGAGGAGTTACTTTGTGGGCACCTAGGATCGATTAGAACAAGAAACGTCCAAAACCCCAAAAGTAATTGCCTTTATCCCTTTGTGTTGAAGTTAATTGGTACTAGATAATTTGTCTAGGGTTTATGGTGTTTAGACGAAGGTTAAATCCCAATTCGGCGAAAACAGGGTGTTTCCCACTTAAACATAGTTTAATACTTGTTTAAACTTTTGGGAATTATAAAAGTAGTCCTTCTTATTTTGTAAGAACAAAACACACATTTTCCTTTGTAATTAGGGTTTTGAAATTGACAATTATGGTCCTTGGACTTGGTTGAGTTCACTTCTCTTGTAACTTTTGAGCATTGGCAGATTTAATCTCTCCTTGCAACTTTCAAGAAACAACTGTGAGGCCCTTGTAGTTGATAAAAACAAATTTGTTATTTCCTTTGTTAATAATGTTTAGGAAATGACAATATTGTTCCTTGTTGTTGTTATGTCTTGAATAAGGACTTGTTTTGTAACATTTTTCATTCTTCAAGGGATAAACTTGTAAAATATTTAAACTTTAGGGACCCCAATGTAATAAATGATAGTATAGGTGTATAGAGTGTCAACTTGTGAGACTTGAGAACCATTCTTGCAATTCTTTAAATCTTCAAGGGTATTTTGGTAATTTCACATCCGACTTCCGCTTTCTTATACGACTTCGTTTCCTGTGTTCGTTTTGTCTTGTTAGTATGATTTGCTAGTGAATTCAAGATATTCGTGCCTGCACATACACAAATAAAGAAAACAAGGGTATTTGACACATTTTTGATGATATTTTCTTTCTTTTAAGTCATATTTAGGCATAAAATGATGTGTAATTAGAGCCTCATCATTAACATTCTTTTATAATACCAAAATTTAGTATTTGTGTGATCCACTAACAATGATTCTTTGTAGACATATTATAGGTAGGTGCAAATTAACCATCAATAAACTTATGAGTTTAACATAATACGATGACATCAAGGTATAATATATTTGTTTAAGATATATTAGTTTTTGGCTATATAGTAGATTTTAAATGGTTAAGTTAAATCTCAAATAAGAACTATAACCTTGAATTGTGATTCTTATTTGATTTCTGAAACATATACTCATGCAATATTTGAAGATTTTGAAAATGTTATCATAATTATATAATTCGAGAGCGACTATTGTATTATGTGGCTTGACTTCACAAGCTATAGAATTAATAAAATAAAATAAAATAGTTCTTTGATATCCAATAATCACAATATTCATGCACACGTAAAAAAATATAATGTAGACGTAGATTTATATATCTATATGACTTGTTAAGAATCATTAGGATTTCGAAAAATAAAGCTCTTACCATGATGGGCTTGAGTCGCCATTTTATGATGCACGACGACCAGATCCCTTAATTTAACGAGGATGATGGCCATGGTGGGTGATCGTGCTTCCTCCGTCCTTTTAATCCGTGTAAGTCTTCCAAAACCTTACACTAACCACCTCGTTTTGTGTACTTGCAGAGATGGACTTGTTCGCGCTCGTACATGCTCGTCACCCAAGGAAAGTGCATATGGAACCACGTCCTCTGGCAGCTGGGGAACCGCCAGTCATGGAATCTACGGCTAGGCACACCATAGCCATGCATGGAGATACATGAATCTGGTTCGTCGTAGTCCCAACATATCCCAAGCCCTACACCTATCCGAAGTGTGCCAAGAGAGGTGCGATCTCAACCCTATCTAGAAGAAGGTGAAGAGTCTGATTTGATTGACTTATCGACCGCAACAAACATGGACAGAGAAGAGCATGAGGAGCAGGAAGAAGTGACCACGTGTTTGTCGCGGAAAAGACGAAGAGAGACGACTGACCCTAACGCCTTCGGAAAGGTTATTCGTCAAGGTATTGGGGAGTCAGCGTCCGCCCATCCAACCACTGGAGAACACACAGTTCCAACTACCAAGACAACAGAGCTAGAAATCAAGGAAATTTCCTCGGATACTCCAACTAAGACCCCTCCTTAGGCTCAAACTCAAAGGTAAACACGTACGCTCTTGCTACCAACTCTTTCAAAGTTGTAAATGTATACTAATATCCATGCATGATGCTTTTCGCAGCTTGAAGATCTAGAAACCTGGTCCTTCACAAACAGTCGCCCCGCTTATTATTGCTTTGGGAGCGGGCGCTGAGAAGATAAGTCCATCCGGTATTGATGCTCACTACAACAAAATCAAGGTTTAGGGTCGGACTATATTTAGGGTCGAAAATTTCGACCCTAAATTAAGGTGGGGCCCACAATTTTTCAACCCAAAAGACTGGTCAAAAAGCAGGTGGGGTCCAAAAATTTAGGGTCGAAATTTCGATCCTAAATTTGAAATTTTAAATAATTTTAATTTATGTATTATATAATATATTTTTAATAATTAAAAATAATTTTAAAAAAAATTATTTTTAAATTTAATATTTTAGGGTCGAAATTTCGACCCTAAATTTTAAATTTTAAATAATTTTAGTTTATGTATTATATAATATATTTTTAATAATTAAAAATTATTTTTAATATTTAATATTTTAGGGTCGAAATTTCGACTCTAAATTTAAAATTTTAAAAAATTTTCACGAAAAATTTAAAAAATTCGCGGTTTATGTTTAGGGTCGAAATTTCGACCCTAAATTATTAAATATATTTTTAAAATTTTCTTTTAGTCTGAATGCTTTTAAAATATTAATATATGTATATATTTAAATTTTAATATATGTTAATGTGTTTTAATTGCAAATTTTTTTTTTTCATAATTATTAAAATAAATTTTGAATTATTATTATTATTATACTTATATATAACGTATGTAACTTTTTTGTTAGAAGATACGAACAAAACGCTAACGATACATTTTATTCGATACGGGGACTTAAAGTCATTAGACTTTACGAACAGTTGCGACGTTTACATAATAAAAATGAGACATTTATAAAACAAGTATTTATTTATTCCAAATATTACATAAAACCTTTTGTAATATCACATGGGAGACTTACAGACAAACACTCCTAAACATAATTAAACATGGATATTACTACGATATTAGACTCGTAAACACGAAAATGAACCAAAATCACACACCAAAACACTAGAACGAAACGGATTAGGTACTTGGACAGATAATGCAGTAATAGCTAAAAATAATTAAGTCTAAGCAGAACTAAAGCTGTGCAAACAACTTAGCAACTACACGAACATAACAAGTTCATCAATTACACCACAAATCCAGAAAGATCAAGCTGGTTACCACTATGAAAAACCAACTACACTACAAATGACTGTACATATTGTGTACCCATTGTTTTAGTGCTTTCATTAGTCCCACTATTGATGTTACTAGTTTAGTGCTTTCATTATGTACCCATTGTGAACAGGAAGATGATAATAGATGTATGTGTGCCATCCATATTGGGTAGTTGTTTTGCTATTTAATGGTTTGCAGTTTGCCTCCAATTATCACTCATCTCAGTTTTCCAATACTAAAAAAAACAACAATAATGGCCTGGTTAGGAAGGTTAGAAGAATTAAAAGAAGTTGTTGGTTCAGATAATTGGACTGATCGAATGGTAGCATATTTTGAACAATCTGCCGAAGCGGACAAACGTTTTGGTCTGAAACTTGAACGTTTACATGAGGTTTTAGATGAAGCTGATGAAGAAAGACAACAGTTTATCCAAGAATTAGAACGTGCTGGAGATATATATCTCTTAAAGAAATGCGCTAAAGTATTGAAAGATACTCAAAAGAAGGATAAGAAAACCTCAAGTCGGTTGGAAGGTTTAATTAAAGATACAGTAGCAAGAATGACTGAGAAGTAGGAATTCGTTAAGAAAATAAAGGATCAATAAATAAGCATTCGTAAATGCTTAGAAGGAGCCTTTATTTATGAGTTTGAGCAAAGTTTAATGAAGGAATTCGTTAAGACTGTGTCTCTTTTAATCTAATTAATAATTGTTGTTCAGATATAATAAGAACCATACTAACACATGTTGTTGTGTATAATGATGCTTCTTCATCTTTTATGGTTTTTGTGTTTGAAATGTACTTGTATGTTTGTATGAATAAAAAAGGCTCCTTTATTTATGAGTTTGAGCAAAATTTGATTGAAGTAAAATGCTTTTGACTGAACTTTTGACTGCAAAACCTAACACAACAGACTTAAACTAACTTTTGTGACTCAAACAAACTAAATTCTTACAATGATTCAAGCTAGAATACTAATTACTCACAGAACCAAACACTCCTAAACATAATTTTATTCGTCACGGACACTTAAACACGCGCTTAATTAAACATTGATATTATAACGATATTAGACTCGTAAACACGGAAAAAAACACATCACAAACTAGTTCAAACTAAGGTTCCCCATGTCATCGTAAAGGTCGTGAAGTAGTGCAGCTGAATCCAATGTGTGCCTATCGGAGTTGCGGTACAACTCTATCGTACGCTCAAGTACCATTATCTTTCCATTCAAGTGCACACAGTTTGCACACGCTGAAGAGCTTGGAGAAGAAACTGGAATCATTGAAGGTCTGGGAGAAGAGCTTGGAGGAGAAAAGCTCGTTGAAGGTCTTGAAGAAGAGCTTGGAGGAGAAAAGCTCATTGAACCTCCAAGAGAATTGATTAGTAGTTGGACGCGTTCGTCTTTCATAAAAAAAAATTTGCATCCATATGAAACTGGAGGATGAATCCGTGAACGTGTACAAGCATAGTACAGTCTACCAAAGTTTTCAGTTGTCCACGATTCTCGAAGAACTACATCTCCATGTCCACACCTGCACGGAAAAGCTTCATGCTTCAACATGTACATAATAACAATTTGTTTATGATGATAAGTGTGTGTGATCTGCTGGTTGTTGTGATGATAAGGAGTGTGTGTGGTTCTCTTTTTATGCTAAAAAAGTGAGGGAAATTGTTACATTTTCCCTCCAATGTTTTCCCTCCAATGTTTTCCCTCCAATGTTTTCCCTCCAATGTTTTCCCGCCAAGGTTTTCCCTCCAGTGTAATACGATACCATATTGACTCATATCATGTAATACGATACCCTATTGACTCATATCATGTAATACGATACCATATTGACTGATCATATCATGTAATATGATACCATATTGACTCATATCATGTAATACGATACCATATTGACTCATATAATGTAATACGATATCATATTGACTCATATCATGTAATACGATACCATATTGACTCATATCATGTAATACGATACCCTATTGACTCATATCATGTAATACGATACCATATTGACTCATATCATGTAATACGATACCATATTGACTCATATCATGTAATACGATACCATATTGACTGATATCATGTAATACGATACCATATTGACTCATATCATGTAATACGATACCATATTGACTCATATCATGTAATACGATACCCCTATTGACTCATATCATGTAATACGATACCATATTGGCTCATATCATGTAATACGATACCATATTGACTCATATCATGTAATACGATACTATATTGACTCATATCATGTAATACGATACCATATTGACTCATATCATGTAATACGATACCCCTATTGACTCATATCATGTAATACGATACCATATTGACTCATATCATGTAATACGATACCCTATTGACTCATATCATGTAATACGATACCCTATTGACTCATATCATGCAATATGATACCATATTGACTTATATCATGTTATACGATACCATATTGACTCATATCATGTTATACGATACCATATTGACTCATATCATGTAATATGATACCCTATTGACTCATATCATGTTATACGATACCATATTGACTCATATCATGCTATACAATACCCTATTGACTTGTTAATATTTTAGTGATACTTATTAATTTTTTATATAAATAAAATAACTTGTTAATATTTTATATAAATAATTTAGTAATTATAAACTCTATTTATTAATGGTTTAAAACATTTTAAAATTAAAATTATCCTTGTTTCGAAATTTACTATTTTAAAACGTAACTATTGTAATTTATAAAATAAATTTACATAAATAAAATATTTACTATTAGTGATACTTAGTAATATTTTAATTTATAAAATAAATTTACTATTAGTGATACTTATTAATATTTTATATAAATAAAATAATTTGTTTATATTTTATATAAATAATTTAGTAATTTAAAAACTCTATTTATTGATTTTTTTAAATCATTTTAAATTTAAAACTATTATAGTTTCGAAATTTAGGGTCGAAATTTCGACCCTAAATTTGGCACTAAAACTTTTAACTTTCAAAAAATTTCACGAAAATTTTAAATTCCATACCAAAATTAAAATATTCGCGGTTTATATTTAGGGTCGAAAATTCGGGTCGAAAATTTCGACCCTAAACATTAGGGTCGAAATTTTCGACCCTAAATTCTATCCACAACTTAACCCACAAGACATCATTCATTCTTCATCTTTATTAAAAAAAAACGGGAGCAACCATTCTATATCTTCACCACCGTATACTCGATCTTTATTAACCCACCACCGTATACTCGATCCGTCCCACCACCACCAATCCTTCCCACCACCACCACTCCTTCCCACCACCACCATTCCCATCACCACCAGTCCCATCACCACCGACAGCAGGGTCGAAATTTTGACCCTAAGTTTGAACCTAAGTCTTAGGTTCGAAATTTTTGACCCTAAATTTTGACCCTAAGTTTGAACCTGCACACATGATTCTGTAATTAAAATTAATATAAAATGTTTAGGGTTGAAATTTTCGACCCTAAACTTGAAAAATGTTTCGACCCTAATTTAATAAATTAAAAAAAATGTTTTCACAATGTTTTTTTAATTTACACGTGGATAATATTTAGGGTCGAAATTTTCGACCCTAAATTTGAAAGAGGGTTTCGACCCTAATTTAATAAATTAAAACGAATAAAAACGTTTTCACAATATTTTTTTTATTTACACGTGGATAATATTTAGGGTCGAAATTTTCGACCCTAAATTACAAAGGGTTTCGACCCTAAATGTTGGTCAAAAACTTGGCTGAAAAGTGGTGGGGCCCATTTTTTCGACCCTAAAATACATAGGGTATTTCGACCCTAATTTTTTAGGGTCAAAATCTTTGGGTCGAACGTGTAGGGTCGAATATTTTCGACCCAAAAATTTAGGGTCGAATACCTTTTATATTTAGGGTCGAAATTTTCGACCCTAAACCTTGATTGTGTTGTAGTGGTTGCCCAAGAAGCGAAGACCTTTGTTTCTCAATGGTGTATTCTCGAGACATAAGAGCTAACTAGGGCTTTTGATTACAAGGGTTGCCTGATGCGACACTATTGAATGAGGTGAATGTTGCCAATGCGCACCAAATAACAATGGTGTTGCAGTTAAAGAAGAGATATACAGATCGGGTGCAATAATTGAGCCACATCCAAGTTGAGAAGGACCATGAGATTGCAAAGCTGAGGATGCAGCTGGTCGCCACCTAAGCTCGTGCTGACATTGATGTCGTTGTTGTTCAAGCCTTAGGAAAAGAGAATATCGCCCTATCTGCATATCTGGTCTAAGAATGTGCCAAGTATTAGAAACAGCAAGCGGACAACAAGTATGCCATGGGACACCTTGAGGCTGGCCAAAGTAATTTTTTTAACAATATCGAGGAGTTTGGCAAAAAGAAACGGAAGTAGCTGGAATTCCAAGAAAATAAGCTCCTACGCCTCAACGTGAAGTATGATGAGGAGCTTTATCCGCAGTTAATGTCTACCATTGCTAAAAGACGACGGTTGATCCGCCATAGACTGCGTCTAGCTGCTATGGGTGCTCTGGAATCGCCAAACATTAAAGAAAGTTTTGCTAAGGTCATGGTTGCGGCTATTGCTTCTAGTAGGAATGTTACCCTCAAGGATACTTTTGAGGATGGATTGTTGAAGGGAGATCGGACAGTATTGTTGAATATGACTCCAAGGCCCAAAAAAAGATGAATGTGGCCATGGGTAAGCTTAAAGAGTGCGATCTTCCCATAGTCAATATGATAGAGCCAGACCAGGACTACCTCATCATGTTATCATGAGTGGCCTTACCATGGCTGAGGATGCAAAGGCACACCTGACTTCCATCTAAAGTTAGATGTATCAAAGCTTCAAGTTCCTATCTTTGCTCGTCCGTGCAATCCTTTAAACCCATTCCTAGTTAAGAGGGAGGTACCGCTGCAGGAGGTACTGGACTTACATACTGAAGGAATATGTACACGTAAATAATATATGTCCGGAAGTCGTCCCAAGCCTAAAGAGACGCACGCGTTAATACGTAAAACAATTATACGTTAATATATTTTTCATAATATATTAATTAGTGATAAGCTATTACCGACGTTAATTAATTAATTACTTAACGGGAATTTATAATAATAATTAAACGTTAAGTATTATATAAAACAAATAAAAGGATATTTGTATTAATGTCTTTTTTACTTTAGCTACAAGTCTTGGTTTCCTATTTGGTTTAGGAACCGACTATGCTGTACATGTATATATAATGATGGGTCTTCATCATTAATGATCGATCCATGCAATTGATAGATTCCCTACAAGCAAAAAAAAAGTAAAAGACGATTCAATATTCTTTGGTTTTACTATTTTGTAATCAACTAAATATTATTGAATATTAGTTGTGTTATCACTATAAGTACTAGCATACTTAATTGTTTGCTATAACGTATTGTGTGCGTATTCTTAGAGAGATCATACTTTGATCTTTATTGGTGGTTCGATAAAGGTGTTTAATCCATCGCTAAAAGATACGCGTTTCTTTATTGTTTATGTTAATTACTTGTCTATACGTGATCCTATTTTCCGTTGCGTACTCGTGATTATTAATGTGTTAATATGATAAAAGTTTTTTTTATAAATTCCAACAGTGGCATCACGAGCCGTTCGTATAGCTTTTAATTACATTAAAAATAACGAAAGAGATAAAGTTGTGTAAACTTACTATGATGGCGTTTGAATTATTTTATTTGAAGATTAGTTTTTCATAAACCCTAATTAGGGTTAATAAAATTAATTAGACAAACCCTAAGTTGTATGCAATTTTTGTTGATAAATATGTTGTTAATTGTTAATTAGCCGTTGTTAATTGTTAATTAGTCATTATTTATCACGTTGTTAATTGTTAAATTTATGGTTCGATCCATGGGAATCATGCAAGTTTACCATGGATCATGTGTTCTTAATTAATTGATTTAATTAAAGTCATGATAGATGTGGTATGAATGAAGTATATGATTAATTGTTAATTGGGTATATGTTTTAGGTTAATGCTTATTTGTTTTGCTTTTGATTATAATTGTTATATCATGGTTCAAGCAAAGGGTTTTTCGAAAAATAAAAATAAACCGGACTAAAACTATATGAAATTTGATTTATTATAATCTTGTTCTTGCACGATCATATGTGGCAACAAATGAGTCGCCCTTACATGGTTTTAAATCTAACTCACGCCGTGATTAACAAGAATCAAGTTTATAATTTGTCTTCTACTTTAAAGTTGTAAAATTTTATTAATGACGTAATTTGCAAAAGTACTATCTAGTTGCAAGGCTAAGGTTCGGGAAGAGTCATCAAGACTTCGGTCTTGTAGATACCATTGCCCTATAATGTCTGACTACTTGTAGTCTCCTTATCTTGCATACTATTTAGGAAGCCGCAAATGGTCTAGGGTTTGAATGATTTTAATCATTCTTTAATCTTTTCCTGTGATAAAATTAAACTTCTTTAAATAGAATACATGTTGAATCGTCAATTTTAATGGTATCACTATTTATACAATTGAATTGTGAGTTAAATATGTGATATTTATAATTAACGAATTGAGTAAATTTTATAAATTATCATGATACAAAGATGTTGCATGTTTCTTTGTACATGTTTTTGAATTGTCAAAATTTTTACCCTTTGAAATAAGTTTATTTGCCATCCAACGTGTAAAAGCACTTGCACTTACTCTTTCACCATACGTTAGACTGTGGTGATTTTGTAACCCAAGGTGATATAATACACTCAATTGTGAGACGTCGGTGCTATATAATCACGGTTTTTCGTTGGACGACTTAAGCAAGTTAAGATAGGTGAGACCTTAACTCGTGGTAATAGATGGGATAAACATGCTCGATTTTTCACTTTTGAATTGTCACAAGTGATGTATATAAAGTTGAGTCCCATAATTCTAGAAGTTATATTGGATGCAATTATTGAACGTCAATTGCCCCTTGAATATCATCATCACTAGCAGATCAACTGATGTGGTGGTGATATGTCTTGGTAGATTCTAGCTTTTAGGAAATTAATTGTTTATTTATAAACATCGGTATTTAATTTTCTATAAAGGAAGTATTATCGAAAATACTAAATTATTGAACTTTGTTTATTTGTAGATGGCAATGAATAATGCCCAAACCAAACAAAACAGTTCGGCTTTCAGGTCGATGCTTGAGAAGCAACACCTTACTGGTCCTAACTTCAATGAGTGGTTACGCGCGCTCAAACTAGTTGTGCGTGTGGAGAAACTAGAGGATGTGTATGACAATCCATTGCCTGACCATCCTGGTGCTAATGCTACTAATGAACAATTAGTAGAATGGAATGCTCTTTATGATCGTCATAATGAAGTTTCTTGTTTAATGCTTGGAACTATGTCTCCATCGCTTTATCAGCAATTTGAATACAAAAGTCCTAAGGACATGATAACTGAGCTCCGAAAGATGTATGGAAAGCCTCCTGGTGTCGAACTACAAGAGTTAGTACACACTTTCCATTCATGCAAGCAGGAAGAGGGTCAATCCGTTAGCGATTATGTTCTATTGATGAAAAGCTATTTGGATCATTCGGCAACTCTCAACTATGTTCTTCCAGAAGCTGTCTCTGTCAGCTTGATCCTCAATTCACTTTCGAGTGATTTTGAGGGCTTTGTGCAAAATTACAATATGCAAAGCATGGGGAAGACAATTAGTGAAGTTCATTCTTTGCTTATTGAATTTGAGAAAGGAGTTAAGAAGAACAAGAAGTCAAATGTTGCATCTTCTTCTACACCACAAGTGATGGCGATCCAAGGTGGTAGGATCCAGAAGTACAAACCGCAAGGAGGTAAGGCTAAAGGTAAAGGTAAGTATAAGGGTCCTAAAAATTCTTATCCTCCTAAACCTAAAAAGCCTCAACCTTATAAGAAAGAGAATCCGGCAAAAGATTCCATATGTCACCATTGCAAAGAGGTTGGACATTGGAAGAGGAATAGTCCTGTTTATCTAGCTGAGTTGATGAAAAAGAAGAAGCAAGTTGGATCGTCCACTTCTTCAGGTATTTATACTATTGAATTATTTGCTTGTTCTAAAAATTCCTGGGTGTATGACACTGGTTGTGGTACTAATATTTGTAACACAAAACAGGGACTTAGAGGAGCAAAGAAGCTGAAGCAAGGTGTTGTCTACTTGTATGTTGGAAACGGCGTACGTGCTGAAGTAGAAGCTATTGGAAGTTTTGAATTAGTTTTACCTAATGGTTTAATTCTTGTTTTGGATGATTGTCATTATGCACCTACTATAACTAGAGGTGTTGTTTCAGTTTCTTGTTTGCATGATAAAGGATTTATTCATAAATTTACGGATTCTGGTATGACCGTTTCTTTTAATGATATGATTTATTTTAATTGTATACGTGTTAATGGTATTTATGAAATTGATATGCATAATCCTACTTTGCAAATTGTGAATTCAATGTATTCGATTAGCAATAAGAAATCTAAAGCAAGTTTAGATTCGACTTATCTTTGGCATTGTCGACTTGCTCATATTAGCAAGAAGCGAATTGAAAAGTTACAACATGATGGACTTTTAAACTCAACGGATAATGAACCGTTTGATCAATGCGTTTCTTGTATATCGGGCAAGATGACAAGTAAATCCTTTCCGCATAAAACAGAAAAGGTGAAAGATCTACTTGGATTAATCCATACCGATGTATGTGGTCCACTTAGACATGTGTCAAAGCAAGGTGCTACATACTTCATTACCTTTACTGATGATTATAGTTGTTATGGTTATGTTTATTTGCTTAAACATAAACATGAAGTCTTTGAAACATTCAAGGTATTCAAAAATGAAGTAGAAAATCAACTCGGGAAGACTATTAAAGCCATTCTATCGGATCGTGGTGGTGAATATATTAGTCAAGAATTTAAAGATTATCTAAAGGCTGGTGGAATTGTCCAACAGCTGACTCCTCCTTACACGCCACAACATAATGGTGTTTCTGAGAGGAGAAATCGAATTTTGCTAAACATGGTTCAATCAATGATGAGTCTTTCTACTTTGCCACTATCCTTTTGGGATTATGCTCTGGAGACTGCTGCACGCATTCTTAATATGGTTCCAACCAAGAAGGTTGACAAGAATCCATATGAACTATGGCATGGAAAAGTTCCTAACTTGTCTTACTTAAAGGTCTGGGGTTGTGAGGCACATGTGAAACGTCACACGCCTGATAAACTTCAATCAAGATCGGTTAAGTGTGTCTTCATAGGTTACCCTAAGGAAACTATGGGTTACTATTTCTACTACCCGCCTGAAAACAAAATAGTTGTTGAGAGGTATGCAGATTTCTTTGAAAAGAATCTCATAGTTCAAAAAGAGAGTGGGAGGATTGTAGAACTAAGAGGATGAAGATATTTTACCTTCTGAAACTACTAGCGAACATCCATATGAGGAAGAAAGTCTTGCACCTGATGTAACTCAAGAAGAGGATGTAGTCCCCATTCGTAAATCAAAAAGAACAATCAAAGCACCTGAACGACTATGTCTAAATGTAGAAGTCGAGGAACATAGTTTAGGGGATCTTAATGAACCCACTAACTATAGAGATGCAATATTGGACTCTGAATCCGATAAGTGGATTGTTGCTATGAATGCGGAAATGTAATCTATATATGATAATAAAGTCTGGAGACTTGTAGATTTACCACCCAATGCGAAGGTCGTAAAGGGTAAATGGATTTACAAGAAGAAGACGGACATGGATGGCATTGTACACACCTATAAAGCTTGATTTGTAGCAAAAGGTTTTACACAAACTTATGGTGTTGTCTATGAGGAAACCTTTTCTCCTGTTGCATATTTGAGAGCTATTAGGATTCTCATAACTATAGCAGCGTACTATGATTATGAGATATGGAAAATGGATGTAAAAATCGCGTTCTTCAATGGTTACTTAGAAGAAGAAATCTATATGGAACAACCGGAAGGTTTTATTGATCCTAAGCATCCCAGAAAAGTATGTAGGCTTCAATGATCCATTTATGGACTTAAGCAAGCATCAAGAAGCTGGAATAAAAGATTTGATGAAGAAATCAAAAAGTTTGGTTTTGATCAAAATCTAGATAAGCCATGTGTATATCAAAAAGCTAGTGGGAGTAATGTTGTTTTCCTAATCTGGTATGTTGATGACATAATCATTATGGGAAATCATATTCCAAGTTTACAAGAGGTAAAGACCTATCTTGGGAAGTGTTTTTCTATGAAAGATTTAGAGGAAGCGGCATTTATTCTTGGAATTAAAATCTATAGAGATATATCGAAGCGGTTAATTGGACTAAGTCAAAATGCATATCTTGATAAGATCTTGAAGAAGTATAGAATGGATAATTCCAAGCGTGGTCTCATTCCTATGCAAGTGCACACTGACTTAAATAAAACACAAGGTGCTACTACATCTGAAGAGATGAAGCGTATGCAAAATGTTCCTTATGCTTCGGTTGTAGGTTCTATTATGTATGCTGTGAGATGCACAAGACCTGATGTTGCGTTCGCGCAAAATATTACAAGCCGATTTCAGCAAAATCCAGGTGAAAGTCACTGGACTGCTGTGAAAAATATTCTTAAATATTTAAGACATACTAAGGATACGTTTTTGGTTTATGGTGGAAATTCGGAAGCTACTGAGCTACAAGTTAATTGTTATTGTGATGCTGGATTTGAAAATGATAGAGATGACACTAAATCTCAAACTGGGTATGTTTTCGTTTTGAACGGAGGCGCGGTAGTATGGAAGAGCTCCAAACAAAGTACTACTGCACAATCTGCCACAGAAGCTGAATATATCGCTGCTTCTGAAGCTGCAAAGGAAGCTGTTTGGATGAGTAAGTTTATTGGAGAACTTGGTGTAGTTCCTACCAATGAAGAACCTATAAAGATGTATTGTGACAATTCAAGTGCAATCATCATAGCTAACGAACCGGGAGTTCAGAGAGGCGCCAGACACTATCAAAGGAGATATCACTATGTTCGAGAATGTATCGAATTGGGTGAGATTGATCTAGTTAAGGTTCATACAGAGAATAATCTAGCAGATCCTTTTACGAAGGCTTTACCTGGTAAAAAGCTTACTCAACATGCTAGGAGCATGGGACTTCGTCCTGCTAGTAGTTTCATGTAATCTGTTTTAGTATTTGGATAAAGGATATTGTTAAACAATATTTATTTTATGAATTGAAGTATTGGATATATTCGTTTTCTTTAATATTTATTGGTCCTATTTTTGCATGTTTAAATCCTTGAATAATATGTTATTCTAAATTGTCTATGTCGATTGATTATATGGGAATATAATTGAATTAAGACATATATGACAGATGGTAATATTCGTAGAATATGTAAGAACGGTTCACCAACTCATACGATATCCAAAAGTTGTATATTGGACATCTCCTACTAACAAGTCAATCACTTTATGGATCGGCGTCTTTAAGTGAAACATGTAAATGATTTACATTACTAAATCCTTTGACTTGAGATGCAAGCAGGTCTTATATATGTGGATGGTACTTTTTGCTATAGTTCTAACGCTATCCTGAATAAGGTAGTAATAAAGGCTATAATCATTTGTATCTTGAAGCATGTAAGAGGCACGTGTAGTCAAGATAGAATTTGTTCATTCAACTAGGTTTGAAGAATAATGCTACTGGGCCCCTCGTTAATTAATTAGATGTTTGTATGGCCATACCCATTGGTAATCTAGATTTGTCTAGATTAAATTGGTAATCTATATTAATTTTGTAGTGCGAGAAACAGAATAGTTAAAATGGAATGACTTTGATCCATATCCATTATTAACATGGCATTTGAGAAACAAAGGGATTGTAAATGTTCAAGTCATTTAAATGTACTTTATGAAAAACTACACTCGAGAGTTTCCGGGAGCATTGGCGTGTTGATAGACGCTAACCAATGTTATTATATTATATTATTGTACATGTCCAAGTGGGAGCTGAAGGAATATGTACACGTAAATAATATATGTCCGGAAGTCGTCCCGAGCCTAAGAAGACGCACGCGTTAATACGTAAAACAATTATACGTTAATATATTTTTCATAATATATTAATTAGTGATAAGCTATTACCGACGTTAAATAATTAGTTACTTAACGGGAATTATAATAATAATTAGACGTTAATTATTATATAAAACAAATAAAAGGATATTTGTATTAATGTCTTTTTTACTTTAGCTACAAGTATTGATTTCCTATTTGGTTTAGGAACCGACTATGCTGGACATGTATATATAATGATGGGTCTTCATCATTAATGATCGATCCATGCAATTGATAGATTCCCTACAAGCAAAAAAAAAGTAAAAGACGATTCAATATTCTTTGGTTTTACTATTTTGCAATCAACTAAATATTATTGAATATTAGTTGTGTTATCAATATAAGTACTAGCATACTTAATTGTTTGCTATAACGTATTGTGTGCGTATTCTTAGAGAGATCATACTTTGATCTTTATTGGTGGTTCGATAAAGGTGTTTAATCCATCGCTAAAAGGTACACGTTTCTTTATTGTTTATGTTAATTACTTGTCTATACGTGATCTTATATTCCGCTGTGTACTCGTGATTATTAATGTGTTAATATGATAAAAGTTTTTTTTATAAATTCCAACACATACCAACAAGGTTGCAAAGAAGAAAGGTTCAAAGGGAAAAGCCACCGTGTGAGCGATAG
This sequence comes from Glebionis coronaria, assembly GCA_025667525.1. Lineage (NCBI taxonomy): Eukaryota > Viridiplantae > Streptophyta > Magnoliopsida > Asterales > Asteraceae > Glebionis > Glebionis coronaria. Next base: position 459,788,493 of record CM046879.1, on the reverse strand, counting down.
GTACGACTCGTCAGCCTGGGTCTGACGGTGCTCCCGTAAGTGTTGCCACAATGTCCCTTCATGGTGAAATGATATTGCATGAAATGGAGAAAGCTTTAGTCGAGCATACGGCATCCTCTTTAGGTGAACTGTACAGCAAGCGGAAGCGAACAAGGTCTTCTGATGACTTGCTATGAAAAACCAATCTTTGTTTGCTTTATAACTCTGCTCATGTGACATGGTATGTGTCGAAAATAATTATTCTTTTATGTACGGATGTCCGTACTTATATAATAGTTTATCGTAGGACTATAACCCGTTGCCTTGCGCGCATAGCTCTTTAGATACACTTATGTTTGTTCCTGATATTATGTGTAACACTGGAACTTTTTTATGTGCTAAATATTTTGTTTCAAGTATATGCGACATTTGCGAACCATGTAACTAAGTTTGAAACCACCAGTATATGCAGATTGTTTAAAAGTAGGTATGTAAGTTAAGTGCTATTATAAGACGTGTCTTAGGTATTTATGGTATGATCGTACAATTATGTGCGGCGTACCGCGAATACCATAATATGGTCGTAATCGACAAGTGTTGTTAGACGTGCACTGCGTGTCTTTTGGCAAGTCTATCATGTGGCACGTAGAATGCATAACTTACTTCCAATGTCTTGAAAGTAAGATGTCTAACAAGGATACATGATCCGTGGTCACTGGAGTTGCATCCCTCTTACGCAACAAGCTAATTATTAGGTTCGATCAATCTTCTATTTCACATAAAATTTATAAGTACATGTATGTCTGTAGGGCACAAATTATTGACAATTAACTAATAAATTGAGACAATAATATAAGTAAAGAAAGGGCCGTAGAACTAGCTAGGAGTCACGGCGTTTTATTAGTACTTACAAGATTTAAAAGACAAATATAAATAGACTAGAATATATGGACATTTATTTGGTGCTTATTACAGTACGGGGCATCCATGTGCAGGCCGTAGCCTTAAAGGTAGCACCTCTTGAGGTTGCATATATTCCATGTACAGGCTAGGTCGCGCCCATCTATGTTGCGTAATGTATACGCGTCTTGTCCTAAAGCCTCCATAACTTCTTAGGTCCTTCCCACTTTTGTTCGAGTTTACTTGTATTCTCCACGCGAATTGCTTCATTATCATGGTAAACAAAATCACCTGGTTTGAAGGAGACTACTCGTACTTTAGCATCGTGGTAACCTTTCATCTTGGACTTAGATTTACACGGATTGCTGCCATTTCTCGCTTTTCTTCGAGTAGATCTAGATTTATCCGTAATTCCTCGTTGTTTGTCACGACATCTACTTCTGCGATGCGGATTGTTGGCATCCTAATTTCCGTTGGAATAACTGTCTTTGTCCCGTAGGCCAGAGCGAATGGCGTGTCCCCATGATTTAATCATGGTTTGGTGCGCCCATAATACATGAGGGAGTTCGTCCACCCATTTAGCACTCTTCTTATCTAAGCGCGACTTGATCCCCTCTCCCAGGCTTCAGTTAGCCCACTCTACCAGTCCATTAGATTATGGATGTTTTCCTGATGCGAACCGTTGTGTGATGTTAAACGTCGCGGACCAGTCTCTGAATGGATTATCATAGAATTGTTTTCCGTTATCCGAGATTATTTCCCCTGGCAAGCCAAAGCGACACACTATGTTCACCCAAACAAACTTGTTTACTTGTTTACCCATTATTGTTTCCATTGCCTTGGCTTTTATCCATCGGGGGAAGGAATCCATGGCAACAATGAGGAATTTGACCCCCGGGCTGCTACAGGAAAGGGGTCAGCGATGTCGATCCCCTACTTTAGAAATGCCATGAGGATGTGATGTGAGTCAACTCCTGTTGTGGATGTCGTAGGATTGGCCTGTGAACTTGACAATCATTGCATTTTAGAATGAGATTTTGCGTGTCCTTATGCATGGTTGGCCAATAATATCTAAAGTGTAAGGCTCTTGCAACCACTGATATGGGTCCCACATGCATGCTACAAGACCCTTCGTGTATTTTACTGATCACATAGTTCGCTTGTAGTGGTCCTACACATCGAAGCCATAACTGTAAGAACGAACACTTGTATAGGACTTCATTCCTGACCTCGAACTGCTATGACTTCCACCGAATTCGTTGCGTCTTCTTTTCATCCTGTAGGAGCGGCTCATCAGTTAGGTATTCGACGATGGGAGTCATCCATGTAGGTCCTTCTTCTTCCACAACTCTGGACACTTCTCCCTCAGAGATGGATTTATCTTTCAAGATTTCAACCAATACCTGCTTGGATAGATGTGCAAAACTAGTGAACGTGATCTTGCTTAGAGCGTCAGCCTTCTTGTTTTCACCTCTAGGAACTTGTCATATTATGAATTTGTCGAAACCTTTAACCAATGACTTAGTCTTTTCCAAGTACTGAAACATGTTATCCTCTTTAGCTTCGTACTCTCTAAGGATGTGATTTGCGACCAGCTGGAAGGCCACATTCACTTCTAGGTTGCGTATACCATGTGAGTAAGAATCCGTAATCAAACGGTTAACGCCTCGTACTTAGCCTCATTGTTTGTGGAAGTGAACTCAAAGCGCAAAGCGTATGTGAATTTCGTGCCTTCTGGATTCGTAGAATGAAGCATGCAGCTGACCCATCAATGCATGAGGATCCGACCGTAAACAGGATCCATGGTGCTTGAAGATCCACCTATTTTTAGGGGATTACATCTCTTTCATCTGGTTTCTCTATAATGAAATTTTACTAGATTTGGCCTTTGACCGCGGTACACGGGCTGTACGAGATTTTGTGCTCCCCTAGTAAGACACTCCACTTTTGCAGCCTCCCCGCTACGTCCGATTTCAAAATTAATCACCACTATTAGGTACGCCTGGAATTACCGGCGCAACCGCTTTGCAACATGTACTATTCCTAAGACTAGCTTCTCCATTGGAGTGTAGTTATGTTCGTCATTAACACCGCGCTAATCACTCTGTGCGTAGCGGGTAGTTATACGGTCAGTTTTTATTTTGGTCGTGGTGCGACCTGCATGGGTAGCGCTGCTAGGTGTTTCTTGGACTGGTCGAAGGCTTCTTCTGCTTCTGTTTTCCAGAGAAAATCCTCCTTCTTCATACACTACTTGAGTGTTCTGAAAGTGACTTCTCAGCGGATTTGGATAAAAATCGATTTAACCCTGCCAATTTTACGTTAAGAGACTGTACCTCTTTGATTGTTATTGGAGATGGGAGTTGTATTATGGATTCTGTCTTATCTGGTCATGGATTTGTCATTGGGATCTATCATGTATCCTAAGAACATGCCTTCAGTTGTGCCAAAAGTACACTTGGGATTCAACTTCATGTTGATCTTGTGCAGCGTTTCGAAGTTTTCTTTGATGTCCCGAATGAGCTCGTTCTCAGTGAGCCTCGTTATAAAGTCTTCAATGTAGAGTTAGAGGTTACGTCTGATTTGGCTATCAAAGGCTTTATCCACTAGCCGCTGGTAGGTCGCTCCCGTGTTCTTTAAACCAAATGGCATCTTTATGTAACAATAGACACCCGACTTGTATGGAACGCCGTTTTCTCCTCGTCTTGTTCTGCCATCTAGATTTGGTGATATCCTTTGTATGCATCCAAGAAACATTTGAAATGATACCCACATAAGGATTCGTCCTTCTAATCAATCTTTGGTAGCGGGAAGCAGTCTTGAGGGCAAGCATTATTTAGATCCGTGAAGTTCACGCACATCCGCCAGCTATCGCCGTGCTTCTTAATCATGACTAGATTAGAAATCTAATCATGGTTATAAACTTCCAGAATAATGCCCGCTTTTACCAGCTTCTTGACCTCCTCTAGTACAGCCTGGCTACGTTCGGTGGCGTGCCCGCACATCTTTTGCCTTACTGAAGGATACCCCTCACGGATTTGCATTTTGTTCTCCGCAATTAACCTAGGTACCCCGATCATGCCCTTAGGTTCCCATGCGAAGATTTCGAGGTTCTCTTTTAGGAAAGAGCACATGGCCGCTCTCCCATTGTCAGATAGCGTTCCTCTAATCATAACTTCTTGCTCTGAGAAATCTGGGCGGATCGCCACCTTTAGGTTGGGTGATGGTGCCGCTGTTCGTATTGCAGCTGGTGCGGGTGGCTCCACCATGAAATTAGATTATGTCTGTGGTATCATAGTATTGTAAATCGTGACAATACCCCCTTCCACCGGGAATTTAAGCATTCTATGAGTAGTATATGGCACGGATCGTACTGCTAATATCCCTAGTCTTTCGTTGATGCCATAGTACGGTGATGGGCAGCGTATCACCATGAAGTTCATCCATGTTTTGGTCGAATGCTCCATGTCTCCAACTGTTACCAACAATCAAAGTTGTCCTAGTGGCCAAATTACTTCCCCACTAAAGCTTATGAGTAGCGTCATGGCCGACATCAACCAGGTCCTCACATTTGGGTGTAACTGTGTGAAGCAGTGCTCAAATAGTATTTCTATAGAGGATCCTCCATCAATACACATGCGGTGTACAACGTGCCCCCCACCCCATGTTTACTTCGATTGTCAAGGGTCCCTCTGCTACACTATTTATGGTCAAAGGAGGGAACGAAATATCTTCTTCTCTAGAAAATTTTTGACTAACCTTTTGTTTGGTTCGACGTTTGCATGACTACACCATATAGATTGTCACGAGTTTATCTTTGGCGTGGTCTTTTTTTCTCGTTTTTCTTGTTGTCCTTCCAAACCTTTAACTCCTTGATGAGATGTTTTAGCTTACATGCATTTACCATCTTCTTAATCTTTTTCTTGAGCTATACGTATTCGTCTGTTGCGTGTCCTTTTTCCTCGTGATATTCACAATATTTATAACCAACATGCCTTTCTACGGGGTAGTCATTGGCGGTGGTTTTGGGAAATTCGCCCCTTCGGTAGCCAATATTTCCTTCAGAGTTATTATTAGGGGTGTACTTATTAGGTCCTCGCCCTCCTCTCTGCTGGCTGTGATAGCCGTTGTTTCGATCGTTACTCTGGCCGTAGAATGTCTCTTGGGTTGCTCTTGAGGCTGATAGTTCGAATAACCCCTTCTGTTATCTGCAGCTGTGACTTCCCCCTAAATGAAGGATCTAGTCCGTTTCATCAACTCGTCGAAGGTTTGGGGAACCCTGTCATTCAGTCGCTTGATCAACTTCTTATTGGTTATCCCATTTATGAAGTTTAAGATTTTTAGGATCTCTGGGCATGCCTTGAGGTGAATGCACTCGTCCTTGAAGCATTCTGTAAAGTCCTCTATAGACTCGCCTTGTTGTTGCTTCACTCTTTCGAGTGAGACTAGGTTCTTCACACACTTTTTTCACTGCGTAAAGTTTCTTCTAAAGGCTTTCCGCAGTTCCTCGAACCCGTCAATGCTTCAGCGTGGAAACTTGTCGAACTAGGTTCGTACGTTGCTGATTGATGAGACTGCTTTTATACATAGTCTCATCGTCCAAATCGGGCATAAAATGGTTAAAATATCATAAAATGTGCCAAATATATGCTTGTGTTTGTTCAATGTGTGTTTTAGGTACGGATATCGAGAAAATGACAAAAGATCACAAAAATCAATCAAAAACGAACACGAGAAAAGAAGCCGCACAATGAACCGGGCCCTAATGTTGAATTTCCAAGAAAAGTCCTTGAAGAATTGAAGATTGCACAAGAAGGGTCCTTCATTATTGAATAATTGACACTTTAAACCCTTTTTATTCATAATTACAAGTTTGGTTCCTAAAGTTTGTTTAATTTATAAAAAGGACCCTCAACTTTGAAGAATTGGCAAGAATAGTCCCTAAAAAATGAAGACTTGCCACTTTTAGTCCTCCATGAAGACAAAGATACAAGTAAAGACCTTGAAGAATGAAGACATTTCAAAAATGGCCCTTCAAAGATCAAGAAATTACAAATCAAGTCCTTTAATGTAGCCTTGGAAAATGTTTGTGGCCAAAATGAGAACTTTAAAACTTATAATACAAAGGATTATAGATTTTGGCTGTTTATTTACAAAGTGAACAAAGTTTGGTAAATGAAGGGCTTAACTTGGCAGAAAACTATTCTATCATCCACCAACCAGAGCACGCCATGTCACCCACTATCTTCTATCACCCAACCCCCACACGACACATCATCTTCGACTCCAGCTCATCCAGTCAACCCACTAACTCAATTTAAACTGTATATTAACATTTGAAAATGGTGGGAAACAAATACTATGCACTATCTTCCCCTAATCCACCCTTAATTATCACATAAACCCTAATTTCCTAGATTTCTTAATTGACATGTTTTGGGTTAATTAATATGGGGATTATGATCATTGGCTATCCAGAAACAACCCCACATACTCACCAAACATCTAGCTCAACCACATGGTCCACCTCTCACATGTTTTGACTCGACCTTGAACAAGAAGACAAAGAAGACATAGGGATTTAACGACTAAGATGATTTTGAGTGTTCCCCGCACTAAAACTAGTGGCCAAGATCACAAAAGTACTCTGCGAGTCACATGAAACGACAAGGATACAATTCAAACAAGGATTCAAGAAAGCATCTTTAGAGCATATCCAAAGGCAAAGTTGGAAGTTCTCAGTTAGGGTTTTGATCACTAGAAGTTTTTGTAGCTAATATATAAGGCACAATAGGGTTTCATATTTTCCTGTTCTTGTTTTTCTGTTTTCACAATCTTGTAAATCTAGTTTCGTATAGAAAGAAATGGTGTTGCATTGATGATGAAAAACAAGTGCCACTTTATTTATCTTGTTTAAGTTCTCCTTTATTCAGTTAGTTTTATACGGGTTCTAAAAAGGTCTTAAAGTTTCAGTTGGAAAGCAAGTGTTTGAGTTAAGTTTTTTGCTTAACAACTCAGTGTTGCTTTGATCATATGCACCTGATATTCTTGTTGAATATCAAGTAAAAGTGAGAAATTCACTGGTTTTGTGGCTTGGTGTTGAGTTAAAAAGTTTTCAAAAAGTGAAATGTACAAGTTTTCTTTATTTAATCTGTTTTTTGAAAATTTGTTATACAAGGGTTTATGTTTGGAGCTTTTGTGTATGAAATCTTTGGTTGAAATCATGCACACAAGATAATCATAAGGCTTGTTCAACTTTTGTTTTTCATTTGGTCCCATAGTTTAACAAATTTGTGCTCAATTTCTTTGATATCTCCATATTCTGTCATCATTTGTGTGTTTTCTTTTCTTAGCAGGGGTGGCTAGAAAGATAGTGCACTCTTTTCACTTAAGCTCATACACTCCAAGGTGTGGATGTGCACCTTGGAGGTAAGTCTCTTACTTTCTAACAAATCTGTTAAGACATTGTGAAGTTTGTGATTGCTAGGTGTTTTATTGATAAGACTTGCTTGGTTTTTGTTCACTTTAGGTTTGTTGTATGATTTGAGTGTTAGTTTTATGATTTAAGTTGTATGTGCATGATAAATCTTTGAAAAACCTGTTTTCAGTTTGTAAAAGGGGTGTTTGGTAGTACTGATTAAAAGGTTTTGGGAGACACATAAACTCTACTTTGGTTTGAACAAGACTTAATTCAGTTTATTGTTACTAGTTTGTGCCATGGTTTAAGTTTGGAAACAAGTTGTAGGTTTTTGCTTGCTTGAAAATTGGTAAAAACAGCTTAATACACTAAATCTGCTGAACAAGCTTGTTTTTGTACTTTTGGAATCTGAAAACTTGGAATTTGATAGCTCTCATGCTCATTTAGGGTTGCATACTTGATAGTGGTAGTTTTGTGGTGATTTGAGCTTATGTAAGCGGATTGAAATTCGTTTAACTACACATCTTATCAGCAAAAATATTGCCTGTCCTATATGCTATATCAGTAATCTGCCCATTTTTGTGTGTTTTCTGTGTTTGAGTCCTTGTTTTTTGTGCTTAATCTGACTCCCTACACTCCACTGAGTGTAGGGGTGCCTTTGGTTCCAAGTAAAACCCAAAAGCAAAGCTTTCCTAAGCTAAAAGGGCACTAGACCCATTTTTTGACTAAGCAGTGGGAAAAAACTTCCCACTGTTAGTGCAAGTGTAGCCACTGCTACACTACCAGACAAATCTAATTGACCTGTCACTTTCAGTTCTTTGGAATTTTGTCTTTATTGCTTGAGAACCCTAGTTTTTCATATTTTAAATTTTTCTCATAATCTTTGATTTATTTTAGTAATTTTAGAAAAAGAAATTTTAATTGTCTGATTAGTTTACAATTTTTGTATTATTTTGAATTAAAATTAGATAATAATCAATCTTTTTTTGTCATTTAGTGCTAGAAATTCTTGAAATTCTATTTTTTTCAATTTTCTTGTTTTAAGTTAAGTATTTTAAGATTTTTACAAAAGAAATTTCATTTTTAACTTTATTTAATCATTTTCTAGAATTATTTTAAGCTAAATTAGTATTTATTAAACTTTTTTTTGTCTTTTAGTGCAAAAGTTTAATATTTTTCAGTTTTTCAAATTTTCCTAGTTTCAGAATATTATTTTAAGATTTTTAGTTTAAAAAGTTCACTGTTCACTGTTTTTAATTATTTTTTAGAATTAATTTGAGTTTAATTAGATTTTTAATTAATCTGTGTTATCTTTTAGTGGTTTAAATAACTTTTATCAAACTTTTTCATTTTTCTAATATTTAGTATCATAAAATAGTATTTTTTTAGAAAAGTAAAACTAATTTTAGCATTACTTTATTATTTTTAATCATTATTTTGATTTAAAAAGTGTTTTTAGTCATTAAAAATATAAAAATAGTTCAAAAATCAAGAAAAATACTTTTTAGTTTTTATATAATATAAGTAATATTCTCATTTGATAAAATCATATTTTTGATTTATTTTAAATTTTATTGAGTTTTTAGGCTTTAAATAGCTTTTAAAATTGAATATTAAATTGGAAATAAGTTATAAAATATTTTTCTCAAAAATTTATTCTTATTTATATTATTTTAGATTTGTTTTTTATTTTTAATAAATTTTTATATTAAATTTTAAATTTTGTCACGTTTTACGGTTTTACGTTTACGTCATTCGTCGTAGTTTAATTTAGAATCGTAACCGTCATTATTTTCTTTTTTCTTTCTTCATAATCATAATCACAAACATTTGATCATCTCTTAATACAACACACTAGCTTCCTTGAGAATGAACTCACAACAAGGGTCATTTGTGCACGGTTTTCCTAAACCGTCGTACTTACCCTAATTACCTCGTTTTCCTAAACGAGTGTAAACTTATAACTATCATTTTGGTGCCACTGCCGGGGAGGCGTGTTGTGTTTTGATTTGAACAAATTTTGTTTTTATATTAACCATAAATAGTAATTGTGTGTTTTAGAACTCTAAGCACACGTACTATCTGTTTTTCGTTTTGGTGTGAATATTATTACTATATTGAATACGTATCACAATAAATTAACAAGTACTCCAAAAGTGTGAAAACACAACCTTGATTTGGGATTTCATCACTCAATCATTGTATTCGAATCTCAAACAAAGAAAAGGCAAAATAGATAATTACTTTCGTGAAGCTTGATTTTAATTAACAAAAACTATAAGGTGGGTATAAGGCGGTTGTATTTCACGACCTAAGGAAAAAAGGCTCTTAAGTGCTTAGCGTCGCCTCGTTTTCCCCGCTTGCTTGTGCGTGTTAAGAGAAAAAGGGCTAATCGAGGGTTTGCCAACCAAAGTATTATCTACGTATCTATATATTTTCTTGGTTTCAAAGATTAAACCCTCTTGAACGTTTTGGTGTTCCACCAACGTTCTAAAGTCATCGAAGGCGTTCACTTCACGTGATCGTTTTCATTCCTTTAGGCTCCTTTAATCGAGATATTTGATTTGAGGAGAGACTTGTAGATTTTTGTCTACGTAATACATCACAAAATCCAAAAAAAAGTAAAAACAATCAAAAACCCAAAAAAAACTGAAAAAGTTAAAAACACCCAAAAGAATCTTCTTTGCTCATCCCCACGTTGTACGTGACGTTTATGAAAACTCGTAACCAAGCAAGACGTTCACGTAAATGTAGAAACCGAAAGGAAGGAACGCCTTCTAGTGAAGAATCTCCTATTGACGAACCCATCGTAGAACAAGAAGCAACCATGGCTAATCGTACTATGATGGAGCTACTTCAAGCACCCACCAAGGGTTATGGAGAGGCTATTGTGATTCCCGCTATCCTTGCATAGAATGTTGAAGTTAAGACGGGTTTGTTGTCGATGATTCAAAACAACAAATTCCATGGTGATGAAAAGGACAACCCTCACAACCATATCCGCCAATTCAATCGTCTTACCGCCACTTGCAAGTTTAAGGACGTCTCGAACGACTTGATTAAGATGATGCTTTTTCCGTATTCCTTAGCGGGCCCGCTAAAATTTGGTAGAGAAAGAGCCACCCAATTCTATATTGACGTGGAAGGATCTCGTTTCGAAGTTCGTGAACCAATTTTTCTCGCCCTCTAAGACTACGCATTTGAAAAACGAGATTTCAAAATTTTCACAAGAGTTTAATGAGATCTTTCAACGGCTTGGAATAGGTTTACGGAAATGTTGCATGAATGTCCTCATCATCGTTTTTCCGACTTGCATCAAATTGACACGTTTTACAATTGCTTGAACGATCATTAGCGTGATTATCTTAATGCCGCCGCGGGTGGTAATTTTTTGTGTAAAACGGTCGAGGAAGCCTTGTTGATTATTGAGAATAGGTCTAAGGTCTCTAGTCCTCGTAGCACATCGAGTGTTCATAAGGCTTCGTCTTCGCCTTCGCCTTCATTGTCACAAACCGTTGATGCTTGCCAAATCGAGGCTAATTTGGAAAACAAGATATTGGATAAGCTTAAAGGATTGTTAATTGAGTTTAAAGTTGGTGAACAACCCACTCCCGCTACGGCTAAAGCGGTTTAGGTTTCTTGTATGTATTGTGGTGGAGCTCACGATTTCTCCGAGTGCATTACCAACGGTGGTAACACTTCGAGTGCCTACGCAACCACGAGAGCTTATAACCAAAACGGTCAAGTTACCCGCACTAATCAGTTGACTCCACCGGGTTTTGAACCAAATCAAAATGCTAACAATTATCGAAACAATCAAGGTGGTTACAAGAACAACTATAAGGGTAACAATTACAAAAATGAGAATCAAGGGACTAGTAGTCAAGTTCAAAATCAAAATCGTGATCTCCACAATGTTAACCAAGGGCTTTCAAATGCATTACCAAAAGACATCCCAATTGAGATTTGGAACTATTTTAAGGCTAATGATGATAGGTATACAAACATGGCAAATGATGTTAGTAACCTAAGGGCTAAGTTTAAAACTCAAAGTAAAAAATTGGAAGGGAATGTGGTTAGGCTCCAACAAAACCAACAAAAAATGGAACAAGGTCAACATAAGATTGAACAAACCTTACTTAGGTTGGAGAAAAATGCAAAAGCCGAGAAAGAGCAAGATAGGGAAGAACGTAAAAAGACGGAAAATAGGCTTTTAGATGCTATCATGATGAGTAGAGCCTCTACTTCGGGTGGTCTTCCTAGTAACACAGTGTCAAACCCGAAGGGAGAGATGAACGTGATTACCACACGTATTGGTAAGACCTTTAAGGAACCGACTCCTCAACCAGTTACTCCTAAGGTGGATGAAATTGAGGAAGAATCCGAGGTGGTGGTCGAAGAGGAGCATATCCCAATCCCACGAAGTACTGCTCAAACCACACCTACGTTTGACCTATTACCATCATTAGAACCCGAGATTCCAAAGGCTATGCCTATGTCCCAACCCACACCACCCTTGCCTTACCCATCGAGACTTCGTAAGGAGAAATTTCAAGAGCGTGGCAATTACCAATTTGAGCTTTTTATGAAAATGTTTCGTGATTTACATTTTAACATAAGTTTTGCCGACGCTTTGGTCATGATGCCTCGATTTGCCGCTAACTTTAAGAGTATGTTAAACAACAAGGAGAAATTGCAACAATTGTCTAGTTGTTCATCGATTATCTTAACCACATACCTTAAAAAGTCGGTGATCCCGGTAAGTTCTTGATTCCATGTGCTATTCAAGATATGGAAGAATGCAATGCCTTGGCTGATCTTGGTGCTAGTATTAGTTTGATGCCTCTTGCAATCTTCAAGTCGCTCAATCTTCCTAATCTTACTCCTTCACTAATGTCTATCGAATTGGCCGATCATTCCACGATTCTCGCATGTGGATTGGCCGAAGACGTTTTTGTGAAAGTGGGAAAGTTCTATTATCCGGTAGACTTTATCGTATTCGATAATCCCACGGATCCTCAAGTTCCTCTTATTTTAGGTCGTTCGTTTTTGGATACGTCGATGGCGTTGATTGATGTGCATGCTAGAAAAATCACCTTACGTTTCAATGACGAGGAACTTGTTATAATCGCAACACAAAACTCTCAACTTTCTCATGTTTACTCCGTCGCGACTATAAACCATGTTGATATGATCGATGTCGTTTGCGAGGAATTTTCACAAGAATTTTTATGTTTTGGTGATGAAGAAAATAGTGGCAATCCCACTATCCTCGATCCTATTCTTGATAATTCGACACCATCCTTCACTCCATTTGAAGGAGGTGGTTTTACGTTGGAAGAATTTGATGTTCCTCGTACTTGTAACGAAGACCTCGACAACGATGAGGACTTCTCGATTATCAAGGATTTTCTTAACGATTTCCCATTTCCTCCGCCGGTGGAGGTTATGAGTATCGAACCCAAATCTTCAATCGATGAACCACCAATCCTTGAGTTGAAAGATCTTCCTCCTCATCTTGAATACGTATTCTTGGAAGGAGACGATAAGTTGCCAGTTATTATTGCGAAGGATCTTTCGGATGATGAAAAAACCGCACTCATCGATGTCTTGAAGGACCACAAAGGGGCAATTGCGTGGAAATTATCCGACATTAAGGGGATCGACCCTAAATTTTGTACCCACAAAATCTTAATGGAGGAAGACTACAAACCCGCAATACAATGTCAAAGGAGGGTGAACCCCAAACTTCACGACGTCATCAAAAAGGATGTTTTAAAACTCCTTAACGCGGGAATGATTTACCCTATTTCCGATAGCCCTTGGGTGAGCCCCTTTCATTGTGTCCCTAAAAAGGGAGGAATGACCGTTGTGCCAAACGATGACAACGAGTTAATTCCAACTCGAATCGTGATCGGTTGGAGGGTGTGTATCGACTATCGTAAGTTGAATGACGCCACTCGTAAAGACCATTTTCCCTTGCCCTTCATGGATCAAATGTTCGAGCGTCTTGCGGGAAACGATTTCTATTGCTTTTTAGATGGTTTTTCCGGTTACATCAAAATCCCTATCGATCCTCGTGATCAAGAAAAAACTACGTTTACGTGTCCATATGGAACGTTTGCCTATCGTAGAATGCCATTCGGACTTTGCAATTCACCGGGAACCTTTCAAAGGTGCATGATGGCTATTTTTCATGACATGATCGAGAAGACGATGGAAGTCTTTATGGATGATTTTTCCGTGTTTGGTAGTTCGTTCACTTCGTGTTTAGGAAATTTGAAACATATGTTAAAACGTTGTGAGTAAACCAACCTTGTGCTCTGATGTAGTGAGGAATGTATGTATTAATTAGATAAGGTATAGGACAAATTTAGGAAATTACCCTTAGGAAAAGGTAATAATCCATAAATAAGCCAAAGACGAATTTAATTAAACACGTTGATGAACCAAGTTCGTTGTACACCAAGATCGAGTGAATTTGAGACGTTATTGTTTCGATTAGGACAATTGATTTGAATGGGTTTTCGGTTTTTAATCTAATATTAAACCTACAAATTTAAACAAATTAAATCCTAAGTGCATGAATCGTTCCCTAAATAATCTAAAAACAATTATTTAAAAATCTATATAAAATTTAAAATATTTAAAAAAATTAATCTATTTAATTAAAATCACTATTAAACAAATTTAAAAACTATTTAAAAATCTAAACTAATTAATCTATTAAAATTAACTTTTTTTTAACTAACAAAATCTATTTTAAAACTAATTTTATTAAAAACTAATTCAATTGAAAACTAATTTATAAAAACAATTTAAATATAAAAAAATAAAATTTTTATTATTTTATTTATTTATTTAATTTTGAAACTTAATAAAAGTAATTAAAACAATTAAATTTACTAAATGAAAACTATGTATAAAAATAAAGTCAAAAGCTGACAAACTAACCTAGCCTATATTAATTAAAATGACTGAATTAAAACCAAAACAAGAAGCTAGGTCAGCTGGCAAAGACGTTGATAAGTTGTAAAATCACACTTGTTTAGGAAAACAAGGCAATAATATAGGGTAAGCACGACGATTTAGGAAAACCGTGTGTGAATGACCCTAAAGGTGAGTTCGTTCTCTCGAGGAGGCACGTGTGTTGTGTAATGAATGATTGATTATGTTTTTGATTATTAATGGGAAGAAAAGAAGAGAAAATGACGAAGACGAAAAAAAAATAGAAAAATAAGGCAAAAACACTACTAGAAAGTTACGACGTAGAACGTAAAAAACACAAAATTTAAAATTTTAACCTAAAAATTCCTAAAAATTACTAAAAATCCACAATAAAATTCTAAGAGTTTACAAAAAATCCAAACTTGCCAAAACCTTTTAATTAAATTAATAATGACTTTTTAATGCTAGTTAAAGCCCTAAAAATCACTTTTAAATATTAAAAAGCCCTAAACAAGATTTTATAATTTGTAAACCTCAAAAATGACCTAATTAAACTAAAAACTATTTTTAAAAATTTTAAAACCAAATTAAACTATTTTTAAACTCCTAAAAACTATTAAAATCTATTAAATCTTAAATTAATTCTAAAAATTAATTGAAAAGTCTAAAAATTATTCTACAAATGGGAAAAGTCCTATTTAATGATAAAGAACCTAGGAAAAATGAAAAAGAAATAAAAATAAAACTTTTTATTTTAATGAATAAAATAATAATAAAATATTCTAAAAAATTAAAAGTTCTCAAATAAATTCTAAAAAATTCCCAAAAATCCTAAATATTCTAACTAAGAAGAAAATGTAAATTAAAGTTTCTAAAACCTCTTAATTAATTTTATATTAATTTTTAAAGTTGCCAAAAAACCCTAAAATTAAATAAAATCAAAAATTAAAGTTTTTGAAAACTTTTTTATATGTAAACCTCAAAAATACAAATTAAAACCTAAAAAAAAATTTTTTGTATTTTTTTATTACTGTTTAGTATTTTTAAATGACTTTCTAAATTTAAAATTTAAAATAATCCTAAAAATAAATTAAATAATAGGAAAAATGAAACTTTTAAACAGAAAAATCCTAAACTCTATTATAATCCTAGGAAAAATGATAAGAAGCTAAAAAGCTTAATAAATAAGCTGAAAATGGGAAAATAAGCTACGGCTTATTAAACTAAGTTCAAATGAAAACTAGCTTAAATACTTAATGAAATGAAAGCCTAACGTAAAAAGGCATCCAGATCAATGGTAAGCACGCTAGTCCCCCAGCGAGGGGTCGCGTGTTCGAGTCCGTTGCGGGTGACCTTTTTACAAAAATTTTATTTTTTTTTTCTTTTCCAACTTAATCCAGTGACTTTAATGAACACAAAAACTCAAAAACCAACTAATTTAGACAATGATTAAGCCTGGAAATGAGCAAAACGTGCCCAGACTTAGTGCACTTTCTGATGAACAAGTGTGTTTATCACTTTGAGAAATAAACAACCAAGAGGAGCTTGGTGTTGCTTCTTTTGTGAGTATTTGTGGACAAACAAGGCACCCTTGTGCTCTTTGGAGCACAAGGAGTCAAGATAAGCAGGTAAACAACAAATAAGCTCACTCAATCAAATAATCAAAGCACACAAAGGCATATCAAGTTTCTGATATAAATTTCAAAGTCTGGGGACTGTTTAAGCTTATAACTTGCACACTTTTGATTTTCAAACCCCCAATCTTAGCATATACTAGCTCCAAATAGCACACAACAAACTTACAATCCTGGATTAACCTAACATTAAACAGAAATCAAGATGCAAGCACAAGATTCATACAATACAAGCAGAAACTAGGACTTGCTGATTTTAAGCTATCATTTTCACTTTGTGTGCAACAACTTGTTACAAAATTGATCCAAACTTACTTATCATTAACTAAAAACCTATCTTAACCTTTTTTAAACTGGTTAACACCTTTTTAAACTTAATCTAAGATTTTCTACCCTGCTAAATCATGTATCCAAACACCCTTTTATCTTTTGAAAACCAAATTTTAACAAAGTAAAACACTTTCAAAAGCTACCAAACTGATTTAAATTGCATCTAACATGCAAATCAACATATAAGAACACAAAACAATCAGTTTAAACAACAAATATCAAACAATCAAACAAGATCATTCAAACCACCACTTTTTCTGAAATTTGAAAAAGGAAAAGAGTTTTTTACCTAAGAACCCCACATCCAGGGTCCTTTGTGGTTGCAATACCACCTCCTTACCAACTGGGGTTGGTGCTGAACTAAATCAACCAAGTAACCTGCAAATCAAGAACAAACACACAAAAAAAATATGCTTTTCTGATTTTCTGAAAATCCAACCTTGAAATCCAATCACCTTTAAAACTAAACAGGTTTTAAACTAATCCAAACTCACAAATCAAACTCCTTTTCCACTTTCACTTCAAAGGTTTTTGCTTTCTGAAATTTGAATCAAGTTTAAAACTTTTGAAAATTTTTGAAAATACTCAAAACACACAAGTGTTTACCCAAAGTTAAATGGAACTCAGTTATAGCCTTAACACAACACACAAACTTTTTAAAAACATAAAAGGAATTACAATTGTCTTTTACAAATACCAAACTTTATTTCTTAAAAAAGGAATTACAAGGTTATAGGCTAAAAACTGGAACAAAGGTGCATTCACATGCGAATGCCCTTTAAATACTAACTAAGAGAACATTCTAGGTCACTAAACCCTAGCAACTAAAATTCCAATGCTGCCCTTGAAGATTTGACTGAAAATGGGTCAAAAACGCATCTTGTGAGTCTTGTACTGGATGCCAGCTCTTCTTGGTTAATCTTGGACGTTGGTTTGATCTTGGGGACAAAGGGATTCCATCCAATCGTTTATCTGGTCGGGGGTGGGGTTTTGTGTGAAAGTGATGGAGCAGGGGAGGCTTGGGGAGGGTCCCACAAGCCATGTGATACTGTTGGGTGAGGTGGGTTTGGATGAGAGGGACGTTAATCAAGGATCTGGACAGTTTAAGCTAAAAACCCCTTGATTTGGGTGTTAATTAATCTGGGTAGGATTAGGGTTCAAGTGAGATTAGGGGTGGGTTTTGATTTGTTTTTGGGGTAAAACAGATTTGAAAATCTGTTATGGTGGGAAAAAAATGGTTAGTGGGGTGTTTTGACTTCATTGACCAGGTTTAATAAATTAAACCGGGTATAGGGTATTGGGTAGGGTCGGGTGTGTGGGTTGTTGGGTAAAAAGGGTGGGTAGGGCTGAGGTGTCACACCCTGGTTGGGTGGGTTTGTTTGGGTAAATGGCAGATATGGTCCCCAAGTTTTCCATTTCTTTCCACTTTGTAATAAAGAGCTGTCAGGGCCCAAATAACAAGTGACAACTTTTGGTAAGTTGTCACTTTTGGCACAATTACTTTCTAAAACTTGTCCAAAGGGTTTAACTTGTATATTCTTGATTCCCAAGGGCTGAACTTGTAATATCTTCAAACATAAAGGATCATACTTGTACATTTGATATTTTGAGGGTCAAATGTGACAAGTTCTTCAAAGATGAGGGACTAATCTTGACAATCTTCAATTCTTCAAGGGTCTTTTTGCAAAATTCCAAACTTGGGCCCGGTTCATTGTGTGACTTCGTTTCCCGTGTTCGTTTTTGATTGATTCTTGTGATCTTTTGCCAATTCCTCAATATCCGTACCTAAAAATACACAAGTAACAAACACGAGCATATATTTGGTCTATTTTATGATATTTTATGCAATTTAAGGCCGTTTTGGACGATGAGACCATGTATAAAAGAAGTCTCATCACTCCCCCATACTAAACCATTGCCGTGCCCTCACGCAATGCTAGAATAAAGTATCAAAGCATCTCCAAAATTTAATTTTATTCACTTTTATGAAATGATAAACTAGCTACATTACACTATTACTACTACTTGCGTTTTAGACATAATGTATGATTTTCATCGCAAAATGGGACGTTTAGGTTCATAGAACAAGAACACGTGAATGCTTCGTTAGAAATAATTTCGTCGTCCTTGATTTTCACCTAAATTCCATGCCAAGCGTGCAACGAGATCATTGTCATTATAAGTTAGTAATGCTAACACTACTCATATGCCCTAATCACGTACTTATTCTCCCATTATTCCTAAGTTGTATCTCTTATATTTTATTATGTCTTAATGATCACGAGGATACATTGTTGACTTATGCGATAATAGAGATTTAGGTCTAAAAATAGAGTCCTAACGGTGTAACTAAGACCATCAAATCAATAACCCCTCCTAATACAACGATGTTAAAAAATTAAGTTGACAAGAAGAATCGATAAACACGGTTTTATAACGGTTTTGAACATGAGACTTATTACCAAGACTTTTATACGCCCCCTAACGGAAGGGCTTTATTATCTTTGGTTTACCTCCATCTTTTATTCAACTTCGCCATGAAGCTTTTATTATGACTTTGGTCTTGCCTTGCCTTTTATTATCCGCCTCATCGGTGGTTTTATTAGCCAAAGACGTATATCCTCACGCTAAAGCGAATTTTGGATCTTTAAAGCTTCGAAGATTAAGGCTTGATTCACTTTCAATTTTGCATAGATTTTAGGCCTTGTGGGGCTTCAAATTGTTTGCTAGATTTAGGTGAGCACTTGAAATCTTATTATTGGGTGAAGCTTTCGATTATTAGGGTGCCAATACTTCAAAACCGTGACGCTGGCGATACCTTAATGTCTTCCCAATTTAATTACACGGAAGCTACTAGAAAAGACTAGAAACCCAACAATCAAAACTAAACCGCTAAGTCAATATTTATTAAGCAAAAAAAAAAAATTTACAAGCGAAGGGAGAATAAGCAAACAACGAGAACACATGAGTTTTTGAAAGAATACGAGTACTCTACGTTTAGCATAGTAACTTATAATTAACTCTATCATTTCTCGTCCTCATTTAAGAGACTTAGCCTAATGTGTAGTTAAGGAATCAAAGCTAAGTGCTCAACACGCACGGTCGAGTCAAAAATTACTTTTATTCTCGCCATCGGAAAATATACATTCGTGTCTTCAAACACTTATGAACATGAGAAAAATTTTAAATTTTGGCCATTTTTAGCCTTATTTTGCAAGAAAACGATAACAAAACGATAAACTTTGGAAAGCGTGAAGGTTTGGCAAGGCAAGTATCTATTCACCCCCCATACTAAAGTTAAACATTGTCCTCAATGTTTCGAGTCTAGGGGTGCAAACACCCCCATACTAGAGACGTAGTCGAATGCCTAATCTAGCATGGAAAGGGTGTAACCAATAAGTAATAGCCGTTTATGAAGTGTGCTATAAACCTAAGGTTAGAACATAAAAGGATATATCATATGTGGATATTGGGAAAGGCCTCCATAGCAAACGATCGAGTGCTCCCATGAAACGAACACGAGAGGCTCCAATCGTGAAGATGATGATCTAAAAGACACAATTCACAAACAACCACGGAACAAAGGTTGGAAGGGCACAAATCCCTTCACATTAAACTAATTAGAAAGCAATAATATGTACATGGATAAGCATGGGTCTCCCCCACGAGGCACCTTGTTTTTGATAACCGAGTCAAAAGCTCGACTCGAATCCCCATAAATGTGATCATTTAGGGATAATCATGGTTTGGTCAATTTTTGGTGGGGCTTACATGATAAACAAGGCCCAAAAGTACGTGGAGTACTTTAAAAATCCGATAAACGTATACCGGGGTCAAAGATAGCGTCCTCGTTTTCGGATGAAAGACGAGACAACACAACTCCAACACAAATCCCAATGGGATAGAAGAAAATAGGAGAGAAGAAATAGAAGGGTGGGACAATGGGTAAGTCATAACATTGAGCTACTCGAGGTAGACTCGCACCAATCAAATGAAATGATTTTCCATTTATTGCATCGGTGGAAGACCGAGATTTCCCTATATAAGCAATTCCAGGATCAAATATCTCGTCCTCGGTGGAGAAAGGGAAGGGAACATAAGGGGCTTCCCCCACACTAAGTCCACACAAAGCATCGTCAAAAGGAGAAGACGAGCTTGTAGTACTCAAGACACGCGGTGATGAAGGAGTTAGAGTTATAGAAAAATCTTTTAAATTAAATTCAAAATCTTTTCCTTTTTCATCTTTAACACTCTCCTTGTGAAAACCTGATTTAATTATGTCAAAAATATTTGGTGTATCTAAAACAATGTTAGTCACACTAAAAATTCTCACATTTTGAAAGCGTTTTGGTTTAGGTGGTGGAAAGTTTTCAAATCTTTTGTCAACAAAGAAAACCTCCCCATCGGGATCAACGTATTCATCATCCGAAGATTCACTCGAGATTGGAATCATAGGCTTAACACTCTTAACCTCCATCGGCGGAGGGGACGGAACTTCATTTTTATCAACTCCTAAAACTCTATTTAAAATCTTTTGACAAATGTTTTTGATAGGATTGACATTGTACAAAGATGTGATCGAATACACATGAGAAAGAGTGGAGTTTTGGGTTGCATTAATGACGAGTTCTTCCTCATTGAAACGAAGAGTGATTTTTCTTGCATGCACATCGATAAGTGCTCTCGAGGTATCCAAAAAAGATCGACCTAAAATTAACGGAACTTTAGGATCGATGGGAATATCAACAACAATGAAGTCCACGGGATAATAGAATTTCCCAACTTTCACGAAGACGTCCTCGGCAAGTCCACAAGCTAGAATCGTAGAATGATCGGCCATTTCGATTGACATTCTTGAAGGAGTGAGATTTGGAAGATTGAGCGATTTAAAAATCTCGAGAGGCATCAAATTAATACTAGCACCAAGATCGGCCAAGGCGTAGCATTCTTCCATGTCTTGGATAGCACATGGGATTAAAAACTTTCCAGGATCACCGACTTTTTGAGGTATGCGGCTTAGAAAAACCGAAGAACAACTAGACGATTTTTGCAATTTTTCTTTGTTATTCAACATACTTTTGAAGTTCGCGGCAAATCGAGGCATCATGACTAAGGCGTCGGCAAAACTTATATTAAAATGCAAGTCACGAAACATTTTCATAAAGAGTTCAAATTGATAATTATTTCATTCTTGTGCCTTTTCCTTGTCTCGTCTTGATGGGTAGGGTAAAGGTGGTGTGGGTTGGGGCAAATTAGGCATAGGCATCGGCCTTGGAATCTCGGGTTCCATGATGGGTATAGGTTCAACCGTAGGTGTGGTTTGAGCGGTACTTCGTGGGCTTGTAATGTGCTCCTTTTCAACCACAACCTCGGGTTCTTTCTCTTTTTCCTTCTCCATAGAAGTACTTGGACGAGAAATGGGTTCTTTGAAAGTTTTACCACTACGAGTAGTAATAACCTTCAATTCTCCTTTCGGGTTCACGATGGTATCACTAGGAAGACCACCCGAAGAAGAAGGCTTACACATGATAGCTTCAAACATCTTAGCCATACGGTCTTCAAACTTAGATTGCCTAGCATCCGCTTTTAACAATTCTTGCTTAATCTCATGTTGTCCTTGCTCCATTTTTTGTTGATTTTGTTGGAGTCGTGTGACATTTCCTTCCATTTTATTAGCATGAGTTTTAAGTTCATTAGCAAGTTCGGTTTTAAGCTCGTTTTTCAACTCGGATCTTAAGCTAATCATCTCACGTTGCATGTTATCAAACTTAGCATCATTAGCCTTAGCATAATCTAAAAATTCTCCTTGCAAATTTTTAGTGTGAGCATTTTGAAAACCTTGAGTAGGAGTTTGAAAATCACGGTTTTGGTTTTGGTTTGAAATTTGCCCATTACCACTTTGATAATTACCCTTGTTATAATTCCTTTGATTTCCTTGGTAATTTCCACCTTGATTGTTGTTTCGATAGTTATTAGCATTTTGATTTTGTGGAGCTTGATTTGAACGTGAACCTTGACCGATTTGGTTATAAGTTCCCGTGGCTACATAAGCATTCGAAGTGTTACCATCCGCGGTAATGCACTCGGAAAAATCATGAGCTCCACCACATGAAATACAACTCTTAGCAACCGTTTTAACCGAAGCGGTGTTTGAAGCTTCTTGAGCTTTCCAATGAGACATAAGAGTCGAAAACCTATCGAAAAACCTATTCTCCTCATTTGCTTCATCTTGCAAGGCATTAATGGAACGAGATGATGACGAGCCCAAATTGGCAACACTCGGTGTGTTACGAGGGCTATAGACCTTAGACCTATTTTCTATGATTTTCAAAGCCTCATTGGTCGTTTTGCACAAAAAATTACCACCCGCGGCGGCATTTAAATAATCTCGTTCATGTTCATTAAGCCCATTATAAAAAGTGTCAATTTGATGCAATTCGGAAAAATCATGGTGTGGACATTCATGTAGCATTTCTTTAAACCTTTCCCAAGCCATTGAAAAACTTTCATTAGGTCTTTGTGTAAAACGTGAAATCTCGTTTTTCAAATGTGTTGTCTTAGATGGTGGAAAAAATTGATTCACAAATTTAGACACGAGATCGGCCCATGTCAAAATCGAATTCGGCGGTTCTTTCTCAAGCCAAATCTTGGCGGGTCCATCTAATGAGTAAGGAAACAACATCATCTTAATGGCATCGTGTGGTACATCCTTAAACTTGCTTGTCGCGGTGAGACGATTAAATTGCCTAATGTGATAATGTGGGTTGTCTTTTTCGTGACCGCGAAACTTGTTTGCTTGAAGCATAGACATTAAACCCGTTTTGATCTCAAAGTTCTCCGCAAGGATGGCGGGAATCACAATGGACTCTCCAAAACCCTCGGTGGGTGCTTGAAGCAACTCCATCATAGTACGATTAGCCATGATAGCTTCTTGTTCTACAATAGGTTCCTCACTTGGAGACTCCTCACTAGAATGAGTGAGTGATTTGTTTCTTCGTTTACGAACACGTCTAGCTTTAGAGCGAGTTTGCATAAACGTCACGTACAACGAGAAGGCGAGCAAAGAAGATTTTTTTTGGTATTTTGTGTTTTTTTTCAATTTTTTTGTGGTTTTTGATTGTATTAACTTTTTTGGAAATGGTGAATATATTAAGTAGACAATGAGTCCACAAATCTCCTCACTAATCAAATCTCTTGATTAAAAAAGGCCTCAAGGAATGAAAACGATCACGTGGAGTGAACGCCTTCGATGACTTTAGAACGATGGTGGAACACCAAATCGTTCAAGAGGGTTTAATCAAATAGAAACCAAGAAAATATATATGATATGTAATAATACTTTGGGCGGCAAAACCCTCGATTCACTCTCAAAATCAAATACGCACAAGCAAGCGGAGGAAACGAGGCGGCGCGAAGCACTTAAGAGCCTTTTTCCTTTAGGTTGTGAAATACAACCGCCTTATACCCACCTTATAGTTTGTATTATCAAGATTAAGCTTCACGAAAGTATTTATCTATTTTTGCCTTTTTCTTTGGTTTGAGATTCGAATACAATGATCGAGTGATGAAATCCCGAATCAAGGTTGTGATTGCTCACGTATTTGGAGTACTTGTGTATTTATTGTTCTACGTATACAATATACTAATAGTATTCACACAAAAACCGAAAAACGATAATACGTATTAATAGAGTGCTATTAATACAATACTATTATGGCTAATTATAGAAAAACAACAATGGTCAATCAAAACACAACACGCCTCCCCGGCAGCGGCGCCAAAAATGATAAGTTGTAAAATCACACTTGTTTAGGAAAACAAGGCAATAATATAGGGTAAGCACGACGATTTAGGAAAACCGTGTGTGAATGACCCTAAAGGTGAGTTCGTTCTCTCGAGGAGGCACGTGTGTTGTGTAATGAATGATTGATTATGTTTTTGATTATTAATGGGAAGAAAAGAAGAGAAAATGACGAAGACGAAAAAAAATAGAAAAATAAGGCAAAAACACTACTAGAAAGTTACGACGTAGAACGTAAAAAACACAAAATTTAAAATTTTAACCTAAAAATTCTTAAAAATTACTAAAAATCCACAATAAAATTCTAAGAGTTTACAAAAAATCCAAACTTGCCAAAACCTTTTAATTAATTTAATAATGACTTTTTAATGCTAGTTAAAGCCCTAAAAATCACTTTTACATATTAAAAAGCCCTAAACAAGATTTTATAATTTGTAAACCTCAAAAATGACCTAATTAAACTAAAAACTATTTTTAAAAATTTTAAAACCAAATTAAACTATTTTTAAACTCCTAAAAACTATTAAAATCTATTAAATCTTAAATTAATTCTAAAAATTAATTGAAAAGTCTAAAAATTATTCTACAAATGGGAAAAGTCCTATTTAATGATAAAGAACCTAGGAAAAATGACAAAGAAATAAAAATAAAACTTTTTATTTTAATGAATAAAATATTCTAAAAAATTAAAAGTTCTCAAATAAATTCTAAAAAATTCTCAAAAATCCTAAATATTCTAACTAAGAAGAAAATGTAAATTAAAGTTTCTAAAACCTCTTAATTAATTTTATATTAATTTTTAAAGTTGCCAAAAAACCCTAAAATTAAATAAAATCAAAAATTAAAGTTTTTGAAAACTTTTTTATATGTAAACCTCAAAAATACAAATTAAAACCTAAAAACTATTTTTTTGTATTTTTTATTACTGTTTAGTATTTTTAAATGACTTTCTAAATTTAAAATTAAAAATAATCCTAAAAATAAATTAAATAATAGGAAAAATGAAACTTTTAAACAGAAAAATCCTAAACTCTATTATAATCCTTGGAAAAATGATAAGAAGCTAAAAAGCTTAATAAATAAGCTGAAAATGGGAAAATAAGCTACGGCTTATTAAACTAAGCTCAAATGAAAACTAGCTTAAATACTTAATGAAATGAAAGCCTAACGTAAAAAGGCATCCAGATCAATGGTAAGCACGCTAGTCCCCCAGCGAGGGGTCGCGTTTTCGAGTCCGTTGCGGGTGACCTTTTTACAAAATTTTTTTTTTTTTTTTTCTTTTCCAACTTAATCCAGTGACTTTAATGAACACAAAAACTCAAAAACCAACTAATTTAGACAATGATTAAGCCTGGAAATGAGCAAAACGTGCCCAGACTTAGTGCACTTTCTGATGAACAAGTGTGTTTATCACTTTGAGAAATAAACAACCAAGAGGAGCTTGGTGTTGCTTCTTTTGTGAGTATTTGTGGACAAACAAGGCACCCTTGTGCTCTTTGGAGCACAAGGAGTCAAGATAAGCAGGTAAACAACAAATAAGCTCACTCAATCAAATAATCAAAGCACACAAAGGCATATCAAGTTTCTGATATAAATTTCAAAGTCTGGGGACTGTTTAAGCTTATAACTTGCACACTTTTGATTTTCAAACCCCCAATCTTAGCATATACTAGCTCCAAATAGCACACAACAAACTTACAATCCTGGATTAACCTAACATTAAACAGAAATCAAGATGCAAGCACAAGATTCATACAATACAAGCAGAAACTAGGACTTGCTAATTTTAAGCTATCATTTTCACTTTGTGTGCAACAACTTGTTACAAAATTGATCCAAACTTACTTATCATTAACTAAAAACCTATCTTAACCTTTTTTAAACTGGTTAACACCTTTTTAAACTTAATCTAAGATTTTCTACCCTGCTAAATCATGTATCCAAACACCTTTTTATCTTTTGAAAACCAACTTTTAACAAAGTAAAACACTTTCAAAAGCTACCAAACTGATTTAAATTGCATCTAACATGCAAATCAACATATAAGAACACAAAACAATCAGTTTAAACAACAAATATCAAACAATCAAACAAGATCATTCAAACCACCACTTTTTCTGAAATTTGAAAAAGGAAAAGAGTTTTTTACCTAAGAACCCCACATCTAGGGTCCTTTGTGGTTGCAATACCACCTCCTTACCAACTGGGGTTGGTGCTGAACTAAATCAACCAAGTAACCTGCAAATCAAGAACAAACACACAAAAAAAATATGCTTTTCTGATTTTCTGAAAATCCAACCTTGAAATCCAATCACCTTTAAAACTAAACAGGTTTTAAACTAATCCAAACTCACAAATCAAACTCCTTTTCCACTTTCACTTCAAAGGTTTTTGCTTTCTGAAATTTGAATCAAGTTTAAAACTTTTGAAAATTTTTGAAAATACTCAAAACACACAAGTGTTTACCCAAAGTTAAATGGAACTCAGTTATAGCCTTAACACAACACACAAACTTTTTAAAAACATAAAAGGAATTACAATTGTCTTTTACAAATACCAAACTTTATTTCTTAAAAAAGGAATTACAAGGTTATAGGCTAAAAACTGGAACAAAGGTGCATTCACATGCGAATGCCCTTTAAATACTAACTAAGAGAACATTCTAGGTCACTAAACCCTAGCAACTAAAATTCCAATGCTGCCCTTGAAGATTTGACTGAAAATGGGTCAAAAACGCATCTTGTGAGTCTTGTACTGGATGCCAGCTCTTCTTGGTTAATCTTGGACGTTGGTTTGATCTTGGGGACAAAGGGATTCCATCCAATCGTTTATCTGGTCGGGGGTGGGGTTTTGTGTGAAAGTGATGGAGCAGGGGAGGCTTGGGGAGGGTCCCACAAGCCATGTGATACTGTTGGGTGAGGTGGGTTTGGATGAGAGGGACGTTAATCAAGGATCTGGACAGTTTAAGCTAAAAACCCCTTGATTTGGGTGTTAATTAATCTGGGTAGGATTAGGGTTCAAGTGAGATTAGGGGTGGGTTTTGATTTGTTTTTGGGGTAAAACAGATTTGAAAATCTGTTATGGTGGGAAAAAAATGGTTAGTGGGGTGTTTTGACTTCATTGACCAGGTTTAATAAATTAAACCGGGTATAGGGTATTGGGTAGGGTCGGGTGTGTGGGTTGTTGGGTAAAAAGGGTGGGTAGGGCTGAGGTGTCACACCCTGGTTGGGTGGGTTTGTTTAGGTAAATGGCAGATATGGTCCCCAAGTTTTCCATTTCTTTCCACTTTGTAATAAAGAGCTGTCAGCGCCCAAATAACAAGTGACAACTTTTGGTAAGTTGTCACTTTTGGCACAATTACTTTCTAAAACTTGTCCAAAGGGTTTAACTTGTATATTCTTGATTCCCAAGGGCTGAGCTTGTAATATCTTCAAACATAAAGGATCATACTTGTACATTTGATATTTTGAGGGTCAAATGTGACAAGTTCTTCAAAGATGAGGGACTAATCTTGACAATCTTCAATTCTTCAAGGGTCTTTTTGCAAAATTCCAAACTTGGGCCCGGTTCATTGTGCGACTTCGTTTCCCGTGTTCGTTTTTGATTGATTCTTGTGATCTTTTGCCAATTCCTCAATATCCGTACCTAAAAATACACAAGTAACAAACACGAGCATATATTTGGTCTATTTTATGATATTTTATGCAATTTAAGGCCGTTTTGGACGATGAGACCATGTATAAAAGCAGTCTCATCAGTGACATCTGTGAGGTCACGGGTTCGAGTCCCACTAGGGACATTTTTTGTGATTAATATTTTTTTTGGATCCAGATTTTGATCAATACAAACCATACAGACCAAAAGAGTCTGCTGGCTAAACTCACACAACAAGCAAAATCTAATAACAGCAAAATAAAATGAAACAATACAGATTATCAATCTAAAATGCAGATTCAATAATAGGTTACAAAAAGCAAGACTCAAATATCCAAATCAGCAAATGTACCTAGCAAATTAAGTACCAAATAAATCTGACTAAATTCTATCAGCACATCGAATCTAGACTAGTTAACCAAAGACTTAATCAGCAGACAAGATCATATATCAGCAAGGCATGTAAAAAAAACTCACCAGATACACAATAACAGATACAAAACTAGACGAATTTAAACCTATATCAGCTTAGCAAATTCACTTTATGAACAAATAAACCTATTTATCAGTTAAATCAAACATTTCTTTGATTAATTTCAGCAACCTTAACGCATTAATAATACAAGCTTAAACAAATTCCAGCAACTGCTCAAATATATGAATATCAAATTCTAGAGTAATTCATTAAACATATCAAACTCCTATTCATAACAGCTTAAATCAACTAAGTAGAATCAATTTATCATAAGATTAAAACAAACATATTCGTAATAAAAAATATAAGCAGATAGACACAATATCAGTTATCATACAACTCTAATCCATCTAGCATTTAATTCAATAAAACATCTAAACAGATTAATCAAAACAATTTTAACAACTTAAAAATAAAATGGATAAAACCTTTTTGTAGAAACCCTTTGAGTAGAAGAAGTGCGCTGAGCATTCTTATTAAACCGGATAAACACCATCATTCATCACCATTCGAGAACCATCATACGAACACCATTACTCGAACATCATTATTCAAATCATGATAGAATCTCGAATCAATTTATTTTCATTTATCCAGTAGGGATAAATGATTTATTCCAATTTCCACTTTTATCATTTAACTAAAGCTATTTTTTTAGCTTAATTAAACAATATTTTTTATTATAATTTCAAGATTAGATTGCTAGAATAAATGTAAAAAAAACTTAACAGTAAAATAACAATAACAATTTAAATCAAGAAAACTTTTATTAAATCACTAAAAAATTATTACAATACTGAAAAAGAGAAATACAATTATTCTACATCTAATTTAGCATTATAACTTTAAAGTAAAAAAATGGAAAAATTAACAATTACAGATTTGGGGGTTTTATAGCCAACCCCCAAGGCTTGCTGGTGAGGGTTTGTTGAGGAGAATATTCCATCTGAGCCATCCAATCGGTATCTTTCATCTTCTCTCTCTTCTTATTGTTGATCTAAGGGCTGATATTAGCCAACTAGCACACGGATCGCCAACGTGGCATCCGAGTGTGCTAGTTGTGCTAGTTTGGTGATGATGTGTCTCCTTTTTATTAGAGGATTGGTGGGATTGAGGTGTCTCATCTAATGAAACGTTGCCACATTCGTAGATGCCCTCCATCATCTCTTCCTTAAAACTTGGGAATTAATTCCCCACTCGTGTTAATCAAGCACTTGAATTAAGTGAAAAGCCCCAATTTATTGTATTTGTGAACTAGGGTTTTTAAACAATATATAGACAGGTTTTTTTAGGGTTGGGGTGAGAGAGGTGAATGGAACTTGGGATATATCGAAAGTTATTTTGTGAGTAAATGTGAAAAGTAGGTAGAGTGTGTGGTTAAGAGTGAGTGGGTGAAATAAACGTTTTGTGTTTGACCAAGAAGTAAATATTATTTACTTTAAATACTAAACCGTCCCAATTTGTGAAGCAACCCTATTGGGTTATGCAGCCCATTTACACTCCACACGTGTGAATCAATCTGTTATTTTGGGCTTTTGTCCCAAACTAAACTTCATCCGTATCATAGTTAATTGTTAAAGGGCCTTTAATGGGCTTTTAACTCCAAATTACATAACTTAGCTTCTTTATTGGGCTTTTGGGCCCAATACCCAAATGTGGGACCCACAAGCCCAATTATCTTCATAAAAGGTTTAATCCGCTAAAATCGAGCTTGTATTTGGCTTTGACGACCTTTTCTTTAAACTCGTGCCGTTTTTACCGGTTTTCGCGAACTTTGGTACCTACACACATCAAACAACAAACAAGCATATACAAGGCAATATTTGAACTTTTTATGCTTTTATTCATTGTTTTAAGATATAAATGATATGAGTAAAATCACTCATATCAAACTCCCCCTTGCTAAGCAATTGTCGTGTCCTCATGCAATGATAAATAAAACACTAACTACACTTTATTCAACTTTTGAAACTTTATTTTCCAAAGACATAATGTATTGCTTTCATTATTAGAAAAATAACTTTTAGGATCATAAACTCAAATAGATTCATCGTTCCCGACTTTTCACTTTTCCATGCCAAGTGTAAAAACAAGATCATTGTCCATCATAAGCCCCAAATTTAAACCAACTTATACAAGTAATTTGTGTTAATCTCAATCTCCTATTATTCCTAATTGTATCTCTAGATTTTAAATGTCATTCATCCAAAGGCTCATTTGACTTTATTTGATATTTATTAGTCCAAAAATGAAGGCAAGAACGGTGTAAACTCAACACTCAAAACCTAACCTCGACTTCAAAAACCATTGTCACTAAAGAAATCCCACATCAAGGATAACTTAACACGATTTGAGGGATAAATCCCCGGACCCGAAATTTGGCTAATAGGACTACTTAAAAGCAACAATAAAAACCTCCAAAGTCAATTATGACCTTATTAATAGAGTTAGCAACAATTATATCATATCACCTTGTGGCTCTTTAAGATATAATTGTGCTCCTTATTTAAAATCCACACCCGAAGGCTCCTTGGACAAAAATAAGGGAATTGACATTCACCATCCCACCTTATGGCTCATGATGATGAAGCAATTTTTATTCAACACGTCCCCTTGCCATACACCCTAAGGCTCTAATGACATGGTTAGTGCTACATGACTCCCACCTGAAGGCTCCTAGAGAACATTTTTTTATTTATTAATTCTTTATTAATATGATATTTATAGTAACCCAAATTTCCGCAATCCCATGATCAAAAGTCCATGACGTTGACACCCTTAATGTGTTCTCACTTTAATTACAAAGGAAGAAAAAGGAGTTACGAGTTAAGATATCAAGCCTAAACCGCTAAAAACTTCATTTATTAAGCAATTATTATTCAAGCGTGAAAAATAAATACGAGGAGATTAAATCAAACACAAAAATACTTACACAAAGAAGAATTAATATTAGAAACTTATGATTAAACTCTATCATCTCTTGTTCTCCATATTGTAAATTCCAAAAATGTGAAATCAATGGATACTTAGCCTATTAAATCAAAGTTTTGGGTTTTCAAGTCATCTATAGGATCTTGCATCTTCTTATACTTTTTCAAGTTTTAAAATTTGAGTTTTAAAGTTCCCTTGATAAACGACTTTCTAGGATCAATTATAGGAACTTGCGAAAAGTTCTTGTTCTTAACCCGTATGAATTAAGACTTTCGCGTTTTAAAGCTCCCTATATAAAAGCCTAGCAAAACTTAATTCAAACACGTTAAGGAAAAGCTAAGGTAAAAATCGAGTCGAGTCAAAAACTATTTTATTTTCACCAACGGAAAGCCTACATTTGTGTCAAAAGCACTTATTTTATTTATTAAAACTTAAAAATAACACAAAAAAATTAATTTTTTTATGAAAAACGAGAAAAACAATTACGTTTAGACACGACAAAAGCAATAGCAAGCGATTATATCGATTGACTCCCCCATGCTAAAACTAAACATTGTCCTCAATGTTTCTTAGCTCAAGAGTAACACCCCCTTGCTAAAACACGAAGAGTCTAATGCAAAATCCTAACAAAGAAAGAGCACGCAAATCTATAAGCCGTTTATTAATTATGCCTCAAGATAGAACGTTAGTCGATAAAAATCAAAGGATAGAGAGTGTGCCCCTTTTGGCAATCAAAGAATGGGAAGATCAAGTGGTCCGACAAAAACCGAACACGAGAGTCTTCAATGATTAGGGTCATACCTAAGATTCACAAAACAACAAAACACAAGCACGAGCTTGAAAGATCAAGCCTTATTAGTGTTAGAAAATAGAAAGAAGATAGAATTTATGGGACTCCCCCACAAGGCACCTCGTTTTTGTTCACCGAGTCATGAGCTCCACTCGGTCCCTACATTCATTGGTCCTTAGGGCAAATGGTGAAAACCGGCATAATGGAATAAAATCCAACATAAAGCACGATGTCGGGGTCAAAGATCTCATCCTCGTTGTCGGATGACAAACGAAAGGATGAAACTCTAACACAAATCTCTAAAAAGAGATAGAAATCACAAATTATGGAATGAATATAGCATGCTCCCCGAGATAAACTCGCACCAAGATGATTGAAAAGTCTTTCATTTATTACATCGGTGAAAGGCCGAGATTTCCCTAAATGAATGATTCCGGGGTCGAATACCTCGTCCTCGGGAGAGAAAGGAACAGACAACACGGTGTCGTCCCCCATGCTAATCCAAGATCATATAAAGCACATGGTAATGGTGGAATAAAGGTTTCATCCATAGTGGAATCCACATTCTTACCTTTAACGACCATTTCACCCTTAGGAGTGTGATCAATCGGGTCATGGTACTCAATATGAGACACATGAAAAACCCACATATTAAGCTCAAAGTGGGTGAGAGGAGGACTTGGGACGAAATCATCATCAAGTAAATTTTCTAAAAAGATAGCGTCCCCCTCCGGGTCAATTTCATCCACACCCGGTGGTATCGAATCATTAGAAGCAAGAAAAGTGTCAATTTCCTCCATAAACGGATCACTATCCTCAACGGGAATAGGAAATGGAGAGAAAGTCTTGATAATAGGCTTAGATTTCAAGGCCTCGATTTTAGAAATGAGAAGATAAACGTTAGATAACTTCTCATGAAGAATCACGTCTTCCACATCTAAATGAGTATGTTCATCGGTGAACTTCTCAAGGATCGGAATAGTCAAATCAACCTCATTTCCCGGTGGAAATGGGTCTAAAGGAGCAAGTTCAAAAGTGAACCTCTCAAATACCGGATCACTATCATCCTTATTTCCCGGTGGAAATGGGTGAAGAAGAGTAGGTTCATCGGGAAACCCCTTAAAATCCGATTCGTGAATGTAATCTTTATAAGAAAGTTAATCGGAGAACTCCTCATTAGAAAATTCACTAGAAGTTGAATCATTCTCAAAATCTTCATTTCCATCACAATTTTCATTATTAGAATTAGAGAAAATATCAAAGTGATTAGAAGAAGTAGAGTCGTCACAATGTGGCAAATCACACGTTTTATTGGAAATACCATCGAACTCTCTTGGGTTTTGGACAAGGATCTCAACACTAGACTTTATTAATTCGTCCGATTCCGTGTCCGAAATAGTCCTAAGATGATCGTCCCCCTTGCTTAGAGAGTTTTCGGGTTCCACGGTGGAAGAATCATGAATAGGAGTGGTGATATCATGAGATGAAGTGAGATCATCTATGATGGGTGAATTCTCATGCTCCTTAGCCAGCAAGACATGAAAAGGAAGTACGATCGCACTAGACGAAGGATGTAGAGAAATAAGATCTCTTAAAGAAATAGTACTATCCTCGTCATAGTCAATAAGAAGAGAACGCTCGAGTTTACGAGTGGCAAGATATTTTGCTTCCTCTTGAGCTTGTTCTTTCTTTCGAATTTCAATTCTTAATCCATTATAATCTTGCGATAGTTGTCTAATCTTATTCTCACAATCTCTTTTAAATCCCTCCTCAATTATTTCTCCATGAAATCAACGACTTCCTAAATCATTAGTTATATTGTTAATCTCTTGATTAATTTGTCTCTTTTCTAGCAATATATCTTCAATACTCTTTTCAACAACTTCAACATTTCTTTGATTCATTATTTGTTGGAACATTGTTTCAAGTCGTTTAAAATTCTCACTCACGAGAGAAAATTGTGAGGATTGGTCAAAACCGAAGGGAATAGAATTATAGCAAGGACTAGGCTCATAAGAATTTTGATCTCTCGGTTGACAACAAAAACTCTCGTGAGGACCTCCACAATACTCACAACAAAGATGTTGTTGTGATAAACTCGGTAAGTCTTGTGGAAAACAATTATCATTAAAGTTTTGATTGTAGCTCGGTTCTTGCTCATAATTAAGCGAGAATCGATGCGAAAAATTAATTCCTAAATCAGAATTATTTCCACAAAACTCACACGAGGGTGTCTCGTATGTGGGGTGTGGAGGTTGGTAGAAATCGAGAGAATTATTCGAAAAATTCGGTTTTCCACATCAAGTAATTTCATTACAAGAAGGACAAAATCCAACTCGTATATCGTGACGTAAATCATTTCCACAACGCTCACATGTACACCACCGACATGGTAACAGACCATATAACGGTTATCCACACCCTACACAATTGACGAAGGAATTCATAGAAGAATTAAAAATTGGAGGGTGAGGAGAAAAATAATTAAACATGATAGAGGATTAAGAAGATTATTTTTGGTATTTTTCATAAATCAATCAAAGATTGACAAAAACAAGGAATAAGGATAATTACTATGGAAGTAAATTACCCTCGGTCAACTTTGAAACGATAGGTGAAAATCTAAAAGTCTCGAGGTTCAATAAGTAAACAACAAAAATAAGATATAATACTACTTGAGTTGGCAAACCAATAATTGGTCGTCCCTCTCAATATACGCACAAGCAAGCGGGGAAACGAGGTGGCACAAAGCACATAAAAACCTTTTTCCTTAGACGGCCTTTTATAGCTCGTCGCCTTATACCCACCTTATAGTTTGTATAAATCGAGTTCAAACTTTTTATTGGTATTTATCTATTTTGCCTTTATTTTTCGTTTTGGATTCGAATACAATAGCTAGGTGATGAAATCCCAACTAAGGTCTTATTTAGAAGTAGGTAAATTTATTGTTCTACGTAATACAATATAGTAATCACACAAAACACGAAAAACGATACATACATAATAATAGAAAAATAACAAAACTTTCCGAGGACGGAAAGGGTCTTCAAATCAATGATCAACAAATCTCCACGAAACGAATCGTAAACAAGATCCCCGGCAGCGGCGCCAAAATTTTTGATGTAGTGAGGAATGTATGTATTAATTAGATACGGTATAGGACAAATTTAGGAAATTACCCTTAGGAAAAGGTAATAATCCATAAATAAGCCAAAGACGAATTTAATTAAACACGTTGATGAACCAAGTTCGTTGTACACGAAGATCGAGTGAATTTGAGACGTTATTGTTTCGATTAGGACAATTGATTTGAATGGGTTTTAGGTTTTTAATCTAATATTAAACCTACAAATTTAAACTAATTAAATCCTAAGTGCATGAATCGTTCCCCAAATAATCTAAAAACAGTTATTTAAAAATCTATATAAAATTAAAAATATTTAAAAAAATTAATCTATTTAATTAAAATCACTATTAAACAAATTTAAAAACTATTTAAAAATCTAAACTAATTAATCTATTAAAATTAACTTTATTTTAACTAACAAAATCTATTTTAAAACTAATTTTATTAAAAACTAATTCAATTAAAAACTAATTTAAAAAAACAATTTAAATATAAAAAAATATAATTTTTATTATTTTATTTATTTATTTATATTTAAAACTTAATAAAAGTAATTAAAACAATTAAATTTACTAAATGAAAACTATGTAAAAGTAGAAAGTCAAAAGCTGACAAAGTAACCTAGCCTATATTAATAAAAATGATTGAATTAAAACCAAAATAAGAAGCTAGGTCAGCTGGCAAAGACATTGGGTGACATCCGTGAGGTCACGGGTTCGAATCCCACTAGGGATGATGAGACTGCTTTTATACATAGTCTCATCGTCCAAATCGGGCTTAAAATGCATAATATCATTGAAACTGCCAAATATATGCTCGTGTTTGTTGCTTGTGTATTTTAGGTACGGATATTGAGGAAATGACAAAAAGATCACAAGAATCATTCAAAAACGAACACGGGAAATGAAGCCGCACAATGAACCGGGCCCAAGAGTGGAATTTCCAAAAATGACCTTGAAGAATTGAAGAATGTCAAGTTTGGTCCCCATCTTTGAAGACTTGTCGCAAATGACCCTCCAGTAGTCATTGGTACAAGAAAAATCCTTAAAGTTTGAAGAAATGTCAAGAACAGCCCTTGAAGATTGAAGAAGTTGCATTTAAAGTCCTTGATTAAAGTATGAAAAGTACTTGTGCCAAATTTGACAAGTATACCAAAGTTGTTACTAAGGATTTTGGAGTTGTTGGCTATTTAATACTGAATGAACAAAACAAGGAACTTTGGGGACTACTATTGTCAAACAATCAAACCATTCCCAGCCAATCATCCTGCCACATCAACCCCACCCACCAATCACACCCCTCCACCTCACACTCCTCTCCACGTCACACTCCACCCAACTTAAATAATCAGTATTTACTGATTATTTAATTTTTCCCACCAAACACACTTTTCAAATATAATTACCCCCAAATCAGATTAGAACATCCCCTAATCCACCCATAAACCCTAAACCCACCCAGAATCAATTACCTTAAAAACAAAGGGGTTTTTGTTGCCATTTTCCAGATCACTAATTTACTCCTTTGTCACCAAAACCCACACAAGAAACGTGAACAAGACACACCCATGTGTCTTGTGGGACCTCCCCTGCCCCGTCCCTTTCCTCCCAAACCTCAATACCAGACAGGATCAACGTCTCCTAGCAACTACTTGGACCCCAAGACCGTCTAAACGTCCAAGATCACAACAAAGCAGCTGGTACATCACAATCATCACATGGGAGCATATTTGACCAAGATTCCAAGTTCAGTCCAAGGGCAGTTAGGAAATTTCAGGAATTAGGGTTTAAGCATTCTAGTTTCTTCCATTCACTTGTATAAATGAGACGTGTGTGTCTCATTTTTCTTTGTTCCTCATTTTTCCTTTGGTTACAATCTTGTAAAACCCGTTTTATTAATGAATGAAACTTGGTAAAGTATTGATGATGAAAAATCCAGGCTCCATTTTACTTACTACTGTTTGATTGTGTGTGTGTTTCAGTCTTGTTTGGTGATTGTTTAAGTGACAAAGTTCCAAAAAATCAGTTTTCAAAAAGTCTGTTTTCAAAGATTTTCTCAAAATCTTTTTCTCTTTTTTTTATCATTAACTATTTACTGTATCAAAAGCTTCAAGCTTGTAGCTTGAAGCTCTTGATACTTGGAGCTGTTCTTTCTTGGTTTGTTGTGGTGTGCAGGAAACAAGAAGTAAACAAGAACCATTTTATCCATTTTTTTTGTCAAGCAAAATCTTCATAAGCATCTCAGTAAATTTCTGCACAAGCCCGAGCTTGTAGGAGGTGACTTTTCAGTCACTGTGGGACCTGGATGTAGGTCCCACAAGGTAAAACCCTTGTCAGCTTATTTTCAGTTTTCAAGTGTATGATTTATGAGATTGTGTGATTTTGCATGAAAATTGTTTATGTGTTGTTAAGCTGGTTTGATATTGCGTATTTTAGGTTTTTATGCATGTTATAAGTAGTTGTAATCAGTTTGGTTTGAACTTCCTTTGATTTGGTTTGAAAAAAGTAGTTACTGAAATTTAAAGGAGTGTTTGGATCTGGTGTTTAATTGAGATTGGTGAAAGTTTTTTGGGGTAAAATCTGTTTAGACATACTCATAGGGTTGTAATAGGTTGCATGTTAGTCATAGGTTTTCAGTTTGGGTAGAGTTTAAGTGAAAATGCATGATAAATATTGAGGAAATTAGCATAAATTCAGTAATCCACTTTTCTGCCTGTTTTCTTTGAATTTGTTCATCATATCTTGGTTATTGTTAGATGTTAGGTCCTAGTAGGGTTTGTGATAGCTTATAAGTCATTTGGTACACTTGTATGCAAGATTTAAGGCTTTGAAATTCGTCATTGTGCAAGTAAAAAAAGGTCACTGTTCATCAGAAACATGCATGATTAATCAGTAACTTTGTTTGCCAATTTGTGTGAAATTTTGTGAAAGAAATTGCTTGTTTTTGTGTTGTTATTGACTCCCTATACTCAACTGAGTATAGGGGTGCCTTATTGCCCAAGATAAGCCTACAAATAAGCTTTCCTAAGCTTATTAGGTCAACTGACCTGAAAATTGCACTAACAGTGGGAAAAAGGTTCCCCCTGCTAGCCTTATTGTCTCCACTGCTCAGCATAAGGACAAAAGCCCTTGACATGTCACTATCAGAAAGTTGATTTTTTGTCTTTTGTGGGTTAAAATTTGAATTAGGACTTGAAACCAGTTTTATTATTTTTCTAATTTAATTTTTGATTTTTCTGTTTAATTAGAATTTTTATTACTGTTCATTTGCTATTTTTTAGGTTTTATTGCATTTTTAAATACTTTTTATTATTCTGTTTTTGGCATTTAGTGGCAAAAATAATTATTTTTGAGTTTTAAAAATTTTGTTAGATTTAGAAAAACATTTTAAGAGTTTTAGTATAAAAAGTTTTTATTGTTCACTTTTTATTTATTTTTTAAAATTAATTTAGTTTAATTAGGGTTTTAATTCAAACTGTTTTTGTCTTTTAGTGCAAAATTTTATATTTTTCAAACTTTTTCATTTTTCTACTGTTCATTAGAGTAATTTAGGATTTTTAAAAGTGGTAAATTATTTTTGGCATTATTTTATTATTTTTTATAATTATTTTAGTTTAAAAATAGTTTTAAGTGTTTTAAAAATAGAAAAATAGTTTTTAAAATTTAGAAAAAAATACTTTTTAGTCTTTAGATAATATAAGTAAGTTATTTGTTCAATAAAATAATATGTTGGACATTTTGATTAATTATATTTAATTTTAGGGCTTTAATTAGCATTTAAAATTGAATATTTAATTAATAAAAGGTTTTAAAATATTTTTATTGGATTTTTATACTTATTTATATTATGTTAGACTTAGTTTAACTTTTAATTAATTTTTAGGTTTAAAATTTTTAATTTTGGTAGTTTTTACGGTTTTACGTGTACGCCTTTTTCGTCTTAGTTAAATCCGTTTTTGTAACCGTCAATCTCTTCTAATCTCATTTCTATTTTTCTTTCTCAAAAGTATAATCACAAAGTTAATCATCTCTTAACACAACGCACTTTCCTCCTTGGGAAACGAACTTGAACTTATTTGGTCATTAGTGCTCGGTTTTCCTAAACCGACACTTAACGCTTGCCACTATTTTGCCTTCCTTTTCCTAAAGGGGTAAAAACTCTACAATCATTTTGGCGCCGCTGCCGGGGAGTCGTGTTGTGTTTTGATTTGGAAATTTTTGTTTTTATATATAGCCATAATAGTATTTGTATTAGTAGCACTCTACTAATACGTATTATCGTTTTTTCGTTTTTTGTGAATACTATTACTATATTGTATACGTAGAACAATAAATTCACAATTACTCCAAATACGTGAGAAATCACAAGCTTGACTTGGGAGGTCATTACCCAATCATTGTATTCGAATCTCAAACCAAAGAAAAAAGGCAAAAATAGATAAATACTTTCGTGAAGCTCGATTTTGAAAAATACAAACTATAAGGTGGGTATAAGGCGGTTGTATTTCACTACCTAAAGGAAAAAGGCTCTTAAGTGCTTCGCGCCGCCTCGTTTCTTCCGCTTGCTTGTGCGTATTTTGAGATTGAAAGCTAATCGAGGGTTTTGCCGCCCAAAGTATTATTACATATCATATATATTTTCTTGGTTTCTATTGATTAAACCCTCTTGAACGATTTGGTGTTCCACCATCGTTCTAAAGTCATCGAAGGCGTTCACTTCACGTGATCGTTTTCATTCCTTGAGGCTTCTTTAATCGAGAGATTTGATTAAGGAGGAGATTTGTAGATTTTGGTCTACTTAATACATTCCAAAAAATCCAAAAAAGTAAAAACAATCAAAAACCACAAAAAAATTGAAAAAGTAAAAACACCAAAAAGAATCTTCTTTGCTCACCCTCTCGTTGTACGTGACGTTTATGCAAACTCGCTCCAAAGCAAGACGTGCACGTAAACGAAGAAACAAATCAACCACTCCCTCTAGTGAGGAGTCTCCTATTGACGAACCCATCGTAGTGAAAGAAGCACCCATGGCTAATCGAACTATGATGGAGTTGCTTCAAGCACCCACCGAGGGTTATGGAGAAGCGATTGTGATTCCCGCTATCCTTGCGGAGAATTTTGAGGTTAAGACGGGTTTGTTGTCCATGATTCAAAACAACAAGTTTCGAGGTGACGAAAAGGACAACCCTCATAACCACATTCGCCAATTTAATCGTCTTACCGCCACTTGCAAGTTTAAGGACGTCTCTAACGACTCGATTAAGATGATGCTTTTTCCGTATTCCTTAGCGGGGCCCGCAAAAATTTGGTTAGAGAAAGAGCCACCCAATTCTATATTGACGTGGAAGGATCTCGTTTCAAAATTCGTGAACCAATTTTTTCCGCCCTCTAAGACTACGCATTTGAAAAACGAGATTTCAAAGTTTTCACAAGAGTATAATGAGAGTTTTTCGACGGCTTGGAATAGGTTTAAGGAAATGTTGCACGAATGTCCTCATCATGGTTTTTCCGACTTGCATCAAATTGACACGTTTTACAATACCTTGAACGATCGTGAGCGTGATTATCTTAATGCCGCCGAGGGTGGAATTTTTTTGTGTAAAACGGTCGAGGAAGCATTGTTAATCATTGAGAATAGGTCTAAGGTCTATAGTCCTCGTGGCACGTCGAGTGTTCGTAATACTTCGTCTTCGCCTTCGCCTTCATTGTCACATACCGTTGATGCTTGCCAAATCGAGGCTAATTTGGAGAACAAGATTTTTGATAAGCTTAAAGGATTGTTAATTGAGTTTAAAGTTGGTGAACAACCCACTCCCGCTACTGCTAAAGCGGTTGAGGTTTCTTGTATGTATTGTGGTGGAGCTCACGATTACTCCGAGTGCATTACCAACGGTGGTAACACTTCGAGTGCCTACGCGGCCGCGGGAACTTATAACCAAAACGGTCAAGTTCCCGGCACTAATCAATTGACTCCGCCAGGTTTTCCACCAAATCAAAATGCTAACAATTATCGAAACAATCAAGTTGGTTACCAAAACAATCAAAGGAACAATTACAAGGGTAATAACAACTATGGGAATCAAGGGAGTAGTAGCCAATTGCAAAATCAAAAACAAAACCGTAATTTTCAAAACACAAGTCAAGGTCTTCAAAATGTTTACATTAAAGAACTTCCAATGGACTTTTTGAATTACGCTACGGCAAATGATAAGATTTTGGAAAACATTCAAGAGCAATTGGCTAGTCAAGCTAGGGACACGGCTAAAAACACCAAGGAGTTAGATAATTTTGTGAAGGAAAATCTTAACATGAGAAATGAGTTGAAAAATGATTTTGCTAATCAAATTAGAGGTCAAAACAATAAAATTGAACAAAGTCATGCTAGGCTTGAACAAAGAATTGACCAAAAAGCCGCTAGTCAAGATGTTAAGCTTAATGCTATTTTAGAAGCCGTCATGGGGAACAAAGCCTCTACTTCGGGTAGTTTACCTAGTAACACCGTATCAAACCTGAAGGGAGAGATGAAAGTGATTACCACACGAAGTGGTAAGGCACTTAAAGAACCAACTCCTCAACCAATTACTCCAACGGTGGAGGAAATTGAGGAAGAACCCGAGGTGGTGGTCGAAAAGGAGCATATCTCAAGCCCACAAAGTACCGCTCATGCCACACCTACGGTTGACCCTTTACCAACATTGGAACCCGAGATTCCAAAGGCTATGCCTATGCCCCAACCCACACCACCCTTACCTTACCCATCGAGACTTAGGAAGGAGAAACGACAAGAGCGCGACAATTATCAATTTTAGCTTTTTATGAAAATGTTTCACGAGTTACGCCTTAATGTGAGTTTCGCCGATGCTTTGGTCATGATGCCTCGATTCGTCGCTAACCTTAAGAGTATGTTGAATAACAAGGAGAAATTGCATCAATTGTCTAGTTGTTCGTCGGTTTATCTTAATCGCATACCTCAAAAAGTCGGTGATCCCGATAAATTTTTGATCCCTTGTGCAATCCAAGATATGGAAGAATGCTATGCCTTGGCCGAGCTTGGTGCTAGCATTAATTTGATGCCACTTGCAATCTTCAAGTCGCTCAATATTCCTAATCTTACTCCTTCACTAATGTCTATCGAGATGGCCGACCATTCCACGATTCGTGCATGTGGATTGCTGGAAGATGTTTTTGTGAAAGTGGGAAAGTTCTACTATCCCGTAGACTTTATCGTTGTCGATATCCCCACGGATCCTCAAGTTCCTCTTATTTTAGGTCGTTCGTTTTTAGATACGTCTATGGCTTTAATTGATGTGCATGCTAGAAAGATCACCTTACGTTTCAACGACGAGGAACTTGTTATAAACGCAACTCAAAATTCTCAACTTTCTCATGTTTATTCCGTTGCTACCATAAACCTCGTTGATATGATCGACGGGGTTTGCGAGGAATTTTCACAAGAAGTTCTAGGGTTTGGTGATGAAGAAACTAGTGGCAATCCCACTATGTTAGATCCAATTCTTGATAATTCGACACCAACCTTCACTCCATTTGAAGGTGGTGGTTTTACGTTGGAAGAATGCAATGTTCCACGTACTTGTGACGAAGACCTCGACAACGATGAGGACTTCTCGATTAGCAAGGATTTTCTTAACGATTTCCCATTTCCTCCACCCGAGGAGGTTATGAGTATCGAGCCCAAATCTTCAATTGAGGAACCACCTATCCTCGAGTTGAAAGATTTACCTCCTCACCTCGAATATGTCTATTTGGAGGAGGACGACAAGTTGCCGGTTATTATTGCGAATGAACTTTCGAATGATGAAAAAACCGCACTTGTCGATGTTCTAAAGGATCACAAAGGGGCAATTACGTGGAAGTTATCCGACATTAAGGGAATCGATCCCAAGTTTTGTACCCACAAAATCTTAATGGAGGAAGATTTCAAGCCCACAATCCAAAGTCAAAGGAGGGTGAACCCTATAATTCACGACGTCATCAAAAAGGAGGTCCTTAAACTCCTTGATGCGGGAATGATTTACCCTATTTCCGATAGCCCTTGGGTGAGTCCTATTCATTGTGTCCCTAAAAAGGGAGGAATGACCGTTGTGCCAAACGATGCCAACGAGTTGATTCCCACTAGACTCGTGACCGGATGGAGAGTGTGCATTGACTATCGAAAGTTGAATGAAGCCACTCGAAAAGACCATTTTCCCTTGCCCTTCATGGACCAAATGTTGGAGCGTCTTACGGGAAACGATTTCTATTGCTTTTTAGATGGTTTTTTCGGTTACATCCAAATTCGCATCGATCCTCTTGATCAAGAAAAAACTACGTTTACGTGTCCATATGGAACGTTTGCCTATCGTAGAATGCCATTCGGACTTTGTAATGCACCGGGAACCTTTCAAAGGTGCATGATGGCTATTTTTCATGACATGATCGAGAAGACGATGGAAGTCTTCATGGATGACTTTTCCGTGTTTGGTAATTCGTTCACTTCGTGTTTGTCGAACCTTGAGAGAATGTTGAAACGTTGTGAGGAAACCAACCTTGTGCTCAATTGGGAAAAGTGTCATTTTATGGTTAAGAGTGGAATCGTCTTAGGGCACAAGGTCTCGAAAGCGGGGATTGAGGTAGATCAAGCTAAGGTAGACGTCATCGCCAAATTACCTCATCCCAAAACCGTTAAGGGAGTTAGGAGTTTCCTAGGCCACGCGGGATTTTATCGTCGATTCATCAAGGATTTCTCGAAGATTTCTCGACCCATTACACGTCTTCTTGAAAAAGAGGCTCGTTTTGTCTTTGACGAAGATTGTGTACGAGCCTTTGAGATCCTTAAGAGGAAACTTACCGAAGCTCCCATTCTTGTTGCTCCCAATTGGAACCTCTCCTTTGAGCTTATGTGTGATGCTAGTGATTACGTTATTGGG
This sequence comes from Glebionis coronaria, assembly GCA_025667525.1. Classification (NCBI taxonomy): domain Eukaryota; kingdom Viridiplantae; phylum Streptophyta; class Magnoliopsida; order Asterales; family Asteraceae; genus Glebionis; species Glebionis coronaria. Next base: position 459,744,583 of record CM046879.1, on the reverse strand, counting down.
GCCGTATTGGGGCAACGTCATGATAAGCACTTCTTGCCTATTCACTATGCTAGCAAGACGATGACCGAGGCTCAACTTAAATACACTACAACGGAAAAGGAATTCCTTGCCGTGGTGTATGCATTTGAGAAATTTCGACCTTATCTCGTCTTGACGAAATGCATAGTGTATACGGACCATTCGGCTATTAAGTATCTCATTGCAAAGCAAGATGCTAAGCCTAGATTACTTCGTTGGATTCTCCTCCTTCAAGAATTTGATCACAAAATCGTTGACAAAAAAGGAGCCGAGAATCTAGCGGCCGATCATCTTTCTCGTTTGGAAGATCCTCACCAAAGTGTTTACGAGCCCAAGGAAATCACCGAAACATTTCCGCTCGAGACACTTGGTGTAGTGAATTCTAAGCTTGATTCTTCCACCCCATGGTTTGCGGATTTTGCAAATTACCATGCGGGTAACTTCATCATTAAGGGTATGACGACTCAAGAAAAACGAAAATTCTTTCGTGACGTCAAGTTCTACTTTTGGAACGACCCTTACTTGTTTCGAACTTGTGCGGATCAAATCATCCGACGTTGTGTATTTGGCACCGAAGCTTCTAACATCCTTAGAGCTTGCCATGAGGGACCCACGGGTGGTCACCACGGTGTTAATCTCACGGCTAAAAAGGTGTTTGATGCCGGCTTCTTTTGGCCTACTATTTACCGAGATGCACAAGATCTTGTGAAGTCGTGTGATGCATGCCAACGACAAGGAAAAGCCTCACAAAAAGATGAAATGCCACAAAATATCATCCAAGTGTGTGAGATCTTTGACGTTTGGGGTATAGACTTTATGGGGCCGTTCCCATCATCTCGTGGTATTAAGTACATCCTTGTTGCGGTTGACTACCTATCTAAGTGGGTGGAGGCCAAGGCCTTGCCCACCAATGATGCTCGTGTGGTAGTTAAGTTCTTGAAAAGCTTGTTTTCTCGGTTTAGAACCCCTCGTGCGATCATAAGCGATCGTGGAACCCATTTTTGTAACGACCAATTCGAAAGGGTCCTAAGGAAATATGGGGTTACATATCGGCTTTCTACGGCTTATCACCCATAAACGAGTGGGCAAGTCGAGGTTTCAAACCGAGCTTTGAAGAGGATCTTGGAGAGATCCGTTGGGGAAAACCGACAAACTTGGTCGGATAAGTTGGACGATGCTTTATGGGCCTTTAGGACCGCTCATAAGACACCCATTGGGTGCACTCCCTATAATCTTGTGTATGGAAAAAATTGTCATTTGCCTATCGAATTAGAACACAAGGCTTATTGGGCCCTAAAGCATTGTAATGATGATATGGAGACCGCGGGAAAACACCGGAAAATGCAATTAAATGAATTGGATGAATTGAGAGACATTGCTTATGAAAATTCATTGATTTATAAAGAAAAAACTAAAAAGTTGCATGATTCAAAAATTAAAAACCGGGTTTTTAACATTGGGGATCAAGTTTTGCTTTTTAATTCAAGATTAAAAATCTTTTCCGGTAAGTTGAAATCCCGTTGGTCCGGTCCATTCACCGTGACTCAAGTGTTTCCATATGGGACCATCGAGCTAGCTCAAGATGATGGTCCTAACTTCAAGGTGAATGGACATAGGTTGAAGCACTACTTTGGCGGGGAAGTTCCATCCTTGAACTACCTCGACCAAGTCACCTTCCCCAATGATAATTAGTATTGAGGGGATCGAGTCGAGCTCATGACTCGGTAATCAAAAACGAGGTGCCTCGTGGGGGAGTCCCATGCTTATCCATGTACATATTATCGCTTTCTAATGTAGTTTAATGTGAGGGGATTTGTGCCCTTCCAACCTTTGTTCCGTGGTTGTTTGTGCATTGTGGTTTTTAGATCATGATCTTCACGATTGGAGCCTCTCGTGTTCGTTTTATGGGAGCACTCGATCGTTTGCTTTGGAGACTTTCTCAATATCCAAATGATATATCCTTTGATGTTCTAACCTTAGGTTATTAGCACACTCCATAAACGGCTATTAATTTATTGGTTACACCCTTTCCATGCTAGATTAGGCATTCAATTACGTCTCTAGTATGGGGGTGTTTGCACCCCTAGACTCGAAACATTGAGGACAATGTTTAACTTTAGTATGGGGGGGTGAATAGATACTTGCCTTGCCAAACCTTCACGCTTTCCAAAGTTTATCCTTTTGTTTATCGTTTTATTGCAAAATAAGGCTAAAAATGGCCAAATTTTAAAATTTTTCTCATGTTTTATAAGTGTTTGAAGACACGAATGTAGATTTTCCGATGGCGAGAATAAGAGTAATTTTTGACTCGACCGTGCGTGTTGAGCACTTAGCTTTGGTTCCTTAACTACACATTAGGCTAAGTCTCTTAAATGAGGACGAGAAATGATAGAGTTAATTATAAGTTACTATGCTAAACGTAGAGTACCCGTATTCTTTCAAAAACTCATGTGTTCTCGTTGTTTGCTTATTCTCCCTTCGCTTGTAAATATTTTTTTTAATAAATATTGACTTAGCGGTTTAGTTAGGATTGTTGGGTTTCTAGTCTTTTCTAGTAGCTTCCGTGTAATTAAATTGGGAAGACATTAAGGTATCGTCAGCGTCACGGTTTTGAAGTATTGGCACCCGAATAATCGAAAGCTTCACCCAATAATAAGATTTCAAGTGCTCACCTAGATCTAGCAAACAATTTGAAGCCCCACAAGACCGAAAAATCTATGCAAAATTGAAAGTGAATCAAGCCTTAATCTTCGAATCTTTAAAGATCCAAAATTCGCTTTAGCGTGAGGATATACGTCTTTGGCTAATAAAACCACCGATGAGGCGGATAATAAAAGGCAAGGCAAGACCGAAGTCATAATAAAAGCTTCATGGCGAAGTTGAATAAAAGATGGAGGTAAACCAAAGATAATAAGGCCCTTTCGTTAGGGGGCGTATAAAAGTCTTGGTAATAAGTCTCATGTTCAAAACTGTTATAAAACCATGTTTATCGATTCTTCTTGTTGACTTAATTTTTTGACATCGTTGTCTATTAGGAGGGGTTATTGATTTGATGGTCTTAGTTACACCGTTAGGACTCTATTTTTAAACCTAAATCTCTATTATCGCATAAGTCAAACAATGTATCCTCGTGAAACATTCAAGACAAAATAAAATATAAGAGATACAACTTAGGAATAATGGGAGGATAAGTACGTGATTAGGGCATATGAGTAGTGTTAGCATTACTAACTTATAATGACAATGATCTCGTTCCACGCTTGGCATGGAATTGGAGTGAAAATCGAGGACGATGAAATTATTTCTAACGAAGCATTCACGTGTTCTTATTCTATGAACCTAAACGTCCCATTTTGCGATGAAAATTATACATTATGTCTAAAACGCAAGTAGTAGCAATAGTAGTAGAGCTAGTTTATCATTCAATAAAGTGAATAAAATGAATTTTGGAGATGATACGATACTTTATTCTAGCATTGCGTGAGGGCACGACAATGGTTTAGTATGGGGGAGTGATGAGACTGCTTTTATACATAGTCTCATCGTCTAAATCGGGCTTAAAATGCATAATATCATTGAAACTGCCAAATATATGCTCGTGTTTGTTGCTTGTGTATTTTAGGTACGGATATTGAGGAAATGACAAAAAGATCACAAGAATCATTCAAAAACGAACACGGGAAACGAAGCCGCACAATGAACCGGGCCCAAGAATGGAATTTCCAAAAATGACCTTGAAGAATTGAAGAATGTCAAGTTTGGTCCCTCATCTTTGATGTAAAACCCGCATGCTTTTACCATGAATAGTACCCTTAAGATCGTACGTCCTATATTAAAACCTTCCTTATATAGTATGATCACATTCACGTGCTATTATTTAAGTATTACATACGTGTATAAACACGATAAGTATCGATTACGTACGAACACATGATAAGTATTTAACAATAATTAATCATAAACGTAATTAAAACACGAACTAATATTAATTACGTATATATATATAATTATTACGAACATGAATAAATAAGATATTTAGTCACGATCAAAAACTAATTAAATTACGTAAACTACGTAACACGTAATCACGGACATTTAAACGATTATTATTATTATGTATATTTAATTTAACACGACAAGTAATTATATACGTAATAATTACGTTTAACACGGGTAATTATAACTATGAAACTTACGACACTTTTAAATAACGATTACGCGTACCATTTAAACAAACGCGACTTAATAAATATTACAAGTGTTTTAAGGGGGCTGTTTTTGACAAACAGAAAAGTAATAGGACTTGGACTCAAGGCCCAAGTGTTTTGTTTTACTTTTGGCCGTGTATAACAAAAATGGACGGGGGGGTGTGTTTGTTTTTCTTTATGCCGACACAAACACAAAACATTCCAAACCCTAAACCTAAAATACAGCCGCCACTTCTTTTCTCTCTTCTCTGTCGCGACCCACACAAGGAAAACAAGGAAATCATGGCTTCATGATGCAAGGAAGAACGACGAGTGTGTTTGTTTTGGATGTTCTAAACCTTAACACGAAAAGAAACAAGGTAAACCCTAATTCGATTTATTTTCTTTTCTTTTAATCCGAGTTCTTGGGATTTAAACATATTAAACGAGTGTCATAAGGTGGGTTTGTATTTTGGGATGTTGCTGTGATATTTGGCACACAAACCGAGAGTCAAAAGACTCTCGGTGATGATTTATTCCACCAGCCGCAACCCTAATTAGGGTTTGGCTGGGTTTGTGCTAACGGGGGAAACGGCGGCCTACTAGGGGAAACCATTGGCTACTGCCAGTGGTAAATTAATACTAGCAGTGGGAACCGAGACCTTGGGGGTCTCGGTGGGATAATTATAACTAGCAGGGGAAACGAACCACAGACAGGGGGAAACCTGTAACTGCCAGTGGGAAAACTGGCAGTTAAGGGTACGTTTGGCAGTGGGTTTAACAGGTTTAAGGGGGGTGTTTGGCTACCAGTTTTAAAAAGACATTAAGGGGGTTGTTTGGCTCGGTTTATTTATAAAACATAATACGAGCTTTATGTTTAAATTAGTAAGACACGGGTTCGGTTTTCGATGCTTTCAATAAAATAATACATGGATTCGGGTTATCATTTTAAAAGCTAATTAACTTTACATGCTTATTAATTTTACAAGGTAAATTAAATTAATAAAACACGACTTATTATTACAAGATTATTTATTACAAGTTAATTAAATTAATTTAACATGCTATATAACTAATTTAATTAAAACATGGACTTAGGTTATTTTTAATAATTAATAATACATGATTTAACCTAAGTATTTTGATCTATTTAATTTAGACTATAGTAATTAGATAATTATTAAACATGACTTATAAATTAATTAATTATCATGACTTAGGTTAATTATTTTACTATTAATACATAGCTAAACCTAAGTATTTTTAATCATGAAAAATTAGACTAACTAATTAATTAATTATTAAAACCATGACCTATAATTAATTAATTCTCATGACTTAGGTTATATAAATATAATTAATAATGCATGTTTTAACCTAAGTATTTATATCTTTATTTAATTAAATCACATTATATTTAATTAAATGCCTTTAACCTATAGTTTATTTAAATGACATGTAATAATTAATAAACTATACATTATATCATTATGACTTAGAATATTAATCAATAAACACTTAAGCTTATTTATTAGCTTATTTAACCAGCTTATATCTATTTATGGAAACTTTCTATTTTTAGAAACTTATCTATTTTAGGCAGTAATTCTATTTTTGGAAACTTTCTATTTTTGGTAAATTTCTATTTTTTTTGGAAACCTTCTATTTTAGGAAACCTGCTATTTTTGGAAAGTTACTTATTATTACACAGTAAGTATAATAATACATGAAATACCAGAAATACTTAATCAGATTAATCAGAATATAAGATAAACACAGATTAAAGCTTAAAACAGTAAAACATGACTTAAAACATATAAGATAAGCTAAGACATGACATAAAATCAGTACGTATTCAGTAATCAGATACTTATACACGTGTGTATTCATGTAGCATTAGTGATCCAGAAGTAGGATTCTCACTTCCGTTCATTCACTGGACTTGAGGTACGGATTCCCGTCCTTTCAGTATGGACATTCTTTCCTTATTTAGGATTTCCCCGTATGCAGCCAACTGTTTTCCCGTAGTATAAGTATGAGTTTGATTGCTTATGTTTAAATATGATTACCTATAGCCATATACATGCATGACCAGTTTCACCTAGTTATGGAGGTACCATAACCATAACATTAGAGGCACTGATGTTATGACTTCACCACGGTGGAGTGATTGCTCGTGGCGTCCCTTCAGCTTTTGGCCATTTATTTATATTTATCATGTGGGGCGTATGGGTGCATCCTAGTTACACATTTTTATTCAGGATTACATGGTGAATGTGGTGTGTGCCTTGCATCCTTCACAAGGAGCTGATCCCTCCTACCCAAAACTAGTATATTAAATTAGAGGCAGCCTCTCTAATTTGCATGATGAGGTCACCCCTCCAATTATTCATGCACGGTGGATTTTCATGACCTATATTGGCTAATGGTAAAATATGTTAAACAGTTTTTATACGATAAACATAAGACTTAAATAAAACCAGTTTTATGAACATGTTTCAGGTTTTCCAGGACTTATACATTTCCGCTGCTATTAAGTCTCTATTATGTTTTAGTCACTTATACTATGTCTATATCCGTGCACTGAGCGTTTTGCTCAGCCGTTACTTTCCTTTCCATGTCCCAAAACGGCAGGTACCCTAGGAAAGATTCGAGCATTTGGAGGATGTGCATAGGATGGAAGCTGCTAGAGACTTCTTTTCCTTTTGCCTTCATATATTTATGCTTGTGTAGTCTTCTTTCATTTCCTTTGCTTTATTATGTTTTGGGCTTATGTTTGGGAACCGATGTTTGATTCCGGTTATCCCTATGGTCATGTAATGTTTTATGCATTTATCCTTGTATGCTTTGATGACACACCATAATTACGCGTGGCATTTCCATTATCAAAATGGGGTGTTACAATTATGGTATCAGAGCTAAGGCTTCGACCTGTAGGCTCTAAAACTCGACCAATGACTAGTGGGTAGTCACCAGGAGCTTCCTAAGCCAACGTTTGTTATTCTACGTATTGACGTTTTCAGCGCATTGTTGTTTTAACCATGATGTTTTCAGCACCTTGAGGTTTTAACCTTGATGTTTTCATCGATATTGTTTTACTAATATGGATGGACAACCGTCATTCATATTTAGTTTTGTGTCATTGTTTCATGCATAATGTTCCTCGTGAACTGTGGCTATGTGGACTGAACCCCAGTAGTTCATAATTAGTCACATAAAATTTTTTCTGATAAGTTTTAACATATGAGTTTCATTTATTTATGTTTCATGTATCATTGTTGCAGGGATTATGACTAAGTAATGGTTGGTACAGGACTGGCCCTATTTAGTCGCATGTGCTTTTATCGAAACTTTTAACTTTGGGACCGACCCATAGGCGTCCCCTCGCTATGTCTTTTGTTTTGGGACTGGCCCATAGGCGTCCCTCGCACATATAAAAGGTTTTTATAAACTACATTACGCATTCATGCACTGTTTTTCATGCATAAAACTTTTCTCATGATAAATTGGCATAAATTTTTTTTCATGTCCCCTCATAAGTTATTATGTTTTTATGTCAAGTATGTTTTTATACTGTCATGGTTAACTTCAGTTTCATGCTGATTATGCTATACACTTCTTCATAATAGATGGTTTCATGTTTCTTCATGATAATTCCGTCTTCAGGTTGATTATGTTTTACGCCTCTTTTGTTATTTATGCTTTCACGTAAGACATTGTTGGACTTCATTGAATTCTGCTTTCATGATAGTCATGGTTGGTTTTCATTGATCATGCTGTCAGGCAAATCATCGTTGAATTTTGTGTAACCACACTTTAGCGTTTCTCTATGCAACCAGAATGAGGTATATACTGGCATTGCCAGGTTATCATGATGGTTTTCCTAACCGTTTAACCGGTATACTTTCCTTAAATCATGATAAATGATCGACCCGATACCGATCATTTCATGTACATTCCATGTGTACTCTATGTACCTTATCCCATGTGCATACTTCCACTTGTTGATACCTTTCAAATTGCTGATGTCGCTCATAACTTGGAGATGTTACTAAAGGTTGATGCTGCTGACGTTCGAAGGCGCTACGAGATGCGGATGCTGTTCACAACCTGGAGATCCTACAAGACGAAGACAAAGGCGTCGGAGCAAAGCAATTAGACGAGAAGATGCTTCACCATCAGACGATTTCCATCAATCATTGTCCCTAATTCTTAGTTACATGTCACACGTCAATTGGCTGTCATTTCAGCCATATGAGTGCAAACCGGTACCAGCCGGCCACTCAGCTGAATAGTTACATGAATCACGGTCATGAGAATGACCGTCATGGAACTGACAGACAAGGCGATAGTAACCACTACTATGACAGATTTATCCTAGAAATCGCAACCGAGGCTCCGGCCGCGGACGTGATCAGACATACAAATGATCAGTAGTCCAACCGATCCGCCAATCCTGGCATAATAACCTAATATTGTAGTTCTATTGATTCACATCTCGAGACACATGTCAAGACATCCGTCAAGACACATGTCTCACGTATACTTTCTAAAGACACGTGTCAAGACACCAGTCAAGACATATGTCATGCTTATAGTTCCAAGACACGAGTCAAGACACATGACTCACGTCCAACTATGGTACATTTCTAAGAAATTCAGGGTACCCTCCAAGGGTATATCCAGTTGGTTGTGCCATGTATTAATCAGGCCACAAGAATTTCAATACCATTACCGGCACATCAGTGAGAACTGTCATGTTGCCGATGTCACTTTCATTTCTTTCATCATATTTCATATATTCATGACCATGAAGGATGCCTTTCGTATTTCCACGTATACGAAGGTTTTCCTTCAGCTCAATGATGAACTCCAAGCTGCTAACGCATTTCCTCGGACAGACTCGAGATGAATTTTATCCTAATTATGGACTATGAACAGCACACCATGCTACGATTCATAATTATGTACAGTAATGTTCAGGCTTGATAGGTGTGTAAACACCCATCTTTTCTACCACTTAATTACAAGAATAACCGGACCTAAACGTGTATTTTATGTCTTTTATGTCGGAATTATGCGTGGTTTGTGTTTTTGTTGTGATTTAGGACGAAATTGTGAAAAGTGGAGAAAACACGAGAATTCACGGGCATCCACGGCTTTTATTGAAGAAAAAGATGAAAGAAGGAGTCGAGAAGTTAAGAGTGGAAAAAGAACGGAAGTCCAAGACCAATTCTAAAGATTTATCGAAGAAAAAGTCAAAAGACGGAAGTTTATCAAAAGCCGAGAAACTCAAGTCTATATTATTGAAGAAATTAAAGACGAGTTCAAAATATATCCCGAGCCACAAGTCCTTAAAGTCCAAACTTAAAAGAAAGATTAGAAGAAAAAGGACTAATGACGCAATTAATGAAGATTAAATGAAGGAAGGACTTAATCTTGCAATTAACAAGAAATGAAGGAGGGGAGGAAGCTTCCTAATCCTCCCCTATATATAGATTAGGATTGTTAATTTTCCATGTTGTTGGCTAACTTGACAAATTAGCTCTTCCACATTTACTTTATGCACATTTAAATACTTGTCATTTAATTACCTTGTCTTGCACCTTAATTACCATTTAATTCAAGTAAGTTTTACTCTTTAATTCTTGTCAAGCTTTATCTTTATCTTTTCAATCTCATTCTTCCTTTCTTTACCTTGTGTTGATTTGTTTATGTTCAAGTTCTTAATTTTGGTTGATTGATTTAAGTGGGTTTTGATTATTTTGATTAAGTTTTGTGAGTTTGATTGATTTGGATTGATTGTTTATGCTTAATAGTTGTGTATTTGTTTGTTTGATCTAATCTTGTGTTTGATTTCGCTTAGTTTTTATTTGATTTGTGCTTTTTTAGCCTTCCTTGTTCTTCGGATCTATTACAGTTCTTCAATGAGATCGCCCAGATTTATTCCGAGTAAGGGTTTTAATTGGATGACTATTCGGAATATTCAATATTCCGAATAGAGGTTGTATTCCGCATAGACTTAATATTCAGCATAGGGAATTTATTCCGAGTTGCAGTTTATTCCGAATAGGCAGAATTATTCCGAATAGGGTATCTTTCCGGATAGGTGACAGTATTCCGAATTGAGACTTATTCCGAATAGACCTTTCATTCCGAATAGGTGATTTTACGCATAGGGCACTTTATTCCGAATAGCACACTATTCCGCTAATTTATTCCGAATAGGGACAGATATTCCGGATAGAGACTTTATTCCGCATAAGTGTATTATTCCGAGTAGGGAGATTTATTCCGAATAGACTTGAGGATTCCGAATAGGCATTTATTCCGAGTAGGGTAATATTCAGGGTAGGTGACATATTCCGAATAGCATTTTATTCCGAATAAGTGTTTATTCCGGATAGGGGTCTTTTCAGTTTCTTTAAATTTAGTTCTTAAGTTCTGCCCTTTTACTTTTAAGCTTTATTTTTCCCGCCTTTTTCCTTAATCGCATTTTAAGTTTATTTGCCTTAGGTTAAGTTTTAGTTTTAGTTGCGTTTTAAGTTTGCCTTAGTTAGATTTAAGTCTGCGTTATTTACTTTATTGCCCTTTAATTTTAGTCTCGCCTTTAAATACTTACACTTTATTTTAATTATACTTAGATTTACTTTAATTGCACCTTTACTTTAATTGTTGTGCACCTTTTATTTTCAAAACTACAACGACACATCCTTATTTCACCAAAGAACGACTGAGTCACACATAAAAACAAAAAGTTTTTCAATTCGAAGAGACATACTTTAACGAACTTAATTTTTAACCTGAGTAAAACCGAGTTATCAAATGGCGCCGCTGCCGGCTCTTTTCCTAAAGATCAACAGTTTTTTGTGAGAGACACGTTGCTTTTTGGGATCCGTTCACTTGTGAACGTTATTTTTCTTGCATAAAAAAAAAAAATTTTCATAAAAACCATAAAAATTAAAAATTTCAAAAATCCAAAAATTTTTTATCTTTATTGTGTATATATATTGTCTTTGTGTTTGGTTTTGTTTTCTTTTGCATTTTCAGGTGTGTATGCGTACTAGATCTTCTAATTATCAAGAGCCCGAGCCTCAAGAAGATTTAGATATGGCAGGTGTTAACAACAATAATCAACTACCGCACCTCAATAATAATAATAACAACAACAATGCTCTTCCACAGCCCGATCTTCGGACCATGGAGGAACTTTGTCAACCAACAATGTTTGGACGAGGAGGACCGATTGCGCCGATGCAAATCAACGCTCCTGAGTTTTCGTTGAAGCACCACATGATTCAGCAAGTACAAACAAACCCATTTAGAGGATTGCCTGATGATGATGCCAACAAACACCTCGACAAGTTCATTACAATCACCCAAAGCATGAAGTTGCCTGGTGCCACAATGGATGTTCTCCGCCTACAACTCTTCCCGCATACTTTATCACATCATGCCGAGAAATGGTTTGATCGTCTCCCGAAGAATTCTATTCACACTTGGGATGACATGACTCAACGCTTTCTTTCGCGCTACTTTCCACCATCCATGGTCACAAGCCTTCGCAATCAGATCAGCGGTTTCATGCAAGATCCCGATGAATCTCTTTTTGATGCATGGGAGAGATATAATGTCTTGATCGACCGTTGTCCAAACCACAACATGCTTCCGGTCACCTTGATCGATACTTTCTACAACGGATTGACTTTTCGAGATCGTGATACGATCAATGCAGCCGCCGGTGGCACATTCATGAAAAGGAGACCCGAGGAGTGTAGAGAGTTAATTGAAAACATGACTACTCATCATAAGAACTGGGATTCCTCTACTTCTTCTAGAAACAACACGAGAGTCAATGTTTCTTCTACCTCAGCAAACCCTGAGATGACCGAACTCACCCGCATGATGGCTGAAATGAGCAAAAGTATTACGCTTCTCCCTTCAAACCAACAACAACAACAAGTTAAAGCGGTTGCTAATCCTTGTGAAACATGTGGCGGTTCTCACTCATACACCGATTGTCCTTCGACACAAGGAAATCCGGAAAATGTGTATGCTGCTTACGGTAATTATTCACCGGAAAATTACCAAGCTAGACAACAAGGGGATAGAAATCTGTTGAGCTACCGTTCAAACAATTACCTTTCACCCGGTTTTTCTCCTCAAAACCAAAATCCCGCCAACAACTACAATAGAAGCAACCAAATCCCACCTCGTGCTTCTAACCCTTATCAACCACCCACCCAACAACACCCACCCATTAATCCCGATGTTGACACCATCATGAGAACTCAAGGTGAGCAAATCAAGAATCTACAGAGCCAAATAATTAATTTGAAAGGAGATATCTTGAAGCAAGGTAACGACATCAGAACTGAGGTTCGTGATAATCTTCAATCCTCTTTCATCACTCAAACAACTGAATTAAAGAATCTGTTGGCTAGTTTCTTGCCTGAAGCTCAACCTTCTTCTTCTTCGGGTTCTCTACCTTCAAACACCGTCACTAATCCGCGAGCTAATGTAAGTGCTATAACTACGCGTAGTGGAATTACCATTGTCACTCCATCTACCCCACCACCATCATCTACACCTCCTCCACCACCATGTATCCCTACTCCTCCTACACCTAGTAATAGTGCACCATTACCGTCTCCGCCTCGTCATGACGATGTATCTCGGAAGGACCCTTCAAAATCACAACCGTCACCACCTACACCTTCACCTAACCCTTATCAACCTAGAATCCCATACCCTTCCCGTATAGGCAAGACCAATGATCTAACAAAGGAGGACTCGCAAATAACCAAATATATCAATATGATTTCTCAAATGGGATTCAGCATTAGTTTCCTTGAAGCTCTTGTCCACATGCCCAAATTTGTTAGAGCATTTAAGGAATTGCTTAACAAGAAGGAGAAGCTGCTTGAACTCGCCAACACACGATTAAATGAAAACTGCTCTGCAGTTATTCTTAAAGAACTTCCGGAAAAACTTGGAGATCCCGGTCGTTTTGTGTTGCCTTGCGTGTTCAACAAAACTGAAGAATTTACTGCCCTTGCCGATCTCAGGGCTAGTATTAATCTTATGCCACTGAGTGTTTGGAAAACACTATCTTTACCCGACCTTATTCCAACAAAGATGACTCTTGAACTTGCAAATCGCACTCTCGCTTACCCCGTCGGTATAGCCGAAGACGTGTTTATTAAAGTTGGCGCATTTACTTTCCCGGTCGATTTTGTCGTAGTTGATTATGAAATGGACCCTCGTATTCCTTTAATACTTGGTCGACCATTCTTTAGATCCGGACGTGCTTTAGTGGATGTAGCCGAAGGTGAGTTAATCTTAAGAGTCGGGAAAGATTCACAAGTTTTTACAATGGGGCAGCTTACAGGCAAATCCTTTGAAGGCCGAGAATCAGTGAATATGATAAATGTGCTCGATGACTTTACCGTCTATGACAATCCTCTATTCGAGTCTTCCACTGATAATCCACTCTTTGAAGATAAGGTGGATGCTTCTCTCCCTACTTTGGACGCTTCTCCCATTTATGATTCTCAACCGGTCTTCGATGCTTATGAAGATGATTCTAGCTCAGATTCGGATAATTTTGATTGTACTTCTGAGTATCCCGAGCTGCCCACTTTCGATGATTTTGATGAGGCTGATACTCTTTCGAGCGATTCTTCACATACTGAAGATCCTCCGCCATCACTCGATCCTACTTTGGACGATTACTCATTCGAGGAAGATTTCTCTGAATTTCTCAACACATACTTCCCTCATGAGAGTGATGCACCTCCTTTGGACTTTGAAGATTATCGTCTTGATCCTACTTTGGATTTGAAGAGCATTTTGTCCAAGGAGAAGAAACCGGTCAACACTGAAATCCGTTGCACTTATGATTTGACACCTCTTTGTCCCACTTCTGAGGATGAGGTTGTGCTTCTTTGCGGATCTTCTTCACACTCGGCTGAGCCGGAGTGCTATTTTCCCCTGAAGGAAAAGGTGTTCGATCCCGGTATTGAAGTCTTTAAGCCATCTCAGTATCCACCTGATGCAATAAAAGGAAAAATCTTTGGATATTTTGAAGACATGCTTGCTCCACTTCAACTTTGCTTCCACCATGCTCCATCGCTGCTTAAGGGAACCTTGCCACTTCTCTTTTGGCTTGCCTTGTTCGCCTTAAGCTCTTGCTTATTGATGGATGAAAACTATGTCTTTGATCCTGGTGGATTTGTTTCATGCTACTTCCGTTAATGATCAAGGTCGAGTCAGGCTCACGACTCGGTTAACAAAAACCAAGCACTTCTTGGGAGGCAACCCATGCATCTATCTTTCCGCTTTCTTTACCATAAGTGTAGGGGGGACCCCTTTGGATTGCTATTTCCTCTCCTCACTTCTTAATCAGGGATTCGAGCTTCAATGATCCACTCTTAATGATTCTTGACGACCCGTGATTCCGTGTTCTACTTCTTCCCGGTTCTATCCTAAACTCTTTTCGATTCACTATTTTATATTTTCTCAATATTAAAATAGGAATCTCTTTAGTTGTCCTTTCTTTAGCGAGATTTAAACGACGTACACAATGTCCTAAGTGTAGGGGAGTTTACTCCCACATGCTTAAACATTGAGGACAATGTTTATCTTAAGTGTAGGGGGGACTTCTATCGAAGTTAAGTGGTCTTTTCCTTGTATTTGTCCTCATTTTAACCGGAAAATCAATTTTTCGACATTTTTCAAAATTTTTGATCTATTTTGGCCTATTAGTTTTTACCTTTGTATAGTTATTTTCTTTCCTTATTAGAATAAATGTTTAATAAGTGGTTTTAATTTTCAAGCGTTGTGAATCTTTTGACTCAATCCGAGTTTACTCTAGCTAGTATCCTTAACGTGTTTAAATCAAGTTTTGCTAGGCTTTTATATAGGGAGCTATAAAACGCGAAAGTCTTAACTCTCACGGGTTAAGAACAAGAACTTTTCGCAAGTTCCTATAATTGATCCTAGAGAGTCGTTTATCAAGGGAACTTTAAAATGCGATTTCTAAACTCGAAAAAGTCTAAGAATTTGCAAAGATCTTATAGACGACTCGAAAACCCAAAACTTTGATTTAATAGGCTAAGTATCCACGAGTCTCATTACTTGAGATTTTAAACTGTGGAGAACGAGAAATGATAGAGCCAATTATAAGTTCGGTATTCTTTCGTGAATTTATGTGAGTTGATTATAAGCCTATTCTCCCATCGCTTGCTAATAAATTTATCTGCTAATAAATAAGGTTGTACGATTTGAAAAGTTACTTAGCTTCTAGCCCCAGATCGTTTAAAAGTTGCTCGGTAATGACGAGAGTTCATAGCCAAGGCATAACTTATGAAGCGGGGCGCGAAGATTGGCGAGTCCGAAAAGGCCCTAACAAGGCATGAGGGCTATGTTTTGTTGCTAAAAGATCCAAAAGTGATGTGAAGAATCATTTATCGAAAATCAATATGAAGGATCGAGACACACGACGAAAAGCAAAAACTCCCAAAAAGTCATGGAGAAGTGTATCCGAAAAGACCCTAACAAGGTATGAGGATAAATAGATCCAAGTCAATAAAGGAGGCGGATCGTTGTATATCAAAATCCAAAATAAAGATTGGAGAAAAATGAAGAAGTCGTGGTCCATATATGAAGAATCTCTCAAAAATTCCAAGTGAAGAAATTCCAATTATGAAGAGAAGACCATTATTTCATGAACGTCTCTCAAGATTTGAAGTATGAAGTCGCTGCCAAATATCGGCCCGAGAAAGGTCTCAAATCGCGAACCAAGTTATGCCAAGATATGAACTTTTTGATATCCCGAGAAGCAGTTTTAAAAGATTTGGTCCTTTAGCTAACTATTGATTAAATCGTGCACTTTATTTTCAGACTTAATAATTATCTAAATAAGTCAAACAATGCATCTTCGTGATCATTCAAGACAAATAAATAAAATATAAGAGATACCTATAGGAATAAGGGAGTCTAAGTGAGTAATTGGCCCACATGAGTTCATGTTAGTCTACTAACTTATAATAACAATGATCTCGTTTTTAAGCTTGGTTTGGAGAAAGTGAAAAGTTGAGGATGATGATTATTCATGATATTTTCAAAACCCAAGGTATGCTTTTAATTTCTTTGCTTTGCATTTTTATAATTTTCTATCTCTTTAATAAAGGCCAATGTGGATTGATTAAGATGAAAAGTGTAAACATGCTTTGTAACTAATGCATTGCATGAGGACATTGCAATGGTCAAGTGTAGGGGATTTGATAGGTGTGTAAACACCCATCTTTTCTACCACTTAATTACAAGAATAACCGGACCTAAACGTGTATTTTATGTCTTTTATGTCGGAATTATGTGTGGTTTGTGTTTTTGTTGTGATTTAGGACGAAATTGTGAAAAGTGGAGAAAACACGAGAATTCACGGGCATCCACGGCTTTTATTGAAGAAAAAGATGAAAGAAGGAGTCGAGAAGTCAAGAGTGGAAAAAGAACGGAAGTCCAAGACCAATTCTAAAGATTTATCGAAGAAAAAGTCAAAAGACGGAAGTTTATCAAAAGCCGAGAAACTCAAGTCTATATTATTGAAGAAATTAAAGACGAGTTCAAAAGATATCCCGAGCCACAAGTCCTTAAAGTCCAAACTTAAAAGAAAGATTAGAAGAAAAAGGACTAATGACGCAATTAATGAAGATTAAATGAAGGAAGGACTTAATCTTGCAATTAACAAGAAATGAAGGAGGGGAGGAAGCTTCCTAATCCTCCCCTATATATAGATTAGGATTGTTAATTTTCCATGTTGTTGGCTAACTTGACAAATTAGCTCTTCCACATTTACTTTATGCACATTTAAATACTTGTCATTTAATTACCTTGTCTTGCACCTTAATTACCATTTAATTCAAGTAAGTTTTACTCTTTAATTCTTGTCAAGCTTTATCTTTATCTTTTCAATCTCATTCTTCCTTTCTTTACCTTGTGTTGATTTGTTTATGTTCAAGTTCTTAATTTTGGTTGATTGATTTAAGTGGGTTTTGATTATTTTGATTAAGTTTTGTGAGTTTGATTGATTTGGATTGATTGTTTATGCTTAATAGTTGTGTATTTGTTTGTTTGATCTAATCTTGTGTTTGATTTCGCTTAGTTTTTATTTGATTCGTGCTTTTTTAGCCTTCCTTGTTCTTCGGATCTATTACAGTTCTTCAATGAGATCGCCCAGATTTATTCCGAGTAAGGGTTTTAATTGGATGACTATTCGGAATATTCAATATTCCGAATAGAGGTTGTATTCCGCATAGACTTAATATTCAGCATAGGGAATTTATTCCGAGTTGCAGTTTATTCCGAATAGGCAGAATTATTCCGAATAGGGTATCTTTCCGGATAGGTGACAGTATTCCGAATTGAGACTTATATTCCGAATAGACCTTTCATTCCGAATAGGGGATTTTCCGCATAGGGCACTTTATTCCGAATAGCACACTATTCCGCATAGAGAATTTATTCCGAATAGGGACAGATATTCCGGATAGAGACTTTATTCCGCATAAGTGTATTATTCCGAGTAGGGAGATTTATTCCGAATAGACTTGAGGATTCCGAATAGGCATTTATTCCGAGTAGGGTAATATTCAGGGTAGGTGACATATTCCGAATAGCATTTTATTCCGAATTAGTGTTTATTCCGGATAGGGGTCTTTTCAGTTTCTTTAAATTTAGTTCTTAAGTTCTGCCCTTTTACTTTTAAGCTTTATTTTTCCCGCCTTTTTCCTTAATCGCATTTTAAGTTTATTTGCCTTAGGTTAAGTTTTAGTTTTAGTTGCGTTTTAAGTTTGCCTTAGTTAGATTTAAGTCTGCGTTATTTACTTTATTGCCCTTTAATTTTAGTCTCGCCTTTAAATACTGACACTTTATTTTAATTATACTTAGATTTACTTTAATTGCACCTTTACTTTAATTGTTTTGCACCTTTTATTTTCAAAACTACAACGACACATCCTTATTTCACCAAAGAACGACTGAGTCACACATAAAAACAAAAAGTTTTTCAATTCGAAGAGACATACTTTAACGAACTTAATTTTTAACCTGAGTAAAACCGAGTTATCAAGGCTCCTGAATACATTCAGTTTGATTTTCCATCGGGAAAATCTGTACAAATTATCTATGCTTACAAGCATGTGCGTTGTTAGCCATGGTCGCTAAAATTTTCTAGCCGTCAGTAAAACATGACTATTTAAGTCCTGTTACGCATAACCAGTTGATTATTCCAAAATCTTTCCAATACATTCCAAGAGAACCTACAAGGAGAAGCACGGTAACATGAGATTATGTGTCGACTACCGTCGATTTAAACAAATCACCATTCATGACCGCTATTCTCCTCCACGTGTTGACAACATGTCCAACCGACCTTATAGTGTTAATCACTTTTCCAAGATCGAACTCATGATCATGCTGCCAACAGTGACGAGTGAAAGAGCAGGACATGTCCATGACTGCTATTCGTTCACGACTCAGGCATGCTAGATTCATGACGTTGATTTAGTCCCATCAATGCTCCAACAACAGATGAGTTTCTATGAACTCATAAGCAAATTCATCAGTGTTTTCATTGAGGATAACCTGATTTCCCTCTAAGCCTAGAGAAGAACAGGAAGACCATATTTGCACCATGTTACAAATTCTATGACAGGATAAATTCCACACCGGGAATTTCTAATATCAATTCTGGTTGATTACAGTGACATGCTGGATCACATGGATTTGCATGGTTAATCTTACCATGACTCAGCTTATGCGTAAAGGTGATAACCCTACACTTCGTTAGGTGTCCCAAGAAAAGCCTACGCTAAGAGAAGTCTAAATTCTGAGACTTATAGTTTCACAAACTCCTATGTATCCGGTTTCAATGAAACAGGATCCAGTTAAGTTCATATCTAGATACCTGTCTAACCAGCAGGTTAAGATAGAACACATGCATACTAGTAGCTATCTCCACCGGGAACACTTTCCGAATGGAAATAGTATAGTAACCCCATGGAATTATCAACTGTTGATCAAGTCTACCAAATCCTTGCATCCGCGAAGATTTCACAGTAGTAGACTTTCAGATATTTCAGCCAAAGATCGTACGATCACTTGGCCTCTTTCAGATATTAGATTTACACTCATATTCAGATTCATTTTCTTACGATCATGCCTCCAACCAATTTCATGATTTGCTTCAGCATTTACGTTCATGAACTATTCATGTTCATGATTTTATTCTAGCTTACGATGTAACTCCCAATTTCATTCCGGGAAGCTATAGGAACTTGGGAGACCAGACTTAAGTTCAATAATTTTCCATCCTCAGACAGACGTTTCACGTCACACTTCGCGTCTTACCAATACTGTTAGCATTATCATCTAAGCTATTTACGTTCACGATATGTTCCCATATCATTGTTCATCATATGTGTCGCATTTTACACTCACCACATATGAACGTAGCACGTTCAAAATTTTTCACGTACTACGTTTCATTATGTCTCTCGCATCGTTGCAAAATTTTCGTTAAATTAAATTGTGTTGCAGAATAACGTTTCAGTTACTCTTATACGTTAATTCTTTTTCCCTCGATCAAATCCAGGGAATCCATCTTACGTTGATAACCAACAACTTGTTTCGGATTTTCAAGTCAAGGTCAGGAGGACCAAGACTTACCATTCGTAGCAAAACCTTGATAAGGAGTCGTCCCAAGGGGGAAGCCACTCGGAAACGGACAAGTTCATCCAGACTTCTTCTCTGTTTTCTCTTATCGATTAGATATGTCCTTTCAGTGAAGTCACGTTCCATGTCCTTTCAAGACATGTAACATTCCACGTCACCTTCATTTTCCGTTATTTTACATACCCTACCAGTTTAATTCGGGTATGTATTCTTTTCCAGTTACTTCATCTATAATTCGGGGACGAATTATTCTTTTTAGGGGGAAGAATTGTAAAACCCGCATGCTTTTACCATGAATAGTACCCTTAAGATCGTACGTCCTAGATTAAAACCTTCCTTATATAGTATGATCACATTCACGTGCTATTATTTAAGTATTACATACGTGTATAAACATGATAAGTATCGATTACGTACAAACACATGATAAGTATTTAACAATAATTAATCATAAACGTAATTAAAACACGAACTAATATTAATTACGTATATATATATAATTATTACGAACATGAATAAATAAGATATTTAGTCACGATCAAAAACTAATTAAATTACGTAAACTACGTAACACGTAATCACGGACATTTAAACGATAATTATTATTATGTATATTTAATTTAACACGACAAGTAATTATATACGTAATAATTACGTTTAACACGGGTAATTATAACTATGAAACTTACGACACTTTTAAATAACGATTACGCGTACCATTTAAACAAACGCGACTTAATAAATATTACAAGTGTTTTAAGGGGGCTGTTTTTGACAAATAGAAAAGTAATAGGACTTGGGCTCAAGGCCCAAGTGTTTTGTTTTACTTTTGGCCGTGTATAACAAAAATGGACGGGGGGTGTGTTTGTTTTTCTTTATGCCGACACAAACACAAAACATTCCAAACCCTAAACCTAAAATACAGCCGCCACTTCTTTTCTCTCTTCTCTGCCGCGACCCACACAAGGAAAACAAGGAAATCATGGCTTCATGATGCAAAGAAGAACGAGGAGTGTGTTTGTTTTGGATGTTCTAAACCTTAACACGAAAAGAAACAAGGTAAACCCTAATTCGATTTATTTTCTTTTCTTTTAATCCGAGTTCTTGGGATTTAAAACATATTAAACGAGTGTCATAAGGTGGGTTTGTATTTTGGGATGTTGTTGTGATGTTTGGCACACAAACCGAGAGTCAAAAGACTCTCGGTGATGATTTATTCCACTAGCCGCTACCCTAATTAGGGTTTGGCTGGGTTTGTACTAACGGGGGAAACGGCGGCCTACCAGGGGAAACCACTGGCTACGGCCAGTGGTAAATTAATACTAGCAGTGGGAACCGAGACCTTGGGGGTCTCGGTGGGATAATTATAACTAGCAGGGGAAACGAACCACAGACAGGGGGAAACCTGTAACTGCCAGTGGGAAAACTGGCAGTTAAGGGTACGTTTGGCAGTGGGTTTAACAGGTTTAAGGGGGGTGTTTGGCTACCAGTTTTAAAAAGACATTAAGGGGGCTGTTTGGCTCGGCTTATTTATAAAACATAATACGAGCTTTACGTTTAAATTAATAAGACACGGGTTCGGTTTTCGATGCTTTTAATAAAATAATACATGGATTCGGGTTATCATTTTAAAAGCTAATTAACTTTACATGCTTATTAATTTTACAAGGTAAATTAAATTAATAAAACACGACTTATTATTACAAGATTATTTATTACAAGTTAATTAAATAAATTTAACATGCTATATAACTAATTTAATTTAAACATGGACTTAGGTTATTTTTAATAATTAATAATACATGATTTAACCTAAGTATTTTGATCTATTTAATTTAGACTATAGTAATTAATTAATTATTAAACATGACTTATAAATTAATTAATTATCATGACTTAGGTTAATTATTTTACTATTAATACATAGCTAAACCTAAGTATTTTTAATCATGAAAAATTAGACTAACTAATTAATTAATTATTAAAACCATGACCTATAATTAATTAATTCTCATGACTTAGGTTATATAAATATAATTAATAATGCATGTTTTAACCTAAGTATTTATATATTTATGTAATTAAATCACATTATATTTAATTAAATGCCTTTAACCTATAGTTTATTTAAATGACATGTAATAATTAATAAACTATACATTATATCATTATGACTTAGAATATTAATCAGTAAACACTTAAGCTTATTTATTAGCTTATTTAACCAGCTTATATCTATTTATGGAAACTTTCTATTTTTAGAAACTTATCTATTTTAGGCAGTAATTCTATTTTTGGAAACTTTCTATTTTTGGTAAATTTCTATTTTTTGGAAACCTTCTATTTTAGGAAACCTGCTATTTTTGGAAAGTTACTTATTATTACACAGTAAGTATAATAATACATGAAATACCAGAAATACTTTATCAGATTAATCAGAATATAAGATAAACACAGATTAAAGCTTAAAACAGTAAAACATGACTTAAAACATATAAGATAAGCTAAGACATGACATAAAATCAGCACGTATTCAGTAATCAAATACTTATACACGTGTGTATTCATGTAGCGTTATTGATCCAAAAGTAGGATTCTCTCTTCCGTTCATTCACTGGACTTGAGGTACGGATTCCCATCCTTTCAGTATGGACATTCTTTCCTTATTTAGGATTTCCCCGTATGCAGCCAACTGTTTTCCCGTAGTATAAGTATGAGTTTGATTGCTTATGTTTAAATATGATTACCTATAGCCATATACATGCATGACCAGTTTCACCTAGTTATGGAGGTACCATAACCATAACATTAGAGGCACTGATGTTATGACTTCACCACGGTAGAGTGATTGCTCGTGGCGTCCCTTCAGCTTTTGGCCATTTATTTATATTTATCATGTGGGGCGTATGGGTGCATCCTAGTTACACGTTTTTATTCAGGATTACATGGTGAATGTGGTGTGTGCCTTGCATCCTTCACAAGGAGTTGATCCCTCCTACCCAAAACCAGTATATTAAATTAGAGGCAGCCCCTCTAATTTGCATGATGAGGTCACCCCTCCAATTATTCATGCACAGTGGATTTTCATGACCTATATTGGCTAATGTTAAAATATGTTAAACAGTTTTTATAAGATAAACATAAGACTTTTCAAACTATAAAACCAGTTTTATGAACATGTTCCAGGTTTTCCAGGACTTATACATTTCCGCTGCTATTAAGTCTCTATTATGTTTTAGTCACTTATACTATGTCTATATCCGTGCACTGAGCGTTTTGCTCAGCCGTTACTTTCCTTTCCATGTCCCAAAACGGCAGGTACCCTAGGAAAGATTCGAGCATTTGGAGGATGTGCATAGGATGGAAGCTGTTAGAGACTTCTTTTCCTTTTGCCTTCATATATTTATGCTTGTGTAGTCTTCTTTCATTTTCCTTTGCTTTATTATGTTTTGGGCTTATGTTTGGGAACCGATGTTTGATTCCGGTTATCCCTATGGTCATGTAATGTTTTATGCATTTATCCTTGTATGCTTTGATGACACGCCATAATTACGCGTGACATTTCCATTATCAAAATGGGGTGTTACATTTGAAGACTTGTCACAAATGACCCTCCAATAGTCATTTGTACAAGAAAAATCCTTAAAGTTTGAAGAAATGTCAAGAACAGCCGTTGAAGATTGAAGAAGTTGCATTTAAAGTCCTTGATTAAAGTATGAAAAGTACTTGTGCCAAATTTGACAAGTATACCAAAGTTGTTACTAAGGATTTTGGAGTTGTTGGCTATTTAATACTGAATGAACAAAACAAGGAACTTTGGGGACTACTATTGTCAAACAATCAAACTATTCCCAGCCAATCATCCTGCCACATCAACCCCACCCACCAATCACACCCCTCCACCTCACACTCCTCTCCACGTCACACTCCACCCAACTTAAATAATCAGTATTTACTGATTATTTAATTTTTCCCACCAAACATACTTTTCAAATATAATTACCCCCAAATCAGATTAAAACATCCCCTAATCCACCCATAAACCCTAAACCCATCCAAAATCAATTGCCTTAAAAACAAAGGGGTTTTTGTTGCCATTTTCCAGATCACTAATTTACTTATTTGTCACCAAAACCCACACAAGAAACGTGAACAAGACACACCCATGTGTCTTGTGGGACCTCCCCTGCCCCGTCCCTTTCCTCCCAAACCCCAATACCAGACAGGATCAACGTCTCCTAGCAAATACTTGGACCCCAAGACCATTTAAACGTCCAAGATCACAATAAAGCAGCTGGCACATCACAATCATCACATGGGAGCATATTTGACCAAGATTCCAAGTTCAGTCCAAGGGCAATTAGGGAATTTCAGGAATTAGGGTTTAAGCATTCTAGTTTCTTCCATTCACTAGTATAAATGAGACGTGTGTGTCTCATTTTTCTTTGTTCCTGATTTTTCCTTTGGTCACAATCTTGTAAAACCCGTTTTATTAATGAATGAAACTTGGTAAAGTATTGATGATGAAAAATCCAGGCTCCATTTTACTTACTACTGTTTGATTGTGTGTGTATTTCAGTCTTGTTTGGTGATTGTTTAAGTGACAAAGTTCCAAAAAATCAGTTTTCAAAAAGTCTGTTTTCAAAGATTTTCTCAAAATCTTTTTCTCTTTTTTTTATCATTAACTATTTACTGTATCAAAAGCTTCAAGCTTGTAGCTTGAAGCTCTTGATACTTGGAGCTGTTCTTTCTTGGTTTGTTGTGGTGTGCAGGAAACAAGAAGTAAACAAGAACCATTTTTATCCATTTTTTTTGTCAAGCAAAATCTTCATAAGCATCTCAGTAAATTTCTGCACAAGCCCGAGCTTGTAGGAGGTGACTTTTCAGTCACTGTAGGACATGGATGTAGGTCCCACAAGGTAAAACCCTTGTCAACTTATTTTCAGTTTTCAAGTGTATGATTTATGAGATTATGTGATTTTGCATGAAAATTGTTTATGTGTTGTTAAGCTGGTTTGATATTGCTTATTTTAGGTTTTTATGCATGTTATAAGT
Source organism: Glebionis coronaria (assembly GCA_025667525.1). Classification (NCBI taxonomy): domain Eukaryota; kingdom Viridiplantae; phylum Streptophyta; class Magnoliopsida; order Asterales; family Asteraceae; genus Glebionis; species Glebionis coronaria. The sequence goes on along the minus strand of CM046879.1, from coordinate 459,719,588 downwards.
AGTTGTAATCAGTTTGGTTTGAACTTGCTTTGATTTGGTTTGAAAAAAGTAGTTACTGAAATTTAAAGGAGTGTTTGGATTTGGTGTTTAATTGAGATTGGTGAAAGTTTTTTGGGGTAAAATCTGTTTAGACATACTCATAGGGTTGTAATAGGTTGCATGTTAGTCATAGGTTTTCAGTTTGGGTAGAGTTTAAGTGAAAATGCATGATAAATATTGAGGAAATTAGCATAAATTCAGTAATCCACTTTTCTGCCTGTTTTCTTTGAATTTGTTCATCATATCTTGGTTATTGTTAGATGTTAGGTCCTAGTAGGGTTTGTGATAGCTTATAAGTCATTTGGTACACTTGTATGCAAGATTTAAGGCTTTGAAATTCGTCATTGTGCAAGTAAAAAAGGGTCACTGTTCATCAGAAACATGCATGATTAATCAGTAACTTTGTTTGCCAATTTGTGTGAAATTTTGTGAAAGAACTTGCTTGTTTTTGTGTTGTTATTGACTCCCTATACTCAACTGAGTATAGGGGTGCCTTATTGCCCAAGATAAGCCCACAAATAAGCTTTCCTAAGCTTATTAGGTCAACTGACCTGAAAATTGCACTAACAGTGGGAAAAAGGTTCCCCCTACTAGCCTTATTGTCTCCACTGCTCAGCATAAGGACAAAAGCCCTTGACATGTCACTATCAGAAAGTTGATTTTTTGTCTTTTGTGGGTTAAAATTTGAATTAGGACTTGAAACCAGTTTTATTATTTTTCTAATTTAATTTTTGATTTTTCTGTTTAATTAGAATTTTTATTACTTTTCATTTGCTATTTTTTAGGTTTTATTGCATTTTTAAATACTTTTTATTATTTTGTTTTTGGCATTTAGTGGCAAAAATCATTATTTTTTAGTTTTAAAAATTTTGTTAGATTCAGAAAAACATTTTAAGAGTTTTAGTATAAAAAGTTTTTACTGTTCACTTTTTATTTATTTTTTAAAATTAATTTAGTTTAATTAGGGTTTTAATTCAAACTGTTTTTGTCTTTTAGTGCAAAATTTTATATTTTTTAAACTTTTTCATTTTTCTACTGTTTATTAGAGTAATTTAGGATTTTTAAAAGTGGTAAATTATTTTTGGCATTATTTTATTATTTTTTATAATTATTTTAGTTTAAAAATAGTTTTAAGTGTTTTAAAAATAGAAAAATAGTTTTTAAAATTTAGAAAAAAATACTTTTTAGTCTTTAGATAATATAAGTAAGCTATTTGTTCAATAAAATAATATTTTGGACATTTTGATTAATTATATTTAATTTTAGGGCTTTAATTAGCATTTAAAATTGAATATTTAATTAATAAAAGGTTTTAAAATATTTTTATTGAATTTTTATACTTATTTATATTATTTTAGACTTATTTTAACTTTTAATTAATTTTTAGGTTTAAAATTTTTAATTTTGGTAGTTTTTACGGTTTTACGTGTACGCCTTTTTCGTCTTAGTTAAATCCGTCTACGTAACCGTCAATCTCTTCTAATCTCATTTCTATTTTTCTTTCTCAAAAGTATAATCACAAAGTTAATCATCTCTTAACACAACGCACTTGCCTCCTTGGGAAACGAACTTGAACTTATTTGGTCATTAGTGCTCGGTTTTCCTAAACCGACACTTAACGCTTGCCACTTTTTTGCCTTCCTTTTCCTAAAGGGGTAAAAACTCTACAATCAAGGGACATTTTTTTGTGATTAATATTTTTTTTTGGATCCAGATTTTGATCAATACAAACCATACAGACCAAAAGAGTCTGGTGGCTAAACTCACACAACAAGCAAAATCTAATAACAGCAAAATAAAATGAAACAATACAGATTATCAATCTAAAATGCAGATTCAATAATAGGTTACAAAAAGCAAGACTCAAATATCCAAATCAGCAAATGTACCTAGAAAATTAAGTACCAAATAAATCTGACTAAATTCTATCAGCAGATCGAATCTAGACTAGTTAACCAAAGACTTAATCAGCAGACAAGATCATATATTAGCAAGGCATGTAAAAATAACTCATCACATACACAATAACAGATACAAAACTAGACGAATTTAAACCTATATCAGCTTAGCAGATTCACTTTATGAACAAATAAACCCATTTATCAGTTAAATCAAACATTTCTTTGATTAATTTCAGCAACCTTAACTCATTAATAATACAAGCTTAAACAAATTCTAGCAACTGCTCACATATATGAATATCAAATTCCAGAGTAATTCATTAAACATATCAAACTCCTATTCATAACAGCTAAAATCAACTAAGTAGAATCAATTTATCATAAGATTAAAACAAACATATTCGTAATAAAAAATATAAGCAGATAGACACAATATCAGTTATCATACAACTCTAATCCATCTAGCATTTAATTCAATAAAACATCTAAACAGATTAATCAAAATAATGTTAACAACTTAAAAATAAAATGGATAAAACCTTTTTGTAGAAACCCTTTGAGTAGAAGAAGTGCGCTGAGCATTCTTATTAAACCGGATAAACACTATCATTCATCACCATTCGAGCACCATCATACGAACACCATTACTCGAACATCATTATTCGAATCATGATAGAATCTCGAATCAATTTATTTTCATTTATCCAGTAGGGATAAATGATTAATTCCAATTTCCACTTTTATCATCTAATTAAAGCTATTTTTTTAGTTTAATTAAACAATATTTTTTATTATAATTTCAAGATTAGATTGCCAGAATAAATGTAAAAAAACTTAACAGTAAAATAACAAGAACAATTTAAATCAAGAAAACTTTTATTAAATCACTGAAAAATTATTACAATACTGAAAAAGAGAAATACAATTATTATACATCTAATTTATCATTATAACTTTAAAGTAAAAAAATTGAAAAATTAACAATTACAGATTTGGGGGTTTTTATAGCCAACCCCCAAGGCTTGCTGGTGAGGGTTTGTTGAGGAGAATATTCCATCTGAGCAATCCAATCGGTATCTTTCATCTTCTCTCTCTTCTCATTGTTGATCTAAGGGCTGATATTAGCCAACTAGCACACGGATCGCCAACGTGGCATCCGAGTGTGCTAGTTGTGCTAGTTTGGTGATGATGTGTCTCTTTTTTATTGGAGAATTGGTGGGATTGAGGTATCTCAGCCAACGAAACGTTGCCACGTTCGTAGATGCCCTCCATCATCTCTTCCTTAAAACTTGGGAATTAATTCCCCACTCGTGTGAATCAAGCACTTGAATTAAGTAAAAAGCCCCAATTTATTATATTTGTGAACTAGGGTTTTTAAACAGTATATTTACAAGTTTTTTTAGGGTTGGTGGTGAGAGAGGTGAATGGAACTTGGGATATATCGAAATTTATTTTGTGAGTAAATGTGAAAAGTGGGTAGAGTGTGTGGTTAAGAGTGAGTGGGTGAAATAAACGTTTTGTGTTTGACCAAGAAGTAAATATTATTTACTTTAAATACTAAACCGTCCCAATTTGTGAAGCAACCCTAATGGGTTATGCAACCCATTTACACTCCACAAGTGTGAATCAATCTGTTATTTTGGGCTTTTGGCCCAAACTAAACTTCATCCGTATCATAGTTAATTGTTCAAGGGCCTTTAATGGGATTTTAACTCCAAAGTACATAACGTAGCTTCCATATTGGGCTTTTGGGCCCAATACCCAAATGTGGGACCCACAAGCCCAATTTTCTTCATAAAAGGTTTAATCCGCTAAAATCGAGCTTGTATTTGGCTTTGACGACCTTTTCTTCAAACTCGTGCCGTTTTTTCCGGTTTTCGCGAACTTTGGTACCTACACACATCCAACAACAAACAAGCATATACAAGGCAATATTTGAACATTTTATGCTTTTATTCAATGTTTTAAGATATAAATGATATGAGTAAAATTACTCATATCATGCTCAATTGGGAAAAAGCTCATTTTATGGTTAAGGAATAAATCGTCATGGGCACAAGGTTTCGAAAGCGGGGATTGAGGTAGACAAAGCTAAAATTAACGTCATCGCCAAATTACCTCATCCCAAAACCGTCAAGGAAGTTAGGAGTTTCCTAGGCCACGCGGGCTTTTATCGTCGATTCATCAAGGATTTTTTAAATATTTCTCGACCCATTACACATCTCCTCGAAAAAGATGCTCCTTTTGTCTTTAACGAAGATTGTGTACGATCCTTTGAAATCCTTAAGAGGAAACTTACCGAAGCTCCCATTCTTGTTGCACCCAATTGGAACCTCCCCTTTGAACTTATGTGTGATGCAAGTGATTACGCTATTGAGGCCATTTTGGGGAAACGTCATGAAAAGCACTTCTTGCCTATTCACTATGCTAGCAAGACGATGACCGAGGCTCAACTTAAGTATACCACAACGGAAAAGGAATTCCTTGCCGTGGTCTATGCTTTTGAGAAATTCCGACCTTACCTCGTCTTGACTAAATGCATAGTGTATACGGATCACTCTGCAATCAAGTATCTCATGGCTAAACAAGATGCACAATCCTTGACAAAAAGGGAGCCGAGAATCTAGCGGCCTGATACAAGATATTTTGTATGTAAAAAAAGTTCGTTGATGTATGTCTAATCGAATTGATCCTGGTTAACTATGCGACTCAGTCGTTCTTTGGTGAAACAAATAGTTGTGTCGTTGTAGTAATTAAAAAGTGCAAGACGTAAATGAAAATGACGTTAATTTAAATCTAACTCTAATTTAAAATAAATGACAAGAATTTAAAACGTGACGAGAATTTTAAAGGCACTTAAAGTAAATAACGCAAACTTAAAACTATCTAAGGCAAACTTAAAACGCAACTAAAACATAAACTAAAGCAAGGCTAAAATAAATCTAAGGCAAGTAATCTTAAAGTGCGACTAAAGAAAAAAGGCGGGAAAAATAAAGCTTGAAAATCAAAAATTAAAAACAGAAACTTAAAATAACCTCAAAACAGCTCATTCGGAATAATCCTTCGTTCGGAATAAATCACTCGTCCGGAATGTCACCTTCGTTCGGAATAATTTTTTCTTCACTCGGAGTAATCAAAACAAATCACTCATTCGGAACAATTGGTTCATCCGGAATATGTCACTTTATCCGGAATAAACCCTTCACTCGGAATGTGTCACTGATTCGGAATAATCACTCCTTGATTCGGAATGTTCCGAATGGACTCCCTTGATTCGGAATACTAAATGTTCCGAATGAACAATCCCCAAATCCTTCGTTCGGAATATATTCCGAATGAACAGCCACTGATCCGGAATATCTTCTTGGTTCGGAATGTTCCGAATGAACAAACACTGATCCGGAATACTTCTCTTGGTTCGGAACTTCCACTGATCCGGAACAAATCCGAATGAACTCCTTCGTTCGGAATGTTCTGAATGAAGGGCTTTGATCCGGAATAATAGATTATTCCGAATAAACACCACTGATCTGGAATGTTTTGCTTTGTTCGGAACAATCACAAGACCACCTTGATTCGGAACAATTGCTTAGCTGGTCCTTGATTCAGAATAAACCTGGAAACAGTAACAGGCAGTGAAGAACAAGGAAGAACCAAATAACCCGAATCTAACCAAAAATAATCAAATTAAACCAAACGATTAAGCAAGACTAATCAATAAACATCTACAAATCATAAACAAACAATCCAAAACAATCAAACTAACAATACTAACCACAATAATCAAAACCCACTTTAATCAAATCAATGAAAACATCAAAAACATGAACATAAACAATAAAGCATAAAGATTAAGATCAAACCAGAAAGGAAGATAGGAGATTGACAATAAAAGTAAAGATTGACAAGAATTAAAAGGAAACTTACTTGAAATTAAATGTATTTAAGGTGCAAGACAATTAATTAAATGACATGTAATTAAAGAACAAGTAATTAAATGGTGGAAGACTAATTGTCACATTTAGCCAACAAAAACTAATGAAATGAAAATGGGTGCTACTTATAGGAGATTAGGGAGGTGCTTAGGAAGATTCCTCCCCTCTTTCTTCTTTCTTTAATTGCATCATTAAGTCCTTAATCTTCTTAATTCTTTTACTTTAATGATTTTGTCTCGGGATTTCTTTAAACTCGTCTTATAATTCTTCAATAAATTAGATTTGAGTTCTTCCGCTTTTAGTAAACTTCCGTCTTTTGACTTTTTCTTCGATAAATCTTCAGAATTGGTCTTGGACTTCCGTTCTTTTTGCACTCTTGATTTCCTGACTTCGTCTTTTGTCTTTTTCTTCGATAAAAGCCCGTGAATTCCCGTGTTTTCTCCACTTTTCACATTTTCGTCCTAAATCACAAAAAAAACACAAACCACGCATAATTTCGACATTTACGACATAAAATACACGTTTTGGATCGGTTATTATTGTAGTTAAGTGGTAAAAAGGATGGGTGTTTACACACCTATCAAATCCCCTACACTTGACCATTGCAATGTCCTCATGCAATGCATTAGTTACAAAGCACGATTACACTTTTCATCACAATCAATCCATATTGGCCTTTATTAAAGAGATAGAAAATTATAAACATTCAAAGTAAAGAAATAAAAAACATACCTTCGGGTTTTGAAAATGTTGTGAATGATCATCATCCTCAAGTTTTCACTTTCTCCAAACCAAGCTTAAAAACGAGATCATTGTTATTATAAGTTAGCAAACTAACACGAACTCATGTGGGCCAATTATTCACTTAGACTCCCTTATTCCTAGGTGTATCTCTTATATTTTATTGTTGTCTTGAATGATCACGAGGATGCATTGTTTACTTATTTCGATAGTTATTTAGGCTGAAAATAAAGTGGGACGATTTAATCAATAGTTAGCTAAAGGACAAAATCTTTTAAAACTGCTTCTCGGGACCTCATAAAGTTCATATCTTGGCATAACTCGCTTCGCGATTTGAGACCTTTCTCGGACCGATATTTGGCAGCGACTTCATACTTCAAATCTTGAGAGACGTTCATGAAATAATGGTCTTTTCTTCATAATAGGAATTCCTTCACTTGAAGTTTCGAGAGATTCTTAATATTTGGACCATGACTTCTTCATTTTTCTCCAATCTTTATTTTGGACTTTGATATACAACGATCCACCTCCTTTTTGGACTTGGATCTATTTATCCTCATACCTTGTTAGGGCCTTTTTGGATAGACTTCTCCATGACTTTTGGGGAGTTTTTGCTTTCCGTCGTGTGTCTCGATCCTTCATATTGATTTTCGATAAATGATTCTTCACATCACTTTTGGATCTTTAGCAAAAATAATTATAGCCCTCATGCCTTGTTAGGGCCTTTTCGGACTCGCCAATCTTCGCATCCTGCTTCAATAAGTTATGCCTTGGCTATGAACTCTAATCCATACCGAGCAACTTTTAAACGATCTTGGGCTAGAAGCTAAGTAACTTTTCAAATCATACAACCTTATTTATTGCAGATAAATTTATTAGCAAGCGATGTGAGAATAGGTTTATAATTAACTCACATAAATTCATGAAAGAATACCAAACTTATAATTGACTCTATCATCTCTCGTTCTCTACAGTTTAAAATCTCAAGGAATGAGACTCGTGGATGCTTAACCTATTAAATCAAAGTTTTGGGTTTTCGAGTCGTCTATAGGATCTTGCAAACTCTTAGACTTTTTCAAGTTTAGAAATCGCATTTTAAAGTTCCCTTGATAAACGACTCTCTAGGATCAATTATAGGAACTTGCGAAAAGTTCTTGTTCTTAACCCGTGAGAGTTAAGACTTTCGCGTTTTATAGCTCCCTATATAAAAGCCTAGCAAAACTTGACTTAAACACGTCAAGGATACTAGCTAGAGTAAACTTAGATAAGTAAACTCGGGTTGAGTCAAAAGATTCACAACGTTTGAAAATTAAAACCACTTTATTATCATTTTATTCTAAGTAAAGAAGGAAAATAACTATACAAAGGGAAAACTAATAGGCCAAAATAGATCAAAAATTTTGAAAAATGTCGAAAAAATTGATTTTCCGGTTAAAATGAGGACAAATACAAGGAAAAGGCCACTTAACTTCAATAGAAGTCCCCCTACACTTGATATAAACATTGTCCTCAATGTTTAAGCATGTGGGAGTAAACTCCCCTACACTTAGGACATTGTGCACTTTGTTTAAATCTCGCTAAGGAAAAGACAACTAACGAGATTCCTATTTTAATATTGAGAAATATAAAATAGTGAATCGAAAAGAGTTTAGGATAGAACCGGGAAGACGGAAGGAATCACGGGTCGTCAAAAATCATCAAGAGTGTGTCATTGAGCGCTCGAATCCCTGAATAGAAGAAGAGAGGAAATAGCAAATACCAACTGGTCTCCCCTACACTTAGGATATAGATAGCTAAAAGATAGAAACATGGGTTGCCTCCCAAGCAGCGCTTGATTTTTGTTCACCGAGTCGTGAGCCTGACTCGACCTTGATTAGCATAGGAAGAAGCATGAAACATATCCACCGGGATCAAATACATAGTTTTCGTCCATCAAATAGCACAAGCTTAAGGCGAACAAGGCAAGCCAAAGAAGAGTAGGCAAAGTTCCCTTAAGCAAAGATGGAGCACGGTGGGAGCAAGGGTGAAGTGGTGCAAGCAGATTTCCATAAGTTCCAAAAATCGTTCCTTTTATTTCATCAGATGGATACTGAGATGGCTGAAGAATATCGATACCGGGTTCATTCACCTTTTCCTTTAGGGGAAAATAGCACTTAGGCTCAGCAGAATGTGAAGAAGATCCGCGAAGAAAATGCACAACCTCGTCCTCAGAAGGTGGACAAAGAGGTGTTAAATCATATGTGTTGCGGATGTTGGTGTCGTCCGGTTGCTTCTCCTTTGAAAGAATTTTCTTCAAATCCGAAGTAGGATCAAGACCATAATCATCAAAGTCTAAAGGAGGAGCATCACTCTCATGAAGGAAATAGGTATTGAGAAAAGTAGAGAAGTCTTCCTCAAATGAGTAATCATCCAAAGTAGGATTAAGCATGGATGGCGGAGGATCTTCATCATGAGAAGAATCACTCGAGAGAGTATCGGCCTCATCAAAATCATCGAAAGTGGGCATGTCGGGATACTCGGAAGTAAAATCATCATAATCATCCGAATCTGAGCTAGAATCATCATCATAAGCATCAAAGATCGGTGGAGAATCATATATAGGAGAAGGTTCCAAATTGGATACATCATCTTGAAAAAGTGGATTATCAATGCAAGAATCGAATAGCGGATTGTTGTAGACGAAAAAATCATCAAGCACATTAATCATATTCGTTGATTCTCTTCCAAAGGATTTGCTTGTAAGCTTCCCCATTTCAAAAACTTGTGCATCATCCCCGACTCTTAAAATGAGTTCACATTTATCCACATCAATTAAAGCTCTACCGGTTCTCAAAAATGGGCGCCCAAGTATTAACAGAATACGTGGGTCCATTTCATAATCAACAACGACGAAGTCGACCGGGAAAGTGAATGTGCCAACTTTAATGAACACATCTTCGGCAATACCAACGGGGTAAGCGAGAGTGCGATTTGCAAGTTCAAGAGTCATCTTTGTTGGTGTAAGGTCGGGCAATGATAACTTTTTCCAAACACTTAAAGGCATCAAATTGATACTTGCCCCGAGATCGGCTAAGGCAGTAAATTTGTCGGTTTGGTTAAAAGTACTAGGAATCACAAAATGATCGGGATCTCCAAGTTTTTCCGGAAGTTCTTTAAGAAGGACGGCAGAACAATTTTCATTCAATCGAGTATTAACAAACTCGGCCATCTTCTCCTTCTTACTAAGCAATTCCTTAAACATCTTGACAAATTTAGGCATTTGTGCTAGAGCTTCAACAAGGGGAAAAGTGACGGTCATTTCCAAAACTTTCATCAAATAGTTTGACACTTGAATGTCATCCTTGGTGTGCATTTTGGCCTTGCCTAAGCGAGATGGATACGGAATGCGGGGGTTGGGTGGTGAAGGTGTAGGTGTAGCAGGTAAAGGTTGATATGTTGAAGGTGGGGTTGGTGGAGGATTCTTGGTGGGTACTTCATCACGACGAGGCGGAGACGGTAATGGTGTACTAATACTAGGTGTGGGAGTAGTAGGGATAAATGGTGGTGGAGGAGGTGTAGATGATGGGGGCGGGATAGGTGGTCCTACTAAAGTAACTCCACTACGGGTAGTAATAGCACTCACATTCGCTCGCGGGTTGGTGACGGTGTTTGAAGGTAGAGAACTCGAAGTAGAAGGTTGAGTGGTGGGTAAGAAACTAGCCAGCATATTCTTCAAATCATTTGTTTGATTGCTGAAGGAGGATTGTATATTATCTCGAAGCTTGGATCTAATGTCATTCCCTTGCTTGGTGATATCCCCTTTCAAATTGATAATTTGGCTCTGTAGATTCTTAATTTTCTCACCTTGGGTTCTCATTAACGCTTCAACATCTTGATTGATGGGTGGGGCTTGTTGAGCGGGTGGGTGATAAGGATTAGAAGCTCTAGGTGGGATTTGGTTGCTTTTATTGTAGTTGTCGTTGGGGTTTTGGTTTTGAGGAGAAAAACCGGGTGAAAGGTAGTTGTTTGATCGGTAATTCAGCAAATTTCTATCCCCTTGAGGTCGGGCTTGGTAATTTTTCCGGTGAATAATTACCATAAGCCGGAATACACGTTTTCCGGATTTCCTTGAGTAGAAGGACAATCAGTGTATGAGTGAGGACCGCCGCATGTTTCACAAGGATTGGCTACCGCTTTAACTTGTTGTTGGTTTGTAGCGAGGAGCAAGATATTTTTGTTCATTTCGGCCATCATGCGGGTGAATTCGGTCATGTCGGGGTTTGCTGAAGTAGAAGAAACATTGACTCTCGGGATGTTTCTTGAAGAAGCGGAGGAATCCCAGTTTTTGTGATGAGTAGTCATGTTCTCAATAAGCTCTCTACACTCCTCAGGTCTTCTTTTCATAAATGTGCCACCGGCGGCTGCATTAATCGTATCACGATCACGAAAAGTCAAACCATTGTAGAAAGTATCAATTAAGGTCACAGGGAGCATGTTGTGGTTTGGACAATGATCGATCAAAACATTATATCTTTCCCAAGCATCAAAGAGAGATTCATCGGGTTCTTGCATGAAACCGCTGATTTGATTGCGAAGGCTCGTGACCATGGATGGTGGAGAGTAGCGCGACAAAAAGCGTTGAGTCATGTCATCCCAAGTATGAATTGAATTCTTCGGGAGACGATCAAACCATTTCTCGGCATGGTGTGATAAAGTATCTGGAAAGAGTTGAAGGCGAAGAACATCCATTGTGGCACCGGGCAACTTCATGCTTTGAGTGATTGTAATGAATTTGTCGAGGTGTTTGTTGGCATCATCATCAGGCATTCCTCGAAAAGGATTTGTTTGCACTTGCTGGATCATGTGATGCTTCAACGAAAACTCCGGAGCCGTGATTTGCATCGGCGCAATCGGTCCTCCTCGTCCAAACATGGTAGGTTGATATGTGTGTAAACACCCATCCTTTTGACCACTTAATTACAATAATAACCGGACCAAAACGTGTATTTTATGTCATTTATGTCGGAATTATGCGTGGTTTGTGTTTTTGTTGTGATTTAGGACGAAAAGGTGAAAAATGGAGAAAACACGGCCATTTACGGGCTTTTATTGAAGAAAAAGATGAAAGACGAAGTCAAGAAGTCAAGAGTGCAAAAAGAACGGAAGTCCAAGACCAATTCTGAAGATTTATCGAAGAAAAAGTCAAAAGACCGAAGTTTACTAAAAGCCGAAGAACTCGAGTCATATTTATTGAAGAATTAAAAGACGAGTTCGAAGAAATCCCAAGACAAAGTCCAAATATTAAGAAGATTTAAGAAGATTAAAGAAGTTTAAGGACTTGATCTTGCAATTAAGAAGAAAGGAAGGAGGGGAGGAAGCTTCCTCTAAACACCTCCCTAATCTCCTATAAATACCCCTCATTTTCATTTCATTAGTTTTATTGGCTAATTTGACACATTAGTTCTTACACCTTTTAATTAATTGCAATTTAATTTCATGTCATTTACCTTATTGCACTTTAATTACCTTGTCTTGCACCTTTAATTTTCAAGTAATTTTTAATTTTGTGTTCTTTAATCTTTTATCTTTAAGCTTTTTAATCATCTTATTCATCTTTTTTTTATTAATCTTTGTTTGTGTTGATTTCAAGTTTTTAATCTTAATCTTTTTCAACTTCTTTTTATATAAAGTTTAAGTCTTTTTAATTTTCGTGTCTTGTTTTTAAAATTTTCATACGTTTTATCATTAATCTAGGCTTTTTAATTAGCTTATTGGTGTTTTATTTTGCTTATTGTGCTTAAAAAGTTAAGATTTTAGTGCTTAATCTCGTACTTTTACGTTTTCCTAGTTTTTAGGAAATCTGATTTGATTAGGAACTTTTTCATTAATTGTGAAATCTTGTACTTTCTCCCCATTGCGAAATCTTGTTCCTGATTCGATTTAGGAACTTTTTCTGCTATTGCGAAATCTTGTTCCTGATTCGATTTAGGAACTTTTTCTGCTATTGCGAAATCTTCTTCCTGATTCGATTTAGGAACTTTTTCTGCTATTGCGAAATCTTCTTCCTGATTCGATTTAGGAACTTTTTCTGCTATTGCGAAATCTTCTTCCTGATTCGATTTAGGAACTTTTTCTAGCAATTGCGAAATCTTTGATTTCACAATTGCGGAATTGTTCATTTCAATTGAGAAATCTTTTGTTTTTTTTACAATTGCGAATTTAGTTCTTTTAATTGCGAATTTAATTCAGTTTTTACAACTGCGTATTTTATTAGTTTTTAGTCAAATTTTATTTTCAAATTTATTTTTCCCGCCATTTTCCTTAGCCGCACTTTAAGTTTATTACCCTTAAATTTATTTTAGCCCGCCTTAGTTTTAAGTTTTAGTTGCGTTTTAAGTTTGCCTTAGATAGATTCAAGTTTACGTTATTTACTTTAGTGCCTTTTAATTTCAGTCAAGCTTTTAAATACTCGTCATTTATTTTAAAATTAGAGTTAGATTTACTTTAAACTCATTTACATTAATTGTTTTTGCACTTTTTAATTACTACAACGACACAACTTTTTGTTTCCACCAAAGACAGCAACGTCAATCAATAATCAATTCGAGGAGACACACAACGAACTTTTAACTTTTTAACCTAGCAAAACCATTGTATTAAATGGCGCCGCTGCCGGCTCTTTTCGTAAAGATTAATGGTTTTCTGTGAGAGACGCGTTGCTTTTTGGGATCCGTTCACTTGTGAGCGTTACTTTTCTTGCATAAAAATTTCAAAAAACCATAAAAATTAAAAATTGATAAAAAACCATAAAAATTAAAATTTTCAAAAATCCAAAAAGATTTTATTTTTATTGTGTATATATATTGTCTTTGTGTTTGGTTTCTTTTTCTTTTGCATTTTTAGGTGTATGCGTACTAGATCTTCTAATTATCATGAGCCCGAGACTCGAGAAGATTTAAGTATGTCAGGTGTTAACAACAACAATAATCCACCGCACCTCAACAATAACAACAATGTTCTTCCACAGCCCGATCTTCGGACAATGGAGGAGCTTTGTCAACCTACCATGTTTGGACGAGGAGGACCGATTACGCCGATGCAAATCACGGCTCCGGAGTTTTCGTTGAAGCACCACATGATTCAGCAAGTGCAAACAAATCCTTTTAGAGGAATGCCTGATGATGATGCCAACAAACACCTCGACAAGTTCATTTCAATCACCCAAAGCATGAAGTGCACCGGTGCCACAATGGATGTTCTACGCCTACAACTCTTTCCACATACTTTATCATATCATGCCGAGAAATGGTTTGATCGTCTCCCGAAGAATTCTATTCATACTTGGGATGACATGACTCAACGCTTTTTGTCGTGCTACTTTCCACCATCCATGGTCACGAGCCTTCGCAATCAAATCAGCGGTTTCATGCAAGAACCCGATGAATCTCTCTTTGATGCTTGGGAAAGATATAATGTCTTGATTGATCGTTGTCCAAACCACAACATGCTCCCTGTAACCCTAATTGATACTTTCTACAACGGTTTGACTTTTCGAGATCGTGATACGATTAATGCAGCCGCCGGTGGCACATTCATGAAAAGGAGACCCGAGGAGTGTAGAGAGCTTATTGAGAACATGACTACTCACCACAAAAACTGGGATTCCTCTGCTTCTTCAAGGAACAACCCGAGAGTCAATGTTTCTTCCACTTCAACAAACCCTGATATGACCGAACTCACCCGCATGATGACTGAAATGAGCAAAAGTATCACGCTTCTCGCTTTAAACCAACAACAACAACAAGTTAAAGCGGTTGCTAATCCTTGTGAAACATGCGGCGGTCCTCACTCATACACCGATTGTCCTTCGACACAAGGAAATCCGGAAAATGTGTATGCAGCTTATGGTAATTATTCATCGGAAAATTACCAAGCTCGACCACAAGGGGATAGAAATTTGCTGAGTTACCGATCAAACAACTACCTTTCACCCGGTTTTTCTCCTCAAAACCAAAACCCCGCCAACAACTAAACTAGAAGCAACCAAATCCCACCAAGAGCTTCTAATCCTTATCACCCACCCTCTCAACAAACCCCACCCATTAACCAAGATGTTGAAGCCATAATGAGAACCCAAGGTGAGCAAATCAAGAATCTACAGAGCCAAATTATAAATTTGAAAGGAGATATCACCAAGCAAGGAAATGAGATTAGATCCGAGCTTCGAGATAATATTCAATCCTCCTTCAGCAATCACACCAATGATTTGAAGAATATGCTTGCTAGTTTCTTGCCCGCCGCTCAACCTTCTACTTCGAGTTCTCTACCTTCAAACACCGTCACCAATCCGCGGGCAAATGTGAGTGCTATTACTACTCGTAGTGGAATTACCATTGTCGATCCACCGATCCCACCCCCATCATCTACACCTCCTCCACCACCATTTATCCCTACTCCTCCTACACCTAGTATTAGTGCACCATTACCGTCTCCGCCTCGTCATGACGATGTACCTAGGAAGGACCCTTCAACATCTCAACCTTTACCTACTACACCTGCACCTTCACCACCCAAACCCAATATCCCTTATCCTTCTCGTTTAGGCAAGACCAAAATGCTAACCAAGGATGACTCTGAAGTGTCACGCTATGTGAAGATGATCTCTCAAATGAACTTCAAAATTAGCTTTCTTGAAGCACTTGTCCACATGCCGAAATTTGTTAAAGCATTTAAGGAATTGCTTAACAAGAAGGAGAAGCTGATTGAGCTCGCCAACACACGCTTAAATGAAAACTGCTCTGCAGTTATTCTTAATAAACTTCCGGAAAAGCTTGGAGATCCCGGTCGTTTTGTGTTGCCTTGCGTTTTCAACAAAACTGAAGAATTTACTGCCCTTGCTGATCTCGGGGCCAGTATTAATTTGATGCCTTTGAGTGTTTGGAAAACACTATCATTACCCGACCTCACTCCAACGAAGATGACTCTTTGACTTGCAAATCATACTCTCGCTTACCCCGTTGGTATAGCCGAAGACGTGTTCATCAAAGTTGGCACATTTACTTTCCCGGTCGACTTTGTCGTTGTTGATTATGAAATGGACCCTCGTATTACTTTAATACTTGGTCGGCCATTCTTGAGAACCGGACGAGCTCTAGTTGATGTTGCCGAAGGTGAGTTAATCTTAAGAGTCGGGGATGATGCACAAGTTTTCAAAATGGGGAAGCTTACAAGCAAATCCTTTGGACGAGAATCAGTGAATATGATTAATGTGCTTGATGACTTTGTTGTCTACAACAATCCTCTATTTGAGTCTTGTAATGATAATCCACTTTTTCAAGATGATGTGGATGATTCTCTCTCCAATTTGGACGCTTCTCCCATTTATGATTCTCCACCGGTCTTTGATGCTTATGATGATGAGTCTAGCTCAGATTCGTATTATTATGATGACCTTACTTCTGAGTATCCCGATCTGCCCACGTATGATGATTTCGATGAGGCTGATACTCTTTCGAGCGATTCTTCACATGATGAAGATCCTCCGCCATCACTCGATCCTACTTTGGACGATTACTCATTTGAGGAAGACTTCTCTACGTTTCTCAACACTTACTTCCCTCATGAGAGTGATGCACCTCATTTGGACTTTGAAGATTATCGTCTTGATCCTACTTTGGATTTGAAGAACATTCTTTCAAAGGAGAAGAAACCGGTCGACACCAATATCCGCAGCACATATGATTTAACACCTCTTTGTCCACCTTCTGAGGACAAGGTTGTGCTTCTTCGTGGATCTTCTTCCCATTCTGTTGCGCCTGAGTGCTATTTTCCCCTAAAGGAAAAGGTGTTCGACCCCGGTATTGAAATTCTGCAGCCATCTTAGTATCCACCTGATGAAATAAAAGGAAATATCTTTGGAACTTATGAAAATCTTCTTGCACCACTTCACCCTTGCTTCCATCGTGCTCCATCGCTGCTTAAGGGAACCTTGCCTACTCTTCTTTGGCTTGCCTTGTTCGCCTTAAGCTTGTGCTATTTGATGGACGAAAACTATGTCTTTGATCCTGGTGGATATGTTTCATGCTTCTTCCTATGATGATCAAGGTCGAGTCAGGCTCACGACTCGGTTAACAAAAACCAAGCGCTTCTTGGGAGGCAACCCATGTTTCTATCTTTTCGCTTTCTTTATCCTAAGTGTGGGGGAGACCCGTTGGTTTGCTTTCCCCTCCTCTCTTCTTAATTAGGGATTCGAGCTCAACGATCCACTCTTGATGATTCTTGACGACCCGTGATTCTGTGTCCACTTCTTCCCGGTTCTATCCTAATTTCTTTTCGATTCACTATTTTATATTTTCTCAATATTAAAATAGGAATCTCTTTAGTTGTCTCTTCCTTAGCGAGATTTAAACAAAGTGCACAATGTCCTAAGTGTAGGGGAGTTTACTCCCACATGCTTAAACATTGAAGACAATGTTTATGTTAAGTGTAGGGGGACTTCTATCGAAGTTAAGTGGCCTTTTCCTTGTATTTGTCCTCATTTTAACCGGAAAATCATTTTTTCGACATTTTTCAAATTTTTTTATCTATTTTGGCCTATTAGTTTTTACCTTTGTATAGTTATTTTATTTCCTTATTAGAATAAATTTTAATAAAGTGGTTTTAATTTTCAAACATTGTGAATCTTTTGACTCAACCCGAGTTTACTTATCTAAGTTTACTCTAGCTAGTATCCTTAACGTGTTTAAGTCAAGTTTTGCTAGGCTTTTATATAGGGAGCTATAAAACGCGAAAGTCTTAACTCTCACGGGTTAAGAACAAGAACTTTTCGCAAGTTCCTATAATTGATCCTAGAGAGTCGTTTATCAAGGGAACTTTAAAATGCGATTTCTAAACTTGAAAAAGTCTAAGAGTTTGCAAGATCCTATAGGCGACTCGAAAACCCAAAACTTTGATTTAATAGGCTAAGCATCCACGAGTCTCATTCCTTGAGATTTTAAACTGTTGAGAACGAGAGATGATAGAGTCAATTATAAGTTTGGTATTCTTTCGTGAATTTATGA
This sequence comes from Glebionis coronaria, assembly GCA_025667525.1. Classification (NCBI taxonomy): domain Eukaryota; kingdom Viridiplantae; phylum Streptophyta; class Magnoliopsida; order Asterales; family Asteraceae; genus Glebionis; species Glebionis coronaria. The sequence goes on along the minus strand of CM046879.1, from coordinate 459,701,933 downwards.
GAGTTAATTATAAGCCTATTCTCCCATCGCTTGCTAATAAATTTATCTACAATAAATAAGGTTGTACGATTTGAAAAGTTACTTAGCTTCTAGCCCAAGATCGTTTAAAAGTTGCTCGGTATGGATTAGAGTTCATAGCCAAGGCATAACTTATTGAAGCGGGATGCGAAGATTGGCGAGTCCAAAAAAGGTCCTGACAAGACATGAGGGCTATATTTTGTTGCTAAAGATCCCAAGTGATGTGAAGAATCATTTATCGAAAATCAATATGAAGGATCGAGACATACAACGAAAAGCAAAAACTCCCCAAAAGTCATGGAGAAGTGTATCCGAAAAAAACATAGCAAGGTATGAGGATAAATAGATCCAAGTCATAAAAGGAGGCGGATCGTTGTATATCAAAATCCAAAATAAAGATTAGAGAAAAATGAAGAAGTCGTGGTCCAATATGAAGAATCTCTCAAAACTTCAAGTGAAGAAATTCCATTATGAAGAGAAGACCATTATTTCATGAACGTCTCTCAAGGTTTGAAGTATGAAGTCGCAGCCAAATATCGGTCCGAGAAAGGTCTCAAATCGCGAAGCGAGTTATGCCAAGATATGAACTTTATGAGGTCCCGAGAAGCAGTTTTAAAAGATTTTGTCCTTTAGCTAACTATTGATTAAATCGTTCACTTTATTTTCGGACTAAATAACTATCGAAATAAGTCAAAAATGCATCCTCATGATCATTCAAGACAACAATAAAATATAAGAGATACACCTAGGAATAAGGGCGTCTAAGTGAATAATTGGCCCACATGAGTTCGTGTTAGTCTGCTAACTTATAATAACAATGATCTCGTTTTTAAGCTTGGTTTGGAGAAAGTGAAAACTTGAGGATGATGATCATTCACAACATTTCCAAAACCCAAGGTATGCTTTTTGATTTCTTTACTTTTAATGTTTATAATTTTCTATCTCTGTAATAAAGGCCAACGTGGATTGATTATGATGAAAAATGTAAACGTGCTTTGTAACTAATGCATTGCATGAGGACATTGCAATGGTCAAGTATAGGGGATTTGATATGTGTGTAAACACCCATATTTTTTACCACTTAATTACAATAATAACCGGACCAAAACGTGTATTTTATGTCATTTATGTCGGAATTATGCGTGGTTTGTGTTTTTGTTGTGATTTAGGACGAAAAGGTGAAAAGTGGAGAAAACACGGGCATTTACGGGCTTTTATTGAAGAAAAAGATGAAAGACGAAGTCAAGAGTGCAAAAAGAACGGAAGTCCGAGACCAATTCTGAAGATTTATCGAAGAAAAAGTCAAAAGACCGAAGTTTACTAAAAGCCGAAGAACTCGAGTCATATTTATTGAAGAATTAAAAGACGAGTTCGAAGAAATCCCAAGACAAAGTCCAAATATTAAGAAGATTTAAGAAGATTAAAGAAGCTTAAGGACTTGATCTTGCAATTAAGAAGAAAGGAAGGAGGGGAGGAAGCTTCCTCTAAACACCTCCCTAATCTCCTATAAATACCCCTCATTTTCATTTCATTAGTTTTGTTGGCTAATTTGACACATTAGTTCTTCCACCTTTTAATTACTTGCAATTTAATTTCATGTCATTTACCTTATTGCACTTTAATTACCTTGTCTTGCACCTTTAATTTTCAAGTAATTTTTAATTTTGTGTTCTTTAATCTTTTATCTTTAAGCTTTTTAATCATCTTATTCATCTTCTTTTTATTAATCTTTGTTTGTGTTGATTTCAAGTTTTTAATCTTAATCTTTTTCATCTTCTTTTTATATAAAGTTTAAGTCTTTTTAATTCTCGTGTCTTGTTTTTAAAATTTTCATACGTTTTATCATTAATCTAGGCTTTTTAATTAGCTTATTGTGCTTAAAAAGTTAAGATTTTAGTGCTTAATCTCGTACTTTTACGTTTTCCTAGTTTTTAGGAAAAGCTGATTCGATTTTGCAATACTTGTGTATTGCGAATTTGTGTCCTGATTCAATTTCGCAATTCTTCCATAATTGCGAAATTGAATCCTCTACAAAGTTGCGAAATCTTTTTCCAAGTTGCGAAATCATTGTTTTTCAATATTGCGAAATCTGATTTGATTTTGCAATTATTGCGACATTGTGCAATAATTGCGACATTGTGCACTATTGCGACATTGTGCATTATTGCGACATTGTGCAACTATTGCGACATTGTGCACTATTGCGACATTGTGCACTATTGCGACATTGTACAATTATTGCGACATTGTGCACTATTGCGACATTGTGCAATTATTGCGACATTGTGCAACATTGCGAAATCTTTCGTTTTTTAGCAATTGCGAAATTGTGTCTTTTGGTAATTGCGGAATTATGTCAATTTTGACATAATTGCGAAATCTTGGGTTTTAATTGCAAAATTATTTCATATTTTTCTAGAATTTCGAAATTAATTAGTTTTTATTCAAATTTAATTTTTAAATTTGTTTTTCCCGCCATTTTTACTTACCTTTATTTTAATTGTTTTGTCTTATTTTTACTTAGCTTTATTTTTACTTGTTTTGTCTTATTTAATTTTCAAATTTACTTTTCGTCAAGCCTTAATTTTTCGTCATTTACTTTTCAAGTTTTTAATTTTACGTCATTTAATTAATTTACTTTTAAAGTTTTTAATATTGCACCATTTACGTTTAATTAGTTTTAGTTTAATTAACGTCATTTTCATTTACGTCTTGCACATTTATTTTAAAACAATCAAAATATTCTTTTTCACCAAAAACAATTGAGTCGTACTTTGAACCGGAAATCAATTCGATTAGACCCCGAGAAACGAACTTTTCAACTAGAAAAATCTCTTCATTATAGGTTGACAAAGCTCCTCCATGGTCCGAATATCGGGCTGTGGAAGAACATTGTTGTTGTTATTGTTGAGGTGTGGTGGATTATTGTTGTTTTTCACACCTGCCATAGCTAAATCTTCAGGAGTCTCGGGCTCTTGATAAGTAGAAGATCTAGTACGCATACACCTGCGAAAGCAAAAGAAAAAAATACCAAACACAAAGAGAATATATATACACAATAAAAATAAAATCTTTTTGGATTTTTGCAAATTTTTAATTTTTATGGATTTTTAACAATTTTTTAATTTTTATGGTTTTTTTTTTTTTTTTTTTGAAATTTTTAAGCAAGAAAATAACGCTCACGAATGAACGGATCCCAAAAAGCAACGCGTCTCTCACAGAAAACCGTTAATCTTTATGAAAAGAGCCAGCAGCGGCGCCATTTGATACAAGATATTTTGTATGTAAAAAAAGTTCGTTGATGTATGTCTAATCGAATTGATCCTGGTTAACTATGCGACTCAGTCGTTCTTTGGTGAAACAAATAGTTGTGTCGTTGTAGTAATTAAAAAGTGCAAGACGTAAATGAAAATCACGTTAATTTAAATCTAACTCTAATTTAAAATAAATGACAAGAATTTAAAACGTGACGAGAATTTTAAAGGCACTTAAAGTAAATAACGCAAACTTAAAACTATCTAAGGCAAACTTAAAACGCAACTAAAACTTAAATTAAGGCAAGGCTAAAATAAATCTAAGGCAAGTAATCTTAAAGTGCGACTAAGGAAAAAGGCGGGAAAAATAAAGCTTGAAAATCAAAAACTAAAAACAGAAACTTAAAATAACCTCAAAACAGCTCATTCAGAATAATCCTTCGTTTGAAATAAATCACTCGTCCGGAATGTCACCTTCGTTCGGAATAATTTCTTCTTCACTCGGAATAATCAAAACAAATCACTCATTCGGAACAATTGGTTCATCCGGAATATGTCACTTTATCCGGAATAAACCCTTCACTCGGAATGTGTCACTGATTCGGAATAATCACTCCTTGATTCGGAATGTTCCGAATGGACTCCCTTGATTCGGAATACTAAATGTTCCAAATGAACAATCCCCAAATCCTTCGTTCGGAATATATTCCGAATGAACAGCCACTGATCCGGAATATCTTCTTGGTTCGGAATGTTCCGAATGAACAAACACTGATCCGGAATACTTCTCTTGGTTCGGAACTTTCACTGATCCGGAACAAATCCGAATGAACTCCTTCGTTCGGAATGTTCAGAATGAAGGGCTTTGATCCGGAATAATAGATTATTCCGAATAAACACCACTGATCCGGAATGTTTTGCTTTGTTCGGAACAATCACAAGACCACCTTGATTCGAAACAATTGCTTAGCTGGTCCTTGGTTCGGAATAAACCTAGAAACAGTAACAGGCAGCGAAGAACAAGGAAGAACCAAATAACACGAATCTAACAAAAAATAATCAAATTAAACCAAAAGATTAAGCAAGACTAATCAATAAACATCTACTAATCATAAACAAACAATCCAAAACAATCAAACTAACAATACTAACCACAATAATCAAAACCCACTTTAATCAAATCAATGAAAACATCAAAAACATGAACATAAACAATAAAGCATAAAGATTAAGATCAAACAAGAAAGGAAGATAGGAGATTGATAATAAAAGTAAAGATTGACAAGAATTAAAAGGAAACTTACTTGAAATTAAATGTATTTAAGGTGCAAGGCAATTAATTAAATGACATGTAATTAAAGAACAAGTAATTAAAGGGTGGAAGACTAATTGTCACACTTAGCCAAAAAAAACTAATGAAATGAAAATGGGTGCTATTTATAGGAGATCAGGGAGGTGCTTAGGAAGCTTCCTCCCCTCTTTCTTCTTTCTTTAATTGCATCATTATGTCCTTAATCTTCTTAATTCTTTTACTTTAATGATTTTGTCTCGGGATTTCTTTAAACTCGTCTTGTAATTCTTTAATAAATTAGACTTGAGTTCTTCGGCTTTTAGTAAACTTCCGTCTTTTGACTTTTTCTTCGACAAATCTTCAGAATTGGTCTTGGACTTCCGTTCTTTTTGCACTCTTGATTTCTTGACTTCGTCTTTTGTCTTTTTCTTCGATAAAAGCCCGTGAATGCCCGTGTTTTCTCCACTTTTCACATGTTCGTCCTAAATCACAACAAAAACACAAACCACTCATAATTCCGACATTTACGACATAAAATACACGTTTTGGCTCGGTTATTATTGTAGTTAAGTGGTAAAAAGGATGGGTGTTTACACACCTATCACGGCCGATCATCTTTCTCGCTTGGAAGATCCTCGCCAAAGTGTGAACGAGAATAAGGAAATCACCGAAACATTTCCTCTCGAGACACTTGGTGTAGTGAATTCTAAGATTGACTCATCCACCCCATGGTTTGCGGACATCGCAAATTACCATGCGGGCAACTTCATCATTAAGGGTATGACGACTCAACAAAATCGAAAATTCTTTCGTGACGTCAAGTTCTACTTTTGGAACGACCCTTACCAATTTCGGACTTGTGCGGATCAAATTATTCGACGTTGTGTGTTTGGCACCGAAGCTTCTAATATCCTTAGAGCTTGTCACGAGGGACCAACGAGTGGTCACCATGGTTCTAATATCACGCCGAAGAAGGTCTTTGATGCCGGTTTCTTTTGGCCTACTAGTTACCGAGATGCACATGCACTTGTCAAGTCATGTGACTCATGCCAACGTCAAGGCAAAGCCTCACAAAAAGATGAAATGCCACAAAATATCATCCAAGTGTGTGAGATCTTTGACGTTTGGGGAATTGATTTTATGGGCCCTTTCCCATCATCTCGTGGTAATAAGTACATCCTTGTTGCCATTGACTACCTATCTAAGTGGGTGGAAGCTAAGGCTTTGACCATGAACGATGCTCGTGTGGTAGTCAAGTTTTTGAAGCAATTGTTTTCTCGGTTTGGAACGCCTCGTGCAATCATAAGCGATCGTGGAACCCATTTTGCAATGACCAATTTGAAAGAGTTCTTAAGAAATATGGGGTTACACATCGTCTATCTACGGCTTATCACCCACAAACGAGTGGGCAAGTCGAGGTTTCAAACCGAGCGTTGAAGAAGATCTTGGAGAGATCGATAGGAGAGAACCGACAATCGTGGTCAGATAAGTTAGACGATGCTTTATGGGCCTTTCGTACCGCTCATAAGACGCCCATCGGGTGCACTCCTTACAAGCTTGTGTATGGGAAGAGTTGTCACTTCCCAATTGAACTCGAACACAAAGCTTATTTTCCCTAAAGCATTGTAATGATGACATTGAGACCGCGGGAAAACATCAGAAAATGCAACTTAATGAATTGGATGAATTAAGGGATATTGCTTATGAAAATTCATTGATTTATAAAGAGAAAACTAAAAAGTTTCATGATTCTAAAATTAAAAACCAGGTTTCTAACATTGGAGATCAAGTGTTGCTTTTTAACTCAAGATTGAAAATCTTTTCCGGCAAGTTGAAATCCTGTTGGTCCGGACCATTCACCATTACCCAAGTTTTTCCATATGGGATCATCGAGCTAGCTCAAAATGATGGTCCTAACTTCAAGGTGAATGGCCATAGGTTGAAGCACTACTTTGGTGGGGAAGTTCCTTCTTTGAACTACCTCGACCAAGTCACCTTCCCCAATGATAATTAGTATTGAGGGGATCGAGTCGAGCTCATGACTCGGTAATAAAAAACGAGGTGCCTCGTGGGGGAGTCCCATGCTTATCCATTTACATATTATCGCTTTCTAATGTAGCTTACGTGAGGGGATTTGTGCCCTTCCAACCTTTGTTTCGTGCTTGTTTGTGCATTGTGGTTTTTAGATGATCATTATCTTTACGATTGGAGCCTCTCGTGTTCGTTTTATGGGAGCACTCGATCGTTTGCTTTGAAGAATTTCTTGATATCCATATGATATATCCTTATATGTTTTAATCTTAGGTTTTTAGCACACTTCATAAACGGCTATTGATTTAATGGTTACACCCTTTACATGCTAGATTAAGCATTCGACTACGTCTCTAGTATGGGGGTATTCTACCCTTAGACTCGAAACATTGAGGACAATGTTTAACTTTAGTATTGGGGGGTGAATAGATACTTGCCTTGCCAAACCTTCACGCTTTCCAAAGTTTATCTTTTTATTTATCGTTTTGTTGCAAATAAGGTTAAAAATGGCCAAATTTTAAATTTTTTCTCATGTTTCATAAGTGTTTAAGACACGAATGTAGATTTTCTAATGGCGAGAATAAGAGTAATTTTTGACTCGACCGTGTGTGTTGAACACTTAGCTTCGATTCCTTAACTTATATTAGGCTAAGTCTCTTAAATAAGGACGAGAGATGATAGAGTTAATTATAAGTTACTATGCTAAACGTAGAGTATTCGTATTCTTTCAAAAACTCATGTAATTAAACTGGGAAGACATTAAGGTATCGCCAGCGTCACGATTTTGAAGTATTGGCAACCCGAATAATCGAAAGCTTCACCTAATAATAAGATTTCAAGTGCTCACCAAAATCAAGCAAAAATTTGATGCTCACAAGGCCGAAAAATCTATGCCCAAATTGAAAGTGAATCAAGCCTTAATCTTTGAAGATTTAAAGATCCAAAATTCGCTTTAGCGTGAGGATATACGTCTTTGGACATAATAAACACCTCATGGTGAGGTTAAATAAAAGGAAAGGCAAGGACAAAGTCATAATAAAAGCTTCATGACGAACATGAATAAAAGATGGAGGTAAACCTATGATAATAAGGCCCATCCGTTAGGGGGCGTATGAAAGTCTTAGTAATAAGTCTCATGTTCAAAACCGTTATGAAACCGTGTTTATCGATCCTTCTTGTTGACTTAATTTTTTGACATCGTTGTCTATTAGGGGGTTATTAATTCGATGGTCTTGGTTACACCGTTATGATTCTATTTTTAGACATTAATCTCTATCATCGCATCAGTCAAAAATGTATCCTCGTGAACATTCAAGACAAAAATAAAATATAAGAGATACCAATTAGGATTAAGGGAGTCTAAGTACGTGATTAGGGCATATGAGTAGTGTTAGCATTACTAACTTATAATGACAATGATCTCGTTACACGCTTGGCATGGAACTGGGTGAAAATCGAGGACGATGAAATTATTTCTAACGAAACATTCACGTGTTCTTGTTCTATGAACCTAAACGTCCCATTTTGCGGTGAATATCCTACATTATGTTTAAAACACAAGTAGTAGCAAGTAGTAGTAGTGTAGTAAGTTTATTTCAATAAAAGTCCATAAAAATGAATTTTAGAGATGCTAAGATACTTTATTATAGCATTGCGTGAGGGCACGGCAATGGTTTAGTATGGGGGAGTGATGAGACTGCTTTTATACATAGTCTCATCATTCAAATCGGGCTTAAAATGGTTAAAATATCATAAAATGTGCCAAATATATGCTTGTGTTTTTTCAATGTGTGTTTTAGGTACGGATATCGAGAAAATGACAAAAGATCACAAGAATCAATCAAAAACGAACACGGGAAAAGAAGCCGCAAAATGAACTGGGCCCTAATGTTGAATTTCCAAGAAAAGTCCTTGAAGAATTGAAGATTGCACAAAAAGGGTCCTTCATTATTGAAGAATTGACACTTTAAACCCTTATTTATTCATAATTACAAGTTTAGTCCCTAAAGTTTGTCAAATTTACAAAAAGGACCCTCAACTTTGAAGAACTAGCAAGAATAGTCCCTCAAAAATGAAGACTTGCCACTTTTAATCCTCCATGAAGACAAAGATATAAGTAAAGACCTTGAAGAATGAAGACATGTCAAAAATGGCCCTTCAAAGATCAAGAAATTACAAATCAAGTCCTTTAATGTAGCCTTGGAAAATGTTTGTGGCCAAAATGAGAACTTTAAAACTTATAATACAAAGGATTATAGGTTTTGGCTGTTTATTTACAAAGTGAACAAAGTTTGGTAAATGAAGGGCTTAACTTGGCAGACAACTATTCTATCATCCACCAACCAGAGCACGCCATGTCACCCACTATCTTTTATCACCCAACCCTAACACGACACATCATCTTTGACTCCACCTCATCCAGTCAACCCACTAACTCAATTTAACCCGTATATTAACATTTGAAAATGGTGGGAAACAAATACTGTGCACTATCTTCCCCTAATCCACCCTTAATTCTCAAATAAACCCTAATTTCCTATATTTCTTAATTGCCATGTTTTGGGTTAATTAATATGGGGATTATGATCATTGGCTATCCAGAAACAACCCCACATGCCCACCTAACATCCAGCTCAACCACATGGTCCACCCCTCACATGTTTTGACTTGACCTTGAACAAGAAGACAAAGAAGTCACAGGGATTTAACGACTAAGATGATTTTGAGTGTTCCCACACTAAAACTAGTGGCCAAGATCACAAAAGTACTTTGCGTGTCACATGGAACCACAAGGATATAATTCAAACAAGGAATCAAGAAAGCATCTTTAGAGCATATCCAAGGGCAAAGTTGGAAGTTCTCAGTTAGAGTTTTGATCACTAGAAGTTTTTGTAGCCAATATATAAGGCACAATAGGGTTTCATATTTTCCTGTTCTTGTTTGTCTGTTTTCACAATCTTGTAGATCCAGTTTCGTATGGAATGAAATGGTATTGCATTGATGATGAAAAACAAGTGCCACTTTATTTATCTTGTTTAAGTTCTCTCTTATTCAGTTAGTTTTATTCGGGTTCTAAAAAGGTTTTAAAGTTTCAGTTGGAAAGCAAGTGTTTGAGTTAAGTTTTTGGCTTAACAAATCAGTGTTGTTTTGATCATATGCAACTGATATTCTTGTTGAATATCAAGTGCAAGTGAGAAATTCATTGGTTTTGTGGCTTGGTGTTGAGTTAAAAAGTTTTCAAGAAATGAAGTGTACAATTTTTCTTTATTTAATCTGTTTTTTGAAAATCTGTTATACAAGGGTTTATGTTTGGAGCTTTTGTGTATGAAATCTTTGGTTGAAATCATGCACACAATATAAGCATAAGGCTTGTTCAAGTTTTATTTTTCATTTGGTCCCATAGTTTAACAAATCTGTGCTCAATTTCTTTGATATCTCCATATTCTGTCATCATTTGTGTGTTTTCTTTTCTTAGCAGGGGTGGTTAGGAAGCTAGTGCACTCTTTGCACTTAAGCTCATACACTCCAAGGTGTGGATGTGCACCTTGGAGGTAAGTCTCTTACTTTCTAACAAATCTGTTAAGACATTGTGAAGTTTTTGATTGCTAGGTGTTTTATTGATAAGACTTGCTTGGTTTCTGTTCACTTTAGGTTTTTTGTATGATTTGAGTGTTAGTTTTATGATTTAAGTTGTATGTGCATGATAAATCTTTGAAAAACTTGTTTTCAATTTGTAAAAGGGGTTTTGGTAGTACTGATTAAAAGGTTTTGAGAGACAGATAAACTCTACTTTGGTTTGAATAAGACTTAATTCAGTTTATTGTTACTAGTTTGTGCCATGGTTTAAGTTTGGAAACAAGTTGTAGGTTTTTGCTTGCTTGAAAATTGGTAAAAACAACTTAATACACTAAATCTGCTGAAGAAGCTTGTTTTTGTACTTATAGGATCTGAAAACTTGGAATCTGATAGCTCTCATGCTCATTTAGGGTTGCATACTTGATAGTGGTAGTTTTTTTGGTGATTTGAGCTTATGTAAGTGGATTGAAATTCGTTTAAATGCACATCTTATTAGCAAAAATATTGCCTGTCCTATATGCTATATCAGTAACTTGAATTTGCCCATTTCTATGTGTTTTTTGTGTTTGAGTCCTTGTTTTTTTGTGCTTAATCTGACTCCCTACACTCCACTAGTGCCTTTGGTTCCAAGTAAATCCCAAAAGCAAAGCTTTCCTAAGCTAAAAGGGCACCAGACCCATTTTTTGACTAAGCAGTGGGAAAAAACTTCCCACTGTTAGTGCAAGTGTAGCCACTGCTACACTACCAGACAAATCTAATTGACCTGTCACTTTCAGTTCTTTGGAATTTTGTCTTTAGCGCTTGAATACCCTAGTTTTTCATATTTTAAATTTTTCTCATAATCTTTGATTTATTTTAGTAATTTTAGAATAAGAAATTTTAATTGTCTGATTAGTTTACTATTTTTTGTATTATTTTGAATTAAAATTAGATTTTAATCAATCTGTTTTTGTCATTTAGTGCTAGAAATTCTTGAAATTCTGTTTTCAATTTTCTTGTTTTAAGTTAAATATTTTAAGATTTTTACAAAAGTAATTTCATTTTTAAATTTATTTAATCATTTTCTAGAATTATTTTAAGTTAAATTAGTATTTGTTAAACTGTTTTTTGCCTTTTAGTGCAAAAGTTTAACATTTTTCAGTTTTTCAAAATTTTCTAGTTTCAGAATTTTTTTTTAAGATTTTTAGTTTAAAAAGTTCATTGTTCACTATTTTTAATTATTTTTTAGAATTAATTTGAGTTTAATTAGATTTTTAATTAACCTGTTTTGTCTTTTAGTGGTAAAAATAACTTTTTTCAAACTTTTTCATTTTTCTACTATTTAGTATCATAAAATAGGATTTTTAGAAAAGTAAAATTAATTTTGGCATTATTTTATTATTTTTAATCATTATTTTGATTTAAAAAGTGTTTTTAGTCATTAAAAATATAAAAATAGTTTCAAAAAATCAAGAAAAATACTTTTTAGTTTTTATATATTATAAGTGAGATTCTCATTTTATAAAATCATATTTTGGATTTATTTTTAATTTTATTGAATTTTAAGGCTTTAAATAGCTTTTAAAATTGAATATTAAATTGGAAATAAGTTTTAAAATATTTTGTCAAATTTTTATTCTTATTTATATTATTTTATATTTTTTTAATAAAATATTAGATTAAATTTTAAATTTCGTCACGTTTTACGGTTTTTACGTTTACGTCATTCGTCGTAGTTTAATTTAGAATCGTAACCGTCATCATTTTCTCTTTTCTTTCTTCATAATAATAATCACAAACATTTAATCATCTCTTAATACGACACACTAGCCTCCTTGAGAACGAACTCACAACAAGGGTCATTTGTGCACGGTTTTCCTAAACCATCGTACTTACCCTAATTACCTCGTTTTCCTAAACGAGTGTAAATTTACAACTATCACCGATCAACATAGAAATAAACATATGCACTACATGGGTTCGGGCCAATGTTCAATGTCGGACGCCGACTTGAAGACCTTCAAATGGTCATTTGGGTCCCTTGATCCGTCATAAGTTTTGATGTTGGATGGCATTCGACTTTTTTTGTCCTCTTATAGTTTCAAATGCTGCTCGTTAATGCATCGATCTTCTCATGACGCCATGGGAGAGATAGGTCTTCATCGCTACTCTTGCGAAGTCGGTAACTGGACTTCCAGTGTCCCGTCTCGCTATCCGAAGAGTCTCCTAAGGAGGTGTCATCCCTCTTGTGGCATTTTCGGTGGTAGGGTCTGATTCCGAGCTAGAAGAATCATATCTAGGGGATCGCCCCTACTTCCATACCGATTATGGAGTCCCCTTCTTGGTTGCCGGTTTTGGGAGTCTAGGTTGCACTCTTTCACCTTTGGGATCACCCCTCCTTTCAAGGGTAGACGTGTACCGGCCGTTATCGTCGGGGGCCTCCAAGGCTTTGTGCCCCCTTGATCCACCCGAATGGTCAAAAGCTTGTTGCTCCTCTCTATCCGCATCCAGTTGACGATGAGCTTCCTTTTGTGGCGGTGGTGGTACCACTGCCGATTTTGGAGTTCCTATAGTCAGCGTCGGTGTAGGGTTCATGAATGGTGAGTTGGCCACCTGTGATGGCTTGTTTCCCGTATTCCGTTTGTTTGGCCCATTGATTTTCCCAGAGGTCGATTGAGTGGGGACAATGAGTGCCTCATTAGACTATGCTTTTTTGAAAGTCTAGATCCGATGGCTAGAAAATGTTTCTTCTTAGTCATGTCTCGGAATTTAATCTATGCTCCCACGGATGGCGCCAACTTGTTAATATAAAAGTTGAATAGACCGTGTTTGACTTGAATTAGGCTTAATTCGGGTGTTGGGGCTCCGCTTCCTACACCAAGTGAACTAGTAATGAGGACCCTGCACACTAAAAGAAAACACCGTTAGGCTTACCGTGGGGTTGTCACCCACGATTAGATTCTTGCGTAGGAGTAAGTAATCGGTTTGAGATTTCGTAACCGGTGAGGGTTTAGAGATTGTAGTGAATCGTACCTTGGTGGAACCTAGGGGGTACCTTTTAGAGCCGGTGAAGCCCAAGTAGGGCTTCCCAAATCTTTGTGGCCTATGGAGAGGATAATTACCATATACACAAAGAACCTTATCTTCTAAATAAGGAGATTATATATCCTCTCAACTTCGGTGAATCATAGCCCTTATTAGACTATGATTTTGTTTAACCCTGACCGTGTGTGGTCAAAGTGCGGCCTACCTAAGACCGTGTGAGACAACCTTCCTATTGGGCCTCATGGGCCTACATCGTTTCCCTTCAACCCATTCGTGATGGATTAGATACAGGTAGTACCTGTGGGTCGGGCTTATGGCTCGACTGGGGATTATACGTCATTACTTTCCCCTTTGAATCACTGCTTCCATGTTGTTTCTAGTCTACAAACGAAAGGTGTCGACGTACAGTCGGTAATGGGCTCGGCCCGACAGGCCAACGGCCCACACACACCTTACTTATCCTACAAGAAACCCTAAGCCTATATAAACAGGGGTCTCATTATAAATCAAGTTATCTCTCACAATTACACATCTTTTACAACATATCGACCGGATACTAACTTGACCGTCGGAGCTGGACCCCGGGGCTTCGGCCTCGGGACCACTCCTAACCGGTTTACCTTTGTTTGTAGCATTACTCAGGACTCGGGTAGACAACGAACGGCCCAGGAGAGTCGTCGAACCGACCCAACCAAACTATGCTCCAACAAGTTGGCACCATCCGTGGGAATATGGGGTAGCATATAATCTTTTTCTAGTGTGTAGTATAATGATTAATATAACTATAACACCCCATTTGTTAAGATGGAATGCTACAATAAAATATGGCGTGTCATCAAACCATGCAAGGTAAATGTCTAAACATTCATGACCATAAATAGAAATACCGGAATCAAACATCAGTATTCTAAGTAACTCACACACAAGCAATATTAAGTACTATAAATGAAAGGACTAAACAATGTCCAAAAGAAGTAAAGTATGAAAAAGTAGGAATAAATGCATAAGGTAAAATGCACATACTCTTGAGATCCTACTTGTGACCTTGGGTACCTGCCGTTTAGTAACATGGAAATGGAAAATGGCTAAGCATAACACTCAGTGCACGAATATATAGCATAACATAAAGACATAAAGGAATGAAAGCATATAAAGCATGTAAAGTATGAATTGCAGCGGAAATGAATAAGTCCTGGGAAACCTAGATGTATGGCATGTTTACTGGTTTTAGTTCTAAAAACATAACTTATGTTACTTATAAAAATCTGTATTAGTTTAATATACCAAAAACCAATATAGGTCATGAGGTCAACAACATGCATGAATACTTGGATGGGTGACCTCGTCATGCAAATTAGAAGGGATGCCTCTAATTAAATGATAATGGGTAGGAGGGATCAGCTCCTTGTGAAGGATGCAAGGCACACACCACATTCACCATAAAATCCTGACTAACACTGTAACTAGGATGCATCCATACGCCCCACATGATAATATAATAATAAACGCCTAATAAACTGAAAGGAACGCCACGAGCTATCACTCCGCCGTGGTGAAGTCATAACACTAGTGCCTCTAGTGTTATGGTTATGGTACCTCCATAACTAGGTGAAACTGGCATGCATGCATATGGCTAAGGTAACTAATAAAACATAAGCATTTAATCTGTAACTACTGGGGAAAACAGTTGGCTGCATACGGAAAATCCTAATAAAGGAAGAGGTTGTCCTTACTGAAGGACGTGAAATCCGTACCTTGTGTCCAGTAGAAGCAAACGGAAACGCTGAAGAACCTACTCCGCCTTGACGGATAATACTACATAAGAATGGGAACGTGTATGAGTTGTCTGAATTACATGTGTTTTACTGGTTCTGTGTGTTCTTAGCTTATTATTCATGTTAAGTCATGTTTTAACTGATTTAAGTGTTTACTGTAGTTATTATTGTATTCTGTTGTTTATTATTCATGTAGTATGGTATTATAATAGTTGTATTGTAATACTAAGTAACTTTCTAAAAATAGCAGGTTTCCATAAATAGTAAGTTTCTAAAAATAGAAAGTTTCTAAAAATAGTAAGTTTCCATAATTAGAAATAAGCTGGATTATTAATAATAAGTAAAGTTGAATTAGTAAATACAAGTCATGGTTTAAAGGTAATAGCTTATTAATTAAATAACTTGGTTAATTAATTAACTAAACATTATAAGAATTTAATTAAAAATACATGTTTTAATTAAATTGAGCTAAGTAAAATACTTTAGGTTATACATAAAATACTAATTTTAATATTTAACCTAAGTCATTAATTTAATTAAATTAAATAGTCTAGGAAATAATCTAATTAAACATATTTTCTGATATTAATATTTTCCCGAAACCCGAACCCGTGTTTTAAAATTAACCTGAGCCCGTACCCGTGTTCTACAAATAAGCTGAGCCAAAAACCCTTGACAGTGGATACCCGACCTAGCCGGTTGCCACTGTCCGAGTGGTTTTACCCACTGCCGAGCAACGGCTAGCCGCCACTCAAGCCCGGTTCACACCGGTTCCCACCGGTTCGTGACCGGTTCCACTGTTTTTGTTGTCCGGTTCCCACTGTTCGAAAAAAGTCCCACCGAGACCCTATTGGTCTCGGTTGACACGAAAACAAACCAAAACACACACCCCCAACTTGCGGTCGGGTCCCCTGGCCTGCGTCCGAACCAAACGAACCCCACACCGAGACCTTGAGGTCTCGGATGGGCAAACAAACACCACTGAGAATTTCATTGCTCTCGGTTTGGGTATCGGCCGAACAAAGCAACACCAAAACACCCATTAAACCATGATTTTAATTAACCCCCATGTTATTATAACTTGTTTTTATGATTAGTTAAAATAAGAACATGAATTCAATAAAGAATTAAAAAGAAACGAAGGGTTTTGATTATACTGAACACGTATAAGAGAAAGGTTTGAGATCACGATCACGTACACACCAAATCAATTATCAAAATCGTCCCGAACACCTTATGGTGTTGATGGCAGCTGGCGGCAAAGAGAGGAGAGGAGGCAGGGTTTTCTTAATTTTTGTGTAACCTAGAATTATGATAAAAACTTCCCTTGAGTTTTTGTTTACATGGTTTTAATTGGGTCATGGGCCAAAGCCCACCTTTCTCCTTTCTTTTGTCTCTAGCCGCGACATATGGGGTCCACAAGGGAACACCCGAAGCTTTTGTAAGTTAAATATTATGTCGTGAACGTTCATGTTTAATTATCGTGGATTTTATATGTCATGATCGTCATACATTTATAATATATACGTAAGTACATGTTAATTAATATCGTGACACGTGAATTATATTATAAATGGAAAGTTTTAAATTTTATCGTATTTTTGTGTATTTACTGTTCATGTGTACTGTTCATGGTATTTAATGCGGGTTTTACACGATAATGTTC
Organism: Glebionis coronaria; assembly: GCA_025667525.1. Lineage (NCBI taxonomy): Eukaryota > Viridiplantae > Streptophyta > Magnoliopsida > Asterales > Asteraceae > Glebionis > Glebionis coronaria. The sequence goes on along the minus strand of CM046879.1, from coordinate 459,685,298 downwards.
TTGTTTCACGCTTAGCATGAAACTGAATAAAAATCGAGGATGATAAAATTATTTCTATGAAGCATTCAAGTGTTCTTATTCAATGATCCTAAAAGTCACTTTTATGTGATGAAAGCAATACATTATGTCCAAAATGCATCTAGTTAAGTTTATTTTTAATAAAAGTTAAATAAAATGAACTTTGAAAGTGCTACGATACTTAATTCTAGCATTACGTGAGGACACAACAACGGTTTAGTATAGGGGAATTGATGAGGATCTTATTATACATCATTTTGTGCCCCAAAACGGACTTAAAATACTGAAAATATCATTAAAAATGTGCCAAATACCCTTGTTTTCTTTGTTTGTGTATGTGTGGGCACGGATATTCAGAATTCAAATAGAAATCACAAAAACAAGACAAAACGAACACGAGAAACGAAGTCGTAAAAGAAAAATGAAACCAGATGTAAATTACCAAAATACCCTTTAAGATTTGAAGAATTACAAGTCCCTAAAGTTTCACAAGTTGAAAATTTATACCCCTATTATATCATTTATTACATTGAGGTCCCTAAAGTTTAAATATTATACAAGTTTAGCTCTTGAGGAATGAAGAATGTTACAAAACAAGTCATTATTCAAGATATAACAACAATAAGGACCAATATTGTCATTTTCTAAACTTTATTAACAAAGTAAATGAAGAAATATGTTTTTATCAACTACAAGGGCGTCATAGTCATTTGTTGAAACTTGCAAGGAGAGTTTAAATCTGCCAATGCTCAAAAGTTACAACATAAGTGAACTCAACCAAGTCAAAGGACCATAATTGTCATTTTCAAAACCCCAATTACAAAGGAAAATGCTTCTTTCATTTTTAGAAAATAACAAGGATTACTTTTGTAATTCCTAATAGTTTAAAGTTTAAACTATGTTTATGTGGGAAACACTCTGTTTTTTACCAATTTGGATTAAACCTTCCCCTAAACACCATAAACCCTATAAAAAATATCTACTACCAATCAACTTTAACACAAAGAGAAAAAGGCATTTACTTTAAGGGTTTTGGACGTTTGCTTGTTCTATTCAATCTGATGTGCCCAGCAAGTGACTCCTCATTCCCATGTTCCCCCATACCTCACTTCTTATCACGGGTTGCACTCTTTTACCAATGTGAAAACTTAATCAACGTATCAAGGCTTAATACTTGGTCCCTACTCAAGAATACAAGGCCAAGATCATCTCCAAGTCTGTAAGATCACATTGGAGCACCAGTTGAACCATCTAGAACCAAATTCAAATCAAGGCAGCATGGCATATTCCAAAGCATCTCACAATGCATTTTTGGAAGTTTACATGTTAGGTTTAGAGTTTATAAATTTCATCTTCCTAATTGTGTATATAGGTCATATGTAGAAGCTTAGTACTTTGTTCTAATTTTTATTCATTTTCTTGTAGCTTAATGCAAAGTTGAATGAAAAAGATTTGAGTCCTATTTTTAATTTTCTATCGATTTAAATACTTGCATCATTTATTATTATAAAATTTACTTTTAATAGTCATTTAAATTTCTTGTTTAATTAAAATTTGTTTTTATGTAATTGTGAACCTTTTTCTAAAACCATTAAACTATAGTTGGTTCATAAGCTTATTCTGACAATATGAGCTTGTGATTTTGGCTATTGTTTAATGTTAAGTTACTATCCATTTTAATTCTTGCAAAAGCCTTGTTCATTTCAAACTGTTTTGCTTAAGAATCTAAGTTTTCTTGTTTTGTTTCTCTAAGGTATAAGCTCAATAAGTCAGCTTATTTTCAGGTTATAAAGGATGAAGATATTCTCTTTGTACTTATATTCTTTTAATATATTGTAGATCAACCAACAAAGAAGCCCCATAAGGTCATGCATAAGCCCTTCTGCTTTAGAAAGAGCTCAAAGGGTTTTCAGTGAACTTTGTGGGAAGATTAGTCTGAGGCTTTGCTTGAGACTCAACTCAAAGTAATCTCTAATCCTTTTAACAATTTCTGTAAAAATTAGCTTATCTTGCTATTTGTTTAATATGGCTTATTTGTTAGTTAAATTTGTTTCATTTCAATTCTTGTTGCTTATTTGATATGCTCTTTCAATTTATTTCATATGTCCTAGCTTTAAATTGCATTTTACTTTGTTAACTGTACTTGCCCTACACCAAAAGGGTCGTTTAGGATAAGGTGTGAACCTTGGCTCTAGCATTTCTTTGAGGTTTGGTTTCTTTGCAGTTACTTGTAGTTAGTCACAATAGGATATAATCAGCTTTCAGTTTGAAGTGTAGTGTAAAAATCATCAAGTTGCTTGCTTACTTGTTTTATGTCCAAATAATACAGTAGGAGTAGAGGTTGTTTAAACATGATATTTTCTTGGTGATTTTGCTTGTTTCATGGTTTTCTGATGCATATAGACTCGTCTGATAGGTTTGTACTGTTGATTTGCACTTAAAAGAAATTTTAAGTTTACAAATCTCCATTTACTTGTGCCTTTGAGAAGTCAAACATACCCACACCATTTTTTGCTTAAATTGTAGGATAGAGCTTAACTATTGGCATGTGGTTAGTTTATGGATTACTTGAGATCTGTTTTTAGTTACTAGGGTGTTTAATAGCTTGTTCATGCCTTATTTCGTAAGTTAAAAATCAGCCTAAGTCAATAACATTGTAGATTAGTTCATCGTAGCACTTAGAGTAGGATTTAATTTGTTTTCTGTTTTTTGGTGAATTTAATTTGTGTTTGTGTTATCTGTATTTTAGTTGCTTATGCTAACATCCACATAAGCTTACTACCTTATTTGGACTTATTGTTGTAAAAAAAATATAAAACAGAAAAGCATAGTGGGACTCGAGCCCAATATCCTTTCACTCACACACATAACACATTCCAATTGCACCCTTGGGACTTTCCTGTCCCTTTTTGTTTTCTTTTTATTTTAACTTATCTTGTACAAAAGTGGCTAGTAAGCCAGTTTTAGCTTATTCTCATTTTCTGTTTATTCTAGTCTATGCACAACTTTTTTTTTGTATTTAAAATCTTTTATTTTACCTCTTTTATTAGTTTTAGGAGTCTCAACATCTGTCTCTACTTTTTTTTCTATAAAACGATTTATTTAGCATTTTAAATTTATGCTTATTTTATTATCTGCTTATTTTAACTTATCTTATTGAAGTTTTTTTTATTTTCATTGTCTAAATAAGCTTATAACGCATCTCCTTGTCAATTTTCAGCCTTTGAAACGTATTAATAGTCAAAACTATTATTTTTTCATTTTGTGAAAATTGAAAAGTATTTGTTTTTAGCTTATTAGACCATCTTATCTTAAAATTATTTTTGCAATCTCTTTATAAGCCAAAAATAAGGATCAGTGCAAAAAAAAGTAGCTTATCAGCTTAAGTATGTAGCTTATTGGGCTTATTAGACCCAATAAGTTAGCTTATAGCTTATTAGAAGCTTTTTGGTGCTTATTTAGCTTTTGAGCCTTTGAAAAATGTTGTTTAAAATTGAATTTTAAGTCAATTAACGTTTTTAGATTTCTGTTTTCCAAAAATTTTCTTAATGGGCCAAAAAGCCCATTAAGCTTAATATGTTTTTGTATTTAGCCTATTTGAAGGCCCATTAAGGGTTTTCTGATTTTTCTATTTCATTTATGTTTTATTTAGGCTAAAACTAATTAGATTTGAAAATTTTATTTTATTTTTATTTTTTTAATATTATTTATTCTCGATTTGCGTGAAAGCGTAATTCGTTTTAGTTTTTAGCCGTCGTAGTGTATATTCGTATTTCTACTTTAATCCTTTCTTTTCCAAGAACGTAATCATTCCAAAGGAGTATTCATTGGCCATATTATTTACCTCGCTAGGAACGATCTCATTGTCGGTTTTCATCTACGTTTTCGACATTTACGTCTACTAATACTTACAACGTGCAAAATACTACATCATCTAATATTAAGAAAGAAGCAAGAGAAATAGTTGTTGTATTATATGTAGTACTTCCTTTGCACTTTAGGTTAATGTAATCAAACCAGACGGTTTTGGTAATGAGTTAGAATTTTAAAATACGAAGTTCAAAATGAATACTTATAATGTTTTTTTATTTGTTTTATTAAGTATATTTGTTTTACTCGATTAAAAAGATGATGTAATTTACAAGACTGCACCATCAAAAATATACCACAACAAACATACATATTGTCATGATTATTCGGTTAGCTAAAACTACCCTTTCGGAAAGTAAAACTTATGGATTTTAATCGATAATAATATTTATTAGGTCTTTTAAGAAAAAACCTCATGCGTGCATGGGTATTATAACTAGTAATCTTATATATTCTTATATCCTCAAGTTTAAAAGTTCGTGAAATTTTAAAATCCACACTTCTTTTGTACACAGAGTATATTGGGGTCAAAAGGATACACGCTTATTAGGGTCGGTAAAAATTTACTCTCTACACTGGTGTGGAAGGTTGATAATGGCTACACGCTTTTGTGTAAATAAACAATTCACGTGGCCACAGTAAAGAGGGTTTTAATATTGTGTATACGTCTTCTAAGAAAACGCCTGCTACAAAGGATGGTTATAGGTTGGCATGGTATGTTTGAAAACCAGTAACCGTGTATCCTCACACCATCATGCACTAGTAATGATTAAAAGTGAAAAAACTGACAATGAAAACAAAATAGTCGTACATATTAGTGTGTCTTTCACCCTTACAGATTTTCACACACACCTTCATTAACACACACTATCTCACAGACATACACAGAACTTTTGCACTTACGAAAAAATATAAAAGATAAAACTTTACTATCCTTTCTTGTTAACCACCACGGCAACCGCCACCGGTGAACCTCCTTTGGCAGATACCATCGACCAACCCCCGCTGTCAACCCCGTCTGATAGTCACTACCATTAATGGGTGGACATATATGGTATCTTAAACATTATATCTTAAAACACATTCAAAAATAAAGTTATAAAAACAGATCTAAAAAGTATAAATCCATTTTAGAAACCAAAAGAGGTATTAGATCTATATGGAAAAAAATCTAAACATCACCCTATTCATCATCTTTAGTGACTGGATATGCAATGACAGTAGCCGAAAGGGGTGATGGTGGTGAACAGAGCTAGTGATGACCGGAGTTAGTGTTGACCGAAGCTGCAATGGCTATGAGGCGCAAGACACCCTATTCTTAACAATGGTTGTTGACGGATGTACGATGATGGTTTTAGTAGCGGTGTTTGGCAGAAGATCGGGAGAGATGGTGGCAGGATATATAAAAAGTATTTATTGTTAAGTTTAAAAATATAAAAAGAAAAGTAAGAGAGATAGTAAAATATTGTGTGTGTGAAAGAGAGAGCAAAATATTGTGTGCGTGTGTGTGTGTGTGTGTGTCTATGTGTGTGTGAAAGAGAAATAAATAAATTGTACCTTTTGTTTTATCAATTATTGAACTTCATTGACAAAAAAAGTGATTATTTTTTTTCTCGGTATTTGATGGTGCACGAAGCACACAACTCTATAGGTTCCTATTAGCTCGTCTAATGTCCCCTCTTCTAACCGTAATTATGTTTTGGATGATACGGAGAATGAGAAGGAAGTTTAATTTGGTTTTGATAAATCAGCTAATTTTCTCAATAATACTAAAATCAGAGCTACTTACACGACTCCTAATGCTTCCATGACACGATTTGTCTAGTTATTGTCATGTTGGAATTTTATCTCTATTAGCTTTAGAAATATTAAAGTCAAACAAGCATGTATTCGGTCAACGTTGTTGATGGGTATTTTCTTTTAATTAAAAACACGTATGATTTTACATTTTGTAAATGATAACATCAAATATTTATATGTTTTTTACAACAATATCACTTCAATTTTGCTCTGTTTTGGTGCTATTAACACCCAATATTGCAAAGAAACTACTATTTTTTATTTTGTATGTTAAAACGAGCAAGTAACAGAAAAAGAGGGAAATTGACATAAAAAGGCGCCAACTTCAAGAATTCAAAGGTGTCTATGACGTAGGTATCGTAAACATGACTATCATAGAAGGTTTCATATTTAAAGGCTCTACGACGTAAACCATGTATATCCACTATGCCATAGTAGTTAATCTCTGTCACTATACACAAAGCGACAAGATCAAGGCTATTTGAAGAAACTTTACAAATTCAACATCTAGAGTGTGTTTTCCTCTCCCCTCTACGACATTGATCCTATAGAATCCAGAAAGGAAAGTGTAACTAATGAAGACCTAGGGCGTAGGTACTTGTTCCTTTTACGTAGTAGGTAGTACGATTCAAGATAGGAAATAAGATAATATGTGTCTACGGTAGGGCTGACAACAGGTCCGGACCGGACCAAGTTCCGAAATGGTCCAAAACCCGAACCGAAATGGTCTTGTCCAGTCAGGGTCGGTCCGGTCCGTTTCGATCTTCGGTCCTATTAGGCATAATCGACGGGTTTTTGGTAAGACCGAACTGGACCGGACCTAGGACCGGAATGGTCCAAAACTCTGGACCGATGACTGAACCGAAATTGTCTGGTCCGGTCCGGTCTGACGGTCCAAATGCTTACCCCTAGTCTACGACATAGGACATAATTTTTCTACGTCGTAAATGGTTCGAAAATTATAAACAGACTCCTCATTCTCTCCAAACCGGCACACATTCATTCTCACATCTCACTAATAGATCTTAGGTCTATTTTGGAGGGTTCAAAGGTTCTAGTTTCAACTAAGGTTTCACCATAGAAAGGAGATTTGTATTTACTCTAATTATATCAACCATTTTATTCCAAGAACTCTTTAAGATTTTAATAATGCATATGGTCATTATCTTGATGTTATCTTGTTGTGTTATTGCTATGAGTGGCTAAGCACTTAGATGTTGGAATAATTATGATATTATTTTTAATGTTATTGTATTTTCTTATTGTTGTGAGTGGCTAAGCACTTAGGTGCTGCCCTAACTACTCTAAACACCAGAAAATAAAGATCAGTTACTTAGGCTGCCAAAGAATAGGACATCAAATTAAGATATGTCTTTTGCAAGGAACGTAAGGGGGTGTTCGGTATAAGACTTTGTTACATTTTGAAGGCATTTATTATTGCATATGTTTTTTACAATCCATTAAAACGGTTGTAGTACTTATATCTTGGAGACTTTCCGAGTAGTACTACCTTTTGGTCTCTATAATGTGTCCAACATGGCTTTGGGAGGGACTCGAACCTATATTGCACTAAGTTGAGGTATTAACTAGTTAGATGTAACATAAGGAAGGCTACTCTATTGTGAAGGGTAAATGGCTTGGGTAAGCTTTGCATGAAGAATGGAATAGAGAGAACGAGAAGATGACTCTTCTTGGTCCATTATATACAAAGCTAATGGAGGATAGGCCGGATATACTTGATGGTGTGTGTTTCTTCCCTACTGATGCCATCTCCTCCGTGTAGCTCTGTTAAGATACTAAAGATGTAGTTGTCATCTTGGTTTAGCTTATGTATGACTAGGAAATGTAGCTGGGAAGGAAGATCCCTTCAATGTATTTATAGAATGGGTTTATAGCTTACACAACGACGCCCTTTCATGTTCAAGAACAAGTTATTGTGGATGTTGGATTAGTGATTTGTAATTTGACATGAGAGTAAAAATGTTGTTGTGAGGCCATGGTATATGGTGAATCTAAGGTGAAAAAAGATTAGATACATTGTGTAAACCTTTTTGTGATGGAATGGGATTTTCTTAGGGAAAGAATTAGAGATTAAAGTAATGTCCGAGATAGTTAGAAAGATATCAGACAAGCTTATGCCAGTTATGAAAGCTGGTTTTGTATATGGAAATGAATGTTTACTTTATTAGAATAAAAGACTAGGCATGTCTGAATTCTATGTTTTATAAGTTATAAATAACGTGAAGCGTGGCGTGGCAGCATGTCCAAGCTACACGCTTTAGCGGCTAAGGTGAAACTTTAGCGTTTTTAAAGCGTGGCTTATGACGACATAACATATAAAAATATTTGTTTGTTTTATCATATTTCAATATTATATTTATATTTAGTTCACAATAAGTGTTTTACATAATAATCGAAGTTAGAAAACTCTCTTTACATATAATAATATTGATATTTTGAAGTTGAATTCAAAAAATAACCGCACCTCATGTCGTAGCGCGCCTCAACTTATTGCGTAGCGTGAAGGTAGCGCCTCAAGCTTTAGCACGCCTTAAAGCGAGCTATAACGGTCTATTTAGAACCAATTTTTATTTAATGTATTATACATGTTTGGTTAATTAACACAAATCTTTCACTGTTTCACCAAAAATAAAAGTTTTATTTATGCATTACAAGTATATACAATGTGGTACATAACTTGAATTACTTAAATTTTTTAAGGAAATTTAATGAAGATATAAATATCAAAATGTATTATAAGTAATATAGATATGTGTTTGGCTAGTGACGTTTCTTAAACTTTGTAAAAGTTAGATTTTTCTCTTACTTTCTACATAGTTATGACCGCAAGCTTATTTTATGTGTTCAACTTATTTATAGTTTGACTCGAGTTTGTGGCGTCTTTTGTTTGGTAAAGCACAATGTTTTGTAAGAATTTTTGTATATTTCTAAAATCATTGTTTCCTTTAATTAGTAATATTTTTCAAATTAAATATTTTTCTAGATTTTTAAAAATTATAAAAAACCAAATTTATTTATAAACCTTTAGCTAAAAGTATTTAAAAAAGGAGAAAAGTTGGTGGTGGAATTTGACGGAGAAAAAAAATGACATTATGCTATAGGTGTCAATTTTGTGAAAAACGAAATCTTAAAAAAGGAAGTAATTAATTAAAGTTTAGTGATTAATTCTTTTATAAAATATATGAAGTTAAGTCAAAATTATAATTTTTAATATTTTTTTAATAACTTTATAAATAAATAAATGCCCTTGTATTATATACACTCTATACTTTATATCATAAATATACAAAATATATACTAAAATTTATTTAAACCCTGATATTAGTATATATTGAAAGTTTTTAGTAAAACCATTTGCATAATTATTAAGTTGTACTAGTACCTCGAGTGGACAATTATAAAACATTAAGTACGAGAACTTTTATATATTTGTTTCTTAAACTGATATATTAAATTAAATTTGATTTATATGTAAGTCCCGTGCGTATACGAGACTTATAACAAGTACTAATAAAACTAAGATTTTTCTTTTATAGTGATGAAATTGATTTATTTTTTCGCGAAAGGATGATTTTGAATCGGAGGAAGTATGTTGTAGAGATTTTAGCACACGTATGCTCAATAATCATCCTTGTCATACATCGGATGGTTCAAAAACAATTCTTGGAGCGAATGGTTTTACAATGTTTTATCCTCAATGCCTTGTTCGTGCGCTCCAGTATCTTATGTTTGCCTGACTCGATGTGTCTAACGCTATACATAAAAAATGTTTGTTTATGCATACGAGTGGTGGAGTGGAACCATATTATAAATTTTAAGAGGGGTCGTTACGATGGTTCTTTATAATATTAGGAGGATCATAAAGTATAAAATACAAAAATTAACAAAAAATTAGCATGAAATATTGACTTTCATTTTTTTTCTTAGAGGGCCACCACCTTCCTCAGTCTCCACATAGCATCGCCGTTGATGCATATATGATCCTCGTGAGCCATCCTTTGCAGCTCGTAGGCAAATTATATGTTATTTTCGGAGTACTTTTAATTACATACTTCAGTTGTATTCACTGTTGCCTCCCTAATTGTTTATTTCAAAGTTGATTAGGTCAGTTGTCTTACTACTCGTCACTCTGCTTTTGTGTAGTATGTGTTTTTTGGCTACATCTTATTATCTACTTTTTCTCGTTCAAGTGTTGAATATCGTGGTATTGTTAATTTTGTTGTTGAGACTTCTTGGTTACGAATCTGATAATGGGGTTCACTCTTTTTTGTCGACTACTCATTTGGTTTATTGTGTGATAATGTCAATGCATCATATCTAGGGGTGTCAAAAAAGTTGACCCGACCCGAACCCGACCCGAACCCGAACCCGAATAATCATATTCGGGTCGGGTCACTCGGGTCCAAAAGCGTATTCGGGTCAATTCGGGTTGACCCGAATTGACCCGAGTTTTAATTAGGCTCGGGTTCGGGTTATATATTTTTACCCTTGACCCGACTTGACCCGACCCGAGTTGACCCGAACCCGACCAATCCGACTTGACCCGACTAAAATTAGACTTTTTACATTGTTTTAGTACAAAATTAGGCCAATTTTTACACCTTTTCTTCAAACTCGGGTTGACCCGAACCCGAGTTGACCCGACCCGAGTTGACCCGACCCGAATTGACCCGAACCCGAGTGACCCGAGTTCTAATTAGGCTCGGGTTCAGGTTATATACTTTTTACCATTGACCCGACTTGACCCGACCCGAGTTGACCCGAACCCGACCGGGTCAACCCGAATCACACCCCTAATCATATCTATCTTCTAACCTCGTGCAACAACAATGCACAAAATATATTTGATATTGGCATGCATTTTATCTATCTCATAACGTTGCGCAACAACAACGGACTGAATATATTTGAGATTGACATGCATTTTTTTATCAGGTATAGCCACCTGTAATGTTTGCATTTTGAATGTATCTTCACGTTATTAGTTTGTTACCTTCATGTTATGAGTTTACCTATGCCTACACCAAAAGTCTCCCGGTATGGTTGCTAAATCGGGATCCTACTATTGAATGTTTTTGTCATTGTAAGATCGGAATTTAATATCGGATCGAAATTTTAAGATCATATTATAATATCATTTTTTTTTTTTTTAATATTATGCAAATCTAAATTTTTATATATCACTAACATAAAAATATATGAATGTTTTATAAAGATCAAGGTTGCAAAAATCGTAAATCGCTAGCCGGCCGGTCGACTATATTTTAGCTTGTAATCGTTTTAGGCGGGATTAGTCGGTAATTAACCGGATAGACATTTTTAGAAAAAATTTGGGTATTTGTGATAAATTATGGGTATTTTTAACAAGTTTTAGATATTTTCAAAAATATTATTTTTAAAATCCAACTTATTATACATATAAATAGTTATTCTAAGTGATAAACACAAGTTTATAGTGATTATTTACATGATTCCGGAAACTTTGACTTTTCGACCGTTATTGATCACAATTGACTGTCGTTAATCGTCTGTTAAATAATCGTCAAAGTTGATGGCCCTGTAACGATTAATCAGCCTTGTAAACTTTGTTTTGCAATACTGATAAAAATGTTGTCTTAAATTATAGGGTAAATAGCATAAAAAGGTACTAATCTTATGTCAAAAATCAATTAAAAGTGTTCAACTTTTTTTCTTCTCAATTTAAGGTACCGATTTTCTTTCTTGTTGTAATGTTAGGGTAATTAACAAGTTAAAGGTTATATATTAGCGCTCGTTTACTTTATTATTACATCGTTAGTCCTTTATATTGATGACACTTTATAATAAACTCAAAATTCGTTTTTTACAGTTTTAGACCGTTTTCTACCTTTTTCTTCTAATTTTTTCCGTTTCGGTTCGGTTTTTAATCGTTTTGGTCCGTTTTTACAGCATTCGTCCTTCTTTTACCGTTTCCGGCCATTTCGTCCATTTTTTTACGTTTTCGAACCCTTCTGACCATTATTTTCTATTTTACGGCTTTGAACTATTTTCGGCCATTTATCACCGTTTTCGACCTTTTTTTTTCTTTCCAATTTTTTACAGTTTTTTTATCGTTTTTTACTTTTTTTATCGTAAAAAAATAGGGGATAACGGCCAGAAACAGACGAAAAAAGTAAAAAAAAAAAGGTCGAAACAATATCAAACATGCTAAAAAGGTCGAAAACTGTAAAATAGACGAAAACGAAAAAACGGACATAAACGATTAAAAACCGAATGAAAACAATAATAATTAGACCAAAAAGGTAGAAAGATCTAAAACTGTTAAAAACGAATATTTAGTTTATTATAAAGTGTCCTTAGTATAAAGGACTAACGATGCAGTAATAAAATAAACGGTCGTTAATATATAACCTTCAAATTTGTTAATTGTCCCAACATTGCAATAAGAAAAAAGACCGGTACCTTAAATTGAGAAGAAAAAAATTGAGTACTTTTAATTGAATTTTGACATAAAATGAGTACATTTTTATGCTATTTGCCCTAAATTATAATTATGAAACATTTAAGAGATTAAAATATTGTTTTTCAAATTTAAACCAATACCTTTGTAGTTGTTTAATTTGTGTTAGAGAAATTTAAGATCAGATAATTTTAAGATCATATAGTCAAAGATCGGAATCTTATAAGATATTATGTTTGCAAAAGTCATATATAAAATACTAGCTTAAAAACCCGTGGAATCACGGGATATCTTAGAAAAAATAATTTGTAAGAAGTATTATGAGAAAGTAAATTAAGAGATATACACAATGAATAATGTAAGCATGAAGCATTAATATATGAAATAAAGAAAAACCGAAAGTAAACATGTCTCTTACACGGCAATGTTTAGATTTTGTAAAAATCAAAATAAAGAGTTCCATGCGTTTTTTAATTCCAAAGTTGATGATCTTGAGTATGAGATGATGTTTGTCATAGATGTGTAGTTGGTTGCCAAATTCCAATGCGTGAACACCTATTTGTTGACATAAAATGCAATTAAACTTTAGTTAAACATGTTGTGTTGAAAATGAATCGTTGACAAAACATATAATAAAATGCGTGAATATAAAAACAACATACTTGTTGAACATTGCTCATATACCATGAAGAACTTTTTTGTACACCACCTTTGTATTAGTCTTGGAAATATTACCATCCTCATCACAAATGACAACTTTCAACCTCTTTTTTCTTTTTACTCGTGAAACAGCAACGTAAACTTGTCCATGGGTGAAAACAGGACGTGAAAGATATAAACCAACTTTGGAAAAAGATTGGCCTTGAATTTTGTTAATCGTCGTTACGAATTGAAGTGACAAAGTAAGCTGTTTTCTCACAATCTTTACGGGTAAACATTTATCAAAATCGGAGTAATTCTCAACCTCGGTATGATAACTTTTTTTCCAAAGTTTGTTCCGTTAATGATTTGTGCACTAATAGAAATTCTTTTAAATGTAGAACTCGGAGTCTTGTCCAATTACAAAAACCATTTAATAAATTTTGTAGAGAAAACAAATTGATCTATAGCAGCGCCACGTTCGGTTTTATCTATTCTATCACAACTTAGTGATTTTAACTTATATACCAGTCTAATGTCGGGTATAGCTTATTGAGTGATTTTTTAAAAAGTAACAAATAGTTGTTAATATTAAAACAACATAAACAAATTATGGTAACAGATGAAAAAATAATTAAAAACATGAATTATTCGAAAACAGTTTAATTTTGTAAGAAATACAATAATAAAATTTATGATGCAAGTAAGATTGAATAAAGTTAACAACATATGCTCATTCCGTGACCCATTTCAAAATCATTAAAAACACCTTTTTCACAAAGTTTAACCAAATGTAAAATCAATAGTGCAAAATGCACTACCTTCTTTATAAATTCAAATATAGCTGAAATTTGATTCTTTTTAACTTCAGTTCGACACGAATAGCCACTCAGGCTGCCATCTCTTAGAGTTGGAATTCCAAGAAGTCAATTCTTGTGAAAATAACAAATAGCCCACCGTTTAGTAAATAAATGATAGTTGTTGTCAACGTTTTGAAACACGGGTCTATTCGGACGGTTCAACTGGTTTCAGCCAAAAAATGGGTCAAATTAACCAGGTGATCATATTTTAGAAACCCGTTGTGACCCTCCAGATTTAAAGCAACCCCGTCGAACCGGTTCGTGAGACCCAACCGGGTTTAGATTTTTTTCGTTTTTTCGCAATTTAATTATATATATCTGCAACGTAACTTTTTTTTTTTCGTGATTTAATTTTATATAGGTGCATCACAAGGCTCTCGATAGTGCTACCAAAGACAGGTTTGTTATTTTCGTCAAACCTAATTTGCAGTGATCACTTAACAAATATAGTTCTAATCTAAACTTCTAAAGGTATTGACTCATGGCTCATGAAAAAAAGACCAAACCATAATTCGGATTGAAAGGACAACCCCAATGTGTTTCTTACATGCACGATCTTTTTAAAACCCGCACTTAACTTATATTATCATTTTCTAACATTTCACATTTCATTAATTATTCAAGTTAACAAAATAAATAAGAAATCATAAATTGATTATACGTAATTATTCTATCGACTCAAGATATTCTGGAGACTTTGTAGAAAACTTCTCTCCATACTACTTCTATTTCCACCCAGTGACTCTTTTAAGCATGATAATCAACGATAAAACATGACTTGAAGTCTTTATGCACCTATTGTATCTAACCTTATCTTCCCATAGTTGCTCAGTATTGAAGACATCAAATTTCTCAAGAGTATCACTTTCAACATTTTCTTAATTCATCTTTGTTATTAACAATTTGAAAAGAAAATATCAAGTATCAAGTTATAAGAAAAGTTTGACAAAACAATAATATAGATTAAACAGACCAATAGGTAAATTGATCGCACCGTGAAGATGGAAGACGAAGGAATAAATTTTGTATTTCCATAAGCCAATAAGCTCTCTCGTGGTTTAGGTACTTCACATATAGCATACTCAAATTGCAAAAAAACTATCAACGAACGTGTTTGTCACCAAAAAGTGTCAAAACCTCCCGAAATTCAGAATACTCTATTTTATGCAGAGCTTCTATCTATCTGTGAGAAAGAAAGCTGTACCAACATGAATATTCAAATGCCATAGCAGTAGATTAGATTTTAGTTATTTCTTTTAAAGAGTTTTGAAGGCTTTATTAGAAGATTACTTTATTAGTTCAAGTGGGTAAGAAAATATACACATTAGCAACATGTGGCCAATCTTCCAACTATATGAGCAACATGTGAGTATCGTTTACATATTGGACCAAATTTCTTTCTCTAAAAAAAACATAACATGAATTTGCAATGATTGTTATTCTGAATGCTGACATTCCAAGCACTCAAAGATGGAAAAGTAACATCGTGATATTTCAGTTACACGAAACATGTTGATGCACTGCAATATTGAATGGATAAATCATCAGTTGAGCCAAAAGACCTTTAAATGCACAAAGAAGACGTTTGATGACAATGTTTCACTAAATAACTACTACGTGCAAAATAACATGAAAACAAAACATGTCATAGTTTGAGCAAAAATTTAAATGGGGCTACCAACCTATAATAAAGTAAACAAAATAAGTTACACAAGGAGTCAAATAAGTAATTTAATACTACAATACTTCAAAATATAAGCATTATATAGATGGGTCAAACGTATTTAACAAATCAAAAGTTTTCAAAGAGTTAATATTACAGCATAGTTGGAAAAATATGCTAACACTAATGTGTTATGTATATATATGACTGGCTCAAATTAGTTGATATTATTAAGGCAAATGTTTTCATGCTCACATTATCAAATAACTCCAACCACATACTTTAACAAAATCAGATATTGTAGTTTACTGTTAAAAGCTTAAACACATTAAACTATTTGAGCCAATAATAATTGTCTCTATAAGATAATTTTATAACACTTTAACATTATTACAATTGTGCCAAGTAGAAGAATGCCACAAAACTAAAAAATAACTTATTTTTTGACTAAATCATTATAGCGAATCAAACATCTACACACCTTTGAAAACATACTACTATGTATTCTTTATTTCAGGTTCATGGAACAATTATCAAATATAAAAAATAAACAAATTTCTCATATTCACCCACCTTTCTTTTCACATATCTAAAAACATGTAAATACATGCCTTATCCTTAAACCTGTACAAGTAAGTTTTCATGGTCACTTTATCAATTAACTCAGACCAGATAATTTAACAATGGTGCATGGTAAGAGCCATTCATGGCCATTCAGTTTCCTAACCGTATACTTAGTATAAACTATAGTAATGTCATTTAACGTACTCAACAACGAAATCCATATTATCAGATTCAAATTTGCATAACATACTAATTGTGTTCTGTTTCTAGTATTAGATTCAATTCAATCAAGCCACTTTAAATATCAAAGACTGTGGAAATCTTATTTTGAAAACATGATGTCATTGATATTTAACTAACAAAAGTTAACCAATTTAATAGACAATAATGTTTCCAGAAACTTAATCAACAGTTTTTATGCATCAAGAAAACACATTAAAAATCATTTAGTAAAAAAATGGCAAAAAAAAACTTACCTTTATAAGTGTGCTTGGATATAGGCGGGCCACTAAAAACTCATCTTCACATGTACATATCAAATCATATGAATTAGAAACTAAGACTTAATATATAAATCGTATGTTGGTTACTTAGTAAATATACCTATAGTTCATAATAAAAAATCCTAAGAATTTCAATTAGCCGTTTTATCAAACACCTTATGCACATAAATATGATTATTTCAAATACACAAAATAGAAAAACACATACCTCCTCAGTTGGTTTAATTGATGGATTCATAAAAGTTATAACATAACCTATAAAAAGAGAAAAGAAACAATCATAAAATAATTCAAAACAACCAACTACAGTAGAACATACCTCATGATTTGCAAGAAGAAACAAAAACTATGCCTGAAAAAGCAAAATTGATTGAAAGGTAGATACGAAATTTAATGGAGATGATTTTGAATTAAAATTACACTTGTGATACTTACTAATGAACAGAAATCACCCACGGGTATAGATCAAAACATACCACGCCATGAGGAAGCTCCCCCAGTTCCGATGATTTATGATTCTATTGTGTGAATAACATAGAAATCACTGGCAAATGAAAAACAAATGCGTAGGTTTTGTGCATCGTGTTTTTTGTAACTGAATCATGTATGCAAATATAAATAGTTAATTTTGGATGACTTTAATTGCTTGACATTTAAATGTAGAATTTGAAACTGCCAATTAATGTGACAGTATAGGTAAAAGCTTACAAAAGAAGCCTTGACTTATTCTTTTTAAAAAGTTTGTGCATTGGAAATGAATTAAATTATTTCTGGCATTGAGGTGTTGTACATAGTCTTATATATGGAAACGTTTTTAATTCATTCATTAAATTGTTATGCTTTAAAGAGTTGTAACATATTCTGTTTTATTATATAAAATAGATTGATTATTTTTATTATGCAGTTTCATAAAATCTTATGATTCTAACGGTAGAATCTGAGATCTTCGTAACCATGCTCCCCGTATACGTTGTCTAATGATTTTCGGACCAGAATGTTAGTCTTTCTGCCACCCAATTGCGAAGGGCTGGTAAGCCCATATATATATACGTTTATACTGTAGTATAATTCCACAAAAGGATGTGCCCGGCTTGGACGGTTTGGTTGACCAGCATCCTTGCCTGGACCTTGTAAACAAAAGTATTTTGGTCGTTCTAATACGCAGGTCCCACAAATTTGATTTTTATCACTAAAAAACTCATAAATAAAGCAATAAAACTACTTTCACCACCCTGTCACATCCCCCTACCTGTCAATCTCGGACTAGTCTATCTTCGCACGTGCCTAGCACACCACTTTCCCACGTGCCAAACCCTCTTTTTGTATCATGTATGTGTGTGGTGCAACAAATAAAAGCCGGAGAACTAGTTCGTGTATGTGTTTTTTTAACAATTTCTTCATATGAGGATCAGGAAACGCTTCTTGTCTCTTTTAGACGCTACGGCTGCACCTTTGTCGTCGGTTGCTCATGTCGACAAGGAGGTGGTTATATCTTGGAGACTTTCCGAGTAGTACTACCTTTTGGTCTCTCTATAATGTGTCCAAGCATATGTTTTTTACAATCCATTAAAACGGTTGTAGTACTTATATCTTGGAGACTTTCCGAGTAGTACTACCTTTTGGTCTCTATAATGTGTCCAACATGGCTTTGGGAGGGACTCGAACCTATATTGCACTAAGTTGAGGTATTAACTAGTTAGATGTAACATAAGGAAGGCTACTCTATTGTGAAGGGTAAATGGCTTGGGTAAGCTTTGCATGAAGAATGGAATAGAGAGAACGAGAAGATGACTCTTCTTGGTCCATTATATACAAAGCTAATGGAGGATAGGCCGGATATACTTGATGGTGTGTGTTTCTTCCCTACTGATGCCATCTCCTCCGTGTAGCTCTGTTAAGATACTAAAGATGTAGTTGTCATCTTGGTTTAGCTTATGTATGACTAGGAAATGTAGCTGGGAAGGAAGATCCCTTCAATGTATTTATAGAATGGGTTTATAGCTTACACAACGACGCCCTTTCATGTTCAAGAACAAGTTATTGTGGATGTTGGATTAGTGATTTGTAATTTGACATGAGAGTAAAAATGTTGTTGTGAGGCCATGGTATATGGTGAATCTAAGGTGAAAAAAGATTAGATACATTGTGTAAACCTTTTTGTGATGGAATGGGATTTTCTTAGGGAACGAATTAGAGATTAAAGTAATGTCCGAGATAGTTAGAAAGATATCAGACAAGCTTATGCCAGTTATGAAAGCTGGTTTTGTATATGGAAATGAATGTTTACTTTATTAGAATAAAAGACTAGGCATGTCTGAATTCTATGTTTTATAAGTTATAAATAACGTGAAGCGTGGCGTGGCAGCATGTCCAAGCTACACGCTTTAGCGGCTAAGGTGAAACTTTAGCGTTTTTAAAGCGTGGCTTATGACGACATAACATATAAAAATATTTGTTTGTTTTATCATATTTCAATATTATATTTATATTTAGTTCACAATAAGTGTTTTACATAATAATCGAAGTTAGAAAACTCTCTTTACATATAATAATATTGATATTTTGAAGTTGAATTCAAAAAATAACCGCACCTCATGTCGTAGCGCGCCTCAACTTATTGCGTAGCGTGAAGGTCGCGCCTCAAGCTTTAGCACGCCTTAAAGCGAGCTATAACGGTCTATTTAGAACCAATTTTTATTTAATGTATTATACATGTTTGGTTAATTAACACAAATCTTTCACTGTTTCACCAAAAATAAAAGTTTTATTTATGCATTACAAGTATATACAATGTGGTACATAACTTGAATTACTTAAATTTTTTAAGAAAATTTAATGAAGATATAAATATCAAAATGTATTATAAGTAATATAGATATGTGTTTGGCTAGTGACGTTTCTTAAACTTTGTAAAAGTTAGATTTTTCTCTTACTTTCTACATAGTTATGACCGCAAGCTTATTTTATGTGTTCAACTTATTTATAGTTTGACTCGAGTTTGTGGCGTCTTTTGTTTGGTAAAGCACAATGTTTTGTAAGAATTTTTGTATATTTCTAAAATCATTGTTTCCTTTAATTAGTAATATTTTTCAAATTAAATATTTTTCTAGATTTTTAAAAATTATAAAAAACCAAATTTATTTATAAACCTTTAGCTAAAAGTATTTAAAAAAGGAGAAAAGTTGGTGGTGGAATTTGACGGAGAAAAAAAATGACATTATGCTATAGGTGTCAATTTTGTGAAAAACGAAATCTTAAAAAAGGAAGTAATTAATTAAAGTTTAGTGATTAATTCTTTTATAAATATATGAAGTTAAGTCAAAATTATAATTTTTAATATTTTTTTAATAACTTTATAAATAAATAAATGCCCTTGTATTATATACACTCTATACTTTATATCATAAATATACAAAATATATACTAAAATTTATTTAAACCCTGATATTATTATATATTGAAAGTTTTTAGTAAAACCATTTGCATAATTATTAAGTTGTACTAGTACCTCGAGTGGACAATTATAAAACATTAAGTACGAGAACTTTTATATATTTGTTTCTTAAACTGATATATTAAATTAAATTTGATTTATATGTAAGTCCCGTGCGTATACGAGACTTATAACAAGTACTAATAAAACTAAGATTTTTCTTTTATAGTGATGAAATTGATTTATTTTTTCGCGAAAGGATGATTTTGAATCGGAGGAAGTATGTTGTAGAGATTTTAGCACACGTATGCTCAATAATCATCCTTGTCATACATCGGATGGTTCAAAAACAATTCTTGGAGCGAATGGTTTTACAATGTTTTATCCTCAATGCCTTGTTCGTGCGCTCCAGTATCTTATGTTTGCCTGACTCGATGTGTCTAACGCTATACATAAAAAATGTTTGTTTATGCATACGAGTGGTGGAGTGGAACCATATTATAAATTTTAAGAGGGGTCGTTACGATGGTTCTTTATAATATTAGGAGGATCATAAAGTATAAAATACAAAAATTAACAAAAAATTAGCATGAAATATTGACTTTCATTTTTTTTCTTAGAGGGCCACCACCTTCATCAGTCTCCACATAGCATCGCCGTTGATGCATATATGATCCTCGTGAGCCATCCTTTGCAGCTCGTAGGCAAATTATATGTTATTTTCGGAGTACTTTTAATTACATACTTCAGTTGTATTCACTGTTGCCTCCCTAATTGTTTATTTCAAAGTTGATTAGGTCAGTTGTCTTACTACTCGTCACTCTGCTTTTGTGTAGTATGTGTTTTTTGGCTACATCTTATTATCTACTTTTTCTCGTTCAAGTGTTAAATATCGTGGTATTGTTAATTTTGTTGTTGAGACTTCTTGGTTACGAATCTGATAATGGGGTTCACTCTTTTTTGTCGACTACTCATTTGGTTTATTGTGTGATAATGTCAATGCATCATATCTATCTTCTAACCTCGTGCAACAACAATGCACAAAATATATTTGATATTGGCATGCATTTTATCTATCTCATAACGTTGCGCAACAACAACGGACTGAATATATTTGAGATTGACATGCATTTTTTATCAGGTATAGCCACCTGTAATGTTTGCATTTTGAATGTATCTTCACGTTATTAGTTTGTTACCTTCATGTTATGAGTTTACCTATGCCTACACCAAAAGTCTCCCGGTATGGTTGCTAAATCGGGATCCTACTATTGAATGTTTTTGTCATTGTAAGATCGGAATTTAATATCGGATCGAAATTTTAAGATCATATTATAATATCATTTTTTTTTTTTGTAATATTATGCAAATCTAAATTTTTATATATCACTAACATAAAAATATATGAATGTTTTATAAAGATCAAGGTTGCAAAAATCGTAAATCGCTAGCCGGCCGGTCGACTATATTTTAGCTTGTAATCGTTTTAGGCGGGATTAATCGGTAATTAACCGGATAGACTTTTTAGAAAAAATTTGGGTATTTGTGATAAATTATGGGTATTTTTAACAAGTTTTAGATATTTTCAAAAATATTATTTTTAAAATCCAACTTATTATACATATAAATAGTTATTCTAAGTGATAAACACAAGTTTATAGTGATTATTTACATGATTCCGGAAACTTTGACTTTTCGACCGTTATTGATCACAATTGACTGTCGTTAATCGTCTGTTAAATAATCGTCAAAGTTGATGGCCCTGTAACGATTAATCAGCCTTGTAAACTTTGTTTTGCAATACTGATAAAAATGTTGTCTTAAATTATAGGGTAAATAGCATAAAAAGGTACTAATCTTATGTCAAAAATCAATTAAAAGTGTTCAACTTTTTTTCTTCTCAATTTAAGGTACCGATTTTCTTTCTTGTTGTAATGTTAGGGTAATTAACAAGTTAAAGGTTATATATTAACGCTCGTTTACTTTATTATTACATCGTTAGTCCTTTATATTGATGACACTTTATAATAAACTCAAAATTCGTTTTTTACAGTTTTAGACCGTTTTCTACCTTTTTCTTCTAATTTTTTCCGTTTCGGTTCGGTTTTTAATCGTTTTGGTCCGTTTTTACAGCATTCGTCCTTCTTTTACCGTTTCCGGCCATTTCGTCCATTTTTTTACGTTTTCGAACCCTTCTGACCATTATTTTCTATTTTACGGCTTTGAACTATTTTCGGCCATTTATCACCGTTTTCGACCTTTTTTTTTCTTTCCAATTTTTTACAGTTTTTTTATCGTTTTTTACTTTTTTTATCGTAAAAAAATAGGGGATAACGGCCAGAAACAGACGAAAAAAGTAAAAAAAAAAGGTCGAAACAATATCAAACATGCTAAAAAGATCGAAAACTGTAAAATAGACGAAAACGAAAAAACGGACATAAACGATTAAAAACCGAATGAAAACAATAATAATTAGACCAAAAAGGTAGAAAGATCTAAAACTGTTAAAAACGAATATTTAGTTTATTATAAAGTGTCCTTAGTATAAAGGACTAACGATGCAGTAATAAAATAAACGGTCGTTAATATATAACCTTCAAATTTGTTAATTGTCCCAACATTGCAATAAGAAAAAAGACCGGTACCTTAAATTGAGAAGAAAAAAATTGAGTACTTTTAATTGAATTTTGACATAAAATGAGTACATTTTTATGCTATTTGCCCTAAATTATAATTATGAAACATTTAAGAGATTAAAATATTGTTTTTCGAATTTAAACCAATACCTTTGTAGTTGTTTAATTTGTGTTAGAGAAATTTAAGATCAGATAATTTTAAGATCATATAGTCAAAGATCGGAATCTTATAAGATATTATGTTTGCAAAAGTCATATATAAAATATTGATTATTTTTATTATGCAGTTTCATAAAATCTTATGATTCTAACGGTAGAATCTGAGATCTTCGTAACCATGCTCCCCGTATACGTTGTCTAATGATTTTCGGACCAGAATGTTAGTCTTTCTGCCACCCAATTGCGAAGGGCTGGTAAGCCCATATATATATACGTTTATACTGTAGTATAATTCCACAAAAGGATGTGCCCGGCTTGGACGGTTTGGTTGACCAGCATCCTTGCCTGGACCTTGTAAACAAAAGTATTTTGGTCGTTCTAATACGCAGGTCCCACAAATTTGATTTTTATCACTAAAAAACTCATAAATAAAGCAATAAAACTACTTTCACCACCCTGTCACATCCCCCTACCTGTCAATCTCGGACTAGTCTATCTTCGCACGTGCCTAGCACACCACTTTCCCACGTGCCAAACCCTCTTTTTGTATCATGTATGTGTGTGGTGCAACAAATAAAAGCCGGAGAACTAGTTCGTGTATGTGTTTTTTTAACAATTTCTTCATATGAGGATCAGGAAACGCTTCTTGTCTCTTTTAGACGCTACGGCTGCACCTTTGTCGTCGGTTGCTCATGTCGACAAGGAGGTGCAGCCTTTAGTCATGGTGCAACATCTAGAAGTGCACACAAATAATTCAGATCATACCACAAAGATGGGACTCCAACCGGGGTGTTCGCGTGCCTGCAGTGACTCAGAGAAGATTAAGGTACTTCAGTTTTTCGTTTACATAATATAGATGCAGATCTTTCATTCCATATATAAGATTACAGATTGTTATCTTTTGATATACTTATAGGATACGAAATCTTTTAAGTTAAAGGAAGCAATCGAGACTGATGGTTCTGGCAGGTAAGATATAACCAATTACTGTATGAATCTTTTTGGGGGAGACCCATAATTATTTTTGCACCCATAAGCAAGATATTAGTTATTATCTATTTAATAAAATGACAAAAAGAATGGAAAAATAGATATTGGTGGAAGTGCATAAACTCTATAGAATGGTCTTATTATACGATCAGGTTATTCAGCAAACCATATGTACAAAAATAATCCTAAAAATTGCACCATGTGGTGCATGTTAGCATGAAAGCTGGTCCCTAACTTAAATGGTATTGTTCATTTAACTTTGCACTAGCAATATTAGTGTTTCTCTCATCTCTTTATTTGTTCATTATTTCTTCATAACTATATTATATCCACCTAAGCCTACACAAACATACACCTTTTGGTTGTTTTCAGGAAAGAAAGCATGTTACGTGAAGCACCAAAGAGGCATGATCTTGGTAAGTTTACGGTGTGTATAAGGTATGAGTGTGTTTATAATGTGTGTGTATGATTTAGTTGTTTTGCATCTGTAGTGTTGAAAGGGTGGTTTGAAGGAGATAAGCTGGTTCCGATAAAAAAGAGAAGAGGAAGCTTGGGGGAAAACGTGAACCAAGGTCATCAAGATAATGAGAGAACAATGAAGCCAATGCTAAAGAAGAGCAAAATGAATGAGAACAGAGGGGATGTAATAATGGAAGGGTCACGGTGCAGTCGAGTAAACGGAAGGGGATGGAGGTGCGGTCAACAAACACTCATCGGGTACTCGTTGTGTGAGCATCATTTAGGCAAAGGAAGGCTTAGAAGCATGACCAGTGTTCGTGGACTGGCACAAAAATTTGCACTAAAAGGAAAAGAAACTAAAGAAATGCAACATGAAGACATAGAAACGAAAACCACAAATCATCATGCCAGTAAAGAATTCGAAGATCTGAAGTTGGAACCAGTATCCTCTACGGAAGGTAGGAAGAAATTGAGTAAACAGAAGAAGGTTAGGGCGGTGAAGGAAAGATCTTTAAGCAGCTTGTTGAGCCAACTAGGTAATTGATGCATGAACTCTTGAACTATTTGTGGGCTTACTGAAGGTTAAAAAGAAAGAAGTGGTGATACGTATATAGATAATGCATGCTCGATTATAGTCGAACAAACAAACTGTCACTTTTTTTGGAAAAGGTTCGCAGTACGTGTCAATAAATTTGATTTCCTAGTGCAACTCTTCTACTCTGTCACAGTGTTCTTCTTCTTGAAGTATATGTTTTAGGTGTTCTAGATTGCTTATGAAAGCTGATTACGCATCTGTGACTCTTTTTAGACACTAGATCATTAAAACGGTTGGTACCAAGGTTTTCAAGATCGGGATCTTACCTAGGATCGTTTTCGTTTTTGCAAGATCGAGATCGTAAAGTAGGATTAGGATCGTAAGATCCTACTATACTTGAATTTTCTTAATAGTATTTGCAATATATTACAAATTTACAAATTAATATACATCGTAAGCATAAAACTATACAAATATTTCATAAAAATGTGATCCTAAGTAAATATTATGAAATGTGTAAGAAGATTTACATGTTGTTTTTTAGATTATACAAAATAGAACTTATAAATTTTTAGTTTTTAGTTTGTCACTCGAGAAAAAATAAGATCGGATCGTAATAGATCCTAAGATCCTATGGCCAAGATCGGGATCTTATAAGATCTTAAGCATGCAAAGATCTTACGTAAGATCCGGATCGTTTTTACTTTGCAGTATCGTAAAATCGTAGATCCTAAGATCAAGATCGGGATCTTGACAACCTTGGTTGGTACAACCTTAATTTAGCATATACTCAACCACCATTTTTATCATGTAAAAAAAACTCATTTTTTAAAAATTAAATATTTCACAAAACGTTAATCGTTACGTAAAACAAAATGTTAATGCAAGTGATGCCTAAAAACATTATTAGTGTTAACTAATCTTTCTTAGTTTTGATCACAACAAACCATACAACACATTTAGTGTAAAACACAAAATGAATTATTTAACTAACACTATCATCAAGGTAATAATAATATCACTAACCTTTCTTAATCATACCTAGTGATCATCAAAATGATTATCCTTAAAACTCACTTTTGTTAATATGACAAAAGACTTTTTAATAAACTTTCTTTTTTAGAAAATGTTTTATTAAAATGGAAAATGAAAATTTGAAAATAGCATATTCCAAATGCTGTTAGAATATCCTTTGAAGGTTTCAAATACCTCAGATATTCCCACCCCACTAAAAGACAAAAAACGGAGCGTAGTCTAGTGGCGGTACCTTAAGTACCTACGCGGTTCCTTAGCGATATGGAACTGCGGGGTGAGATAAGGTACCGCGCACAGCTAGCCGTTATAGATCCGTTATACTTTGTCTCCTTTAAATAGTGGGTCAAATCTCATTTTCCAGCAAGCCTCTTAGACATTTTTCTCAGCCCTCTTTCTATTTTTCATAGCATAATCATTAGTAAATGATCACTTAAATTGTTAAGGATGTTTACATATGATTATCCTCTTGATCCCCTACTTTACCTTGTCTAATGAGAAGATCACTCACTCACTAGTGTTGTGATAAAGATGAATCTATGAGCTAGTCATATTCATCATGATACCCTTTTTGTTTTAGGTGAATCCAATGTATTTATGAATACTTGGACTAGTTGTGTTCATCCAAGTTATTTGTGGATACTTGGATTTGTTGTGTACATCCATTGCATATGTGTTTGCTTGGATTTGTGTTGTGTAAATCCAAGCTACATGTGTGTACTTGGATAAGTCTAGTTGAGTTGTAATAGATTTGATTAGGAGTTCTCACTAAACTATAAAGTGATGTGGTTATGTCTTGTGAGTTCTCACTAAACTATAAAGTGACTAGTAGTTGTGTTGTGTGAAGTTCTCACTTAGCTTCAAAGTGAAGAGTCGTGAAGATTGGTTCTAGCTTTCGATTAGAACTCGACATCTAGCCTTGTGTCGTAAAATGGTGAAGTAGGCAACGTCGTGAAGATTGGTTCTACCTTAAGATTAGAACCCGACATCTAGCCTTGTGTCGTTAAATTGTGAAGTAGGCAACGTTGTGTAGATTGGTCCTAGCTAAAGATTAGGTCTCGACATTTAGCTTAGTGTCGGAAAATAATGTAAGCAACGATGTAAGGTTTTCTCCGCCGAGAAGGGAGCTTGTGGATATAGTGGAAATCTCGAGTAGGTGTACTCGAGGAGTGGAGTAGAAACGAGGATAGAGCCTCGTTGTCGAACCACTATAAATCTTGGTGTCTTCCCACTAGGTTGACTCCTTCCTTACTCTTTACTTATTTCATTATCATTACACTTACCTATTATCTTTGCTAGTGCATCTGAATTGAACCTAATCATTATGCAACTTAGGCTCAAGTAAAAGATAGTTTTGATACAAACCAAATTGAAAGTAATTTTAATTTGGTCACCAATCGAAGAGAAACTATTCAACCCCCCCTTCTAGTTTCTACTATTGGTATCAGAGCGATGGTCACTCAAGATCTTTGAAGTATATTGTACTTTGAAACTTGGATCGATCAATTGTCTCCTCAAATTAGAAGGTCAAGTTATACTAAAGTTTCTCTTTGGTCAAAACTATGTTTTCTTTGAAAATAGGTCTTTTAATTGATAATATTGCATCCCACTTAAGATTAGTAGCCTTAATGAATTTTAGATATACTCTTGAAATGTATCTACTAGTTTGCATCTTGCTTTGTGTAGGTACTCATGAAGATCAATCACTTAATTGGTTGTGGATTGAGTTACTTGCACTTGTAGAAGACTCATCTTCATTGATCTTTAACATCTTTGAATGATGATACCAAGATGATTGGGAATGATACTAGTCCTTGAAGACTTAGTACTCATCATAGTCATTGATTGGGCATAGCATTGATTCCTTCATGGATTGCTCTTTGTGGCCAAGGTACGCTTTCGTTCTTCCACACGCCCTTTGATCATTCTTTTGATCATTACTTGACTATGTGCTTGTTCTCGGCATCCTTGCCTTGACATTTATTTGTGGTTTGTGTTTCTTTTCTTTTATCCTCTCAAACCTTCATTGCTTGGATACTTGACTCACTATGGTGATGTAGAGTGAGTTAGTAGAAGCTTAAAGTATCAAGCATGATTTCGATGGTTTGCACCCATACGGTTAGTAGGCCCTTTGTGGGAGAGAAAGTGAATTAATACCTTGCTCATATTTTGGTTTAGACTAAGACTATTATTGAAAGTGATCTTAGTCTATACTTGAATAATTTCTTTGTGCTTATTCATTACCAAAGCCGTTTAACGTTTCGCCAGAAAGGCACGTCTTAAACTACTATATATGACACAAGCTCTTCGTTACCACTATTTGAAGATTGTCATTAATCCCTTGAGCATTGGTCCTAGTCTTGATTCACTTCCCTTGACTTCTCTCCACTTTGCCGTTTTGCTACGAGTAGTCGTTTGTTCGTTTCGGTTCTTTTCGATCTTGATTTAACTCGTAATCCTTCGTTAAGGCATATTGCTTAGTGTTATGATGATCCAATGATATTCTAAAAGGCTCATGATTTAATTTTAAGTATTTTAGAAAAACTTGGCTTTCAAAATTTGGCGTTTTTCATAGATAAAAATCTGCCTCTGTAGGCGGTTCCTTATCTAGGCGGCTCAAACCCGCGGTACCTTATCGATAAGGAACCGCGGGCAGAAACTTTTGTCAGAGCGCCAGTTTGATTATTTTATTCCTTTTCAAACCACTATCTCTCTCTCCCAAAAACACACAGCCGACGGTTTTCTTGTTTTTCACCATTGTTGAAGCTTCCAAAACCTTCAATCATTCAAATTAATTGATTCCAAGTTGTGGGTTTCACCCATCCTTCATCTAACATCAATTAATTGTAAGTATTTTCTTTCAATTTCATCTGTTTTGTTCTAGGGTTCATCCTTTCATAATTGGGGATTTTTAAAATTGAAATTGAATTAAAACCTTAATAGGAATGTGGGTTGACATGGTTATTTTACTATGATTCCTTAGGTTCATATTCATTAAGATTTCAGTAAAACCCACTTGTAGAACAAATCCGAATTTAGGCTAAATGATTTTGGTTGAAAGATGGATTTGAGATGAACCCATGAACAAGTAGGTAATGACATTGTTAATGCTTACCTAAAAACCTTGTTTTGAAAAACCAATGTTCTAATCCATTGTTGATCTAACATAGATCATGTGTTCTTGGTTAATTATGGAATAGACACATTGTGAACATGAGAATGATATGGATTCAATCCCTATGTTTGTCAAGAAATTGATATAACACATTCTCATATTTTTTTGATCTTTGATTTTATTTTTCATATGAGTGATTGGAGAAATATTTTCTTGTATTTATTTAGGTACTAATCATGCCTTCATAATACCAAAAGGATCATCAACTCACCAAAAAGTATATGCCAAACCTATCCGACTTTTGTCACTCAACTCACCTTGCCCATACTTTTTCCTCACTTCAATCTCGTTGCTTTCATGAGGGTAGAGTTGTCCAAAAGGATATCAAGGATTATGTCTACATCAAGTCCATGTTTGAACACATTGGATTTGACTGTTTGTTGAACATTAAGGAAGACATCTATCCTCGATTCCTATTGGAGTTCTTTAGCACATACTCCGTCATTGAAAACAATGATGGAATATTTGCTAGGTTCATCTTGAAAGATCAACTCATTCAATACTCTCTCGAAGTGTTTGGTCAAATTCTTGATGTCCTATTTGTAGGCACTTGTCGCTTCACGGACAAATGGAAGCTTAGTGCTCTCCTTGAATCCTACAATTTTCCTCCAAATGATCATGAGGAAATTGATCTTGACTTTATTGTCGACATTGTCTCCAAAAAGCGTAATCGACCCGTTAAGAGAAGCCTTCATACTAAGGTACGTTCGGTGAAACGTCATGAGGTTCTCTTAAGCGACCTTAATGATAATATGGTTCAATGGACCAATATCCTTAGGGAAAATGTGTTTTGTCTTGGTGGAAACCGGGATCATGTTCCGGCGTGTTTAGTGCATATGTTATATTGCATCTTTACCAACACCAATTACAATTTGGCATATTTTATCGCTCAACGGATCAATTATGCTATTCACAAGCCTAAAACAAACTTCCCTTACGCGATGCTTCTCACTCGCCTTTTTAAAAGGGTTGGCCGTGATTTTCCAAATCTTGATCTTTCTCAATTTCAACCAGTCAAACGGGTCATGCTACCTATTCGAGAGGTATATAAGAGAAAGACAAGATCTGACCGTAAATCCGATCAACAAGAGTTCAATGATGAGGACATGGACATGCCAACAAGTGATGGTGATGGCATTGGCACAAGTTCTCCCATTGACTCTTCGAGTTCTTCTCACCACTCCACAAACTCATTCGTGGATGGTTTAGATGACATTGCTTCCCCTCCTCACCATTCCTCTAGTGAAGTTCCTAATAATCTCAATTTAGAGGAACTTTACCGTCAAAATCTTCAAACCCGAGGTGATTTGCATGATCACCGGATTGAGTCAAGAAAGGGAATCAAGTATTTGGGAAAAATGATCAAGGATTTAGGCAAGAAAAGGAGGTGAAGACTTTGAGTTGTGTCAAAGTTTGGTTATCATTTGAAGCTTAAACATTTGCTTATTAACACTTTGGTTTAGTTGTTTATTAACTTATGTTACATGTTTGGATTATTATTTATTTTGATCCTAAATGTTGCTTATGCAATGATGTGTGTGATTTACATAGCTTTGTGCATGCCTTATGATAGTTAGCTTATTAGATTATGATCTGTAGTTAACTTTGGCTTGTGAATCTTTTGGTAAAAATATGGGTTTATCAAAAACTGGGATGGGAAATTTTTGAAAGCCCTCTGGTCGCGGTTCCATATCAACCCACGGATCCTTATCGATAAGGTACCGCCGGTCCTAGATAAGGAACCGCCGGCCACTGTGCACGACAGCATCTTTTGCTTTACACTGTTTTCTTAAATCTGTGTAAACCTTGCATGATTTTCAGTAATAAACTGCACATTTCCTAAACTAGCTTACCTAAATTCATTATTCACCTAAAATGATTTTAACCCATTACTAGTTTGGATCATCCCCTCACCCATTTAAACCCACCTTGTTAGACATGTTCTTCACACATCAAAACATCCTTCCCTAAACCTTAAACCACCCTTGTCAACCATGGTGTGTACCAAAACCTCAAACACTTCCAAGACCTCCACCCCAAGGAAAACACTCAAAATAAGGATTAAGGTAGCCAAGCCTAACTCCTCACCTTTCCACACACCTAAGAATGAGATGGTTCCTATCCTCATTTCTTCATCATCCTCCCCACCTCTTGCACCATGCAAGACATCATCCACCCATGGTACTAACCACTCCATTGGTTCTACCTCCTCTTCATTCAACTCAAGAATGAATGAGCTCTCTTCACCCTTCACTCCAAGTGCACCCTTGGATGTGACCACACAACCCCAACCAATCCAAAGTATTCCTTTTGTGAATGAATTTGATGACACTTTGGTGACTTCACCATTTACCCCTCATAACTCACCCATTTCACCAACCTTGGAGAATTTACCTCCACACTCACCCATTTCCCCTTTAGGGAACATGCCTCCACTCTCACCCACATAACCCTTGGAGAACATGCCTCCTCCACCTCCACCCAACTCAAACATTCCAATTTTAGGTGTTCCACATTCCCTCCTTTTGGGTGATCCATACTATGGGTTTCAACAAACACATGGTCCTAGTTGTCCATGTTGTCTTTACAACCACTACATCATCCATAACCTTAGGATGGATATGTTTGGACTACATAGGAGGTTGTAAGAGTTCTTGCTTGCCTTGTTCTCCATGCCTCCTCCTAGGAGATGAATGATGAAGTCTTCTTAATAAGTGTTTTAAACAAAACCAAGCCGAAGAAGACTACTTATCTAGATTTAATATGAAGATAGCTATGTATTAGTTAGTTTTATTTGTCATTGTACTTGCTTTCTTCATGAATGTTTCATGATGTTGATCTATGGATTTAGCCTTGTGTGTTTCTACTCTTATGTGCACATTAGTCAACTTTAATTTGAAATTAAAATTGAACCTAAATCTATCACAACCTCTAAAAACTTGACTAAAATTGGTTCAAAATGATATCTAAATTATTTTGTCACCCTTTGTCAAGACATTCTTTGTGAATGGTGTTGCTTTATGCAACCCTAGCATAATTTGGTGCTAATAGAGGTAAAATTCCAAGATTTACAACTTTTTGAAAAAGTCTTAGTTTTTCCCAAAACCCAGGAAAAACATGGCTTCAAGTCCACTAGACGCGGTTCCTTAGAGTCCCGCGGTTCCTTATGTGATATGGAACCACCGGTCCCTATAAGGTACCGCGGACAGTAAGTGGCTTTTGACGGAATTTTGGTCAAAACTTTTAAAACCCTATACCCTGTCAAGATTCCTTGTTTACTCAAATTGACTAAACATTCCTTGACACTACACATCTTGTATTCAAATTCTTACCTTGATTACATTTTACTTATACCCCAACCTTGAGATTTCATTCTCACACCTTCCCAACCTTGAGAATTCATTCTCACACAACCTTGAGAATTCATTCTCACACAACCTTGAGATTTTATTCTCACACTCTCACAATGCCAAACTCCTACATTCCTAACCTTGACATTTCTTTGTCACAACCCCACTCACCCAAAGCTTCCTCATCCAAGCTTTCAAAGAAACCAAAAATCTCGGTTCGACCTATTTGGGTTAAGAAGAATGAACCATGTTCGTCCAAACCACCCAAAAACCCTACCTTCTCTCTAATCAAGTATTGGAATGAGACTTATACCATAAACCCCATCACCGGAGCAAAAGAAAATGTTCCCCCACCACCACAATCCTTCAACACCCCTCAACTCAATGACCTTGCAACCTTCCCAAACCTCACAAGGTATTGTGAAAACATTCCCAAACCCATTACCCCATCACCACCAAACCCTAAGTTTGATGCCATACCCCCATTAAACGATTTTGTGTTGCATCATGGATACTCGTGTGCTTGTTGTCGATTTCAACAAATTGAACTTGCTCATGTATATGAGAAGTTAAATTTTCTTGAATTCCTTCTCACTCGACCTCCTATTCAAGTTTTCGTTCCGGTGGACAACTTCGAATGATGCATCGTCGTCTTTTTAGTCTTTTATTTTTTTAGCAATCTTGGAAAATATCACTATTAGACTAGCTTATGCTTAGTGGTTTATTTTTCCATATTTATTGCTTTTAGATACTCATATTGTGTGTATGACTATCTTCTTTGTTGTGTCTTTTCTTTTATGTAACCTTTGTGTTGTTTGTGTGTTATTTCCTTTAGTTTTATTTTGAGTTGATCATGGTTAATTTTTACAATTGCTTATGGGTGATTCTATCAATTCTAAACTTTAACCCATTGACAAGCTTATCATCTTCATTGGATTGAAGCTTGGTTTTGTCAGTTACCTCTTTGAACATACTTAGCAAAATACTTGCTTCTAATTTGAGATTTCTTCTCTATCTCCCTCTCAAGTTACTTAGTAGGTAGTGATCATATATACATTGGTATTTCTTTCTTTTCTACTAACCTTTGTGTAGCATGTCACCTTAGCTCACAAACTTGGTGCCCTAAGCAAGGGGGAGCTACTAGCAAAGTTCGATGTTCTTCAAAGACTTGTGCTAACCTTTTTGCTACGACAAAGGGGGAGAAATGATAGTGATAAACTAGTTAATAATTCGATATTTTGTGTTTCTACGTAAATGAGTTTATCGTTTTTCGTAATCAAAAAGGGGGAGATTGTTAATGCAAGTGATGCCTAAAAACATTATTAGTGTTAACTAATCTTTCTTAGTTTTGATCACAACAAATCATACAACACATTTAGTGTAAAACACAAAATGAATTATTTAACTAACACTATCATCAAGGTAATAATCATATCACTAACCTTTCTTAATCATACTTAGTGATCATCAAAATGATTATCCTTAAAACTCACTTTTGTTAATATGACAAAAGACTTTTTAATAAACTTTCTTTTTTAGAAAATGTTTTATTAAAATGGAAAATGAAAATTTGAAAATAGCATATTCCAAATGCTGTTAGAATATCCTTTGAAGGTTTCAAATACGCCAGATATTCCCACCCCACTAAAAGACAAAAAACGGAGCGTAGTCTAGTGGCGGTACCTTAAGTACCTACGCGGTTCCTTAGTGATATGGAACCGTGGGGTGAGATAAGGTACCGCGCACAGCTAGCCGTTATAGATCTGTTATACTTTGTCTCCTTTAAATAGTGGGTCAAATCTCATTTTCTAGCAAGCCTCTTGGACGTTTTTCTCAGCCCTCTTTCTATTTTCTATAGCATAATTATTAGTAAATGATCATTTAAATTGTTAAGGATGTTTACATATGATTATCCTCTAGATCCCCTCCTTTACCTTGTCCAATGAGAAGATCACTCACTCACTAGTGTTGTGATAAAGATGAATCTATGAGCTAGTCATATTCATCATGATACCCTTTTTGTTTTAGGTCAATCCAATGTATTTATGAATACTCTGACTAATTGTGTTCATCCAAGTTATTTGTGGATACTTGGATTTGTTGTGTACATCCATTGCATATGTGTTTGCTTGGATTTGTGTTGTGTAAATCCAAGCTACATGTGTGTACTTGGATAAGTCTAGTTGAGTTGTAATAGATTTGATTAGGAGTTCTCACTAAACTATAAAGTGACGTGGTTGTGTCTTGTGAGTTCTCACTAAACTATAAAGTGACTAGTAGTTGTGTTGTGTGAAGTTCTCACTTAGCTTCAAAGTGAAGAGTCGTGAAGACTGGTTCTAGCTTTCGATTAGAACTCGACATCTAGCCTTGTGTCGTAAAATGGTGAAGTAGGCAACGTCGTGAAGACTGGTTCTACCTTAAGATTAGAACCCGACATCTAGCCTTGTGTCGTTAAATTGTGAAGTAGGCAACGTTGTGTAGATTGGTCCTAGCTAAAGATTAGGTCTCGACATTTAGCTTAGTGTCGGAAAATAATGTAAGCAATGATGTAAGGTTTTCTCCGCCGAGAAGGGAGCTTGTGGATATAGTGGAAATCTCGAGTAGGTGTACTCGAGGAGTGGAGTAGAAACGAGGATAGAGCCTCGTTGTCGAACCACTATAAATCTTGGTGTCTTCCCACTAGGTTGTCTCCTTCCTTACTCTTTACTTATTTCATTATCATTACACTTACCTATTATCTTTGCTAGTGCATTTGAATTGAACCTAATCATTATGCAACTTAGGCTCAAGTAAAAGATAGTTTTGATACAAACCAAATTGAAAGTAATTTTAATTTGGTCACCAATCGAAGAGAAACTATTCAACCCCCCCCCCCCCTTCTAGTTTCTACACAAAACATATCATCGGGACGATAATCAAATCATCTATCTATCGAGGGGCGCATATATATACTTTCGACGAACTTTTTTTTCGACTTTTTTTCTTAATTCACGTATGAGAGAATCATATATGATTCGTCACGAAACATAGTATATGATTTTCAGAAAATCATATATGATTCATATCACGAATCATATATGATTTTCTGAAAATCATATATGATTCGTGGCGAATCAGATATAATTCTCTCATACGTGACTTACGAGAAAAAGTCGAAAAAAAAGTTCGTCGAATATATATATATATATATATATATATATATATATATATATATATATATATATATATATATATATATATATATATATATATATATATATATATATATATATATATATATGTGTGTGTGTGTGTGTGTGTGTGTGTGTGCCCCTCGATAGAAAGATTATTTAATTCTCGTTGCAATGGTGTATTTTTTTTTCGTTTGACGATTTACCTTTTGTGAGATATTTAATTTTTTTAAAATTGGTGGGAAGTGGGTTTTTTTAAAAATGGGTGATTATTATTGGTTGAATAAGTTTATGTTAATTTAAAGGTTTACATAGATCTTAACTCCTACCGTCTATTTAGACATTTAGTTATGAGTGAAGCAAGTTTTTTGTCCTTTTTTTTAACGCCAACATTATATTAAATAACTAGCAAGACGCTAGAACGAACTTACAAGGAAATCAAAGAGGGTTTCAAACAGCAAAGATCCCAACTAATAGGAACATTACATCTAGCGGAAAACCAAAGAAAAGTACGCTCGACAATGTCATAAAAAATAACCGCCTTACGAGGATTACACACCGAGAAGATAGTTTGATTTTTAAAACTCCATATGCACCACCAAGCCACATACCAGACTCCTTCAAACAAATGCTTGATCTTAGAAGACATCTGAAGCGATTGAAGCCAAGTGAGCCACTCAGAGTAGCACCCTAACGGCTCTTAGCCAACATCCCACCATCGACAAATCAGCCTGGAAACATTAACCACCATTGTGCAGCTAAAAAAGGAGTGTGAAACATCTTCAACACTGGAATTACAACTAGACCAAATGGGAGAGTTCACCTGAATACCCCTACGCAACAGATTAGCCTTTGAAGCCAAACGATCTAGAGAAACTCTCCATGCCAACACATTGATTTTGATCGGACAAAATTTCA
Source organism: Glebionis coronaria (assembly GCA_025667525.1). Lineage (NCBI taxonomy): Eukaryota > Viridiplantae > Streptophyta > Magnoliopsida > Asterales > Asteraceae > Glebionis > Glebionis coronaria. The sequence continues at coordinate 459,649,064 of CM046879.1, read as the reverse complement.
CCCAACGAGTAGCTATCTCAAATTTAGGGAGAAAGAAGTCATCCAGCATACACCGAACATCTTTAATACAAAACACACATCTCCGTTCATATCCCAAACCCACCGATCAAAGAGTAGATAAGACCACATCGCCTAACAACTCCATCATTTTCTAAACAAGTAACTTGTGTAACTAGTTAGTATTAAAAAAATCGCTTAAAAAAGCAATAAACACATACGGAGTAAAAAGTTTTAATAAGCAACTTAACCATAACTACACTCTTATTGGTCGGATAAATTGACTATATATAAAACTATATAAGAGATAGGGTATTAAGATAAGGATTTGTGTTCAAGTGAGTTACACCTTAAAATAGGATATAATAGGCACCAATAAGAGTGAGACATGTGGATTTTTAATATGCAGTTTTAAATAGACAAGTAAAAATACTAAAAGGTTATTTTAGACCTTTGTCACACCATCCATATATCATCAACTCCCAACCATTGTAACAAACAAAAACATTCTATCTTCTACAGATATTCGGATCTCACTCTCTCTGTCGCTCAAGACCAAGCACCACCACCTCTTTCGGCTTCATGCAAACTGTTCTTTTCATTCAGTTATCAGGTTACGTCGGCGTCAGACCATAGTTGTGGTCGAAACCCTTCCCTAGCCACCATGGTGGATATCTGTGACGATAGATCTACACTTTTTTTGTTCTTTCACATACTCATCTCTACCTATAAATATAATGCCTATAAAAAAGACCATAATACAAGCAATCCACACTATCTGTTTGAAGCCGGTGATAGACCATCACATTTTAATTCTTATTTATTTTTTAGTTATGGTTTATTAAGTACCACAAATATATTTCGCATTTATAGATTTGTGATTTCGGTATCAATTGGTTAGCTTAATTGTAAAGTGTCATCAAATTCATTTCTTAATATTATTTTATTATTGTGTTCATCAATGATGTGTATGAATAATATGTTAGTAGTGCTATACTAGTTTATTTATGTTAATCGGTTTTTGTATCACTTGGATACTAGATGTATGCATTACTCTAGTTTTTGACAAGTTGTTAGATATGCATATAAATAGATATGAGTCTCTTTTGGATTTTTTTTATTTCACATCGAACTATGTTTATTTGAACGGTACATTTTTTTATAGCTATAGAGAAGGTTTGACACAATAAATTTTTTGATAGGTTATGAAGAAGGTTTGGCACATTTTTAGTAACACTTCGATACATAATATATTGACACAAAATTATTTGACACATTTGTTGAGTGAAGCCAATTTTTTAATACGTATATTGTGACACACACAAATTATAAATTCTTAATGCATGCTTATGTAATGATAAACTAATTTATGTCACAAACCAAGTCTTCTGACACTTAGTATCACAATAATAATTTTAGTGACAGTTAAGTATGTTGCCACATTTTTTTATGAAAGGCTTTGCGTTTTTTAAGAGTGACACACTAAGCATATGTAGTCACAAACTAAGTGTTTTGCACACTCAATATTATAGTGACACATTAAGTTTGTTGATACATTTTTTAAAACGCTTTGCGTTTTTACAGAGCACACTAAGCATATGTAGTGAAAAACTAATTTAAGTCACAAACTAAGTCTTTTGCACACTTAGTATAGTAATACATTTTTAGTGACACATTAAATTTGTTGACACATTTTTTTATGAAACATTTTAGTATAGTAATACATTTTTGTATAATTTTAGTAAAGCACTTTTAGCTTTTGATACAAAAAGTTAGCTGTTGGGATATGTTTGTTGTATAACTTGGACAAAAATGGTAAAAAAATTGGTACGTAGTGAATCGATACTATAAAACATTAACGCAAACATTGATACAACAAAAAGGACATCACAAACAAGACGAGTGTAATCTTTTCCATGGTACACTTGTTTTGAAGATATCTGTACGTAGTAATCTCGGAGAAAAAGTCATATTGGTATGTGATCATATTGAAAAATAATCAAACTCTTATAAAAAAAGTGTTCAAAGGTAGTTATTAAAAGGCATTTAATAGCAATTAATAAAAAAAACAATTTCAAGCTAACTAAACGGATTACTCGCTTTAAAATGTAATGTTGAAAGTATGTTACCAAAGTACCCTTGTGATTTCACTATTTTATTAAATCACCATTCTTTAAATTCTAGGATTTAAATGTCTTATCTCATCTAATGAGATTGATCTAATGGTTGATAACTGTACTTATTATAACTTATTTTAAAAGTGTACAACACGATAACGCCTCCCTTAAGATAAGCATGTCTAAAGATGTTAAGATTTATAACTCTCTGATTAAATAGATTAAACCTACAAAACATTTTTTGACTGACTAATCCATAGGTTTTGAACCCACCGTCACACTTAAAACCCTCATTTTTTATAAGTTTGGTGTGGCAACTTCAAAGTTGTTTGCACTTAGGAGTTTGGCGTGACCACTTTAGAGTTGTTTGCACCTAGAAAAAATCGAACTTGAGAGATCACCTTTGTGGTATATATCTATTATCTATGTATTGTTTAAAGGGTCACAAATTGTGACAGTAGCCAATTGGAGTTCTTTGTTAAAGAAAAGGCAATTAGAGTTCTACTTTACCATTTTTTAGCGTCTAATATGAACCAGTGTACTAGGCAACCTAACCTAACATTATCCGTTGAGAATGTCGTTTTAGTTTAGAGTTATTATTTAAGAAGTCTCACACTGCATAAGAATGACCTTTGGGTTTTCAACTTACCCGCCACGGCAACTTACCGCCACCTAGTGACCTACAAAGCAAACTAAGTGAAGGTTTATGAAGTTCATAACAATTATAAAAACATAATTAAAGATCAAAGCACGTAATAGCGGAAACAATTTAACAAGATCATAATAATCACACATTTATAATTAATCGAATTAGGGTTACGTACCTTTTGCAATGCAATTCCAACAAGCAAGAGCGAATCACAAATTAGGGTTTATGACGGATCAATGATTAACCCCTTACCGTTTTGTTAATCGATCCAAGATATAATATAAAGTAAGATTATATTACGCTCTCGTACACACGTATAATAACGAGTTAACCGTAATACTAGTACGTATAAAACGAGTTTAAACGTATAGTAGAAAACCGATCCAATAACCCTAGAGAGGGGCTAGGACTCGGATAAGAAAACCAAACGAAACCCTTGTGTGGGTTTTCGTCCGATCGCAAACAGAAGGAGAGAAAGAGAGATTTTTGGGTGAAGAATTACGAGGTACCCCATGTGTTTATGTAGGGTACCAAAACTTGTAGCCCAAGACAAAACTAAATTAGCCAATAAAATCTTTCTTCCCTTTCTCTTGTGCTTCGTCGATCGGATCACCCAAAGGGTGTTTCCGGATCCTTAATGACCGTTAAATGTTTAAGGCTCGATTTAATTAATAAATATATAAATACATTTATTAATAAATTAACTCTTTACGTATTGTGCGGAATCCCATAATTCCGAGTTCGATCCTAACACATGACTGTTAAATTTACGTCCATAAAACATACAGATCCCACTTGGACAAATTTTAATAGTGTGATCACATCGGTTAGCGTTTAGTTACACGCCGATGCCTCTAGTACGACTCGAGTAAGGTCTTCCGGATAAAACCTTTTAATGATTCATCACTATTATTATCCTTTCGTTTCTAATACAACGTTAATAAAGATATGGATCTTAAGTCATTCCTTTCATTAACTATTCTGTTTCTCGTTCATCAGATTTAGTAAGATCACCAAAACTTCTAAACATAGTTCAGAACGACTTTGGGTGTGGCCACACAAACATCTTACTAATCCCACGAGGGGCCCAGTTGTATTAAACTCTAAAATGAATTTGGAGGAAACATGTTGGTCCCTTGTAATTCGTTATTACTTATCAAGCTTAAGTAATAACTCCTTAGCAAGACTCAAGTGTGTTGTTTTAACAATTAATAAGAACTAAGAACAATTAAAACAACAATACCCATATAACTTTTCAACGTATAAACTTTTATTAGAATCAAATAAAGATTCTATAACCCACTTTGTTTGCGGAGAACAAAGTGGTTGAATGACAATGGGTGGTGATCTCCTCTACTTAAACTTATAACCAAAGTTAATAGTCTAAGCTCCAATCTAAACGTTCATATGCTTCTTGGCTATATGGTTTAGTTGGTATTGAGAGAGAAGGTTTTTCCAAAGTTTCTACTCTTATATTGGTTAACCTTTCTCTCTCAATAAGCACTACTTATATAGGCAGTGCTAAATCTAGGGTTTGCATTTCGCATGTTCCCATGCATAAGTTCATCTAGTGGGTGGTTGATGCCCATGCTGGATAAACAGTACAAAGTACATAATAAACTATTCTAGAAAAGATAGAGGTTGTACTTATAGCTAACTATACAAGCAACCTACTTTGACTTAAATTTATCTTTTTCTCGCCTAATGCAAACCATCAGAATACTGAAGTATCTTCAGTATCCTAGAGGAGATTGACATCATTCAGTTTGGTATTGTCAAGCCAAACTGAACTAAAAGCTCTTCTTCAGTGCTTGTTCTTCAGCAACTAGACCGCCTAGTATTTGAAGCAAATACTCCTTTGTTTTCTAAATTTACTGGAAGAGTAAAGCTGAATATCCTTCAACAACATAGTCTTTAGTAGGAACTTTGTTCCTCTAGTCATGCTTCAGCAGACTCACCTTTCTGCTGAACATGAAACACTTAGGGGGATTTTATATTCAAATCCTAGAGTTGCTTCAGAGTCAGTAAATACTGACCCAACAATCTCCCCATATTTGGATATACAAATAGCCTAAGTCTAATTTCAGTAGTAAGTGAGCATAACAACTTCTTATTACTTGCAATGAACAATAAAATACTTATAAACATCAGATAATCATTTATTCATAAAACATTACAAATTACAACAAAAGCAATACAAATGATTATTCAATCTTCCTTAGGCCTTAGTTCTTCAATGTTGGGAGTCTGAATCGATGGATCTGAGTTTATGTTGTCTAGTATAGCAAGTAAGCACATGCTGAAGGTTCTAGTAACATCAGTACGTCATGGACCTCCATGGTGAGAGTAAAAGATCCTTTGAACATTCCAAAGAGGTTCATTGTTCATTTCATCAAGGTCACTGATGCCAACAAAGTCTTGACGTTCATGATGATTAAACATAATCTTTCTTAATTCAGGTTCGTCTAGTACATGTTTAGGGAGATGATCTTGAAACTAAACAAAGCCTTTGTATTTCTTTGTGGTGACAAAAATGTCACCCATACCAGGTTTGATCAGATTGGCTCTTTTGTTCAGCTCCAGTATAGGATCTTGATCCTCTAGAGAAACTTGAGTGCTGATGTTCAGAATCTCACCCAGTTTTTCATGATTTCTCATAAAGTGCTCAATTCTGGTGCGGACTTCATCCCATCTCTTGGATCTTCTTTTCTCAATTTCACACTCATTTCAATCCATTTAGTGTAAGAAAGTTCTTTCCCTTGGAAGTTTTCTAGGATCTCATCAGTACCATCGCCCCTATAGAACTTGAGATGTATATCACATCTGCTAGTCAGCATATCAACATTGGTGATTGGTGAGAGATTTCTTCTGTTCAGTCTTGTTATACAAAAATTTTCATATAACATCTTCTTCTTGAAAAGACTTTCAACTTCAGCTTTACCTATTTGTTCATACAAGCTTAGCTTCAGATCTCTTAGCTTTTCTTTTTGCTGAAGCTTGTACAATTTGTCAAGTTCTTCTTGAGTGGCCACCCCAGCTTTGATCAGTCGATCATTCAGTGTAAAATATCCTTTGTTCTTAGGTTTAATGGGAGGTGAACCACTATCAGTTGTATCCCTACTGGTGGTGAGGCCATCAATATGATCATCCTTGGTTGAAGACTCCCCCTTAGCCTTAGTTGGACTCTTCTCAATAAATGGTGACTCATAAACAACAGGTTGTTTTTTAGCCTTCTTTTGTGCATGTTTTTGAAAGAGCGGCTGGATAGTGATTTTCTCCCCCTCAGTAGAAGATTACCCAACAACTTCTAATGAACTCCCAGCAGGCATGAAGGCACACAAAGAGTCTAAGGTGGAGGATACCTTGGCCAGCATTGCTGGAACATTTGCAAGGGCATCCAGTTTCTACTGAACTTCATCATATAAGTTCAGCTTTTGTTGTTCCAGACTAAACCACCCTATCTTTGATCTTGGAGACAGAGTCACATAATTCGTTCAGCTGAGTAGGGATTGGCTTGAATTCTGGTGGGAACTCCAAAGAAGCACTACTGATGGAGTCTATAAGTGCCATCATCTCTTGCTTAACAGATGTGGTGGTGGCCACATCTTTTACGAAAGGTTTTAGAGCAGTGAGAATAACATTCTTGATTTGTTCAACAGTGGGAGAAATTAGCCTTGCTTTAAGTGTAGTAAGTTCAGCATCAGCAATAGCCTTTTCCTCTTTGAGCGTGCCCACCTATGACTGAAGAACTAACACTTGATTTGTCAGTTCATTTACCTGAATGGTTCTGGGGGGATGGTGACTTGGATGATTGATCAACATTTTCTATCCTTGGGTTCACTATCATCAAGGTTGATTGGAACTCGGTCACTGAACCCAAGCTCCTTCTCCAAATCATCACCAGACATACTGAACACAAATGAAGGCAAGTGTCTCACCTTGGCACCAGTGGTGAGATGCACTCCCTTTGGTGTCTGCTAAGCATCACCTCTAGTGTGAGGATCAGTTTCAAGTCCTTCACCACCAGGGTTAGTTTTACCTGATGGATCCTGAGAAAGAGTCCCTAATAAGTTTAGATCAATGATAATGTTTTTTGTTCCTTCGGTAGGACCCTGTTGTGGGGGGAATACACATTAGAAACAGATAGGTCAGAGTTAGCGTCAGTTGTTGTATTTGCTGACGCCTCATTCCCTGATGCAGACTCAGAGTGACAAATGATAGAAATTGGTAATGAAATATGAATTGTATTCAAATTTAAATTACTTACCAATGTTGACTCCACACTACTGAGCTGAGGGTGTGCTCCATCTTCACCCATATCTCTTAAAGAGGTTGGGAGAGGGGTTACCTTTTGGGCCTTTTTATGCCTGTCACCTCCAGTAGAGACTGAAGGTGAGGGTTGGCTTGGGTTCTTGTCCTTGGCCGAGGACTTACGTTTCTTCAAAGCTTGTCCTTAGGGATCATCAACAACCTTCTTCGAGGACGATTGTGTGAGGGCTCTCCTCTTTCTGGACTCACGACTAACCTTCTCAGTATTAATAGACGTTTGCTTCTGACGAGGTCCAGAGGAAGCTCCACGCTTTTTGCCCTTTAGATCCCCTTCTCCAGTTGGAGAAGTGTCTTGTGGAGATTAATACACTACTAGAGCATCTGCTGAGCAGATGTCCAGCATGGGTTTTGTAAGAGGAGGATCAATGGTGCTGACTGGAATGTTCCAGCGTGTAAGATCTAAGGGTCGAAAAACCAATTTATCTTCATGGATTTTAGAAAAATCATCACCAAGATGGTCAGCAAAGAGGAGAGATATAAATCTGGTGTAAAAAACATTTTTCTCCCTTGTCTTTTTCTCCAGCTTCCCATGGAGATCTTCAAAGATAAGCCTCCCAAAATCAGATTTTATTCCCTTGGCCAGATAGTATAAAATTATAGCATTCTTTTTGTTTATCTAGTCAATGCCTCTAGTTTCTCCCCCCCCCCAAACACTCAATGAGAATAGTCATCAGCAATTTCTACCTTGGTGGCAAACAACTTCTTTTTAAACCCCCCTTCTTAGTGATCTCTTCAGTATACCCATTTTCTTTAAAGAAAACAATCATAAAATCATCAGGTACAGCTTCATAGTCACTAGGGTTTTCTAAATAATTTAGACCCAAAACCCTTCTAAATAATTTTAAACCAATTTTACCATGAATCCGAGCAGTAGTAGAATCAAACTCTATTGATTCCTTGTTGTGAGAAGCTTATGCTGTGAACTAAAACTCTTTTAAAACATTTTGGAACATCATTCCAGGATACTTAAACAATGCCTCTCGTAGAACACTTTTGGACAAGTAAGTCATTACTTGATCCCCAGGAACTGATTTTATTGTATCTGGTTTGGTTAGGGTGATGTTATTGGTCTTGAAGAAGATATCTTCAATGGGAAAGGTGACATGAATGGATGGGTTAAGTGTGATTTCTACAACCTTTTGGGAAGAAGATTCAGCCATTGTTGTGTGTTTTTTTTAGAGAGAAAGAGTTTGTGTGTGTGTTTTTTTGATGAAAAGATTTGTAAGCGTGGAATGAATTCCAAATGCAAGGGATTATATAAGAACTTAGAATGATTTGAAAAGATTTTAAAACCATTTAAAAGTTAAAAATCTTTTAGGGTTTCTTTTGAACATTTGGCACAAACTCTCTCACTAATGTTCTGCAAAAAGGTATGATTATCTGTTTCTTTGAACAGTGAAACACCTCTTGTGTCAGGAAGTTGTTGACTGTGATATGGACGTTTGATATTTCCTAAATACAAAATTGACACCTTTTAAAAGAATGTTTTGTATTTATTCTCAAGGAATTTAATGCCATTTACTCCTTTTAAACACATGATTGATTTGTTTTAAAAGTTGTTGGCTAGATATGCTGAACCTGATGGAAATACTTGTGAGCTTCAGTGCGTCAGATGAGGCGACAAAACCCTATATACATGTACACATAGGTAAAAAAGATATATGACGTTGCACGCTCCTCTACTCAGGCCTAGCTACTCATTTGTATTAAAGTTTTGTTCAGAATGCTAAAGAAAAATACTGATGACTTGTGATTTTTTTGTTCAGCTTAAGTGCATCAGATAAGGCGACAAAACATCATGTACACAATCACATAAAGTGAAATAGACACATGACATTGCACACTCCTTTACTCAAGCAATGCTACTTTGCATAAATAAAAAACTTTGATGATTTTTTGGTGATTATTTGTCCAGCTTCAGTGAATCAGATATGGCGACAAAACACCATGTACACAATCACATTTGTGACATAGACACATGACGTTGCACACTCCTTTACTCAGACACTGCTACCTTACATATCAAATCTTTTAAGAAATGCTGAACCTTTAAGCTTTTTCAGTGAATGCTGAAGGTTTAGGTTTTGTATCATCAATGTTCAGCATACCAAGCTCCACTATCAATCTTTTGAAAGTTGGTTCATCCAGTGGTTTGGTGAAGATATCAACCAATTGGTAATGAGTAGGGATGAAATGTAATTCAATGTCCCTTTTCACAATGTGATCTCTGATAAAGTGATATTTGATATCAATGTGTTTTGTTCTTGAGTGGAGGACTGGATTATTTGATATTGCAATAGCACTAGTGTTATCACAAAAAATTGGCACATTTTTATATTCTATGTCATAATCAGCCAGTTGGCTTTTTATCCAAAGAACATTGGCACAATATCCAGCAGCTGCCACATATTCAGCTTCTGCCGATGACATGACAACTGATTGTTGCTTTTTAGCACTCCAACACACAAGTTTGCCACCCAGCAATTGGCAATCATCAGAAGTGATTTTTCTGTCCATATTGCATCCAACATAGTCAGAATCTGAATACCCCTTTAGATCAAACCCTGAGGATTTGGGGTACCAAAGACCTAGACTTAGTGTACCTTTTAGGTATCTGAAGATTCTCTTTACAGCAGTAAGGTGTGATTCCTTTGGATCTGCTTGGTATCTTGCACAAAGGCATGTTGAGAATTGAATGTCAGGTCTGCTTGCAGTCAAATACATGAGTAAACCATCCATACCTCTATACTGAGTCTCATTGACTGATTGTCCATTGAGATCAGGTCCTAAGTTGTTAGGGGGTACCATTGGTGTTTTAACTAAAGCACAATTGATATCATACTTCTTCAACAAATCCTTGACATATTTTTCTTGATTGATGGAGATGCCTTTGTCAGATTGTTTAATCTGAAGACCAAGGAAGTATGTGAGATCTCCCATCATACCATCTCAAACTTGCTGGTCATAAGCTTGGCAATTTCTTTTGCATAGTTTCAAGCTTGTTGAACCAAAGATGATGTCATCTACATAAATTTATATCCGAATGGTGTCAGTTTTGGATTTATTAATAAACAAGGTGCTAACTATTTTTGCTCTGACAAATTTATGTCCAATGAGAAAAGTTGAGAGAGTTTCATATCATGCCCTTGGGGCTTGCTTCAGTCCTTACAAAGCTTTATAAAGCTTGTAGACATGATTTGGGTATTTACTACTCTCAAAGCCAGGAGGTTGTGTAACATAAACTTCTTCTTTTAGGTCACCATTTAGGAATGAACTTTTGACATCCATTTGGTAGATGGTGAAGTTCATGTAAGTGGCATATGCAATGAAGATTCGTATGGCTTCCATACGTGAAACTAGAGCAAGGTTTGATTAAAATCAACACCAGGCTCTTGATTGAATCCTTAGGCCACCAGCCTAGCTTTGTTTTTGGTCACCACATTGGTTTCATCTCTTTTGAGTTTGTAAACCCATTTGGTGCCAGTAGTTGATTAACCATATGGAAGAGGAACCAATTTCCAGACTTTGTTTCTTTCAAATTGATTTAGTTCCTCTTGCATGGCATCCACCCATCCAGGGTGTGTGAGTGCTTCAAAAATCTTTGTTGGTTCAATTTCTGAAAGAAAGTTTGCATAAAGACATTCTCCAGGTGAAGCAACACTTAGTTTCTTTGCCCTAGATCTAGTAACTCTACCTTCTCCAGGATTGCCTATTATGTTTACCAGTTGTATGTGACTATTATTAGTCCAAGATTTTTGTAGAGCTGGAGAATAGGCACTAGTATCATGATGAGAGCTAGAGCTTGGAAGTCCATAACATGGGACTGAAATTAGATTATCTCTAGTGTCTGCTGAAGGATATTCGATAAACAAAGGTTCAATCAATGGAGGGCTTCCTTCTTGGTCAGAAGCAACACATCCAAGACCTAATTCTCTATAGATGGTTGGAGAGATTTGAGCAGGAGGCTCAGATTGTTCAGCAGCTTCATTTGACTATTCATATTGATCATTTGTGTGAGCATGTTGATCATCTTGAGACTGACCATTTTGGTCATTTGTGTTATCTTGCTGATCATTTTGGTCATTTTAAGACTGATCATTTTGAGCATTTGATTGACAGCCATCAGTATTTGATACTAAAGGATTTTCTTTTGTAGGAATTGTCATATCTTCAAATGGATCAGTAAGAGGAATTGGATTGTTTGTTTGATATCTTTGAGAAGGTTCATAATGTTGAAATTCATCAGATGGATAGTTGTGAGATTCATGAATATGAAGTTCATCATTTGATGGATTGTAAATTTGAGAGCTTCAGAACTTTCATTAAAAGTGATGTGATAAGTTTCTTCAATACATTGTCTTCTTGTGTTGAATACTCTGTATGCTTTAGATACTAGAGAGTATCCAAGGAAGTAACCATCATCAAATTTTTCATCAAACTTACCAAGGTGATCCTTGTGATTGTGAATGAATACTGGACACCCAAATACATGTAAGAATTAAATGTTTGGAAATCTCCCCTGAAGACTTCATAAGGAGTCTTCATGCGTCTCTTCACAATAATGGATCTATTTTGAGTGTAGCAAGAAGTGGCTACAGCATCAGTCCAAAAATGCTTAGAGAGAGCAGATCCAACAAGCATTGTCCTTGCTGCTTCAATCAAAGTTTTGTTCCTTCTTTCAGCCACATCATTTTGTTCAGGTGTGTAAGGAGATGAGAAATTTTGAGAAATTCTTTTATCATCACAAAATTTGATCAGTGTGTGATTTCTGAATTCAGTGCCATTGTCAGTTCTAAGTTTCTTGATGTGAGTGTCATTTTGATTTTTGTTGTCCCATATTTTAAGATGATTAAATAAGAAAACAGAGATGAAAAGATATGAATTCTAGAGAGAGAAAGTAGAGATAGAAAAGAGAGAGAATGGTTGGAACTTGGTAAATATTAGATTAGAGAGAGAATGAAAAATGAACCAACACCCTTTCTAACATGCTAGGAAGGGTATATATAGTCCACCCACATGCGGGCTTTGTTAGGACTATATTCTAATGGGTCGGGCTTTCCATTTGGGCTTTAGTTACTTATAAATGACCTTTAGCTTAAAGTTAAGCCCGTAAAACACGACTAACTACTACCTATTACAACGTTCTAAAACACGATACATAATAAACATATGACCGAACATTCTTGTTTGACTCAATATTTTGAGGCTAACAATCTCCCCCAATGAGAGGTCATTACCCTTTATGAGAGGTCATTACCCTTTTTCATTTGGAGATTTGTAGAGATTACTAATCTCGCCATAAATGAGTCTTGAACGTGTAATAGTAGTCTTGTTCCTTCATGATGTGATCTTTGAGCCTTTGTCGTTGTCTTTCGACTTTGTCTTTTGATCTTGAGATCTTCAAATCATCCTTGACTTGTCTTTGCCATCTTGCGATCGTGTGTCTTCATCCACATATTCACACTATTAATTGTTGAATATGTCTCTAGGCATGAGTATGTGGTTTTGAATCTTTGACTTTGCTGAGTACACCGTAACGCCACCTTCTCAATACAAAACATAGACATGAACAGAATGACTTTGACATTCTTCCTAAATCGGTAGCGTTTTACCTCCGGTCGGTGAAGACCGTTACACGATATTAAATAGCGTACCTGTGATTAGGTAGATTCAATTAAGAATCTCCTTGACAGGGTTTCGCGGCTGTACTAGCCGTTCTCTTTACTCGATCGTCTCAAAGCAATACTGCGAACATAAAGAGTGAATCATTTGGATAGATATCCGCTTGATTAAAGTCGTCAATTCAAATTCCTGGAACAAGTTTGATTCAAAAAGAATCTTACCATTGTTGCTTTCCAGTTGACACAAGCTTGATTCATAAGAAACTCGCAAGTCACCTACCGTAGCGCTGTTTGAGGTTGACACTAGAAGGATTTCCATTCGTCACTGTGAATATTAATGAATATCACTCTGAATGTTCTGGCAAGATCATAAAGATATTGCGTAGAAACCTGAAACAAGTTTGATTCAATTCAGAATCAAACCACTGTTGCTTTTCAGTTTTACATATGTTCAATTCATAACGAATCTTACACATGACCTTCCGCAGTGCTGTTTGATGTTAACACTGGAAGGATTTCCACTCATCATTGTGAATACTAAGTAGTATCACTCTGAGTGTTCTAGCAATATCACAAGGATATAGCGTAGGACTCTCTTCTTTGTCATTCCGTGTGTCCTAACGAGATTTGATTGATCTCTTGGCTCTAGACTCGATTTATGCACTTTTAGTGGTCGGAGGCTGGAGCAGATGCCACCTATTCAATATCAACTATCTCGGAGTGAGAAAGCTAATAGAAGTCATGTTGTTCTCCGTGACAATAAAACAAACTTCTTTTGAGAGAAGCCTGAGTAGCTAGGTAAGGGTTGTGCATTACATCACTGGGTCCATGATGTGTCATGATGTGTTGACCCGGTTTCTGCCTAAGTTGTATGGAGGGCTAATTTCTTTACATCCTTTATCCTTACATTTCTTTTTCATTCTTCAACCCCTTCAATGCTTACCAAGACATCACTACTAGCACCTTGTTGTGATTGTTCCAGTGCTAGCATTAGTACTTAGTCGGCATTCAGCTACATTCACATTCTACTCCATCTTTCCTAAGGACTTCTAATAGCCTATTGGATTATCACTGGGAAGATCCCTCCGGTTCTGGTTGGATCATAGGACTTAAACCTAACCACCCTTTTTACACCAATAACATCGTGAATTAAAGATGTTGTGGGAATGAGATCGTAACCATAAAACCACTAGAAAGTTTATCAAAGTGTTTGAAAAACATTTAACACCTTAATAGTTTTGTCGTTTCAGAAATGCTCCACCTTCACATGTGCATCGATAATTGGAAGTGTTTCGCACATATAGGTAAGAGTTAAAGTGCTTGAGTCTTATATAAGATCACATTTTAATCACATTTTCTCCCCTATCTCTAATATATAAAATCTTTTAATATTAGAGATACCAAATTTGATTAAAATATATTTTAGAAAATATTCTTGAAAATCTTCGGGAGAAAGATGTGTCAATCTTTTGCATGAAGTTGAAATGCCCCCCCCCCCCCCCCCTCAAAAATTGATCCAATTGATTTGTCATTGTGAGGATGTGATCCACATTTTGCTTTTTAAGGATGGGAGTTGTTGAACACACAATTTTTGAAACATTTTGAATAACCATTGAAAAATTCTTGAAAAAATTGTGTTCAACGCTTTTTGAAAAATCCTATTTCTTTTTGGCGAAGAGGTTTTTCTAAAGCATAAACTTGAGTTCATAGACTTTGAATGTCTTGACAAATCCACTCAAGTGTAAGAAGATTTCTCTTCTTTTGCTAAGGGTAAGCGCACTAAATCGTACACTCCCCCGTGAATATAGATCCGGGTTGCAATCTGAAAGTAATTACAAGCCATTGTGTTGAGCTCAAAATGTTGAATGTTTTGTGACTAGATCAACCCGTGATAAATTGCTCTACCCGTTCTTAGGATAAGTTATCTATAAAGATACACTTTCCTTTATTTGAAGTTCGAGTTACAGTCTGATATTTAACTGTAGGTCGTTTACATAAGCTTAAAAACATGGAATGTTTTTAACAAGAGCTTATGACCGAGAAAATTTCTTTTCCCGTTGTTAAGGATAGGTTATCATTCGTGACCAACTTTCCATTCTTTGAGGCACGAGTCACAATCTAAAGTAATTGTAAATCCTTCTACAGCTTAGTTGTGTAACCCTTGAGACACTAGTTTCTCAGATATTTGCTTCTTAAGGAACCAAACTCTAAGTTTGTCTTTTGTTGAACGGTATTTAAAGATTGGACCTATGAGTGTCCGTTGAGTCTTGACTTTGGTACCTGCACTCTTTACAGTAGTTTGTATGTTTGCATATTTGTTAGTGTTATCTTTGTGAGAACCATGTGGGGGTTCACAGTGAACCTTTGTCGTGCTAGAGGGAAATATTTTTCCAGTAGGAACCTATTTAAGACCAGTTGTTTTGAAGATTATACCCGTTGGTATCCACTTAAGACAAGGTCTAGGAAATGTAGTTTTCTCATGCACAGCGGAAGACTTAATTGGAGAAAATCTATTTCCTATAGGTTTCCGTCTTTGAGATGCTTTAGCTTTTAGGTTCACCTTGTTCAGGACTTTTGTGATGCAATCATCATGAATGGCATTAAACACGCATTTGTTACATTTCGTGCAAACAAAGTGCTTAGCATCTGAGAAGGATCTAGTGTTCCTAGGGTTGGTGAATTTGAGCACATCGGAGAAGGGTCTACATTTCCTAGATGTGTGAATAACGCTCCTAGGGTGAGATTTGTCCTATCTCTTTCTTGTGTTTTTATCTTAGCATCCTCTAGATAGCTTTTATGACCCGTGTCATTTGAATTACTGATAGGTGTGAAAACACCCATCCTTTTACCACTTAATTATAATAATAACCAAGCCAAAACGTATATTTGTTTTTGAAACCCTAAAAAGTATGTAAGTATAAAAAAACCCTAATTTGTTTCCTTTTCTTTTCTTTTGGTTAATAGATCACGAATCCATGTGATTGGGTTTTAAATCATGTTAAAACGAGTCTTATTAAGGAAGGGGGTGTTCGTTTGGACTGATTGCACACAAACCGAGACTCATATGAGTCTCGGTGGTGATGATTCTCCACCAGCCGCAACCCAATTTAGGGTGTTGGCTTGGTTTATGCTGTCGGGGGAAACAAGAAACAGGCAGGGGTTGGTTTGCTTTGGCAGTGGGAACCCACGGCTGGCAAGTTTAGCCAGTCGGTGGGTGTTTTAAGCTAGCAGGGGAAACAAGTAACTGCCAGTGGGAAAACTGGCAGTTATGGGTGCGTTTGGCAGTGGGTTTAAGGGCAGATTAAGGGGCTGTTTGGCTAGACTTATTTTTAAAAAAAAAAAAAAAAAAAACTTAGCACGAGTTTTTGGAATCGCTTATTATAGTTATTGCACGGGATAATTCAAATGCTTTAAATCATTTTAAAAGGGATTTATAAATAAATAAATTTAATTGTTGATTTTATTAATGTAATTAATAAAATTTTATCGATATTGTTTATTACTGTAAATCATTTTAAAACATAGGATTTATTAAGAATTTAATTTTCTGGGAGTTTATTTGGAAACCTTTCTAATTTTAGAAACTTTCTAATTGTAGCAGGTTACGAGTTATAATAATATAGTAAATACCAGAACGCAATATAATACGGTAACCAGAAATACAAGTTATATAATAACCAGTAGTCGGTTAACGAAACAGTCGGGTTTATCGGAAATACATCAGATAATCAGATTTATCAGTTTATACGCAACCAATGAAATAATACGAGAACACACAGAACGAATTAAGAATAGTAATAAACAGTTAAAATCAGTAATAATAAATGGATATCAGTTAACGTATTTTCGTATCCATTATTTATGTAGTATCCGTGAAGTCAGAGTCGATCCGTCAGCTTTCAGTCCTATTTCATTGCTGGACACGAGGTACGGATTTCCGTCCTTTCAGTAAGGACTCCCTTTCCTATGCATGATTAGGATTTCCCGTCTGCAGCCAAATGTCTTTCCCCAGTATATGTTTAAGCTTATCAGTAATCATATTAATAATAGAATAAATTGCCTGAGCATTATATACAAGCATGATTAGTTTATGTACTAGTTACGGAGGTACCGTAACCACGACACTAGAGGCACCGGTGTCGTGACTCACATGCAGGAGAGTGATATCCTGCATCGTCCCACTCAGCTCAGTTTGGCCATTTTATCAGTATTATTATTAGTGGGGCGTATGGATGCATCCTAGGCTACAGTTTACAGTTTAGCAGGTGAATGTGGTGTGTGCTCTACATCCTTCACATTGGAGCTGATCCCTCCACCCAGCACAGTTATTTAGAGGTCACCCCTCTACAGCATGACGAGGTCACCCCTCTATGTATTCATGCAGCAGTTGTTATAACACATGACCTATATAAGCTCTTGGCAATTAAAATACAGTAAATGCATGTTTTCAGTTTTAACAGATATCAGTCCAACCTTATCATTTATAAATCAGACTTTACAGATTTATTTCAGATTTTCGCTGCAACTTACTTATCAGTCTTACTGCTTCAGTATTTATAATCTACTTCATTTCAGTAATTCCTTATCATGCTTTTTTTTTATCCGTTCACTGAGCTTATGCTCAGCCGTAGTTCCTTTCATGTTCTAACGGCAGGTACACCAGGACGCTTTTAGGATTCTAGGAGCATGTGCATTTGGATGGAAGCTATCCAGACTTCTTACATTATGCATCCTTACATTATTCTGCTTAATTGGACATTGTTTAGTCCTTTCATTCAGTATTTTAAATTTCATGTTTTGGGCTTATGTTTGGATTGCCGAAGTTTGATTCCGGTATTTCCTTTATGGTCAGTTAATGTTTTAGGACATTCACCTTATGCTTGATGACACGCCATAAATACACGTAACGGTCCACTTATCCAAGTGGGGTGTTACAATTATGGTATCAGAGCGCAAGGTTCGACCTGTAGGCTCTAAAACTTGACCTGTGACTAGTGGGTAGACACCAGGAATTTCCCAGATTTTGGCGTTATTATCTTTCATGTTTCTCATGGATTATTCAGTCAGTTTTCTTCATTTATCAGTCAGTTCTCTTAAAGTTTTGACTAAGTAAAAGGTTGATACATAACTGGCCATATTTAGTCGCATGTGCTTTTAGCGCATTTTCGTTTTGGTGAGCTGACCATAGGCGCTCACCCTTGCCCGTTCAGATTTTGTATTGGTAAACTGACCATAGGCGTTTACCCTTACTCATGACAGATTCATATTTTCGGTCAAATATTACTTGGTGAACCAGCCATAAACGTTCACCATTTCTCTAGTCAAATTTCATGTTTTTCAGTCAAATGATGTTTTGTGAATCGATCCACAGTTGTTCACCTTTGTCATATCAGGACATTTCATAAAATTTGACAAGTAGGGATTGGACTACAGCCATCCATATTTAGTCCGAGATTATAAATTTCTATACATGACAGTTCTCAGAAAATTTTGACCAGTATGGATCGAACCAGAATAGCCTATCCTTAGTCTCATGTTTTCTTCTTTGAATTACGTGGATCGAACCACAGCCGTCCACATCAGTTAATATTACACCTTAGTTGATTTAACTTTTGTGTCCCTTGTAACAGTCAAATTTCAACCCTCACGTTGATGTTGTCTTCATGATGATTCAGTTTCATGTCTCCTTACGAGGATTATGTTTTCAACAAGGTAATGATGTTTTCATGTTAAGATACACAAGAACTTCAGTAAAACCCGTTTTCATGATAAATCATGACTGACTTTCATTAATCATGCATAAATGCTGACCACTGTTGGAACTTTGATTATATCATACTTCTCAGCCTCGATACAACCAGCAGTAAGTCAATGTAGGAATTGTCAGCCTATCATGTTATTCATTTCAGATCAGTTTACTACCGGTTAAATCAAATTAATTTCCTTGATCATGTCAGACAAGTGACACCAGTATCGATCATCCCATGAAATTTCCACCAGTGCCAGGTACAGTATTCCATATGTACCCCATGTACAGTGTCTCAGTTATACTCCATATACAGTACTTCATGTGTACTCCATGTACAGTGTCTCAGATATGCACCAGGTGCAGTAATTATTTTATACTTCATGAACAATAGTCCAGGTGTACTCTAGGTACCCTACTCCTTGGATATTGTGATTGTTCCTTAATCATCGCGGGCGTTTCCACTTGTCGATATTCTACCAGGTGCTGATGCTGCTCGTGAGTTGAAGATTTTACCAGGTGCTGATGCTGCTAACACTCTGAAGACCACACAGATGCTGATGCTGCTGAACTTTGGAGATTTCTCAAGCTGCTGATGCCGTTTATACTATGAAGACTGCAGAACGAGGACGAAAACTGTAAAAATTGAAATTTACGACAAGAATAATTTCAACCATCAGACGCTACCATTCTATTTTATGCTTTTACTTCCTTATTTAAGTGTCACACTTCACTCAGCTAATCTTTCTGTCAGAAGAGTGGGAACTGGCAACCAGCCGGCCACTCAGCAGAATAGTTACATGAATCACGGTCATGATAATGACCGTCAAATGACAGACAAAGCAGTAGTGACAATCACCATGCTTAAAATGATCAGTCAATAACCATCAGAACTCCAGAACGTACGTGACCATAAATACAGAGGTCAGCAGTCTAACCGGTCCGCTAATCCTAGCAGTTGCCAGAAATTCTTAACCTTATCCAGACTCACAATTAAAATACATGTCCAGACAACAGATCAAGACATGGGTCTCAAGTATCATTTCGGAAAACACATATCAGGACACTAGTCATGGTACACGTCATACGAATCTTTTCTCAAAAACACGAGTCAGAACTCATAACTCCAGTATGTTTCTAAATCAGGCCCTCAGAAATTCAGAGTACCCTTCAGAAAGGAGTATACCCGTTCTATTATGCCACGCATGAATCAGATCATTAAAACTCAGTCACCACACTAGTTTATTATTCAGATTAAACACGTAATATTCGCTCTGTAAAGTTGCAGACGAACCCACTCAGTGGAAGTCGCCACGTTACTCCACGTATCCCTATGTCAGCTTTATGTAAATCAGGTAGTTACCTACCTCTCAGCCAGAAAGGACTTCACAGTACCTCCCATGTTTATTAAGTTATCTTTCAGATAACAACAAGATCCGTCTTACTAAATCCCAAATATATATTCATTATATTTCTGCCAGAAAATCAGTACAAATTGTTTCTGCCTTACAAGCGCGTGACTTAGCAGTCTATAACTACGAAGACTGTCTAGCCACCAGTTATAAATTCACTTTTGAAAAATTCCTTAAACTCATGACCAGCAGATTACTCCAGAGCTCCCAGACATAATCTCAGAATTTTTTTTCAGAAACTCCTTTCTAGCCATGAAACAAAATTCTACATCGAGCTAGTCTCAAGAACAGAACCTGTTTTCAAAACTCTTTATTTCAGGACTCCAGCTAAGTTAAAAGA
Source organism: Glebionis coronaria (assembly GCA_025667525.1). Classification (NCBI taxonomy): domain Eukaryota; kingdom Viridiplantae; phylum Streptophyta; class Magnoliopsida; order Asterales; family Asteraceae; genus Glebionis; species Glebionis coronaria. The sequence goes on along the minus strand of CM046879.1, from coordinate 459,628,853 downwards.
GTTGTAGCATTTGCTGCAAGAATTACTAGAATGAGGCTTTATTCGCCATGGCGCACCACCAGGAAGTGCACCGTTTCTGTCTATCAGGAAGAAGGTCTGTATTATGAGATTATGTATCGACCACCAAAAAATTTTTTTTTTTACAAGATCACCATTCTTAATCAATGTTCATTCCATAAATAGCAGATTTATCTGATCTGCCACGATGTCTTAAACATTTTCCAGAACAATCTCAAATCATGCTACCATCAGTGGTGAGAGAAATAACATAATGTTTTCTAGACTGATGTTGCACATATTACACTCTCTCTTAAGATTTTAATTTTATACTTCTGAACTCCCTAATGCTCCAGCTATATTATGGAATTTATGAATAAAAATTTTCCCGTGGTTCTCAAACAAAATCGTCAGCATATTCATTGATCACGTTCTGATCTGGTAAATTCTAGAGAAGAACATGAGGAGCATCTCTTCACGACCCGTCAGATTCTCCGATAGGAGAAAATTATATACGCAGCTTTCCAGATGTGAGTTCCAGATGAACAAAGTGGCAATTCTGAGCCACCACATTTCAACAGAAAGAAAATTTCAGACAATCCTGCGAGGGTGAAGGCCATCACCTGATGGTCCCGACTGACGACTGTGAACGTAATATAAGATTTCTAGAACTCAATTGACTGCTACCGCAGAAATTGCCGACAGTCATCACTAGAAATTCTTTTATGACTATTCAACAAGATTTCCACCAGAATGTTCCATAGTCCCAGACAAAACACTGATAGAATCCGCATCACGCATTAATGCAGCTATGTTCATATCTAGATGCCTGACCTACTGCAGGTTCAAGATAGAACACCGACATGCTGTCACTACAAGTAGAAATTCTAGACCGAAAAGAGACAAGACTCCATGGAGATTGTTATCAGTTTACCACAAGCTCAGAGAACGTATGATACTATCTAAGTTATCATCAACCATGTAATCAACCTGCGCATTTTCTTTCATCCGAAAGGATCATGCAGTAGCAGATCTGCAGAAAATTTTGAAATTCAGCAGTAAATCGTACAATGTCATTCGCATCATTTTCTTTCACTTTCACGTATACGTGTCATTCGCAGAATGATGCTGTTTCAGTCCATCTTTATGCTATCTCTTAATTTAAGCTCACGTTGTGTTCATAACATTGTTCACGTTCAAGTTCGTGTGCCATTTCACGATACACGTTTCTCAGTTTATTACCGTATACGGTTACAGAAAGCTTGAGAAATTAGACTCAAGTTTAGCACAACTATTCCATAACCAGGCAGACGTTTCACATCTCAGGCCGTATCATTTGGCATTCATTCCTCAGTCAGCATACGTTCATGATATGTTCTAGTATCACGTTCACAGTATGATTCACTTATCATATTCTAATTCCATGCCAGCGCTCCTCATATAATTATGAACCACGTTCATAATTGCTCACTTAGCATGTTCACAATTGTTCACGTAGTTCGTCCCTATATACATTCTCAGCAGCTTTCTCAGAGATATAAATATTATCTTTTCAGAATATTTACACGTATCGTTTCATGTATCATACATGCTATAGTTATTCAGTCTATCAGATTCAGAAATCCATCTTAAGTATGGAACCAGAAACTATTCAGCATCGTCAGGACAGGGTCATCAGGACCAAGATTTTCATTATGTTTAGACCCGTGAAGGAATTGTTTCGAGCGGGAGGCCACTCGAAACGGAGGAGTCCATCCGGACCTCTCATCCCTTTCCTTCAATAAATCCAGTTAAGTCCTTTCAGTCATGTCAGGTTTATACCTATCAGCAACATTATGTCTTGATTAGAAGACAATTTATCCTCCAGCTTAACTGTCTTTTCGGTCTACGTGTTCTTTCAGTTTTTATAACTTCATCAGCTTATTACCTGTAATTCGGGGACGAATTATTGTTTTAGAGGGGAAGAATTGTAAAACCCAGTATAGTCGTATCTTTAATTCGGGGACGAATTATTGTTTTTAGAGGGGAAGAATTGTAAAACCCGTATTTAAAAATCAGGATATTTAAATACGCAGTTTAATTTTAATAAACTATTTAAATATTACTATTAGACAAGAGATATAAACACAGAAATTAAATCCCGGTTTATTTAAATACTATAGATATTACAGCTTATTCAGATAAGAAGTATTTGGTCTCAGAAAATATTACAGATGAATTAATTATTTAACAGAAATAATTAAACGTAAATATTAAATACACGTAGTCTCAGTTATTTAAATATTACAGATAATATTTATGCAGATGATAATTATTAAGCCTCAGAAAAATATTATAATTGTATTACTTATTTACAGTAAAGGGTATTACGTTTCTAGGAAATTGAAACACGATACACGAACACGCAACTTTATTAATTTTTAAACAAGCGAAACGAAAACGAAAGAACAAGTATAAAAGCATAATATTAATTAGGGCTGTTTTTGACAAGTTAGAAAATATTGGGACTTGGGCTCAAGGCCCAAGGATGTTCTGGCCGTGTATAACAAAAAAGAAAGGACGGGGTTCCTTGTTTTTTTTTATGCCGACACAAACACCACTCAAACAGAAACCCTAATGTGGAAACAAGCAGCCGTCTCTTTTCTTTGTGTGTTCTTCTTCCCTGCCGCGACCCAAACCAAGGAAACAGAAGAAAAGATTTGAATGTCGATCTTAGAAGAACAAGAATGTTTTTGAAACCCTAAAAAGTATGTAAGTATAAAAAAACCCTAATTTGTTTCCTTTTCTTTTCTTTTGGTTAATAGATCACGAATCCATGTGATTGGGTTTTAAATCATGTTAAAACGAGTCTTATTAAGGAAGGGGGTGTTCGTTTGGACTGATTTCACACAAACCGAGACTCATATGAGTCTCGGTGGTGATGATTCTCCACCAGCCGCAACCCAATTTAGGGTGTTGGCTTGGTTTATGCTGTCGGGGGAAACAAGAAACAGGCAGGGGTTGGTTTGCTTTGGCAGTGGGAACCCACGGCTGGCAAGTTTAGCCAGTCGGTGGGTGTTTTAAGCTAGCAGGGGAAACAAGTAACTGCCAGTGGGAAAACTGGCAGTTATGGGTGCGTTTGGCAGTGGGTTTAAGGGCAGATTAAGGGGCTGTTTGGCTAGACTTATTTAAAAAAAAAAAAAAAAAAAAAAACTTAGCACGAGTTTTCGGAATCGCTTATTATAGTTATTGCACGGGATTATTCAAATGCTTTAAATCATTTTAAAAGGGATTTATAAATAAATAAATTTAATTGTTGATTTTATTAATGTAATTAATAAAATTTTATCGATATTGTTTATTACTGTAAATCATTTTAAAACATAGGATTTATTAAGAATTTAATTTTCTGGGAGTTTATTTGGAAACCTTTCTAATTTTAGAAACTTTCTAATTGTAGCAGGTTACGAGTTATAATAATATAGTAAATACCAGAACGCAATATAATACGGTAACCAGAAATACAAGTTATATAATAACCAGTAGTCGGTTAACGAAACAGTCGGGTTTATCAGAAATACATCAGATAATCAGATTTATCAGTTTATACGCAACCAATGAAATAATACGAGAACACACAGAACGAATTAAGAATAGTAATAAACAGTTAAAATCAGTAATAATAAATGGATATCAGTTAACGTATTTTCGTATCCATTATTTATGTAGTATCCGTGAAGTCAGAGTCGATCCGTCAGCTTTCAGTCCTATTTCATTGCTGGACACGAGGTACGGATTTCCGTCCTTTCAGTAAGGACTCCCTTTTCCCGTCTGCAGCCAAATGTCTTTCCCCAGTATATGTTTAAGCTTATCAGTAATCATATTAATAATAGAATAAATTGCCTGAGCATTATATACAAGCATGATTAGTTTATGTACTAGTTACGGAGGTACCGTAACCACGACACTAGAGGCACCAGTGTCGTGACTCACATGCAGGAGAGTGATATCCTGCATCGTCCCACTCAGCTCAGTTTGGCCATTTTATCAGTATTATTATTAGTGGGGCGTATGGATGCATCCTAGGCTACAGTTTACAGTTGAGCAGGTGAATGTGGTGTGTGCTCTACATCCTTCACATTGGAGCTGATCCCTCCACCCAGCACAGTTATTTAGAGGTCACCCCTCTACAGCATGACGAGGTCACCCCTCTATGTATTCATGCAGCAGTTGTTATAACACATGACCTATATAAGCTCTTGGCAATTAAAATACAGTAAATGCATGTTTTCAGTTTTAACAGATATCAGTCCAACCTTATCATTTATAAATCAGACTTTACAGATTTATTTCAGATTTTCGCTGCAACTTACTTATCAGTCTTACTGCTTCAGTATTTATAATCTACTTCATTTCAGTAATTCCTTATCATGCCTTTTTTTTATCCGTTCACTGAGCGTTATGCTCAGCCGTAGTTCCTTTCATGTTCTAACGGCAGGTACACCAGGACGCTTTTAGGATTCTAGGAGCATGTGCATTTGGATGGAAGCTATCCAGACTTCTTACATTATGCATCCTTACATTATTCTGCTTAATTGGACATTGTTTAGTCCTTTCATTCAGTATTTTAAATTTCATGTTTTGGGCTTATGTTTGGATTGCCGAAGTTTGATTCCGGTATTTCCTTTATGGTCAGTTAATGTTTTAGGACATTCACCTTATGCTTGATGACACGCCATAAATACACGTAACGGTCCACTTATCCAAGTAGGGTGTTACACTTTTAATCTTGTCTTGAATCTTTAAGATTAATTTCAAGCTTTTCATAATCTTTCTTATTCTACCTTTCTTGTTTTTGATTCTGATTTTGATTCGGATGAAGTTTGTATCTTGTTTCATCTTGATGCTTATTTGATTAAAAAGTTCATCGTGTTGTTCTTATCAAATTCATACGTTTGATAATCTTAATTTTTTGGTGCTTTTAGCTTATTTAGTGTTTAGCTTATTTTAATTAAAGTGTTTTCAAAAGTTTAATCTTTTTCTTTTAGTTTATTTTATAAATTTTGCTTATTTTGTGTCTTGAAAGTTTTTAAATTTGTGCTTATTTAGTTCTTCTTATTGTTGTTTTAATTAAGTTTTTGGTAATTGCTTATTATTTAGAAGTGCTTATTTGGTTATTGCTTATTGCATTTTTGCTTTCCATCTTAACAATTTAAAGGGTTTTACGTGTTCCGATCGAGTAAGTGTGATCGTATAAACCTAAGGGTTTCTACTTGCGATCCATTACTGTGATCACTACTCACGATCCATACTAAGATCGTAGACTAATATCGTAGACTAAGATCGAAGACTAAGATCGAAGACTAAGATCAAAGACTAAGATCTAGGCTAAGATCGAAGACTAAGATCTAGACCAAGATCGAAGACTAAGATCTAGACTAAGATCGACGACTAAGATCTAGACTAAGATCGAAGACTAAGATCTAGACCAAGATCGAAGACTAAGATCTAGACTAAGATCGAAGACTAAGATCTAGACCAAGATCGAAGACTAAGATCTAGACTAAGATCAAAGACTAAGATCGAAGACTAAGATCTAGACCAAGATCGAAGACTAAGATCTAGACTAAGATCGAAGACTAAGATCTAGACTAAGATCGAAGACTAAGATCTAAGTCACGGTCACAATCTAGGTCACGATCCTGGTCACGATACAGGTCACGATCCAGGTCACGATCCTGTTCACGATCCTGGTCATGATCCAGACTGCGATCGAGACTGTAATCCAAGTTACGATCGGAACGCATTTTTCAATTTTTATTTCCTGTTTTTATTTTTAAATTCAAATTTAATTTTTCCCGCCATTTTTACTTAGAAATATTTTAAACTTGTTTTGTCTTGGTTTAATTTTTAAGTTTGCAAATTTTACTTTTTGTCGAGTTTTAAGTTTTCGTCATTTACTTTTAAATGATTTAAATTTTAGTCATTTACTTAATTTCTTTTAAAGTCTTCTTTAGTTTAATCTTTTCAAGCTTTTATCTTTATTCCATTTAAGTCTTTAATTTAAGTTGTTTTATTTTGTCATTTACGTTAAAGCTTTTATTTTTATCTTTAATTAGTTATAAACAACGACACCCTCTTCTTTTATCCACCAAAGACGACTGAGTCACACATTTAATCCGTGATCAATTCGATTAGACGCCGTGAACAACGAACTTTTAACCTATCAAAAATTACACTTTCAAATGGCGTCGCCGCCGGCTCTTTTCGTGAAGATTAACAGTTTTTGTGACAGACGCGTTGGATTTTGGGATCCGTTCACTCGTTAACGTTATTTTTCTTGCATTTTTCAAAAAAATTTCAAAAATCCATAAAAATAAAAAATTCCAAAAATCCAAAAATATTTAAAAAATCATAAAAAGCATTTCTTTTTTAAAAAGTTTTGCACCAAAAATATTCCTCTCAATCCTCTATTGTGTTTAATTCTTTTTCTCAACCCCTCTTATTTTTAATTCTTCATGGATTCGTATATCTATTGCGTAGGGTGTGGGAGACCATTGTATGGTTTTCAAACATGTCAACGGTGTACATGTGAGCGGTGCGGGAATGATATCGACAATACATAATTTGGATTTTGTCCATTTTGTAATGCAACCAATTAATACTTCACCTCCACTGACACTATCTCACCCTCTCCCATATATGCCGATCCATATCCGCAAAATGCACCGGGTTTTTCTCCATACCCATGTTGCCACAATTGTGGGGGCCTTCACGATACCTTTTTTTGTCAGCCGATGAACTATTATGAGCCAATCCATGTTCTAATTCTTCTCAACCGATGAATTATTATGAGCCACATCCGTGCTATAATTCTGGTTTTCAAAATTTTGAGCCCCCACAATAATCCGTCGTTCATCAACCTTCTTTTGGAATGAGCGAGGAACTACTCACTAGTTTGGCTGGAATTATAGAACAATTAAATCGCCTCCCAGCTATCTTGGAGAAGGCAAGCCGACAAGAGCAAGTATCTAATCTTAGTGATTATACTCCGCCTCCTGTGCGTCCATACTATTATGATGATGATGACGATGAGAACACTCTTTCTTGGAATGATCTTGTTGCTCAACATCCTAGTGCAATTGTAATTCCTTCTCTCGATATCCCAAATGCGTCTAAGGATTGTGATTCATCAAGTGAGATTAGTGAATTTGGTCTCGAAAACTTATTTGAGGAGGTTTATGATGTCCCTACTTTATCTGAGCTTATGGACGAGGTTGCTCTTAATGATGATTTTTATCCATGCTATGAGAATTTCACTTTTGAAATTTCTCAATCTCCTCCGGGCGATGAGGGAGATGTTGATTTATTCTCTCCAACTTATGAGAAGTTCGCCCCTGAACTTGTTGTTTTAGATGAGGTGGACGACGTTATTCTACGAGACAAATTACTGAAAGTTCATCTTCTTATTGCTGAAATTGAAGCGTTGAATCCTCCTATTTCCGAGTCTTTATCCCCGTCTATTACTCCCGTTGAGAATAATGACACATTTATGGAAGAAATCGACATTCACTCAATACCTCCGGGTATTGATGATGATGACACAGTGGAGGATATTCTTTTTGATACTTTGATGCATGAAGATATTATCCCAAGTCCTCCTCCCGAGCACCTTTCATCCCATCCCTTAGAAACCATTACCGAGGATGAGTGCTTTGACCCAGGAGGTGACATTGACTATTCTATGATTGATACCTTTACGGCTTTGCCGAATAGTGACCATCCATTGTCTTTTGGGGATGACAGTTTGTCTCCTTTACCCACCCCACCGCCCGTGGATCAAGACTTTACTTAATTTTTTTATGTTGAGAGGACTTTTCTACCCTTCAAGACTTATCCTCCTGCCTCTCAGTTATTATGTTCCTCCAGGACCGAGGACAAGATTTTTGATCCTGGTATTACATTCGAGGCTTCCCCATGGACCATTTAATTCGGGGACGAGTTAGGCTCGTGACTCGGTGAACAAAAACAAGCGCTTCTCAGGAGGCAACCCGAGTATCTATCCTTTTTATCCGTTTTTTATAATAAGTGTAGGGGAAGACCCTAGTATGTGTTTGTTGTTTTCTTTCTTATGATGTGCAGGGATTGGAGCTTCAAATATTCACTTTTGATGACTTTTGACGACCCATGATTCCGTGTACCCGTCTTCCCGGTTCTATCCTAAACTCTTTTGATTCACTATTTTATATTCTTCAATATTAAAATAGGAATCACTTTAGTTGTCTTTTCCTTATCAAGATTTAAACAACGTGCACAATGTCCTAGGTGTAGGGGAGTTTACTCCCACATGCTTAAACATTGAGGAAAATGTTTATATCAAGTGTAGGTGGGACTTCTATCGAAGTTAAGTGGGCTTTTCCATGAATTTGTCCTCATTTTAACCGGAAAATTTAATTTTTCGACATTTTTTCAAAAATTTTGATCTATTTTGGCCTAGTTGTATTTTTCCTTTGTTATCGTTATTTTCCTTATTGCTAGAATAAATTTTAATAAAATGGTTTTAATAAGTTTAGATGTCTTTGATATATTAGGCCCGTTATGAATCTTTTGACTCAACCCGAGTTTACTTATTTTAGTTTACTCTAGCTAGTATCCTTAACGTATTTAAATCAAGTTTTGCTAGGCTTTTATATAGGGAACTTTAAAACGCGGAAGTATTAACTCTTACGGGTTAAGAACAAGAACTTTTCGCAAGTTCCTATAATTGATCCTAGAAAGTCGTTTATCAAGGTGTTAGCCCTATATTTTATATAGTCGAACAAGAATGTAATAGGTCATCTTAGTCGTTAAAAGGTCTTGTATTGTAATAGGTTAGTCAGGAAAACCGGGCTTGGACTTTAAGCTAATATTGTATAAGTTAGGGGCGTAAGCCCAAAACAAAGCCAAGCCCGGCCCATGTCTCTTAAACCCACGGCCCAAAAGCCAAGGGTATATATACCCTCTTCCATGTGTGGAAGAGGGTGTTGGTTCATTTTACTTTCTCTCTCTAGTAAACATTAACCTTCCAAAATCTCTCTTGTTTCTCTCTCTACTTTTCTTCTCTTTCTCTCTCTAAATATCTCTTCTAAATCTTGTGTTATGGATTGAATGGGATTAACATTTGGTATCAAGAGCCTATAGTGGATAGGGATTCGTATGTGGTGTTCTTGATTTTTCGTGGCTTTTTTTGATCTATATCTCACGTCCCATTTTTCTTTTTATGTTTTTATGGTCTTTTCTTGATACAAATCATCTACATACTAGTAGTAGTGATTTGGGTATCTTGGTTTTGGCTAAAACACAAATTTTTTGGATCAAAAGTTGCGAAATTTCTTGTTTTTCTTCATTACGAAATTCAAGCAAGTGTTACCATCGGAAAGTACAATTGTGTGGGATTTGATCGCAATAATCTTAGGATTCTACTTTGCGATCACTGTATTGCGATACCTTATTCCGATCTGGATATTCCGATCGTGCATTGCGATCTGGGATTCCGACGGGTTTAAGAGTTTTTCAAGTCGTTACTCTGTCCAATTTGTCTCAGCCACATTCCGATCTAACATTACGACAGCACATTGCGATCTGAACATTCCGATCTGAGCATTCCAATTTGACATTCCGATCTGGACATTCCGATCTGGATATTCCGATTTGACATTCCGATTTGGACATTCCGATTTGACATTCCGATCTGAGCATTCCGATCTGGACATTCCGATAAGTATTCCGATGGACATTCCGATGGGTATTTTGTTTGAGTAATTTTTAGACTTAGCCACTATCTAGACTAGTTTCGGAACGTAGTTTACACGAAGATTAAAAAAAATAGAGTTAAAATTTTTTAGGTAAAGTAAAATCAAATTTTTTCCCTACTAGTTTTTGGCTATTTCTAACTCAAATTCAAAATTTGGCGATATAAAATTTTTCGGCTTAGCGTTTTGTCAGACTGAGAAATTTATTGTCGGGCTGAGAAAAGAATTTTTGAATTTTCGGAATTTCAATTTAACCACACATCATCACAACAAATCCACTAAGATCTGCAATTCATCCACAAGTATTCACCATGTCTAACAACAACATCAACATTGCAACTGCTAATCAAATTCTTTTGGAACAAGGTGGCAACGGTAACCCACCTGTGCTCACTGCCGGTTGCTACGTTCAATGGAGATCTCGTTTTCTCAGATTTCTCGATGGAAAAGAAAAAGAACTGCTCTTCGTCACTGCCTTGAGAATCCACCTCCAGTTTTTGAATTCAGACCAATTACAACACAGGCAGAGGATGGTACTTCATCAACTATTCGAGCTATGGAGGATTTTGACACATGTACTGCTGAGAAAAAGAAACTCCTCCAAGCTGAAGCTGATGCTGTAAACTTCATACTCACTGGAATTGATAACGATATCTATTCCACAGTTGATGCATGTCCTAATGCTATGGAAATGTGGAATGCAATTCATCGATTGAATCAAGGTGAGTCGATCAATGTTCAAGATCTCGAGACTAATCTACTTTGGGAGTTTGGAAAATTCACATCTGAAGATGGTGAATCCATTGACTCATATTACTCGAGATTCTACAAAATGATGAATGAGCTTGTCAGAAATCAGTGCACCATCTCCAATCATCATGCCAATGTTCAGTTTCTACTTCAACTCAAACCGGAATGGCAAAGGTTTGTGACTTTGGTTAAACAAAGGGAAGATATCAAGACCATCTCCTATCACAAACTTTATGATATCTTAAAACAACATCAGAATGAAGTGAATGAACTAAGGGCTGAAAAGGCAGAACGGTCTGCTAATTCTATTGCTTTTGTGGCTGCTACTTCAACAAAACCCGTTCCCCGCCAACAACCACCTACTCATTCCTCAAAGTCATCAAGCTCATCCACCAAACCTCTAGCTGCTGCAAAACACAAAGCAAAAGCAATTGTCCCCACTCCACCTCCAAAGTATGACACCGAGTCAGATGGAGACAGTGATGATGAACAAACTTCAAGGGACAAGAAGATTGAAGAACTCATGTCTTTACTCACCACAACTTATAAAAAGATCTACAAACCTACCAACAACAACCTCAGATCATCATCCAATGCTAGATATAAGGAATTTGATCATGCACCTAGGTATGATCGTGATGCTAGGTATGATAATCAGAGGATGCTGAATCAAGTTGGGGCTAGAGATACTGTAGGCACTCTGGTTGTGCAGAAGACTGGGATTCAATGCTTCAACTGCAAGGGATTTGGGCACATGGCTAGGGAATGCAAGAAGCCAAAACGGGTTAAGGACTCAGGGTATCACAAGGAAAAGATGCTGCTGTGTAAGAAAGAAGAAGCAGGAATTCCACTCACAGTAGATGAAGTTGACTGGCATGATGACACTGATGATGAAGCCAATGATCAAGAGTTAGAGGCACATTATGTGTACATGGCAAAGATTCAAGAAGTGATCCCAGAGACTGATGATACTTCTGGACCCATCTATGATTCTGAGCCACTTGAAAAGGTACCGTCACATGATAACTATAATGTGTTTGCTAATGAACGACGGCATCCTGAGCAACCCGAAAGCATCAATGACACATATGTAATGGACACGGAGGATAGCAATATCTCTACGGATTCACAGCATATGTGTAATGATGACGGAAAAGCTGTTCAGGATACTGACTCGGATGAGGACCGTGATTTGCTTGCGTCTATTATTGATTCTTTAAAACATGAAATTGAGGAAAACAAAGAGGCTAATAAACGTTTGAAGCAAGCAAACACATCCTTAGCCGAGGAGATAGACAGGCTTAAAGAGTGTGATTATGTAAAAGAAGCTTATCGACGGGTTGCAATAGCTAATGGTTTGGTATATGAACGTAAGGTGCTCAACGAACAATATTGTTCTGAAGTAACACACGAAATTCATATGTCAAAACAGAAGATATCGAAACTTGAAGAACAACTGCTGCTACATAAACTCCAAATTATTGAATTAGAGTCGGTTAACAAAGAACAAACTGAGCTTTATAAAACTCGTGAAGAAAAGGATATTGAAAAAATTCTTGCTTTGGAAAAGAGAGTCGACACGTTAAACAACATTGTTTACAAAACGGGTCAGTCTATTCAAACTATGAATATGCTCAATAAAAATATGAAAACGAGTTTTGTCAAGCCTAAATATCTCAAGAAAGCTCAAAGTACCAAGCCTGCTCTTTATGATATCGGTTGTTATGTTGATAATCTTGCTCTTATGCTTTCCCCTGACTGCGACGAAATCATTCGTCAACAAGAAGAAAGTCTATCAAACTTAAGTGATTTAATAAACCTTTCTGATTCTAACAATCATATTAAGTTTGTCCCTCAAAAAGAACTTTCAAAAGAACAAAAGATGTATAATAGTGTTCCACCACCAAGTGATGAACCACAAAAGAAAGTTTCTTTAAAAAGGAGTTTCAAAAAGCAATCAATTTTGTTAGAAAAGCGAATTTTGGATGAAAAACGTAAATGGGATGAGAAAAGCAAAAGTGTTCAGCAATTTGAGTTTATAAAACAAGGGGTTTTAAATTTGTACAAAGGTGTCGTCGACTATGAAAAAGTTTCTAGGGATACCATTTGGAATATTAAACCTAACCCACAAGTAGAAGTCGTCATTCAACAATGTATTGTTCCAACCATTGATGATCTTTCAAAAAATGTGGAAATGTTTTATACAGCTCTCACTGAGGAAATGTTAACTGATTTAAGTTATGTTAAATCTCTTGAAAATGAAGTTGATTTTCTTCAAACTAAATTAAAGACACAAGAACACCAACTTTCTAACGAAATTGATCGACTTTCTAAGGAATACTTTTATGCTGACCATATGAATGCTATAATTGGTGTGTATACCGATCTTGATCAATATTGTCATGTAGCATGTCTAGTGTCAGAATCGGACGAGAAATGTCGCAATCTTGAAGTAGAGCTTTCAAAACAAATTCAGTCATACAACAAACTTTCGAAAAGTTTTTCTCAACTTGAGAAACACTCCATTTCTCTTGAACTTGCTTCACAAAAAGGTGAAAAATCTCATAATCATAAAAAGTGTCAAGAAATGTCAGCTTCTTCATTTCGTCTAATAAATGAAAAAGATTTCGAAATAAATGATTTGAAAGCTCAGCTAAAAGAAAGGGACATAGCCATAAGTGAGTTACAGAAACTCATTGAGAAAATTAAAGGAAAGTCTGTTTTGGGTAAACCATCCGCCGTTCGTCAACCGAATGCGGTTAAATGCCCTAAATCATCTATTTTGGGACAATCCCTACAGACTTTGCCTAAGATAGGAAATGATAAGAGTACCAATGTGATAGCACCTGGAATGTATAAGATGAACACTAAGCCCACTCAGACTGGAACATCGAGGTTATCTCAGAATATTAAGAAAACTAATCAACGTGTGTCTTCTTCTACAGGAGTAATCCCCACTACTAGCGTTAGCGGACCACAGCTTAAGAGCGATAGAATGCACGATAAGGTCATGCCTAACAATAGTCAAGGAAAGAAGTTGGAAGTAGAAGACCACCGTAGGAATTTTAAGTTTTCTAAGAATAAAACGTCTGTAACTACATGTAATGACAGTTTAAATGCTAAGACCTCGAATGTTGAATTTGTTTGTGTTGAATGTGGCAAATGTGTTCGTACTTTCAATCATGATGCTTGTGCTCTTAATTATAATGGCGTGAATACTAGAACTAGGAAGCCTATTCGTATGCCCACTAGTACTAGTGAACCCACAAGAACTTTGAACCAATCCATTGAGCAACCACTTAAGAAACTAAGTGCGTTAGAATCCACTATTCTACGTAAACAAAGCAGGTTAAAGAAGCTTTATGAGAACATGATTAGGATATGTACACAGGGGTATTCAAGATTTACACCACCCGGATACAAATGGGTACCTAAGACAACCCCCATTCTAATTGGGTCTATGAATGTTAGCTTGCCTTTAGAATCTAGGTCCACTACTATTTTGGAACCCGTTTCTATCAAGGGCTCCCATTTGTCAAATGCTACATTGTCTTCTAATTCTTCTGCAGCTCGTCGAAATCATTCTATTCATAATGGACTCCGGGTGCACAAAGCACATGACGGGCAATCTCAAGCTTCTCATTAACTTCGTGGAGAAGTTTCTGGGTACGGTACGGTTTGGAAATGATCAATATGCACCGATACTCGGATATGGAGACTTGGTTCAAGGGAATATTACTATAAAACGGGTTTATTACGTCGAGGGACTGAATCACAATTTATTCTCGGTTGGTCAATTTTGTGATGCGGATTTGGAAGTGGCTTTTCAGAAATCTACTTGCTATGTTAGAGACTACGATGGGAATGACCTTCTTACAGGTTCTCGTGGTTCTGATCTCTACACAGTAACTCTTCAAGACACATCTTTAACAAATCCAATTTGCTTAATGGATAAAGCGTCATCATCTCAAGCATGGTTATGGCATCAATGATTGTCGCATCTCAACTTTGACACCATCAACTTGCTTTCGAAGAATGATATTGTGACCGGTCTTCCTAAGTTGAAATTCGTCAAAGACCATCTTTGTTCTTCTTGTGAGTTGGGGAAAGCAAAACGGAAGTCTTTCAAAACAAAGACTACCCTAAGCTCAAAAGGACGATTGGAACTTCTACACATGGATTTATGTGGTCCCATGCGTGTAGAGAGTATTAACGGGAAAAAGTATATTCTCGTGATTGTTGATGATTACTCTAGATACACATGGACTTTCTTCTTAAGGTCCAAAGATGAAACACCAGAGGTTCTCAAAAACTTTCTCAAGATGATACAACGCAATCTTCAAGCTCAAGTCTTAACCGTAAGAACGGATAGGGGTACTGAATTTTTGAACAAGAACTTGCAATCTTACTTTCAAGAAGAAGGCATCGTGCATCAAACGTCTATTGCTCGAACTCCTGAACAAAACGGCGTTGTCGAAAGGCGGAACCGTACTTTGGTTGAGGCTGCTCGAACAATGCTTTCTGCTTCAAAATTACCGTTATTCTTCTGGGCTGAAGCAATTGCAACTGCCTGTTATACTCAGAATCGTTCTCTCGTTATCCCTAGACATGAAAAGACACCTTACCACATCATCAATGGCAGGAAACCTACTGTCAAATTCTTTCACGTATTTGGATCTTTATGCTACATTCTTAAAGACGGTGAGATCTCGACAAGATGAAATAAAAAGGTGATGCATGTATTTTTGTGGGGTATGCGACATTGTCGAAAGGATATCGGGTCTATAACAAGAGAACAAAGATTATTGTCGAAACAATTCATGTGAACTTTGACGAATTGCCACTAATGGTACTTGATCACAACAGCTCAAGTCCCGCTCCTCAATGTCCAACGATGGCACCTGCACAAAACAGTGTGCGTCCCGTGCAAGAATGTCAACAAAGTACTCCTACAGCAGACTCGACGGATACGACACATATGAATGAGTTGGTTGATTTATATGATCCAATGTTTGATGAATATTACTATGGAAACAATCAAGTTGTGTCAAAGCCTTCCGCTGTCACCACTACTGATGCACCCGAACAAAGTCAAAAAGACACAACTGCATCTACTTCAGCAACCGTTGCTCAAGAGACAATTCCAGTGGATACTCAACAAACTCAAGAAACTATCATACAACCAACATCACCAACCGTCAATGCTGAAGGAGGAAACAACAATCAAGCAGTCGATGCACAACCTGACGATGAAGAATTTATCAATCCGTTCGGTACACCGGTACACGAAGTCGGAGAGCCTTCTACTCAACATGTTGATCCGTCCAACATGCATACATTCTACCAACCATATCCATCCACTCACCATTGGACACGTGATCATCTATTGGAGCAAGTCATTGGAAATCCTTCACAACCGGTTCGAACACGCAGACAACTCGAAACCGATGGCGATGTGTGTATGTATGCACTCACCGTGAGTTCAACTGTACCTACAAACATCAAACAAGCCATGACTGATCATGCGTGGATTGAATCAATGCAAGACGAAATTCATCAGTTTGAACGCCTAAATGTTTAGGAACTTGTTGACAGACCCTATGAAATGTCAGTTCTAGATTTCAAATTGATCTGGAAAAATAAACTTGATGAAGAACAAACCATCATCAAAAACAAATCTCGTCTTGTGGTTAAGGGATACCGTCAACCAGAAGGCATATACTACGATGAATCATTCGCTCCAGTCGCTCGTTTGGAAGCTGTCAGGATATTCCTTGCTTATGCTGCACATAAGGGCTTCACGGTTTTTCAGATGGACGTTAAAACTGCTTTTCTTAACGGTCATTTGAAGGAAGAAGTGTATGTGAATCAGCCGGAAGGATTCATCGATCCTCATCATCCTGACAAAGTCTATCGTCTCAAGAAGGCTGTATATGGACTTAAACAAGCTCCAAGGGCATGGTACGAAGAACTTTCAAACTTCTTGGTGTCCAAAGGATTCTCCAAAGGTTCTATTGATCCTACTCTCTTTACTAATAAATATGGGGATGACATAATGCTGGTGCAAGTTTATGTTGATGACATTATTTTTGGTTCTACGAACCCAAAACTTTCAAAACGTTTTGAAAAATTAATGCACAGCAGATTTGAAATGTCAATGATGGGGGAGCTAAAATTCTTTTTAGGCCTTCAGATTCATCAATCCCCACGTGGTATCTTCATTAACCAAGCTAAGTATGCTCAAGAGATACTTAAAAAGCATGGTATGACCTCATGTGCTCGCGTTGGTACACCATTGTCGACCACATCCCTAGACGCTAACTTGTACTCATATCCCGTAGATCAAACGTGATATCGCCGTATGATCGGGTCACTTATGTACCTTACAGCCAGCAGGCCTGATATTCATCATGCCATATGCTATTGTGCACGATATCAAGCCAGACCTACTCAAAAGCACCTCAAAGAGGTTAAACGAATCTTTCAGTACCTTAAGAATACCATTCACATGGGACTCTGGTATCTGAGGGAAACCGGTTTTCATCTAACGGCTTTTTCAGATTCTGATCACACAGGTTGTCTTGATAGTCGTAAAAGCACTTCTGAGAGCATACAATTTCTAGGGGAAGACAAGCTTGTCAGCTGGTCGTCAAAGAAGCAGGATTGCACTTCACTCTCATCAGCTGAAGCAGAATATGTGGCTCTATCCGCGTGTTGTGCTCAAGTCCTCTGGATGAGAACTCAACTCATGGATTATGGCTTCCACTTTGAAAAAATACATATGTATTGTGACTCAAAGTCGGCCATAGCCATATCTTGCAATCCGGTTCAGCACTCCCGCACCAAGCACATCGATGTCAGATATCACTTTATCAAGGAACAAGTGGAACGTGGCATCGTGGAATTATACTTTGTCAGAACTGAGTACCAGCTGGCAGACTTGTTTACAAAAGCTCTATCGAAAGATAGGTTTGCGTATCTCGTTGGCCGTCTTGGTATGAAGTATATGACTCCAGAAGACTTGGAGGTTTTGGCAAATGAAGCTGCTTGATATTCTCTCATAATGACTTCTAAGCACATCACAGCTTAGGACTCGGACCTCAACTAAGGAAAGTTTATCTCGGATGATAACTTATCCTTCTCAACGAGAAATTCATATTTCTCGGTCATGAGCTTCTCATAAAAACATTCAAAGTTTTTAAGTTCATGAATAATGATTTCTAAGTAAATGTCATCTTAGAACTCGAACTTCAACTTAAGGAAAGTTTATCACGGATGATAACTTATCCTTCAAAACGGGAAATTTATTTTTCTCGGTCATGAGCTAGTCACAAAACAATCAAAGTTTTGAGCTTATGAAAAACGGACCCGAAAGGGAAGTGTACGTTTCAGTGCGCTTTCCCTAATCAATAGAAGATAAGTCTTCTATCCTGATTATTTTAAAACCGTTGAACACAATTTTTCAAGAATTTCTCAAAAGGTTTTTCTAAATCTTTCAAAATTGTGTGTTCAACACTCCCTTCCTCATAAGTGGTTTTTATATCTCAAAATTGTCATATGATTTTTTGATCAATTGTTGAGGGGGAGCGTTTTAAAATCAAGCCTTTTAATGTTGTTGGGTACATCTCTAAAATTTTCATATTTTATGTATCCAACACATTCCGAAAATGATATGAAATTGTCAAATGTAATATATTATATCAGAAAAGGCATCTCAACTCCGTACCTCAACATATTTTGTGGTGTCGTTTTTCTAAAATTTTGGCAAATTTTGTCTCAAGACACACATATATTATTGAGGGGGAGCGACCCGACTGAAAATGTTCCATGATTCATGCGTGCACACATGTTTCTCTCCCGTCGATTTTCGGAAAATGTCATATTTTAATCAATTGGTATCTCTAATATTATATTTTTATATTAGAGATAGGGGAGAAAATGTGATTAAAATGTAATATATCGCAACATGTGATCTTAAAGACTCAAGTGCAACTCTTTCCTTCACATGCCAAACTATTTCGTATATCGATGCATGTGTGTAGGGGAGCTTTTTGAAAATATAAAACTTTCAAGTGTTAAAAGTTTTGATTTTTATCAAACACTTTGAATGGTTTTCAATGGTTTTATGGTTACGATCTTTACCCAAAACAACCTACTATCCACGACGGAATGATGGAGTCAAAAGGTGGTTTAGGATAGGAAACTAAGTCCTATGATCCAACCAGAACCGGAGGGATCTACCCAAGGACATTCCATAGCTAGAAATAGTTGTCCTTAGGAAAGATGGAGTTGAATGAATCTGAATGCGGACCAATTACTTAAGTTAGCACTGGAACAATCACAACAAGGTGCTAGTGATGACATATTGGTAAGCATTGAAGGAGTTGAATATTCTATGAAACTTAGGCAGAAACCGGGTTAACACATATCTTGAAGACAAGTGTCATGGACCCAGTGATGCGATGCACAACCCTTCCCCAGCCATTCGAGTTTCTCTCAAAAGAAACTTGTCTCATTGTCACGGAGATCAACACGTATCTATTGACTTTCTCACTCCGAGTCAGTTAATATTGAAAAGGTGGCAGTCTGCTCCAGCCTCCGAATACCAAAATGCACTTATTGAGTCTAGAGCCAAACGAGATCTATCTATCATCTCATTAGGACACAATCGAGTCCTACGCATTATCCTTGTGATATTGCCAGAACATCTGAGTGATACGATTCACAATGAAGATGGAAATCCTGCTTGAGCCAGCATCAAACAAGCTCATGGTAGGTAACTTGTGCGATTCTACACGAATCAAACTTGTGAGAACTGGAAAGCAACTAAGTTTTGATTCTTAATTGATTCAAACTTGATTCCAGGTTTCTTCGCAAAATCCATGTGATCTTGCCAGAACATTCAGAGTGACACTCATTAGTGTTCACAGTGACGAATGGAAATCCTTCCAGTGTCAACATCAAACAGCACTGCGGTAGGTAACTCGCAAGATTCTCTATGAATCAAGCTTGTGACAAACTGGAAAGCAACAATGGTGCGATTCTTTTAGAATCTAACTTGTTCCAGGAAATCTGAATTGACGACTCTAATCAGACGGATAATTTATCCTTATGATTCACTATTTAAGTTCACAGTCTGCTTTGAGACGGTCGAGTAAAGAGAACTGGCTACTACCGCCGGGAAACCCTGTCAAGGAGGTTCTTAATCGAATCTACCTGATCACAGGTACGGTATTTAATACTGTTTAACGGTCTCCATCGACCGGAGGTAAAATGCTACCGAGTTAGGGTGAAATGTTCAAAGCCATTTCATCTGTGTCTATATATGTTGCTGCATATCAAGAAGGTGGCGTAGCTGGGTACTAACCGATGTCGATTCAGAAGTCACAAGAGCACAAGATGGCGATAATCAAGATACCTAAGAATGTAAGAATGTAATAGGTCATCTTAGTCACAAGGAGTACAGATGAAGATCTCAAGCACTCAAAGTCAAATGACAAAGGCTCAAGATAAAGATCACGAAAGCATGAAGGAACAAAGCTGTTACAAACAAGATCAATACCAAGATACAAGACCAAAGCAGGAAGATCTCCTCCACAAGAATGTATTCACTCAATCATCTTATGCTTTTTAAGTTTTTTTAAGATGACCGATACATTGGGGGAGATTGTTAGCCCTATATTTTATATAGTCGAACAAGAATGTAATAGGTCATATTAGTCGTTAAAAGGTCTTGTATTGTAATAGGTTAGTCGGGAAAACCGGGCTTGGACTTTAAGCTAATATTGTATAAGTTAGGGGCATAAGCCCAAAAAAATCCAAGCCCGACCCATGTCTCTTAAACCCACGACCCAAAAGCCAAGGGTATATATACCCTCTTCCATGTGTGGAAGAGGGTGTTGGTTCATTTTACTTTCTCTCTCTAGTAAACATTAACCTTCCAAAATCTCTCTTGTTTATCTCTCTACTTTTCTTCTCTTTCTCTCTCTAAATATCTCTTCTAAATCTTTTGTTATAGATTGAATGGGATTAACACAAGGGAACTTTAAAATGCAAATTCTAAACTTGAAAAAGTCTAAGAAGTTGCAAGATCCTATAGATGACTTGAAAACCCAAGACTTTGATTTAATAGGCTAAGCATCTACGAGTCTCATTCCTTGAGATTTTATATTATGGAGAACGAGAGATGATAGAGTCAATTATAAGTTTGGTATTCTTTCATGAATTTATGTGAGTCAATTATGAGCTTTTTCTCCCATCGCTTGTTAATAATTATAATTGCAATAAGTAAGGTCGTACGATTTGAAAAGTTACTTAGCTTCTAGCCCAAGATCGTTTAAAAGTTGCTCGATATTAATTAGAGTTCATAGCCAAGGCATAACTTATTGAAGCGGGATGCGAAGATTGGCGAGTCTGAAAAGGCCCTAACAAGGCATGAGGGCTACATTTTGTTGCTAAAGATCCAAAGTGATGTGAAGAATCATTTATCGAAAATCAATATGAAGGATCGAGACACACGACGAAAAGAAAATACTCCCCTAAAGATCATGGATAAGTCTATCCGAAAAGACCCTAACAAGGTATGAGGATAAATAGATCCAAGTCCTAAAAGGAGGCGGATCGTTGTATATCAAAATCCCAAATAAATATTGGAGAAAAATGAAGAAGTCGTGGTCCAAGTTTGAAGAATCTCTCAAAAACTTCAAGTGAAGAAATTCCTATTATGAAGAGAAGACCATTATTTCAAGAACGTCTCTCAAGATTCAAAGTATGAAGTCAATGCCAAATATCGGTCCGAGAAAGGTCTCAAATCGTGAAGCGAGTTATGCCAAGATATGAACTTTATGAGGTCTCGAGAAGCAGTTTTAAAAGATTTTGTCCTTTAGCTAACTATTGATTAAATCGTCCTACTTTATTTTCGGCCTAAATAAACTATCGAAATAAGTCAACAATGCATCCTCGTGATCATTCAAGACAATAATAAAATATAAGAGATACACCTAGGAATAAGGGAGTCTAAGTGAATAATTGACCCACATGAGTTTGTGTTAGCTTACTAACCTATAATAACAATGATCTCGTTTTTAAGCTTGGTATGGGAACGTGAAACTTAAGGGTGATAAACATTCATGACAACCAAAGCCCTAATGTAAGTCTTCGATCTCTTTACTTTTTCTTCCTTCCAGCATTTTGTTATATTCTATCTTTTTAAGTTTCCTTAATGTCTTGTGTTTAATAAAGGCCAAGGTGGGTTAACTATGATGAGAAATGTAAAACTTGCTTTGTAATTAAGGCATTGCATGAGGGAATTGTAATGGTCAAGTGTAGGGGATTTCATAGGTGTGAAAACACCCATCCTTTTACCACTTAATTAACCAAGCCAAAACGTATATTTATTTTTGTAAAAGTCGGAATTATGGGTGGTTTGTGTTTTTGTTGTGATTTAGGACCAAAATGTGAAAAGGTAAGAAAACAAGGGCTTTCATAGGCTTTTGTCGAAGAAAAAGTTAAAAGACGAAGTCAAAAGACCAATAGTGCAAAAGATTGGAAGTCAATGGGCCTATTTTGAAGATTTATTGAAGAAAAGGACCAAAGACGGAAGATTTACAAGTAGAAGAACCCAAGTCTAATAAATGAAGAAATTATAAGACGAGTTCAAGATATTTATCGATAAATCCCGAGACAAAGTCAACAACGTCAATTTAATTAAAGACGCGAAGACAAATTAAAAGAAAGAAGGGAATCAACTCACAAGCCACCAACCAACCTCCTCCCTATAAATACTAAACCTTCCCCTCATTTGGAAGGTGTTAGCTAATTTCACAAATTAGTTCTCCACTTTATTTTATGCACTTTTCATATTGTCATTTACATACTTATCTTTATTTTCAAGTTATTTCATGTAAGTCTTTTAATCTTGTCTTGAATCTTTAAGTTTAATTTCAAGCTTTTCATAATCTTTCTTATTCTACCTTTCTTGTTTTTGATTTTGATTTTGATTCGGATCAAGTTTGTATCTTGTTTCATCTTGATACTTATTTGATTAAAAAGTTCATCGTGTTGTTCTTATCAAATTCATACGTTTGATAATCTCAATTTTTTGGTGCTTTTAGCTTTTTTTGTGTTTAGCTTATTTTAATTAAAGTGTTTTCAAAATTTTAATCTTTTTCTTTTAGTTTATTTTATAAATTTTGCTTATTTTGTGTCTTGAAAGTTTTTAAATTTGTGCTTATTTAGTTCTTCTTATTATTGTTCTAATTAAGTTTTTGGTAATTGCTTATTATTTGGAAGTGCTTATTTGGTTATTGCTTATTGCATTCCATCGTAACAGTTTAAAGGGTTTTACGTGTTCCGATCGAGTAAGTGTGATCGCATAAACCTAAGGGTTTCTACTTGCGATCCATTACTGCGATACTCACGATCCAGACTAAGATCGTAGACTAAGATCGTAGACTAAGATCGAAGACTAAGATCGAAGACCAAGATCGAAGACTAAGATCTAGGCTAAGATCGAAGACTAAGATCTAGACCAACATCGCAGCCTAAGATCTAGACTAAGATCGAAGTCTAAGATCTAGACTAAGATCGAAGACTAAGATCTAGACCAAGATCGAAGACTAAGATCTAGACTAAGATCGAAGACTAAGATCTAGACCAAGATCGAAGACTGAGATCTAGACTAAGATCGAAGACTAAGATCGAAGACTAAGATCTAGACCAAGATCGAAGACTAAGATCTAGACTAAGATCGAAGACTAAGATCTAGACTAAGATCAAAGACTAAGATCTAAGTCACGATCCTGGTCACGATTCAGGTCACGATTCAGGTCACGATCCTGGTCACGATCCAGGTCACGATCCAGACTGCGATCAAGACTGCGATCCAAGTTACGATCGGAACGCATTTTTCAGTTTTTATTTCCTGTTTTTATTTTTAAATTCAAATTTAATTTTTCCCGCCATTTTTACTTAGAATTATTTTAAACTTGTTTTGTCTTAGTTTAATTTTTAAGTTTGCAATTTTTACTTTTTGTCGAATTTTATGTTTTCGTTATTTACTTTTAAAAGATTTAAATTTCACTCATTTAATTAATTTCTTTTAAAGTCTTCTTTTAGTTTAATCTTTTCAAGCTTTTATCGTTATTCCATCTAAGTCTTTAATTTAAGTTGTTTTAATTTTGTCATTTACGTTAAAGCTTTTATTTTTATCTTTAATTAGTTATAAACAACAACACCCTTTTCTTTTATCCACCAAATACGACTGAGTCACACATTTAATCCGTGATCAATTCGATTAGACGCCGTGAACAACGAACTTTTAACCTTGCAAAAATTACACTTTCAAATGGCGCAGTTGCCGGCTCTTTTCGTGAAGATTAACGGTTTTTGTGAGAGACGCGTTGGATTTTGGGATACGTTCACTCGTGAACGTTATTTTTCTTGCATTTTTCAAAAAAATTTCAAAAATCCATAAAAATCAAAAATTCCAAAAATCCAAAAGTATTTAAAAATCATAAAAAGCATTTCTTTTTCAAAAAGTTTGCACCAAAAATATTTCTCTCAATCCTCTATTTTGTTTAATTCTTTTTCTCAATCCCTCTTATTTTTAATTCTTCATGGATTCGTATGTCTATTGCGTAGGGTGTGGGAGACCATTGTATGGTTTTCAAACATGTCAATGGTGTACATGTAAGCGGTGCGGGAATGATATCGACAATACACAATTTGGATTTTGTCCATTTTGCAATTCAACCAATTCATAATTCACCTCCACGGACACTATCTCACCCTCTCCCATATATGCCGATCCATATCCGCAAAATGCACTGGGTTTTTCTCCATTGGTTGCCACAATTGTGGGGGCCTTCACGATACCTTTTCTTGTCAGCCGAAGAATTATTATGAGCCAAATCCGTGTTCTAATTCTTCTCAACCGATAAATTATTATGAGCCACATCCGTGCTATAATTCCGGTTTTCAAAATTTTGAGCCCCCACAATACTTCGTCGTTCATCAACCTTCTATTGGAATGAGTGAGGAACTACTCACTAGTTTGGCTGGAATTATAGAACAACTAAATCGCCTCCTAGCTATCTTGGAGAAGGCAAGCCGACAAGAGAAAGTATCTAATCTTAGTGATTATACTCCGCCTCCTGTGCGTCCATACTATTATGATGATGATGATGATGAGAACACTATTTCTTTGAATGATCTTGTTGCTCAACATCCTAGTGCAATTGTAATTCCTTCTCTCGATATCCCAAATGCGTCTAAGGATTGTGATTCATCGAGTGAGATTAGTGAATTTGGTCTCGACAACTTATTTGAGAAGGTTTATGATGTCCCAACTTTTTCTGAGCTTACGGACGAGGTCGCTTTTAATGATGATTTTTCTCCATGCTATGAGAATTTGACTTTTGAAATTTCTCAATCTCCTCCGGGCGATGAGTGCTGATTTATTCTCTCCGACTTATGAGAAGTTCGCCCCTGAACTTGGTCTTTTAGATGAGGTGGAAGACGTTATTCTTCGCAACAAATTACTGAAAGTTCATCTTCTTATTGCTGAATTGAAGCGTTGAATTCTCCTCCTATTTCCGAGTCTTTATCCCGGTCTATTACTCCCGTTGAGAAAAATGACGCATTTATGGAAGAAATCGACATTCACTCAATACCTCCGGGTATTGATTATGATGACACAGTGGAGGATATTCTTTTTGATACTTTGATGCATGAAGATATTATCCCAAGTCCTCCTCCCGAGAACCTTTCATCCCATCCCTTAGAAACCATTACCGAGGATGAGTGCTTTGACCCGGGAGGTGACACTGACTATTCTATGATTGATACCTTTACGGCTTTGCTGAATAGTGACAATCCATTGTCTTTGGGTGATGACAATTTGTCTCCTTTACCCACCCCACCGCCCGTAGGTCAATACTTCACTTACTTTCTTATGTTGAGAAGACGTTTCTACCCTTCAAGACTTATCCTCCTGCCTCTCATTTATTATGTTCCTCTGGGACCGAGGACATGATTTTTGATCCCGGTATTACACTCGAGGCTTCCCCATGGACCATTTAATTCGGGGACGAGTCAGGCTCGTGACTCGGTGAATAAAAACAAGCGCTTCTCGGGAGGCAACCCGAGTATCTATCCTTTTTATCCGTTTTGAATTTTGGGTCGAAATTTTTTTTTTCGTTTCGCCAAAATTTGAAATTGAAGCTTAAATGGCCTAAAATGGTCTAGGAAAAATAAAATTTACCATGGTTTTCCCGCCAATTTTTTTTTGAACGATATTCCGAAACTAGTCTAGATACTGGCTAAGTCTAAAAATGCTTCGATAAAAAAATACTGGTTGGGATGTGATGTTGAGTAAAATTACCCCTTTAGGAAAAGTAAGGTAATTAGGGCAAGTATGCACGACGGTTTAGGAAAACCGTGTGTGAATGACCCTAAAAGTGAGTTCGTTCTCGAGGAGGCAAGTGCGTTGTGTTAAGAGATTTTTTGATTTGTGATTATATGATTGAAAAAGAAAGAAAGAAATGAGATTAGAAAAGGAAGACGGTTACGAAGACGGATTAAACTAAGACGAAAAGGCGTTCACGTAAAACCGTAAAAACTACAAAATTAAAAATTTTAAACCTAACAATTAATTAAAAGCTAAAAGTAGTCTAAAATAGTATAAATAAGAATAAAAATCCAATAAAAATATTTTAAAACCTTTTATTAATTAAATATTCAATTTTAAATGCTAATTAAAGCCCTAAAATTAAATATAATTAATCAAAATGTCCAAAATATGATTTTATTGAACAAATAAGTTACTTATATTATTTAAAGACTAAAAAGTATTTTTCCTTATTTTTTAGAAACTATTTTTATATTTTTAAATTACTAAAAACTATTTTTAAACTAAAATAATTATAAAAAATAATAAAATAATGCTAAAAATAATTTACCAATTTTAAAAATCCTAATTTACTCTAATGAAAAGTAGAAAATTGAAAAAGTTTGAAAAATATAAAATTTACCACTAAAAGACAAAAACAGTTTAATATAAAACCCTAATTAACTTAAATTAATTATAAAAAATAATTAAAAGATGAAAAGAAAAAAACTTTTTATACCAAAAATCTTAAAATGTTTTTCTTAATAAAAGAAAAATGTTGAAACTGAAAATATTGATTTTTGGCACTAAATGCCAAAAACAGAAATATTAAAGTTAATTAAAAATGCTATTTAATCTAAAAAATATAAAATGAACAGTAAATAAAAATCTAATTAATCAGAAAAATCAAAAATAAAATTTGAAAAATATAGAAACAAGTTTGAAGTCCTAACTCTAAAATTCAGTCACTAAAGAAAAAAAAGAAAGATTACTGAAAGTGACATGTTGCTGGTTTTGTCTTGTTGTATAGCAGTGGTAACTTTAATGCTACCAGTGGGAAGTTTGTTCCCACTACTAGTGCAATAATAAGGTCAGTTGACCAAATGAGCTTATGAAAGCTTGTTAAGAGCTTGTTCTTTGGACAACAAGGCACCCCCACACCAATTGGGTTGTGGGGAGTCTGAGTAAACACAAAAAACACACAATCACTTCACAAATTCAAGCTCAAATAGGCATACAAAGTTACTGATCTAGCTAAATGGTATCTGATGAACAATTTACCCAGTTACATGCACAAAAATGAGATTCAATGGCTAATAACTTGCACAATATTCAACCAAATGACATACAATTGATACACAACCCTAAGTGAGCCTATAACCTAGCAATTTATCAAATTTGATGCACAAATTTCACCAAAATCAGTCAAAAAAGACACTTACTGGTTTTTGCTATTTTTCTCAAATTTTAACATGCAATTTGGTTTAAAATCTTACCCAACTGAAAACTAACTACTCATACCATCTAACAACTACCTAATGAGTGATTCTAAACAGGTTTTAACACAAAATTTCCCAAAGAAGCTCAGTTAATATGCAAATCCAAACACTCCTTAATATTTTCAGAAAATGTTTTAACAAAGC
Organism: Glebionis coronaria; assembly: GCA_025667525.1. Taxonomy (NCBI): domain Eukaryota; kingdom Viridiplantae; phylum Streptophyta; class Magnoliopsida; order Asterales; family Asteraceae; genus Glebionis; species Glebionis coronaria. Next base: position 459,601,305 of record CM046879.1, on the reverse strand, counting down.
AAATGAATTCAAATCACACTCAAACTGATTTCCAACACCTTAATATGCATACCAGGGCACAAATAAGCATATTCAAACAGCAAAATCAACAAATCAACAACTTTCATACAAATCATTCAAATCACATAATTTCTGAAAACTTAAACAAGGAATGAGAATGCTACCTAGAGGGACCTACATCCAGGTCCCTCAGTGACTGAAAAGTCACCTCCCAACAGACTCGGGTCTGTGCTGAACCTTGGACTGAACAAGCTACAATGGAACCTGCTAAGAACAAATGAATAACACAATAGGTACTTTCTGATTTTATCAAACTTTTTGAATCTTTTTGAACTGATTTTCTCCAATACTTAACCTTTCAACAACACTTAAATAAACCAATTTCAACCTTGGAAAAACAAATTTGGAACCAGATTTTACCCCAAAAATTCAACCTTTCAGAAACTAGCAAACAAAACTGAATTTTTGAAAACTAAAAAATTAAACAAACAATAAATGGGACACAATCAACAGCAGAAAGTAAAATGGATCTTGGATTCTTTTCATCAACAACACTCAACCAATTTCATTCATAAATAAAATGGGCTTTACAAGTTTGTGACCTAAGGAAAAAATCAGGAACAAAAAGAAAAATGAAATGAAAAGTGCCTTATATAATGGCTACAAGAAGATACTAGAAAGCTGAAACCCTAACATTGAATTTCCTATAATGCCCTTAGACGAATTTTGAATTTTCAGTCAAATGATGCCATGTGATCATGCAGTTGGAATCTTGTGAATGCCAGCTTGTTGTAGTCAATCTAAACCCTTCAAAATGTTGTGGAGGACAAGTAAAACATTTGGGGCATTGGATGTGTCTGGTATTGGGGTTTGGGGACAAAGACGGGTGCAGGGGAGGGTCCCACAAGACACATGGGTGTGTCTTGTGTTAATTTGGGGTGTGGGTTTTGGTGACAAAGGGATGAATCAAGGATCTGGAAATTTGCAACAAAAACCCCTTTGATTATAAGTTAATTGTGCCTGGGTTGAAGTTAGGGTATATGTGGGATTAGTGGGTGATTAATCTGTTTTGGGGAAAAAGTATTTAAATTATGTGTTTAGTGGGAAAGTTAAAAAAGGATTAGTTAATTAGGTTTAAACCGTGAGTAGAGGGTGACGTGGGAGAGGAGGTGAGGTGGTGGGATGTGATTGGTGGATGGGAGTGATGTGGCTACTTGATTGGTTGTGGTAGGTTTGCTGGTCTGGCAGAAATGGCCCCTTGGTTTCCTTGTTTTGTTCATGTTGTAAAAACAGCTAACAAACTCAATTCCCTATGTAAGCAACTTTGTAAACTTGTCATTTTTGGCACAACAAGTTTTTAAACTTGTTTCAAGGACTAAACATGCAAATTTATGATATTTGAAGGACTGATTTTGGCATTTTCTTCATTCTTCAAGGTTTGACTTGTTTCTGACTTCTTGGAGGACCAATATTGACAATATAGTTTTGTTGAGGGACTAAATTTGCCAATTCTTCAAAGTTAAAGGTCCTTTTTGTAATTTTGACAAACTTTAGGGACCAAACTTGTAATTATGAAGATACAAGGGTATAAAGTGTCAATTCTTCCATATTGGAGGACCAATCTTCATAATTCTTCAAATCTTCAAGGGTTTTCTTTGGAAAATTCTTCATTAGGGCTTGGTTCATCGTGCGGCTTCGTTTCCCGTGTTCGTTTTTGCATGATTCTTGTGATCTTTTGTCATTTTCTCAATATCCGTACCTAAAATACACAAGCAACAAACACAAGCATATATTTGGGTATTTTGATGATATTTAATGCATTTTAAGCCCTATTTGGACGATGAGACTATGTATAAAAGCAGTCTCATCACTCCCCCATACTAAACCATTGCCGTGCCCTCACGCAATGCTTGAATAAAGTATCTTAGCATCTCCAAAATTCATTTTTTTTCACTTTATTGAATGATAAACTAGCTACACTACTACTATTGCTACTACTTGCGTTTTAGACATAATGTATGATTTTCATCGCAAAATGGGACGTTTAGGTTCATAGAATAAGAACACGTGAATGCTTCGTTAGAAATAATTTCGTCGTCCTTGATTTTCACCCCAATTCCATGCCAAGCGTGCAACGAGATCATTGTCATTATAAGTTAGTAATGCTAACACTACTCATATGCCCTAATCACGTACTTATCCTCCCATTATTCCTAAGTTGTATCTCTTATATTTTATTTTGTCTTGAATGTTTCACGAGGATACATTGTTTGACTTATGCGATAATAAAGATTTAGGTCTAAAAATAGAGTCCTAACGGTGTAACTAAGACCATCAAATCAATAACCCCTCCTAATAGAAAACGATGTCAAAAAATTAAGTTGACAAGAAGAATCGATAAACACGGTTTTATAACGGTTTTGAACATGAGACTTATTACCAAGACTTTTATACGCCCCCTAACGGAAGGGCCTTATTATCTTTGGTTTACCTCCATCTTTTATTCAACTTCGCCATGAAGCTTTTATTATGACTTCTGTCTTGCCTTGCCTTTTATTATCCGCCTCATCGGTGGTTTTATTAGCCAAAGACGTATATCCTCACGCTAAAGCGAATTTTGGATCTTTAAAACTTCGAAGATTAAGGCTTGATTCACTTTCAATTTTGCATAGATTTTTCGGCCTTGTGGGGCTTCAAATTGTTTGCTAGATTTAGGTGAGCACTTGAAATCTTATTATTGGGTGAAGCTTTCGATTATTCGGGTGCCAATACTTCAAAACCGTGACGCTGGCGATACCTTAATGTCTTCCCAATTTAATTACACGGAAGCTACTAGAAAAGACTAGAAACCCAACAATCCTAACTAAACCGCTAAGTCAATATTTATTAAGCAAAAAATATTTACAAGCGAAGGGAGAATAAGCAAACAACGAGAACACATGAGTTTTTGAAAGAATACGAGTACTCTACGTTTAGCATAGTAACTTATAATTAACTCTATCATTTCTCGTCCTCATTTAAGAGACTTAGCCTAATGTGTAGTTAAGGAATCAAAGCTAAGTGCTCAACACGCACGGTTGAGTCAAAAATTACTCTTATTCTCGCCATCGGAAAACCTACATTCGTGTCTTCAAACACTTATAAAACATGAGAAAAATTTTAAAATTTGGCCATTTTTGCCTTATTTTGCAACAAAAACGATAAACAAAAAGATAAACTTTGGAAAGCGTGAAAGTTTGGCAAGGCAAGTATCTATTCACCCCCCATACTAAAGTTAAACATTGTCCTCAATGTTTCAAGTCTAGGGGTGGAAACACCCCCATACTAGAGACGTAGTCAAATGCCTAATCTAGCATGGAAAGGGTGTAACCAATAAATTAATAGCCGTTTATGAAGTGTGCTATAAACCTAAGGTTAGAACAATCAAGGATATATCATGGATATTGAGAAAGTCTTCAAAGCAAACGATCGAGTGCTCCCATAAAACGAACACGAGATGCTCCAATTGTGAAGATCATGATCATCTAAAGTCCACAATTCACAAACAACCACGGAACAAAGGTTGGAAGGGCACAAATCCCCACACGTAAGCTACATTAGAAAGCGATAATATATACATAGGATAAGCATGGGACTCCCCCACGAGGCACCTCGTTTTTGATTACCGAGTCATGAGCTCGACTCGATCCCCTCAATACTAATTATCATTGGGGAAGGTGACTTGGTCGAGGTAGTTCAAGGATGGAACTTCCCCGCCAAAGTAGTGCTTCAACCTATGTCCATTCACCTTGAAGTTAGGACAATCATCTTGAGCTAGCTCGATGGTCCCATACGGAAACACTTTAGTCACGGTGAATGGACCGGACCAACGGGATTTCAATTTACCGGAAAAGATTTTCAATCTTGAATTAAAAAGCAAAACTTGATCCCCAATGTTGAAAACCCGGTTTTTAATTTTAGAATCATGCAACTTTTTAGTTTTTTCTTTATAAATCAATGAATTTTCATAAGCAATGTCCCTCAATTCATCCAATTCATTTAATTGCATTTTCCGGTGTTTTCCCGCGGTCTCCATATCATCATTACAATGCTTTAGGGCCCAATAAGCCTTGGGTTCTAATTCGATAGGCAAATGACAATTCTTTCCATACACAAGCTTATAGGGAGTGCACCCAATGGGCGTCTTATGAGCGGTCCTAAAGGCCCATAAAGCATCGTCCAACTTATCCGACCATGTTTGTCGGTTTTCCCCAACGGATCTCTCCAAGATCCTCTTCAAAGCTCGGTTTGAAACCTCGACTTGCCCACTCGTTTGTGGGTGATAAGCCGTGGAAAGCCGATGTGTAACCCCATATTTCCTTAGAACCCTTTCGAATTGGTCGTTACAAAAATGGGTTCCACGATCGCTTATGATCGCACGAGGGGTTCTAAACCGAGAAAACAATTGCTTCAAAAACTTGACTACCACACGAGCATCATTGGTGGGCAAAGCCTTAGCTTCCACCCACTTAGATAGGTAGTCAACCGCAACAAGGATGCACTTATTACCACGAGATGATGGGAACGGCCCCATAAAGTCTATACCCCAAACGTCAAAGATCTCACACACTTGGATGATATTTTGTGGCATTTCATCTTTTTGTGAGGCTTTTCCTTGTCGATGGCATGCATCACACGACTTTACAAAATCTTGTGCATCTCGGTAAATAGTAGGCCAAAAGAAGCCGGCATCAAACACCTTTTTAGCCGTGAGATTAGCACCGTGGTGACCACCCGTGGGTCCCTCATGGCAAGCTCTAAGGATGTTAGAAGCTTCGGTGCCAAATACACAACGTCGGATGATTTGATCCGCACAAGTTCGAAACAAGTAAGGGTCGTTCCAAAAGTAGAACTTGACGTCACGAAAAAATTTTCGTTTTTCTTGAGTCGTCATACCCTTAATGATGAAGTTACCCGCATGGTAATTTGCAAAATCCGCAAAACATGGGGTAGAAGAATCAAGCTTAGAAATCACTACACCAAGTGTCTCGAGCGGAAATGTTTCGGTGATTTCCTTGGGCTCGTAAACACTTTGGTGAGGATCTTCCAAACGAGAAAGATGATCGGCCGCTAGATTCTCGGCTCCTTTTTTTGTCAACAATGGTGTGATCAAATTCTTGAAGGAGGAGAATCCAACGAAGTAATCTAGGCTTAGCATCTTGCTTTGCCATAAGATACTTAATAGCCGAATGGTCCGTATACACTATGCATTTCGTCAAGACGAGATAAGGTCGGAACTTCTCAAATGCATACACCACGGCAAGGAATTCCTTTTCCATTGTAGTATATTTTAGTTGAGCCTCGGTCATCGTCTTGCTAGCATAGTGAATAGGCAAGAAGTGCTTATCATGACGTTGCCCCAAAACGGCCTCTATAGCGTAATCACTAGCATCACACATTAGTTCAAAGGGGAGGTTCCAATTGGGAGCAACAAGAATGGGAGCTTCGGTAAGTTTCCTCTTAAGGATCTCAAAGGCTCGTACACAATCTTCGTCAAAGACAAAACGTGCCTCTTTTTCAATAAGATGTGTAATGGGTCGAGAAATCTTTGAAAAATCCTTGATGAATCGACGATAAAAGCCCGCGTGGCCTAGGAAACTCCTAACTCCCTTAACGGTTTTGGGATGAGGTAATTTGGCGATGACGTCTACCTTAGCTTGATCTACCTCAATCCCCGCTTTCGAGACCTTGTGCCCTAAGACGATTCCACTCCTAACCATAAAATGACACTTTTCCCAATTGAGCACAAGGTTGGTTTCCTCACAACGTTTCAACATTCTCTCTAGATTCGACAAACACGAAGTAAACGAATTACCAAACACGGAAAAGTCATCCATGAAGACTTCCATCGTCTTCTCGATCATATCATGAAAAATAGCCATCATACACCGTTGAAAGGTTCCCGGTGCATTACAAAGTCCGAATGGCATTCTACGATAGGCAAACGTTCCATATGGACACGTAAACGTAGTTTTTTCTTGATCACGAGGATCGATGGGAATTTGGAAGTAACCGGAAAAACCATCTAAAAAGCAATAGAAATCGTTTCCCGCAAGACGCTCCAACATTTGGTCCATGAAGGGCAAGGGAAAATGGTCTTTTCGAGTGGCTTCATTCAACTTTCGATAGTCAATGCACACTCTCCATCCGGTCACGAGTCTAGTGGGAATTAACTCGTTGGCATCGTTTGGCACAACGGTCATCCCTCCCTTTTTAGGGACACAATGAATAGGACTCACCCAAGGGCTATCGGAAATAGGGTAAATCATTCCCGCGTCAAGGAGTTTAAGGACCTCCTTTTTGATGACGTCGTGAATTTTGGGGTTCACCCTCCTTTGACTTTGGATTGTGGGCTTGAAATCCTCCTCCATTAAGATTTTGTGGGTACAAAACTTGGGATCGATTCCCTTAATGTCGGATAACTTCCACGCAATCGCCCCTTTGTGATCCTTTAGAACATTGACAAGTGCGGTTTTTTCATCATTCGAAAGTTCTTTCGCAATAATAACCGGCAACTTGTCGTCCTCCTCCAAATAGACATATTCGAGGTGAGGAGGTAAATCTTTCAACTCGAGGATAGGTGGGTCCTCAAGTGAAGATTTGGGCTCGATACTCATAACTTCCTCGGGTGGAGGAAATGGGAAATCGTTAAGAAATTCCTTGATAATCGAGAAGTCCTCATCGTTGTCGAGGTCTTCGTCACAAGTACGTGGAACATTGCATTCTTTCAACGTAAAACCACCACCTTCAAATGGAGTGAAGGTTGGTGTCGAATTATCAAGAATTGGATCTAACATAGTGGGATTGCCACTAGTTTCTTCATCACCAAACCCTAGAACTTCTTGTGAAAATTCCTCGCAAACCACGTCGATCATATCAACGAGGTTTATGGTAGCAACGGAATAAACATGAGAAAGTTGAGAATTTTGAGTTGCGTTTATAACAAGTTCCTCGTCGTTGAAACGTAAGGTGATCTTTCTATCATGAACATCAATTAAAGCCATAGACGTATCTAAAAACGAACGACCTAAAATAAGAGGAACTTGAGGATCCGTGGGGATATCAACGACGATAAAGTCTACGGGATAGTAGAACTTCCCCACTTTCACAAAAACGTCTTCCGCCAAACCACATGCACGAATCGTGGAATGGTCGGCCATCTCGATAGACATTAGTGAAGGAGTAAGATTAGGAAGATTGAGCGACTTGAAGATTGCAAGTGGCATCAAATTAATGCTAGCACCAAGATCGGCCAAGGCATAGTAATAACAGAATTTTTGCTAGGTTCAATTGTTGTTCTCGGTATCTCTTCGAATTGATTACTAGTTTTAAGTACGACTCAGTTGTTCTTGGTGAAAACAATATTTTTGGTTGTTTTAAAATAAAAGTGCGAAACTTTAAAGTAAAAGTGCAATTAAAGTAAATCTAAGTGTAATTTAAAATAAATGACAAGAAATTAAAAGCGTGACGAGAAATTAAAAGGCACTAATGTAAATAACGTAAACTTAAAACAATCTAAGGCAATCTTAAAACGCAACTAAAACTTAAACTAAAGCAAGGATAAAATAAAGCTAAGGCAAATAAACTTAAAGTACGAGTAAGGAAAAAGGCGGGAAAAATAAAGCTTGAAAATAAAAGACAGAAATTTAAAAAGAAAAATTAAAAAGAACCTGACAGAAATCCTTGATTCGGAAGTTTTGGTTCGGAAGATGTTGATTCGGAACTCTTCCGAATGAATTGCTTGACTCGGAAGATTTTGAGTTCCGAATGAACCCTCTTGATCCGGAAGTTGGTTCGGAAGTTTCGTCCGGAACTTCGTTCGGAAGTTTCGTCCGGAACTTTCGTCCGGAACTTCGTTCGGAAGTTTCGTCCGGAACTTCGTTCGGAAGTTTCGTCCGGAACTTCGTTCGGAAGTTTCGACCGGAACTTCTTGGCTCGGAAGACTTCCGAATGAACAAGAGTTGGTTCGGAACTTTCAATGTTCCGAATGAACAAATTTGATCCGGAACAATTAAATCTTCCGAATGAAACCCCTTGGCTCTAAACTTCTTCACTCAGAACTATACCTGGGAAAGATAAGATACAGAAACAAACTCCCCCGAAGAACAGGGAGATACAGTAACAAAGAATCTATCCACAAATTAATCAAAATCGAACAAAAGATTAAACTAAACTAATAACAAAACATTCAATAATCATAAACAAACAATCTAAATCAACAAAACTAACAAATTTAACCACAATAATCAAAAACCCACTTGATCAAAATAAGGACATGAACATGAACATAAACTTAAACATAAAAATCAAAGATTAAGAAAGGTAGATAGGAGATTAACAAGATAAAGTAAAGATTGACAAGAATTAAATGGAAACTTACTTGAAATTAAATGGTAATTAAGGTGCAAGACAATTAATGTAAATTAGACAAGAAAGTAAATGTGCATAAATGAAAATGGAAGAAATGGTTTGTCAAACCACCCAACAAAGAAAATAATTAACTAGCCTAATCTATATATAGGGGAGGATTAGGAAGCTTCCTCCCCTCCTTCCTTTCTTCTTAATTGCGTCATTAGGTCCTTAAGCCTTTAATCTTCATTAATTGCACCATTAGTCCTTTTCTTCTAATCTTCTTTAAACTTGGACTCTAATGACTTGTGGCTCGGGATTTCTTTTGAACTCGTCTTTTAATTCTTCAATAAATAGACTTGAGTTCCTCGGCTTTTTGTAAACTTCCGTCTTTTGACTTTTTCTTCGATAAATCTTCAGAATTGGTCTTGGACTTCCGTTCTTTTTACACTCTTGACTTCTTGACTTCGTCTTTTCATCTTTTTCTTCAATCAAAGCCCGTAAATGCCGTGTTTTCTCCACTTTTCACAATTTGTCCTAAATCACAACAAAAACACAAACCACGCATAATTCCGACATAAAAGACATAAAATACACGTTTTGGTCCGGTTATTATTGTAATTAAGTGGTAAAAAGGATGGGTGTTTACACACCTATCAAATCCCCTACACTTGACCATTGCAATGTCCTCATGCAATGCATTAGTTACAAAGCATGTTTACATTTTTCATCATAATCAATCCACGTTGGCCTATAAACATTAAAAGTAAAGAAATCAAAAGCATACCTTGGGTTTTGGAAATGTCATGAATAATCATCATCCTCAAGTTTTCACTTTCTCCAAACCAAGCTTAAAAACGAGATCATTGTTATTATAAGTTAATAGACTAACACAAACTCATGTGGGCCAATTATTCACTTAGACTCCCTTATTCCTAGGTGTATCTCTTATATTTTATTATTGTCTTGAATGATCACAAAGATGCATTGTTGACTTATTTCGATAATTTATTTAGTCCGAAAATAAAGTGAACGATTTAATCAATAGTTAGCTAAAGGACAAAATCTTTTAAAACTGCTTCTCGGGCCCTCATAAAGTTCATATCTTGGCATAACTCGCTTCGCGATTTGAGACCTTTCTTGGACCGATATTTGGCAGCGACTTCATACTTCAAACCTTGAGAGACGTTCATGAAATTATGGTCTTCTCTTCATAATGGAATTTCTTCACTTGAAGTTTTGAGAGATTCATACTTGGACCACGACTTCTTCATTTTTCTCCAATCTTTATTTTGGACTTTGATATACAACGATCCGCCTCCTTTTATGACTTGGATCTATTTATACTCATACCTTGTTAGGGTCTTTTCGGATACACTTCTCCATGACTTTTGGGAGTTTTTGCTTTTCGTCGTGTGTCTCGATCCTTCATATTGATTTTCGATAAATGATTCTTCACATCACATTGGATTTTTAGCAACAAAATATAGCCCTCATGCCTTGTTAGGGCCTTTTCAGACTCGCCAATCTTCGTATCCCGCTTCAATAAGTTATGCCTTGGCTATGAACTCTAATCCATACCGAGCAACTTTTAAACGATCTTGGGCTAGAAGCTAAGTAACTTTTCAAATCGTACAACCTTATTTATTGCAGATAAATTATTAGCAAGTGATGGGAGAATAGGCTTATAATTAACTCACATAAATTCACGAAAGAATACCAAACTTATAATTGACTCTATCATCTCTCGTTCTCCACAGTTTAAAATCTCAAGGAATGAGACTCGTGGATGCTTAGCCTATTAAATCAAAATTTTAGGTTTTCGAGTCGCCTATAGGATCTTGCGAACTCTTAGACTTTTTCAAGTTTAGAAATCGCATTTCAAAGTTCCCTTGATAAACGACTCTCTAGGATCAATTATAGGAACTTGCGAAAATTCTTGTTCTTAACACGTGAGAGTTAAGACTTTCGCGTTTTATAGCTCCCTATATAAAAGCCTAGCAAAACTTGACTTAAACACGTTAAGGATACTAGCTAGAGTAACTTAGATAAGTAAACTCGGGTTGAGTCAAAAGATTCACAACGTTTGAAAATTAAAACCACTTTATTAAACATTTATTCTAATAAGGCAAGAAAATAACTATACAAAAGGAAAAACTAATAGGCCAAAATAGATCAAAAATTTTGAAAAATGTCGAAAAATTAATTTTCCGGTTAAAATGAGGACAAATACAAGGAAAAGACCACTTAACTTCGATAGAAGTCCCCCCTACACTTAACATAAACATTGTCCTCAATGTTTAAGCATGTGGGAGTAAACTCCCCTACACTTAGGACATTGTGCACTTTGTTTAAATCTTGCTAAGGAAAAGACCATTAAAGAGATTTCTATTTTAATATTGAAAAATATATAAAATAGTAAATCGAAAAGAGTTTAGGATAGAACCGGGAAGAAGGGAACACGGAGTCACGGTTCGTCAAAAGTCATCAAGAGTGTGTCTTTGAAGCTCTAATCCCTGCACATGATAAGAAAAAAAGCAAGAAACACCACGGGGCTCCCCCTACACTTATGGTGAAAATAGATAGATAATTGGGTTGCCTCCCAAAAAGCGCTTGTTTATATTAACCGAGTCACGAGCCTGACTCGTCCCCGAATTAAATGGTCCATGGGGAAGCCTCGAATGTGATACCGGGATCAAAGACCTTGTCCTCGTTCCCGGTTGACATCAACAAAGGAGAGGCGGGGGGATAAGTCTTAAATGGGAGAAAGGTCCTTTCGACATACGAAAAGTATGTGAAATCAAGGTCCACGGGAGTTGGGGTGGTGTCACACCCCACCATGGCGAAATATGGGGCGCGACGTATGGATATCATCACAACAACAGCGTGTCTATAGAGAGAACTAAATGAAATTGAAATATCATAGATGGCGACACAAATGTCGTGACAATATCTCAACAATGCAGGCGTCTAGGTAAGTAGGTAACAGGCCTACCTCTTACCAAAGACATACAAATAAACAAACATCAAACATATAGGTACCACAAAGTTCACTTAATCAAAACACAAAATAAAATCTAAGAGGAAAGGGGATTCCTCCGAATGCAATCCTAGCAGCCTCTATACTCTAGCCACTTCTAACATCATCTTGCACAACTACCTCACCTGAAAATGACACTAAAATCTGTCAACATAAAGTTGGTGAGAACATAGGTTTAAGTTATCTAGAACATCATAAGAAACCTTGACATCCGCTGTAAATAAGTTGAAGAAAAACAATTTATAGTAATGGACCATAATGTGATAATCATGCTACATGCATCCACAACAAAACTCAAGCCAAGTACCAACCACATCTACAATTCACAAAGCACATTATAACAATCAAGAAGTATCCCATCACACGCACAAGAACACACACCACACTATCCGGATCTTTCCCACACCACCTGTGGAAGATGAACTATATCCCCGTCGAGATATCTTGCCTCCGAAGAGACGATGCACAAGTACTCAGGACGGATCGTGCCCCACGCTCCACACACATCACAACTGGTCCCATAGACGCCCATACATCTATGTACCAAAGGCAATCACAATCCAAACAAGATTCACATAGCAGAACACGTACCAAAGCACATATGAGAACACATAAGCACGCAAGTCACACAATAACACATTTATGTCCACACATTTTAAAACATAGTACTAAATCATGTTAAAGAACATTACAAGTGTCATCTCCATCCCATACTGGAAAAAAACATTTAAAAACGTAGTAAAATGGGACTATGAACTCACCTGATTGCTTCTCCAAAGTCCTTGCTCTAGCCCCAAGCTAATAATCTAAAAATACATAAATCAATACATGAACCAACCTCTAAAATGGTTCATCAACCTATGATGGACATCTAACCTCCTATCATATAAATACCCCATTTATAACTCAAAACACCCCATTACCCTTCCCTAACAAGTCCTTAACTTGGTTAAGTTTAATAGCTATCCCGTTCACAATTTTACACAAAACAGTCCCAGTTTTAGGTCTCAAAACTTTAAGTCAAACGTCCACTTAAACATACCCATGGTTTCTGTAAAAGGAATATTAATACCCTTACATATGTTGTCTAACACCTTCCACTTGCCCTAACCTTAAAGCTACTGTTAAGGCCCTGATATATATATATATACTTTTGTCATTCCAGTTTTCCTGATTTTAAACGTATGAAAAGTTCATTACCATTAGAGGGTCTTACCCTAAACCACAATCTTAGCCCAAGTGCAGATCCTTATTAAAATATATAAACCATCTCTCATGTTCGTAAGAAGATCCCAATGCAACCCTAAGTACCCCAAACAACCCAAAACTTAAAAAGAAAACAGGCTGAATTTAAAACTGTTTTGACCTCCGACTGTTGTAACCTGTTTTTGACCCACTTCCCGACCTCCAATTTAGTTCTAGTTTCTTGCATTGGAAAGTCACTTCAAATACCTTTTCAGGGGTATGTGGATCGTAAGATAAGAGTTTGTAGAACTCCCAATATGATCAAAACAATTGACTCAAAAATCTGCCCAGTTTTTAAAAACGGGTTTAACAAAATCAACCACATTAATTAACCCTAATTCCTCTAATTACAAGCCCTAACCCATGTAATCATTATATTATGATTATTACAACATTAATTTACTGTTTATATATAAACCCTAACCCTTAATCCATCATAAGAATGATTAATTAAACATAAAAACAATTAATATGAAAAGGGTTATGAAGATTTTACCTTTTATTTAATGGAAGATGAAGAAAACCTAATTTTATGAAGAACCCTAATTTTCCTCTTCTTTTAGTCGACTATAACTCCAGGGAAAGAGAAAAAAAAATGCGTTTGATTTAGTGTTGGGGGTTCCTTATATAGCCAAAACAATCCTTGTCCAACCCAATTACCACTTACCATAAATCTTTTCCTTTTTCTTTTTTTTTCTCTTCTAAACCGACCCAAACACCCCTAATTTAGTTTTTTTCTTTATTTTTTTTTCTTTTTATTGTTAATTAATATCTTATTAATATTACCTTAATTTACCTTAATTTATTTTAGCTCCTAAAACTCCCAAAACCTCAAAACCGTAAAACTAGTCAAATTTACGCGTTTTACCGTAAAAGACGTAAAATATACACTTTTTAAAAAAAATATCAAATTCTTAAATAAACTTTATAACTAAGTCCTAAATGACTTAAAACCATCCCGAAAAATATTCTTTTGGATAATTACCTCACCCGAGACCTCTAAACGCTAAACCGTAAATCCAAAAAAAAAATATACTATTACTATAATACTTATACGTATACGTAAACACTACAATATCACCATTTTCATTTCATAGTCACCACTTGTGAGCTCATGAACATGAAATAACCGTTCCTCAATTTACTTATGAGTACTCTATACTCATAAACGATAACCACACCAACCTCGTTCACACAAAATAAACACGTAAACACACAATTCAAGTAAGCACACATAAAATAACCTAAAAGTAAGACCAAGTGACAAACCCAAAACCTAGGGTTGTCACATCACTCCCTCCTAATAGAAATCTCGTCCCGAGATTTACTCCCAAACTCAAACTTATTCTCAGCAAACAAACGAGGATACATATCCTTGATAAAACCTTCACGTTCAAACGTGAACTCAGTTTACACGAAAATAATCTCAACCAACAACACATGAGCCTTAACCGTCCGCGAGGAAACTTATCAAAACCATAAATCAAAACTCATCAAAATATAACCACGTATAATAAGGTCTAAAGAACTCTCAAATTCCTTCCCAACTCATTTCTATGTTAACCCTCCAAGTGTTCATTACCGAAATATACCCAAAACACGAGTTTAAACCATGTTGTCCGAAAATTAACCTTGAACTCAACACTTGTACAATTAATTCGACCAAGCTACTTACTTCCAATTACGAAACTTTCTGAATATTTGAAAAGTATGTTCCGACTACATAATTTTAGGCTTTTGAATCACCCAAAAACCTTTCAAAACGAATAAGTTATGACCAAAACGATTTTTCTCAAAATCTGCCTAGGCATTAGCGACAGTTTCTTACAGTTAGCGACATATTTTGACAGTTTAGCGACAGTTTCTGCCTACTCCGATTTATACCAAAAAAATGATTTTTAAACCCTAAAACCCCCCATTAATTACCAAAACTAGAACCTAATTTATTTTAATTCCAGAAAATTAAAACTCTATTAATTACATGATTTTAACATATTTCACTAAATAAGAACAAAATTTTTAACTTAAGAACAATAACTTTAGGTGATCAAAACCAAAATATTTTAAAATAACCGAGTCATGCTTATATGTTAAAGATTTTATATTCCACCTTATTTGAAACATGATCCCGACACTTCCTTATTTCATCGACTACCAACAACATTTTTTTCAATTTGCAAGTTCTTTTTTTTACCATGTATAACTCGAAACAAAAGACATCGTTACCCCAAAAAGAAATCTCCACCATCTCAAAATCCTTCACGCCAAAAGTACCGTACAAACAAACACGTGAAATGAGGACCCGAGAAATGCGCTACTACAGAAGTTGAACATCTCAAAGAGAAACGAGCTAGCAACCATCCCAAGAATACAACCGGTAAGTAGAAAATAATTTTACATACATAGGCATAAGCGTACATACACTCAAATCCATCCAACATATACTATACAAGCATGTATTAACTCTCTTTCATGCAATCATACTTGAAAGTCCAGTGGTGTTGTGGCACATATATAATTATGTAGGCCTCCATAATTATACATGTTCCCTTTCACTAATGTACTCCCTCCTATGTTGACACTTATAAGAAATTAATACTACACATAACACATAATCCAACAACTCACAAGCACATAACCACACAAGATAAGATCCAAAACCCTATGTATTAAAATAACATAGTCAATGCACGAAACACATAAACTCGTAGTCCAGCTGAACCAGCATAGACAAAATTCAAAATGTATAAAGAACATGAAAACATAATTAAGCGAAATCCAACAATGACTAGCGTATACGACCATGGTTCCACCCGCACTAATCAAAACTCGTAAAGAAAATAACATGTAGTTAAGTATGAACCATAGTAGTTCATAACCAAACAAATTCTGCGAAAATAATATTCAAACACATCAACTACTATAAAATGCACACATACTCCTATGACGCCTATATGCAGGGACCCTTAAGCTATAGACTAGGCTACACGACTAGGAAACCTAATTCTCTATAACCATTGTCTCTGATACCATTTTGTCACACCCCACCATGGCGAAATATGGGGCGCGACGTATGGATATCATCACAACAACAGCGTGTCTATAGAGAGAACTAAACGAAATTGAAATATCATAGATGGCGACACAAATGTCGTGACAATATCTCAACAATGCAGGCGTCTAGGTAAGTAGGTAACAGGCCTACCTCTTACCAAAGACATACAAATAAACAAACATCAAACATATAGGTACCACAAAGTTCACTTAATCAAAACACAAAATAAAATCTAAGAGGAAAGGGGATTCCTCCGAATGCAATCCTAGCAGCCTCTATACTCTAGCCACTTCTAACATCATCTTGCACAACTACCTCACCTGAAAATGACACTAAAATCTGTCAACATAAAGTTGGTGAGAACATAGGTTTAAGTTATCTAGAACATCATAAGAAACCTTGACATCCGCTGTAAATAAGTTGAAGAAAAACAATTTATAGTAATGGATCATAATGTGATAATCATGCTACATGCATCCACAACAAAACTCAAGCCAAGTACCAACCATATCTACAATTTACAAAGCACATTATAACAATCAAGAAGTATCCCGTCACACGCACAAGAACACACACCACACTATCCGGATCTTTCCCACACCACCTGTGGAAGATGAACTATATCCCCGTCGAGATATCTTGCCTCCGAAGAGACGATGCACAAGTACTCAGGACGGATCGTGCCCCACGCTCCACACACATCACAATTGGTCCCATAGACGCCCATACATCTATGTACCAAAGGCAATCACAATCCAAACAAGATTCACATAGCAGAACACGTACCAAAGCACATATGAGAACACATAAGCACGCAAGTCACACAATAACACATTTATGTCCACACATTTTAAAACATAGTACTAAATCATGTTAAAGAACATTACAAGTGTCATCTCCATCCCATACTGGAAAAAAACATTTAAAAACGTAGTAAAATGGGACTATGAACTCACCTGATTGCTTCTCCAAATTCCTTGCTCTAGCCCCAAGCTAATAATCCAAAAATACATAAATCAATACATGAACCAACCTCTAAAATGGTTCATCAACCTATGATGGACATCTAACCTCCTCTCATATAAATACCCCATTTATAACTCTAAACACCCCATTACCCTTCCCTAACAAGTCCTTAACTTGGTTAAGTTTAATAGCTATCCCGTTCACAATTTTACACAAAACAGTCCCAGTTTTAGGTCTCAAAACTTTAAGTCAAACGTCCACTTAAACATACCCATGGTTTCTGTAAAAGGAATATTCATACCCTTACATATGTTGGCTAACACCTCCCACTTGCCCTAACCTTAAAGCTACTGTTAAGGCCCTGATATATATATATATATATATATATATATACTTTTGTCATTCCAGTTTTCCTGATTTTAAACGTATGAAAAGTTCATTACCATTAGAGGGTCTTACCCTAAACCACAATCTTAGCCCAAGTGCAGATCCTTATTACAATATATAAACCATCTCTCATGTTCGTAAGAAGATCCCAATGCAACCCTAAGTACCCCAAACAACCCAAAACTTAAAAAGAAAACAGGCTGAATTTAAAACTGTTTTGACCTCCGACTGTTGTAACCTGTTTTTGACCCACTTCCCGACCTCCAATTTAGTTCTAGTTTCTTGCATTGGAAAGCCATTTCAAATACCTTTTCAGGGGTATGTGGATCGTAAGATAAGAGTTTGTAGAACTCCCAATATGATCAAAACAATTGACTCAAAAATCTGCCCAGTTTTTAAAAACGGGTTTAACAAAATCAACCACATTAATTAACTCTAATTCCTCTAATTACAAGCCCTAACCCATGTAATCATTATATTATGATTATTACAACATTAATTTACTGTTTATATATAAACCCTAACCCTTAATCCATCATAAGAATGATTAATTAAACATAAAAACAATTAATATGAAAAGGGTTATGAAGATTTTACCTTTTATTTAATGGAAGATGAAGAAAACCTAATTTTATGAAGAACCCTAATTTTCCTCTTCTTTTAGTCGACTATAACTCCAGGGAAAGAGAAAAAAAATGCGTTTGATTTAGTGTTGGGGGTTCCTTATATAGCCAAAACAATCCTTGTCCAACCCAATTACCACTTACCATAAATCTTTTCCTTTTTCCTTTTTTTTCTCTTCTAAACCGACCCAAACACCCCTAATTTAGTTTTTTTCTCTATTTTTTTTTCTTTTTATTGTTAATTAATATCTTATTAATATTACCTTAATTTACCTTAATTTATTTCAGCTCCTAAAACTCCCAAAACCTCAAAACCGTAAAACTAGTCAAATTTACGCGTTTTATCGTAAAAGACGTAAAATATACACTTTTAAAAAAAATATCAAATTCTTAAATAAACTTTATAACTAAGTCCTAAATGACTTAAAACCATCCCGAAAAATATTCTTTTGGATAATTACCTCACCCGAGACCTCTAAACGCTAAACCGTAAATCCAAAAAAAAAATACTATTACTATAATACTTATACGTATACGTAAACACTACAATATCACCATTTTCATTTCATAGTCACCACTTGTGAGCTCATGAACATGAAATAACCGTTCCTCAATTTACTTATGAGTACTCTATACTCATAAACGATAACCACACCAACCTCGTTCACACAAAATAAACACGTAAACACACAATTCAAGTAAGCACACATAAAATAACCTAAAAGTAAGACCAAGTGACAAACCCAAAACCTAGGGTTGTCACAGGTGGGTAAAGTAAGCACATTGTCCTCCCCCAAAGACAATAGATGCTGAGCAAGCGGCAAAGCCGTAATGTTATCAATCATAGCATAATCAATGTCACCTCCCGGGTCAAAGCACTCATCCTCCGTGATAGTGGCTAAAGAGGAGGATGAAAGGTGCTCGGGAGGGGGACTTGGGACAATATCTTCCTGCAGCAAATTATCAAAAATAATGTCCCCTCCGTGTCATAATCATCAATACCTGGAGGGATGGAGTGGATATCGATTTCTTCCAGCAATGGGTCATTATCTTCAACGGGAGGAATAGATGGAGGTAAAGACTTGGAAAGAGAAGGAGAAGTCAACTCTTCGATTTGAGCAATAAGAAGATGAACTTTCCGTAATCTATCGCGAAGAAGCACGTCTTCCACCTTATCCACAAGATAATGTTCATCGGTGAACTTCTCGTAAATCGGAGAGAATAAATCGTCATCGTCTGGATCTCCCGGTGGAGATTGAGAAATTTCAAAAGTGAAATTCTCATAGCAGAGAGAAGAATCGTCATCACTAGGATCGACCTCTTTCGTAAGAGCAACGTCGTCCTCAGGCTCCATAGCAGGTAAGTCACAAACCTCATCATCCAATACTTTGTCGAGAACAACATCACTAAGCTCATTCAACGAATCTAGATCCTTAGATGTAGTAGGAACATCGACAGTAGGAGCAGCAACTTCAGAAGATTGCTTGAAAGTGTAGACATCATCGTCGTCGTCATCATCATAATAGATGGGACGAGTCCAGTTAGGAGTGACGTAGTCGGCTAACTCTTCCTTGATAACCTCCACATCTTTAAGAAGCTCATGCAACAATTTTTGTTGTTCATCGCCCCGAGTATGTTCAATTTCACCAATTCTATCCCACGCTGTAATTAAACATTTTGGTGTATAAAAGAAGGGAAAACGACTAAATTTGCTCAAAAAGGTGTCGGTGGTTTTCAAGGTTTCGTCCACATCAAGCAACGGTTGCCTTTCCTGATGTAAGTCAGCTCGAAGTTGAGCTATACTTTCTAGAATGTCATTCAAAGAAGTGAGTTGTTGATCAAGACTAATTTGCTGAGAGGATTGATGATTGAGGGTGTGATGTGGGGGCTCAAAGTTATAGACACTAGGATGATAGCACGGTACTTTCTCAAAGACTTGCGACGGATCACAAAAAGAAGCATCGTGAGGGCCCCCACAAATATAGCACCATGGGTGTGGAGAGAAACTGGGTGCTTCTTGTGGATAGCTATTACCATTGTCATAATTGTACCCCGGTTCTTGCCCGTGTCCATACGGGTATCGAACCGGGCACGAAACATGCCAATGAGAATCGCTTCCACAATAGATGCACGAGGGAACAGGAGGAGGTGGGTTCAAAAAGGACGAATTAGTCGAGTTGCACAAAGGACAAAATCCGAAGTGGAATTGAGTATTGTCGATATCATTTCCGCACCGCTCACATGTACACCATTGACAAGAGTTGTTCCTAGATAATTGTTTCCCACACCGGACGCAATGGACATAAAAATCCATAAAGAAAGATAGATAAGCAAGAAGAATATTTTTGGTGCAAAACTTTGAAAAAGAAATGCTTTTTATGATGTTTCAAATGTTTTTGGGATTTTTGAAAATTTTTGACACGAAAAATAACGTTCACGAGTGAACGGATCCCAAAAAGCAACGCGTCTTTCACAAAAAACCGATAATCTTCACGAAAAGAGCCGGCAGCGGCGCCATTTTAATAACAGAATTTTTGCTAGGTTCAATTGTTGTTCTCGGTATCTCTTCGAATTGATTACTGGTTTTAAGTACGACTCAGTTGTTCTTGGTGAAAACAATATTTTTGGTTGTTTTAAAATAAAAGTGCGAAACTTTAAAGTAAAAGTGCAATTAAAGTAAATCTAAGTCTAATTTAAAATAAATGACAAGAAATTAAAAGCGTGACGAGAAATTAAAAGGCACTAATGTAAATAACATAAACTTAAAACTATCTAAGGCAATCTTAAATGCAACTAAAACTTAAACTAAAGCAAGGATAAAATAAAGCTAAGGCAAATAAACTTAAAGTGCGAGTAAGGAAAAAGGCGGGAAAAATAAAGCTTGAAAATAAAAGACAGAAAGTTAAAAAGAAAAATAAAAAAGAACTTGACAGAAATCCTTGATTCGGAAGTTTTGGTTCGGAAGATGTTGATTCAGAACTCTTCCGAATGAATTGCTTGACTCGGAAGATTTTGAGTTCCGAATGAACCCTCTTGATCTGGAAGTTGGTTCGGAAGTTTCGTCCGGAACTTCGTTCGGAACTTCGTTTGGAAGTTTCGTCCGGAACTTCGTTCGGAAGTTTCGTCCGGAACTTCGTTCGGAAGTTTCGCCTGGAACTTCTTGGCTCGGAAGACTTCCGAATGAACAAGAGTTGGTTCGGAACTTTCAATGTTCCGAATGACCAAATTTGATCCGGAACAATTAAATCTTCCGAATGAAACCCCTTGGCTCTAAACTTCTTCACTCGGAACTATAACTGGGAAAGATAAGATACAGAAACAAACTCCCCCGAAGAACAGGAAGATACAGTAACAAAGAATCTATCCACAAATTAATCAAAATCAAATAAAAGATTAAACTAAACTAATAACAAAACATTCAATAATCATAAACAAACAATCTAAATCAACAAAACTAACAAATTTAACCACAATAATCAAAAACCCACTTGATCAAAATAAGGACATGAACATGAACATAAACTTAAACATAAAAATCAAAGATTAAGAAAGGTAGATAGGAGATTAACAAGATAAAGTAAAGATTGACAAGAATTAAATGGAAACTTACTTGGAATTAAATGGTAATTAAGGTGCAAGACAATTAATGTAAATTGGACAAGAAAGTAAATGTGCATAAATGAAAATGGAAGAAATGGTTTGTCAAACCACCTAACAAAGAAAGTAATTAACTAGCCTAATCTATATATAGGGGAGGATTAGGAAGCTTCCTCCCCTCTTTCCTTTCTTCTTAATTGCGTCATTAGGTCCTTAAGCCTTTAATCTTCATTAATTGCACCATTAGCCCTTTTCTTCTAATCTTCTTTAAACTTGGACTCTAATGACTTGTGGCTCGGGATTTCTTTTGAACTCGTCTTTTAATTCTTCAATAAAATAGACTT
Source organism: Glebionis coronaria (assembly GCA_025667525.1). Classification (NCBI taxonomy): domain Eukaryota; kingdom Viridiplantae; phylum Streptophyta; class Magnoliopsida; order Asterales; family Asteraceae; genus Glebionis; species Glebionis coronaria. The sequence continues at coordinate 459,579,660 of CM046879.1, read as the reverse complement.
GAGTTCCTCGACTTTTAGTAAACTTCCGTCTTTTGACTTTTTCATCGATAAATCTTCAGAATTGGTCTTGGACTTCCGTTCTTTTTACACTCTTGACTTCTTGACTTCGTCTTTTCATCTTTTTCTTCAATCAAAGCCCGTAAATGCCGTGTTTTCTCCACTTTTCACAATTTCGTCCTAAATCATAACAAAAACACAAACCACGCATAATTCCGACATAAAAGACATAAAATACACGTTTTGGTCCGGTTATTATTGTAATTAAGTGGTAAAAAGGATGGGTGTTTACACACCTATCATATAGCATTCTTCCATATCTTGAATTGCACAAGGGATCAAAAATTTACCGGGATCACCGACTTTTTGAGGTATGCGATTAAGATAAACCGATGAACAACTAGACAATTGGTGCAATTTCTCCTTGTTGTTTAACATACTCTTAATGTTAGCGGAAAATCGAGGCATCATGACCAAAGCACCAGCGAAACTCACATTAAGGTGCAACTCACGAAACATTTTCATAAAAAGCTCAAATTGATAGTTGTCGCGCTCTTGTCGTTTCTCCTTCCTAAGTCTCGATGGGTAAGGCAAGGGTGGTGTGGGTTGGGGCATAGGCATAGCCTTTGGAATCTCGGGTTCCAATGTTGGTAAAGGGTCGACCGTAGGTGTGGCATGAGCGGTACTTTGTGGGCTTGAGATATGCTCCTTTTCGACCACCACCTCGGGTTCTTCCTCAATTTCTCCACCGTTTGAGTAATTGGTTGAGGAGTCGGTTCTTTAAGTGCCTTACCACTTCGTGTGGTAATCACTTTCATCTCTCCCTTCGGGTTTGATACGGTGTTACTAGGCAAACTTCCCGAAGTAGAGGCTTTGTTCCCCATGACGGCTTCTAAAATGGCATTAAGCTTAGCATCTTGACTATTAAACTTAACATCTTGACTAGCGGCTTTTTGGTCAATTCTTTGTTCAAGCCTAGCATGACTTTGTTCAATTTTATTGTTTTGACCTCTAATTTGATTAGCAAAATCATTTTTCAACTCATTTCTCATGTTAAGATTTTCCTTCACAAAATTAGCCAACTCCTTGGTGTTTTTAGCCGTGTCCCTAGCTTGACTAGCCAATTGCTCTTGTATATTTTCCAAAATCTTATCATTTGCCGTGGCATAATTCAAAAAGTCCATTGGAAGTTCTTTAGTGTAAACATTTTGAAGACCTTGACTTGTGTTTTGAAAATTACGGTTTTGGTTTTGATTTTGCAATTGGCTACTACTTCCTTGGTTCCCATAGTTGTTATTACCCTTGTAATTGTTCCTTTGATTGTTTTGGTAACCAACTTGATTGTTTCGATAATTGTTAGCATTTTGATTTGGTGGAAAACCCGGTGGAGTCAATTGATTAGTGCGGGGAACTTGACCGTTTTGGTTATAAGTTCCCGCGGCCGCGAAGGCACTCGAAATGTTACCACCGTTGGTAATGCACTCGGAGTAATCGTGAGCTCCACCACAATACATACAAGAAACCTCAACCGCTTTAGCCGTAGCGGGAGTGGTTGTTCACCAACTTTAAACTCAATTAACAATCCTTTAAGCTTATTAAAAATCTTGTTCTCCAAATTAGCCTCGATTTGGCAAGCATCAACGGTGTGTGACAATGAAGGCGAAGGTGAAGACGAAGTCTTACGAACACTCGACGTGCTACGAGGACTATAGACCTTAGACCTATTCTCAATGATTAACAATGCTTCCTCGACCGTTTTACACAAAAAATTACCACCCGCGGCGGCATTAAGATAATCACGCTCATGATCGTTCAAGCCATTGTAAAACGTGTCAATTTGATGCAAGTCAGAAAAACCATGATGAGGACATTCGTGCAACATTTCCTTAAACCTATTCCAAGCCGTTGAAAAACTCTCATTATACTCTTGTGAAAACTTTGAAATCTCGTTTTTCAAGTGCGTAGTCTTAGAGGGCGGAAAAAATTGGTTCACGAATTTTGAAACGAGATCCTTCCACGTCAATATAGAATTGGGTGGCTCTTTCTCTAACCAAATTTTTGCGGGCCCCGCTAAGGAATACGGAAAAGCATCATCTTAATCGAGTCGTTAGAGACGTCCTTAAACTTGCAAGTGGCGGTGAGACGATTAAATTGACGAATGTGGTTATGAGGGTTGTCCTTTTCGTCACCTCGAAACTTGTTGTTTTGAATCATGGACAACAAACCCGTCTTAACCTCAAAATTCTCCGCAAGGATAGCGGGAATCACAACCGCTTCTCCATAACCCTCGGTGGGTGCTTGAAGCAACTCCATCATAGTTCGATTAGCCATGGGTGCTTCTTTCACTACAATGGGTTCGTCAATAGGAGACTCCTCACTAGAAGGAGTGGTTGATTTGTTTCTTTGTTTACGAGCACGTCTTGCTTTGGAGCGAGTTTGCATAAACGTCACGTACAACGAGAAGGCGAGCAAAGAAGATTCTTTTTGGTGTTTTTACTCTTTCAATTTTTTTTTGTGGTTTTGATTGTTTTTACTTTTTTTGGATTTTTGGAATGTATTAGGTAGACACAAATCTACAAATCTCCTCCTTAATCAAATCTCTCGATTAAAGAAGCCTCAAGGAATCAAAACGATCACGTGAAGTGAATGCCTTCGATGACTTTAGAACGATGGTGGAACACCAAATCATTCAAGAGGGTTTAATCAAATGAAACCAAGAAAATATATATGATATGTAATAATACTTTGGGCGGCAAAACCCTCGATTAGCTCTCAATCTCAAAATACGCACAAGCAAGCGGAAGAAACGAGGTGGCGCGAAGCACTTAAGAGCCTTTTTCCTTTAGGTCGTGAAATACAACCGCCTTATACCCACCTTATAGTTTGTATTTTTCAAAATCGAGCTTCACGAAAGTATTTATCTATTTTTGCCTTTTTTCTTTGGTTTGAGATTCGAATACAATGATTGGGTAATGACCTCCCAAGTCAAGGTTGTGATTTCTCACGTATTTGGAGTACTTGTAAATTTATTGTTCTACGTATACAATATAGTAATAGTATTCACAAAAAACGAAAAACCGATAATACGTATTAGTAGAGTGCTACTAATACAAATACTAATTATGGCTATATAAAAACAACAATGTTCAAATAAAAACACAACACGCCTCCCCGGCAGCGGCGCCAAAATGATGTTGAGTAAAATTACCCCTTTAGGAAAAGGAAGGTAATTAGGGCAAGTATGCACGACGGTTTAGGAAAACCGTGTGTGAATGACCCTAAAAGTGAGTTCGTTCTCGAGGAGGCAAGTGCATTGTGTTAAGAGATGATTTTTGATTTGTGATTATATGATTGAAAAAGAAAGAAAGAAATGAGATTAGAAAAGGAAGACGGTTACGAAGACGGATTAAACTAAGACGAAAATGCGTTCACGTAAAACCGTAAAAACTACAAAATTAAAAATTTTAAACCTAACAATTAATTAAAAGCTAAAAGTAGTCTAAAATAGTATAAATAAGAATAAAAATCCAATAAAAGTATTTTAAAACCTTTTATTAATTAAATATTCAATTTTAAATGCTAATTAAAGCCCTAAAATTAAATATAATTAATCAAAATGTCCAAAATATGATTTTATTGAACAAATAAGTTACTTATATTATTTAAATACTAAAAAGTATTTTTCCTAATTTCTTAGAAACTATTTTTATATTTTTAAATTACTAAAAACTATTTTTAAACTAAAATAATTATAAAAAATAATAAAATAATGCTAAAAATAATTTACCAATTTTAAAAATCCTAATTTACTCTAATGAAAAGTAGAAAATTGAAAAAGTTTGGAAAATATAAAATTTACCACTAAAAGACAAAAACAGTTTAATATAAAACCCTAATTAACTTAAATTAATTATAAAAAATAATTAAAAGATGAACAGTGAAAACTTTTTATACCAAAAATCTTAAAATGTTTTTCTTAATAAAAGAAAAATGTTGAAACTGAAAAATATTGATTTTTGGCACTAAATGCCAAAAACAGAAATATTAAAGTTAATTAAAAATGCTATTTAATCTAAAAAATATAAAATGAACAGTAAATAAAAATCTAATTAATCAGAAAAATCAAAAATAAAATTTGAAAATTATAGAAACAAGTTTGAAGTCCTAACTCTAAAATTCAGTCACTAAAGACAAAAAAGAAAGATTACTGAAAGTGACATGTTGCTGGTTTTGTCTTGTTGTATAGCAGTGGTAACTTTAATGCTACCAGTGGGAAGTTTGTTCCCACTGCTAGTGCAATAATAAGGTCAGTTGACCAAATGAGCTTAGGAAAGCTTGTTAAGAGCTTGTTCTTTGGACAACAAGGCACCCCCACACTAATTGGGTTGTGGGGAGTCTGAGTAAACACAAAAAACACACAATCACTTCACAAATTCAAGCTCAAATAGGCATACAAAGTTACTGATCTAGCTAAATGGTATCTGATGAACAATTGACCAAGTTACATGCACAAAAATGAGATTCAATGGCTAATAACTTGCACAATATTCAACCAAATGACATACAATTGATACACAACCCTAAGTGAGCCTATAACCTAGCAATTTATCAAATTTGATGCACGAATTTCATCAAAATCAGTCAAAAAAGACACTTACTGGTTTTTGCTATTTTTCTCAAATTTTAACATGCAATTTGGTTTAAAATCTTACTCAACTGAAAACTAACTACTCATACCATCTAACAACTACCTAATGAGTGATTCTAAACAGGTTTTAACACAAAATTTCCCAAAGAAGCTCAGTTAATATGCAAATCCAAACACTCCTTAATATTTTCAGAAAATGTTTTAACAAAGCAAATGAATTCAAATCACACTCAAACTGATTTCCAACACCTTAATATGCATACCAGGGCACAAATAAGCATATTCAAACAGCAAAATCAACAAATCAACAACTTTCATACAAATCATACAAATCACTTAATTTCTGAAAACTTAAACAAGGAATGAGAATGCTACCTAGAGGGACCTACATCCAGGTCCCTCAATGACTGAAAATTCACCTCCAAACAGACTCGGGTCTGTGCTGAACCTTGGACTGAACAAGCTACAATGGAACCTGCTAAGAACAAATGAATAACACAATAGGTACTTTCTGATTTTATCAAACTCTTTGAATCTTTTTGAACTGATTTTCTCCAATACTTAACCTTTCAACAACACTTAAATAAACCAATTTTAACCTTGGAAAAACAAATTTGGAACCAGATTTTACCCCAAAAATTCAACCTTTCAGAAACTAGCAAACAAAACTGAATTTTTGAAAACTCAAAAATTAAACAAACAATAAATGGGACACAATCAACAGCTGAAAGTAAAATGGATCCTGGATTCTTTTCATCAACAACACTCAACCAATTTCATTCATAAATAAAATGGGCTTTACAAGTTTGTGACCTAAGGAAAAAATCAGGAACAAAAAGAAAAATGAAATGACAAGTGCCTTATATAATGGCTACAAGAAGATACTAGAAAGCTGAAACCCTAACATTGAATTTCCTATCATGCCCTTGGACGAATTTTGAATTTTCAGTCAAATGATGCCATGTGATCATGCAGTTGGAATCTTGTGAATGCCAGCTTGTTGTAGTCAATCTAAACCCTTCAAAATGTTGTGGAGGACAAGTAAAACATTTGGGGCGTTGGATGTGTCTGGTATTGGGGTTTGGGGACAAAGACGGGTGCAGGGGAGGGTCCCACAAGACACATGGGTGTGTCTTGTGTTAATTTGGGGTGTGGGTTTTGGTGACAAAGGGATGAATCAAGGATCTGGAAATTTGTAACAAAAACCCCTTTGATTATAAGTTAATTGTGCCTGGGTTGAAGTTAGGGTTTATGTGGGATTAGTGGGTGATTAATCTGTTTTGGGGAAAAAAGTATTTAAATTATGTGTTTGGGTGGGAAAGTTAAAAAAGGATTAGTTAATTAGGTTTAAACCGTAAGTGGAGGGTGACGTGGGAGAGGAGGTGAGGTGGTGGGATGTGATTGGTGGATGGGAGTGCTGTGGCTACTTGATTGGCTGTGGTAGGTTTGCTGGTCTGGCAGAAATGGCCCCTTGGTTTCCTTGTTTTGTTCATGTTGTAAAAACAGCTAACAAACTCAATTCCCTTTGTAAGCAACTTTGTAAACTTGTCATTTTTGGCACAACAAGTTTTTAAACTTGTTTCAAGGACTAAACATGCAAATTTATGATATTTGAAGGACTGATTTTGGCATTTTCTTCATTCTTCAAGGTTTGACTTGTTTGTTGACTTCTTGGAGGACCAATATTGACAATTTAGTTTTGTTAAGGGACTAAATTTGCCAATTCTTCAAAGTTAAGGGTCCTTTTTGTAATTTTGACAAACTTTAGGGACCAAACTTGTAATTATGAAGATACAAGGGTATAAAGTGTCCATTCTTCCATATTGGAGGACCAATCTTCATAATTCTTCAAATCTTCAAGGGTTTTCTTTGGAAAATTCTTCATTAGGGCTTGGTTCATCGTGCGGCTTCGTTTCCCGTGTTCGTTTTTGCATGATTCTTGTGATCTTTTGTCATTTTCTCAATATCCGTACCTAAAATACACAAGCAACAAACACAAGCATATATTTGGGTATTTTGATGATATTTAATGCATTTTAAGCCCTATCTGGACGATGAGACTATGTATAAAAGCAGTCTCATCAGGATGAATAATTCCGCAATATCAATGATTCCGCATTATGAATATGATTCAATTCCGCAATGGAATGATTCCTCAATGTCAAGATTCCTCAATGTCAAGATTCCTCAATGTCAAGATTCCTTAATGTCATGATTCCTCAATGTCATGATTCCTCAATGTCATGATTTCTCAATGTCAAGATTCCTCAATGTTAAAAAACTTTCAATTCCGCAATGTTTAAAAGGGATTCAATTCCGCAATGTTTGCAAAATGATTCAATTCCGCAATGTTGCAAAATGATTCAATTTCGCAATGTTGCAAAATGATTCAATTCTGCAATGTTGCAAAATTGATTCAATTCCGCAATGTTTATAGTGACACAATTCCGCAATGTGACACAATTCCGCAGTGTGAATCAGATATTGCGAAATTTTCCTAAAAAAATGGATCTTGGAAGTATATTTTGATTTACGAGATTTCAAGCCAAAAATGAAGCCAAACACCAAATCATTTCGTGTTTTTGACCAATCTAAGGAACCCAAATCACTACCACGCCTATGTAGTCGATTTGTCTACTCACTAACACCACGAAAACGCAAAAAAAATTGATGATCCGATCTATATATTGAAGAAAATCACACGAACTCAATAGCAAAAGCAACACCAATCACGTATCTACCCCGTGGCGATTGATACCAATTGTTGTCCCATATTTTAAGATGATTAAACAAGAAAATAGAGATGAAAAGATATGAATTCTAGAGAGAGAAAGTAGAGAGAGAAAAGAGAGAGAATGGTTGGAACTTGGTGTTAGAAAGAGAATGAAAAATGAACCAACACCCTTTCTAACATGCTAGGAAGGGTATATATAGTCCACCCACATGCGGGCTTTGTTAGGACTATATTCTAATGGGTCGGGCTTTCCTTTTGGGTTTTAGTTACTTATGAATGAACTTCAGCTTAAAGTTAAGCCCGTAAAACACGACTAACTACTACCTATTACAACGTTCTAAAATACGATACATAATAAACATATGACCGAGCATTCTTGTTTGACTCAATATTTTGAGGCTAACAATTTTCAACTCTTTTGATGAAGGACATGATGGCATCTGGTGCATGGCTTTTCTTTGTCACAAAATATACCCAGGTGTACCTAGAGTACTCATCAACAATGACAAGTGTATATTTTTCATGACAAATGGCCCTAGGTGATACTGGGCCAAATAATCCATGTGAAGCAAGTGAAGACTTTCTTTGATTGAGAAAGTTTGCTTTGTTTTGAAACTGGCCCTATGGTGCTTTCCTTTTTTCACATGCTGAGCATGGTTTGTCTTTGGAATAGACAAGTGATGGAAGGCCAACAACAAGATTTTGTTTTGCCGACAGACTTATTGTTTTGAAATTTAGATGTGAGAGCCTCTTATGCCAAAGCCAGTTAGTAATGTTGGAAGCTTTAGCAAAGAAACATGTCTCCTGAGTAAAGTTCATGTTCATGACATAAACATCTTTGAATTTGGGAGAAATCATCACAATTTCATAATTGGAGTTGAAGATTTTACCTTTTTTTGTCATTAAACAGGACTAGATACTTTGCATCACAAAGTTGACTGATGTTGATGAGGTTGTGCTTCAATCCATTGACATATGCTACCCTTGTGAAAACTATACCATTGCATTTCACTGAACCAAATCCTTTAGTAGTAGTTGATGAGTTATCACCAAAAACAACTTTAGGACCTTATTCCTCCTTATACTTGTACAGATGACTTTTGGTGTCAGTCATATGCCTTGAGTAGTCACTATCCAAGGTACCAAATAGGCTTCATGAGATCACACTACACAAGTTAAGGAAATGGTCAGTTTTGGTTTAAAACCCACCTTTGATGGGTGTGGGTTTTAGATCTGGAAGGTGTTCTAGATATGGAGGGTCCTCTTGATGAGGATGAGTATGATTGCTCAGAAGAAGAAGAGGTTTGCACATCATTTGCTTTCTTTGCCTAGAGGGCTTCACCTCTTTTGAACCACTTTATATGATTGTGATCAGATGTAGTGTGGACATTGCTTCCACAAGTTGCACAATATTTGGTAATAGAGTTTGGGTTTCTTAGTTTAATACCTCTTCTGAGTGAGATAATTCGATTATGTCCATAGTGTCATGGTCATAACTTCCACAAATGTTACAAACAGGGTAATAACGGCAGTCATCATGGTGATGATTCCCCATACCACAATGAATGCATGGTGGGAAAGGCATTTTCCCCCTAGAATGAGATGCTTCAGTGTTGTGAGCATCAACACTAGTTTTTGCAAGTATGTATTTAGTATGTTCACAAGTGCGATGATCAGTCCTCTCACATTTAGTACAATAAATCACTTTTAGGCATGTTTAAGTGAGATGGTTGTTTAAACCACATAAATCACAAGCCTTTTTAAATTGTGACTTGTACCTATAATGTGTAGAGTTTGAAGGTTCATCTCTGAATCGAGTTGGTGTTTTCTGCTGCCTGAGTTTCCATTTAAGATCATTGATCTCTTGCATGACAAGAGACATTCTCTCATGTTCCTCAATTCTAGCATTCTTCAGTTTATTTGTTGAAACTGAAGAGGTAGTTCCCTTATGTGAACCTTCAGCAGGAGCTGAAGAGTTTTTTGATGTGTCAATTTTGACATGTTTGGAAGAACTACTTTTGTGTGTTGTGTGAGACTTGATGATTGACTGGATTGATTTTGGTCCAGTAGAGGGTTCAGCACCAGCCAGCTTCTCCAAAGAAGGAAGTGGGGTACTTACTTTATTATCTAAATCATTATCTGAGTCATCCTTAGTGACTGAGGACTCAATAGGTGTTGAAGAATCAGCATTTGCCTGAAACTCAGGGAGAAGGATACGTCCAGTGTCATGATTTGGTAAATTCTCTTCACTGGATCTTACAACATCAGGGATCGAGCTACCATCCTCATTTGAGGCTTTGACAAAGACAATACCATGAGAGTTGGTGCTAGAGGATCCTTCAGCACCAAGCATTTTCCTTTTTTGACCAGGAATTTGTTCATTGATGCTAGGGCTGTAATCAAGCCAAGCTTTTATGAAGCAATTCGAGCTTGAGCTTGAGCTTGGCTCGATCAAGCCAAGCTTTTATCAAGCTCAAGCCCAAGCTCAAGCCGAAAAAATAGCTCGAAACTATATCAAGCTCAAGCTCAAGCTTTTGATATCTCGGCTCGAGTTCTTATCAAGCTTTTTCAAGCTCTATCAAAATAATAATTTTATGATGAATTTATATAAGTAACTAATTGTTAACTTGATTATTAACCTAATTTTAAGGGCTAATTTCATAAATAAATAATATATTTTAGAAGGACTTTTAACTCTGGTTACATTTATATATTAGTTCTTTGTATTTTAAATGATTCTTTATTTTTTTAAATTTAATTATTTCATTTACTCGATACTTGGTGGAATACAATATGTGTATATATATTTTTTTACTATTTTTAATACTAAACGCAATGTGTCTAAATTGTGCTCGCATTCACATCATGCAATTTCCTTTGAGACCTTAATCGTATTGGAACGCAAAACGCATTTTGAAACCAAGATTGTACGATGATTATAATATGTTTTATTAATGTTAAATAAATCAAGTTTGTTTTAAGTAATGATTTTCATTATTTTAGTTTTATTCATATGTTTATTAATGAGTTTTATTACAAAAAAAATTTAAATTTATACACATTCAAGCTTTTCAAGCCAAGCTTAAGCTTTTATCAAGCCTTATCAAGCCAAGCTCAAGTCTGAATTGGTAAAGCTTGACAAGCTATCAAGCCAAGCTCAAGCCTACAATTTTAGTATCAAGCCAAGCTCAAGCCCTATTAAGCTTGAACTCGGTTCGACTCGATTACACCCCTAATTGATGCATTGGTATACCCTATCAGAGTTTCTAAGCCAAGATTTAACAATATCTTTTGCTTCTTTTAGTTCAACTCTTAGGGAGTTGTTTTCATCTAGAATCTCTTTGTTCAATTGTTAAAAAGTAAGTACATCAAGTTTAGCCTCTTTTAGCTCTATTAGCTTACTTTCAAAGTCATCAAGTTTAAGAACAAGTTTAAGAACAAGTTTATAATATTTTTCAAGCAAGTTGTTTGTAGAAACTAGAAGGGGGGGGGGGGGTTGAATAGTTTCTTATATTTACTTGTTAAAATGTGGTTTCCAAAAATCCTTTTTCAAAAACTTAGGCTTAAGGAAATATGTGAAATATTCTTATGCACAATATGAAAAATAGTGTAACTAAACTAATACTAACAAAAATATATCCACAAAGAATAAAGAATGATAGTGTAACTAAGCTAATACTAACAAATGTATATGCATAAAGAATAAAGAATGTAAAGAGTTAAGGGTAAAGAAAGATCAAACCGAACAACAAGGATTTATAGTGGTTCGGCAACGAAGCTCACTCCTCGTTCCTACTCCACTCCTCGAGTACTCCTTACTCGAGAGTTCACTACACAACAAGCTCCTTATGGTGGAGAAAACCGTACACGTCGCTTAACCAATTTCCGACTCTAAGCTAAAAGTCGAGCCCTAATCGTAGCTAGGACCAATCTACACAACTATACTTAGTACATACACAACTTCCAAATAGACACAACTACTTGGATCTTCACAACTATTACACAACAACAAATGTATAAAAGTAGATCTTCAATGGATCTTTGGTGGTGGACTCAACACTTCACTAGGATAGTGTTCTTCTCTTTGCACATAGAGAGGAAGGGATGGAAGAACAAGATTCACTTCTTAAACAAGTAATAATCAAACAAATGATCAAAGATTTGAGTGATTAAAGAAGGGGTTTGAATCTGGAAATAAATGTGCAAAAGAGGTGATTTGAAAAGCTGAGAATGGTCCACTATTTATAGGACAAGAAGGCCAACGGCTATATCTTGTGGCGGTTCCTTAGCTCAGCCTGCAGTTCCTTATCGATAAGGAACCGCCTAGGCGCTAGAGAACCGCTGCCTAGACTCCGCTCCATTTTTTGTCCTTTAGTGGTGGAGGTCTTATCTGGATATAAAAATATCCTGAAAGGATATTCTTAGCCAAATAAGAATATGCCATTTTCAAATTTCAAATAAATAATTTAACAAAACATTTTCTTAAAAAGAAAGTTTAATAAAAAAAACTTGTCACACTTAAATAAAAAGTGAGTTTTAAGAAAGATTAAATCATTTGATCACTTGATTAAGGTTAGTACTTGTTTATCCATACCTTAAGTGAAAATGGGTAAAATGAAAAATACTTGAACTCAAGAATTCGTTTCTCGTCGTTTTCGTAAATGCTTGTTTTTACATATTGTCGTAATCAAAACTAAGCGAGACCGAAAAATGCAAGTAACGTTTTTAGTCATTATTGCATTAACAATCTCCCCCTTTTTGATTCCGACAATACATAAACTCAATCACACAAAAACAAGATTTTCGAAGACGAGTTTATTCATTTCTCCCCCTTTGTCAAAGCAAAAAGGTTGCGTAAGCCGATGTTGAAGAAAAGGACTTTGCAAAGACTCCCCCTTGGTGCTTACTCTCCCTAGCTTGGAGCACCGAGGAATCGAGATATGGTGACAAGCTACATAGAAGGGTTAGTTGAACAAAGGAAACAACCAACACGATATAGCAATAGGTCACATAAAAAAAAAGAGAAGAAAGACACAAAGATAAAGATCCAAGATAAGTTACAAAAAAACATACATCATACAAAGTTGTATGGAAAAAGAAAACAAGCCAAAAGCATAAATCTAATCCTAGTTATTCTAGAATTGTAAGATTTGCTAGAGTTTGGTGTCTTGTGGATAAGCAACCAATGCTTATAAGAAAGACAAGGTAATTGCGGAGGGTGGTGGTGGTGGCTTGTTGGAGATCTCATAATCATAGTGAATAGGAGGCTTGATTAAGAGACTCTTGATGTAGCTCAACTCCTCATAGATGTGTGCCATAGCAAGATGTTGATATTGACAACAATGACAATATGTTCCATGGTGCATGACATTATCATGAGAAGGATGAAGAACACTAAAGGGTGGTGGTGGAAGCAAAGAAGTTCCACAATCAACATTCTTGGAAGGAGAGATGTGATTAAGAGTGTTCTTGGGTGAATTTGGGTTGAAAGCAATTGGAGAGAATGGTGGGGATTCAAGGCTTTCATTGGGAGAATAAGACATTTTGTGGTGTGAAGAAAGGCAAAATGCTTAAGGTTTAAATAGGGAAGGTTTAAGGTATTTTGGGGTGGTCAAAGGGTTTGAAACTAAGATTCTCAAAAATGTTGGAGCAAATCTGTAGTTTCAGAGAAAAAACCGAAAAAGGAAGGCACTGTTGGCGGTTCCTTATCTAGGGTGGCGGTACCTTATCAATAAGGTACCGCGGTTCACATATGGAACCGCCTAAAGAGGCAAGGTTTGGTGTTTGGAGGAAGATTTTTCAGCAAATCTTATTTTTCTAGTCAAACTTATCATAGGGATATGCTTAAAAGCAAAGATAGACAAAGAAAACATATGCAAACTTACCAAATAGAGATTTGACCAAAATACATGGATTAAAAAAATCGATGTAGGAGGTATGTAAGACAAGACCTTAAGTCATGACACAATGATCCTCCATGATTCTATCTTCTTCTTGCTATGTTTGAGAGAATCATACATATGAATTATGTAAGCTCTAGATTAATAGCGAGAATCTATGAAAAATCGTTTTTAGATTGAATTAACAATGTCAAACGAATTTCTCAACCATTTTTGATAGGTGTGTAAACACCCATCCTTTTACCACTCAATTCTGGCTAAAACAAGACCAAAACACGTATTTAATATCATTTGTTTGGAATTATACGTGGTTTTTGTGTTTATTGTGTTTTCAGAGCTAACCGGATGAATATTAAAGAAAACATGGGATTGCACGGGTTTTATCAAGGAAAAAGACTAAAGACGAAGTCTATTGTCCAAGAGATGCAAAAGATTTGAAGTCAATGGGCCTATTTGAAGATTTATCGAAGAAAAGGACCAAAGATGGAAGATTTACATATGTCGAAGAAACTCAAGTCTATTTAACGAAGAAATTAAAAGACGAGTTGAATTTAATCGACGACAAATCCCGAATCAGAATCGAAAACGTCAACTTTTCTGAAAAGACGAGAAGACAAGAAGAAAGGGAGAAAGCCCACTCACCAACCAACCACTAGGACTATATATAGTTTTTCCCTTCACACAATTAGGGAGAGAGCTTCATTTTTGCTTTTCCCAGTATCTTAGGTTCGTTCCATCACCAATACCATTAGGGTGTTTGGTGATTTTTCATCTTTCTTTCAATCTTGTAAGTGTTAATGAATACTCTTGTTACTTTTCCATTAATCCTTTAATTCCATCTTTTTATTCATCTTATTCTTCATCATCTTCTTTTGCAAGTTCTTAAGTTTTCTATTTGATCCAAGTTTGATTTTAAAAAGTTGTTGATTTACTGTTTTTATTGGTGGGATTTATTACTATTGGTATTTAAATGATTTGTGTTTGATTTGGTAAAATCTTTTTGAGTATTTGGTTTGATTTTGATTAAGAAACGAGCCCCCTGTTTTGCTGTATTGTCACTGTTCTTCAGCCCAGGATTTTCCGAATAGACAAATTTGTGCTCCCCTTATTCGGAATATTGGATATTCCGAATAGGGTTGTTTTCATTTCCTTTACTCGGAATAATTTTCCGCATAGCCAAAATTGTCATTTCCTTACTCGGAATATTTCATATATTCCGAACAGCTTACTTTTTCCGCATAGTCCAGTTATTCCGAATAGGGCCAGCTTTCCGAATAGCAATATTTTCCGCATAGAGGTGATTTTCCGAATAGGGCATGTTTTTCCGCATGGCAATATTTTCCGAATAGAGCAAGTTATTCCGAATAAGAGCAGTTTTTCCGCATAAGCCATCTTTCCGAATAGGGGCATTTTTCCGCATAGGCTTGTTTGACTTTCCGAATAGCAACATTCCGAATAGAGTAACTTTCCGAATGGCTCTATATTCCGTATAGACATATAAGGGTATTTCTCCAGATTTTATTCAAGTATTACTTTTTCATTATTGATTGTTTTAAGTTAATATCATTATCACTTTATTCATTTCCCTTTAGAATAGAATAGAAGACCAAACTCCTTTTTGTCACCAAGAACAAATCATTCCACTTTAAACTGAGATCAATTCGAGAGGATTCCGAGAAATATTTTGAACCCAATTGAAAAACCATGTATCAAATGGCGCCGCTGCCGGCTCCTCTCGTTAAGATCAAAAGTTTTTTGTGAGAACTTGGATTTTGGGATCCGTTCCCCGTGAACGTTACTTTTTCCCAAAAAATTTCAAAAACACTAAAAAATATAAAATTTTCAAAAATCCTAAAAAGTAAAAAAACCATAAAAACCAAAAATATTTTTGCTTTGTTTTTCTTTCTTCGTTCTTTTGCAGGTGTATGCGCACTCGATCCACGTCATATCAAGAGCCCGAGCCTCTCGATCACTTAGACATGGCCGGTATACCACCTCCAAACAATAATAACAACAACAACATGAACAATAACAACAACAATGAGCACCTTCCGGATAACCGCCCGATGATTGAACTGCTGCAAGCTCATGTAGATGGCAACACGGATCCAATTGTTATACCACCAATTGCCGCCAACAATTTCGAGCTAAAATCAGGCTTTATCCAGATGGTCTCCGCTCAACCATTCTTGGGACGAACCATTGATGATCCACACGACCACATCAAGAGATTTCTACAACTCACCAACACGGTCAAGTTCAATGGGGTTCCACAAGAGGTTATCAGGTTACAACTTTTTCCCTTTTCTTTAGAGGGACAAGCCCGACATTGGCTTGCTAAGGAACCGCCACAGAGTATTCTCTCGTGGACGGATTTGGAAACAAAGTTTATCAACTACTTTTTTCCACCCTCTCGTACTACCGCTTTGCGGAATGAGATCATAAATTTTGAACAAAAGTACGATGAGTCGTTCAGTGAATCTTGGGATCGTTTCAAAGATCTTTTAAGAAAATGCCCACAACATGGTTTTACCAAAGTACATCAAATCAATACTTTTTACAATGGTTTAAGCATGAGTGACCAAGATTCACTGAACAGTGCCTCGGGGGGTAATCTATTGGCTAAGACTTCCAATGCTGCTTGGGACATCATTGAGAACAAATCTCGTGTGCAAACCAAGAGTGTTCGGACCAATGTCGCTAGTGCTAGCACAAGTGACAGCGACAAGCGATTAGACAAAATCACTACGCTTCTTGAATCGCTTGTCACCCACACCGTCAGCAACAACAACAGCAACAACGCCAAAAACGCTCATGTGAACACTGTCACCCAACCTTGTGAGAGATGCGGTGGTCCTCACTCTTACACAACTTGTACCGCCACCCAAGATTACCCTGCTGAGAATGTGAATGCAGCATATGGCACCTATACTCAACCTGCTTATCAAGCTAGACCTCAAGGTGACCGTAACTTGCTTAGCTATCGATCCAACAACTATCTTTCACCACCTGGTTTCCCTCCTACCAACCCAAACCAACAAAAAAACCTTAATCGCCCTCCTCAACAACAACAACAGCCTCGACAACCATACATACCTCCTCACAAGCAGCAACAACCGGCTCAACGTAACAATCAAGTCTACCAACAACCGGCTTACCAACCACCTGCATACAATGCTCCTTCCAACCAAACCACCACTGCATTACACCAAGAGGTTGCCACCTACATGAGGACCAATGATGTGATCGTGGAAAATCTACAACAGGAAGTGCGAAACTTGAAGGCAGACTTGGTAAAGCAAGGAAATGATTTGAGAGCCGATATGAGAAATACGTTGGATAGCCAAACTAATGACTTGAGGAACATGATGGCTAGTTTCTTCCAAGGTAATCAACCCTCTTCTTCGGGTACTCTTCCGAGTAACACCGTTGCGAACCCAAGAGGGGAGATGAAAGCAATCACTACCCGAAGTGGTTAAGGTACCAAGGAACCCGAGCTTCCTATACCCCCACCGGTGATTGTGACTAAGGAGAACGAGTCACCTGCTCCTATTCCTCCTCCTTCTCCTTCCCCAATTTCTCCACCTCTTCCTTCTACCCCTCCTCCGCCCGTGGTTGTGAGTGATCCTATTCTCCCAAAGCCTTCCTCTTCTTCCAATATACCTTATCCATCTAGGTTGAGGAAAGAGAAGCAAAAGAGCAAGGATGATATTCAGGTTTCGAATTTCCTTAAAATGTTCAAACAACTGAATTTCAATATCTCCTTCGCTGAGGCTCTCGCTCACATGCCCAAGTATGCAAAAATGTTTAAAGATCTTCTGAGCGACAAGGAAAAGCTCCTCGATATTGCCAACACCCAACTTAATGAGAACTGCTCTGCAGTGCTCTTAAGGAAATTGCCAACCAAGCTTGGTGATCCGGGTCGTTTTCTTATCCCTTGCAATTTCCCGGGAGTAGAGAATTGCATGGCCCTAGCCGATCTAGGTGCCAGTATTAATCTCATGCCTCTAAGTGTTTGGAAGCAATTATCTCTCCCAGAGCTAGTCCCCACCAAAATGACTCTGGAATTGGCCAACCGTACGGTTGCTTATCCAGTGGGGATAGCCGAAGATGTCATTGTAGGAGTCGACAAATTCACCTTCCCTGCTGATTTTGTTGTCATCGACTACGAGATGGACCCCCGTGTGCCACTTATTGTTGGTCGTCCATTCTTGAGGACCGGTCGCACTCTCATTGATGTTGAAGCCGGTGAGCTTATCATGAGAGTGGGTGACGATAAAGTAGTCTTCAACATGGGAAAGCTTTCTAAACAGCCTTATTCTTACGAGAGTGTTAATTGTATTGACGTTCTTGATGAGGCTTGTGAAGAACACTTCAAGGATGCTTGTAAAAATATTCCTACCTCTCTTCCCAATGTTGAGACCGTTTCCTCTATCGACTCATCACTATCTCTATTTGGAGAAAGTGATTTCATTTGGAAAGATTTGGAAGCCACCTTGGAAGATGTGAAGCAAGACAATGACGATTCTACTGCCAATTGGGATGACGATCTCAGTTTCATTGCAAACCTCCTCAGAGAAGACAATCCTTCCCCTCCATCTCCCACTGTTATTGCTATCGATACTCCGACTTCGAATATGCCTCCCGTCGAAAATCCGCCGGATTTGGAACTTAAGGAGTTGCCGCCCCATCTTGAGTATGTATTCCTCGAAGAAGAGAAGAAGTCGCCAGTCATCATTGCTAAGGATTTGAAGGATGAAGAGAAAGCTCGACTTGTCGCTGTGTTGAAGGATCATAAGAAGGCTATCGCTTGGAAGATTTCAGATATTCGTGGAATTGATCCTCACTTCTGCACGCACAAAATTCTCATGGAGGACGACTATAAGCCCACAATTCAAAGCCAACGAAGGGTGAATCCAAAAATACATGAAGTCATCAAAACAGAGGTTATCAAACTTCTTGATGCGGGTATGATTTACCCTATTTCGGATTCACCATGGGTTAGTCCAATCCATTGTGTGCCCAAGAAGGGCGGAATAACCGTTGTTCCCAATGAACACAACGAGTTGATTCCCACTCGTCTCGTTACTGGGTGGAGAGTTTGTATAGACTACCGCAAACTCAATGATGCCACGAGAAAGGATCATTTCCCTCTACCTTTTATGGACCAAATACTTGAACGATTAGCAGGAAATGAATATTACTGCTTTCTTGATGGTTTCTCGGGTTATTTTCAAATACCCATCGATCCCCAAGATCAAGAGAAGACTACATTCACTTGTCCCTATGGCACTTTTGCTTACAAAAGAATGCCTTTTGGCTTATGTAATGCGCCCGGGACTTTCCAAAGGTGTATGTTAGCTATCTTCCATGACATGGTTGAACAAACCATGGAAGTCTTCATGGATGATTTCTCGGTCTTCGGAGATTCGTTCTCTTCTTGCCTTGCCAATTTGGAACGTATGCTCAAGCGGTGCGAAGACACTCGCCTAGTTCTGAATTGGGAAAAATGCCATTTTATGGTAAAAGAAGGCGTCGTGCTTGGACATAAGATCTCGAAAGCCGGTCTTGAAGTAGACCGTGCTAAAGTCGATGTTATCGCAAAGTTACCTCCACCTTCAACCGTGAAGGGTGTGAGAAGTTTTCTGGGTCATGCGGGCTTCTACCGTCGATTCATTATGGATTTTTCTCAAATCGCTCGCCCGATGACCCACCTCTTGGAGAAAGATACTCCTTTTATCTTTTCCAAAGAGTGCCTTGAAGCCTTCAACTCGCTTAAGGACAAGCTAACTAAGGCACCCGTCTTGGTTACCCCTAATTGGGAGCTTCCCTTCGAGTTGATGTGCGATGCTAGTGATTTTGCTATTGGAGCGGTTCTTGGACAAAGAGTGAACAAACACTTCCAACCGATCCATTACGCTAGCAAGACAATGACGGGGGCACAATTGCATTATACGACAACCGAAAAAGAGCTTTTAGCTGTTGTCTATGCTTTTGAAAAATTCCGCCCCTATCTTGTCCTTTCTACCACCATTGTGTACACCGATCATTCCGCGCTGAAGTACTTGTTGACAAAGCAAGATTCCAAACCAAGACTTCTTCGCTGGGTTTTGCTGCTCTAGGAATTTAAAATCGAAATTCGCGATAAAAAAGGAGCAGAAAACTTAGCCGCAGACCATCTTAGCAGACTTGAGGATCCTTACCAAGGGGATCATCCGAACAAAGAAATCAATGATTCTTTTCCCTTGGAGACCTTAATGTCTATAAACTCGAAGTCGAATGAAACCCCGTGGTTTGCGGACTTTGCAAACTACTTAGCGGGTGGAATTCTCAAGGAAGGGTTGACGTCTCAACAAAAGAAGAAGTTCTTCACCGACATTAAGACTTACTTTTGGGACGACCCTTACCTATTCAAACAATGTGCCGACCTGATTATTCGTCGATGTGTTGACGGACCGGCAGCGTCTGAAATCCTTGATGCTTGCAACAAAGGACCCACCGGTGGTCACTTTGGTCCCAACTACACCGCAAAGAAAGTGTTTGATTCGGGATTTTATTGGCCCTCCATTTATCGTGACGCTCACGATATGGTTAAAAAATGTGATGCTTGCCAGAAACAAGGTAAGATCACACATAAAGATGAGATGCCTCAGAATTTCATTCAAGAGTGTGAAATTTTTGATGTTTGGGGTATCGACTTTATGGGGCCATTCCCTTCTTCTAAAGGAAACAAATACATCCTTGTAGCTGTTGACTACGTTTCTAAGTGGGTTGAAGCCAAAGCTTTACCCACTAATGATGCAAGGGTGGTTTGTAACTTTTTGAAAGCTCTTTTCGCTAGATTCGGTGTGCCTCGCGCCATTATTAGTGATCGTGGGACTCATTTCTGCAATGACCAATTTGCTAGAGTCATGGCTAAGTACGGTGTAAATCATCGTCTTTCCACAGCCTACCACCCACAAACTAATGGCCAGGCTGAAATATCCAACCGAGGACTTAAGCGAATTCTGGAAAGAACCGTGGGGGAGCATCGTGCCGCATGGGCTGATAAACTCGATGATGCTTTGTGGGCTTTCCGTACTGCTTACAAGACCCCAATCGGCTGTACGCCTTATCGTCTTGTGTACGGGAAAGCGTGCCACCTCCCCATTGAGTTGGAGCACAAGGCTTATTGGGCCTTGAAGTGGGCTAATTTTGATATTAACAAAGCCGGTGACCTACGCAAGATCCAACTCAATGAGTTGAATGAACTCCGTAATGAGGCTTATGAAAATTCTTTAATCTATAAGGAAAGGACTAAGCTCATTCACGACTCCAAGATCAAAAACCGAGAGTTCCATGTTGGAGACAAAGTCTTACTTTTTAACTCTCGGTTGAAGATCTTTTCGGGCAAGCTGAAATCTCGTTGGTCCGGCCCATTCACCATTGCCCAAATTTTTCCATATGGTACTCTCGAGCTCGCTCAACCTAATGGACCTAATTTTAAGGTGAATGGCCAACGAGTGAAGTTGTACTTTGGTGAGGACACCTCTCACGAGGTGATTCCATCCCTCACCACGTTCCCCATGAACTAATTTTTTGTCGAGTCAGGCTCGTGACTCGGTTATCAAAAACAAGCGCTCCTCGGGAGGCAGTCCGAGTATCTATCCCTTTAACCCCTAAGTGTAGGGGAGGACCTATTTTGGTCGTTTGTGTTTGTGTGGTGATGTGATTACAGGGATAACTGCAATCTTGGAATCTTTGAAAGAACCGTGCTCCCGTGTTATCCGAAATCCGGTTCTATCTCTCAACTATCGTGATTCAATTTTCTTCATACTCACATTTGAAATTGATCACTTTAGTTGTCTCTTCCTTAACTCGAGTTAACCAACGTGCACAATGTCATAAGTGTAGGGGAGACTTTTCCCACATGCTTAAACATTGAGGACAATGTTTATCTTAAGTGTAGGGGAGACTTCTATCGAAGTTTTAAGTGGACTTTTCCATGAAAATGCCTTCATTTAACCGGAAAATCCCATTTTTCAACATTTTTCAAATTTTTTATTAACTTTGGCCATTTAGTCATAAATTTTAGATTTTTATCGTTGCTTTCGTATGTATTTATCCCACACTAAAGTCAAAATTATTAATAAAGTGGTGTAGCTAGTTTAGAAATCTTTGACATATTAGGCCCGTTGCGTTTATTTTGACTCAACCCGAACAGACTTATTCAAGTTTATTCTAGCTAGTATCCTTAACCATGTAGACCTTAATTGGTTTATTAGGCTAAGTGTCCACGAGTCTCATTACTTGAGATTTTAAATTGTGGAGGACGAGAAATGATAGAGTCAATTATAAGTCGGTATTCTTGCGCAAGCTCACTTGGTGTAATTATTTGCCTATTCTCCCATCACTTGCTAATAATTTATCTGCAATAAGTAAGGCCGTACGATTTGAAAAGTTACTTAGCTTCTAGCCCAAGATCGTTTAAAAGTTGCTCGGTAATGATAAGAGTTCATAGCCAAGGCATAACTTATGAAGCGGGGCGCGAAGATTGGCGAGTCCAAAAAGGCCCTAACAAGGCATGAGGATTCCATTTTATTGCTGAAGATCCAAAGTGATGTGAAAAGCATTATTCCTAAAGTCAATATGAAGGATCAAGACTCACGACGAAAAGCAATCAACTCCCATAAAGATCATGGAGAAGTCTATCCGAAAAGACCCTAACAAGGTATGAGGATAAATAGATCCAAGTCCGAAAAGGAGGCGGATTGTTGTATCTCAAAATCCCAATTAGAGATTGAAGAAATAATCATGAAGTCGTGGTCAACAAAGTTGGAGTACCCCTCAAAAGTCTCCAAGTGAAGAAACTCTATTATGATGAGAAGACCATTATCTCAAGAACGTCTCTCGAAGATATGAAGTATGAAGTACATGCCAAATATCGTCCCGAGAAAGGTCTCAAATCGTGAACCGAGTTATGCCAAGATATGAACTTTTTGATATCCCGAGAAGCAGTTTTAAGAGATTTTGTCCTTTAGCTAACTATTGATCAAATCGTCCTACTTTGCTTTCAGCCTAAATAAACTATCGAAATAAGTCCAAAAATGCATCTTCATGATCATTCTAAGACAAAAATAAAATATAAGAGATACACCTAGAAATAAGGGAGTTTAAGCATTTAATTAAGCCATGTGTGTAAGTGTTTGTTTTACTAACTTATAATAACAATGATCTCGTTTTTAAGCTTAGTTTGGGGAACGTGAAACTTGAGGGTGATAAATCTTCGCAACACCAAAGCCCTAATGTAAGTCCTTGATTTCTTTACAAGTTATTTCCATCCTTTTGTTTATTTTAAAGTTTTAATTTCTCTTAGTATTTTAATTTTTGTTCAGTAGAATTTAAATAAGGCCAAGGTTGATTAATTATGAGAAAAGTGTAAACTTGCTTTATCACTAAGCATTGCATGAGGGCATGGCAATGGTTAAGTGTAGGGGATTTGATAGGTGTGTAAACACCCATCCTTTTACCACTCAATTCTGGCTAAAACAAGACCAAAACACGTATTTAATATCATTTGTTTGGAATTATGCGTGGTTTTTGTGTTTATTGTGTTTTCAGAGATAACCGGATGAATATTAAAGAAAACATGGGATTGCACGGGTTTTATCAAGGAAAAAGACTAAAGACGAAGTCTATTGTCCAAGAGATGCAAAAGATTTGAAGTCAATGGGCCTATTTGAAGATTTATCAAAGAAAAGGACCAAAGATGGAAGATTTACATATGTCGAAGAAACTCAAGTCTATTTAACGAAGAAATTAAAAGACGAGTTGAATTTAATCGACGACAAATCCCGAATCAGAATCGAAAACGTCAACTTTTCTGAAAAGACGAGAAGACAAGAAGAAAGGGAGAAAGCCCACTCACCAACCAACCACTAGGACTATATATAGTTTTTCCCTTCACACAATTAGGGAGAGAGCTTCATTTTTTCTTTTCCCAGTATCTTAGGTTCGTTCCATCACCAACACCATTAGGGTGTTTGGTGATTTTTCATCTTTCTTTCAATCTTGTAAGTGTTAATGAATACTCTTGTTACTTTTCCATTAATCCTTTAATTCCATCTTTTTATTCATCTTGTTCTTCATCATCTTCTTTTGCAAGTTCTTAAGTTTTCTATTTGATCCAAGTTTGATTTTAAAAAGTTGTTGATTTACTGTTTTTATTGGTGGGATTTATTACTATTGGTATTTAAATGATTTGTGTTTGATTTGGTAAAATCTTTTTGAGTATTTGGTTTGATTTTGAATAAGAAACGAGCCCCCTGTTTTGCTGTATTGTCACTGTTCTTAAGCCCAGGATTTTCCGAATAGACAAATTTGTGCTCCCCTTATTCGGAATATTGGATATTCCGAATAGGGTTGTTTTCATTTCCTTTACTCGGAATAATTTTCCGCATAGCCAAAATTGTCATTTCCTTACTCGGAATATTTCATATATTCCGAACAGCTTACTTTTTCCGCATAGTCCAGTTATTCCGAATAGGGCCAGCTTTCCGAATAGCAATATTTTCCGCATAGAGGTGATTTTCCGAATAGGGCATGTTTTTCCGCATGGCAATATTTTCCGAATAGAGCAAGTTATTCCGAATAAGAGCAGTTTTTCCGCATAAGCCATCTTTCCGAATAGGGGCATTTTTCCGCATAGGCTTGTTTGACTTTCCGAATAGCAACATTCCGAATAGAGTAACTTTCCGAATGGCTCTATATTCCGTATAGACATATAAGGGTATTTCTCCAGATTTTATTCAAGTATTACTTTTTTATTATTGATTGTTTTAAGTTAATATCATTATCACTTTATTCATTTCCCTTTAGAATAGAATAGAAGACCAAACTCCTTTTTGTCACCAAGAACAAATCATTCCACTTTAAACTGAGATCAATTCGAGAGGATTCCGAGAAATATTTTGAACCCAATTGAAAAACCATGTATCAATTTTCGAAAGAGACTTTGAGAATTTTGAAAAGGATAGGAGAAGATTTTTCAAAAGGAGTTTAAAAGACTCAAAGACTCAAAGTGATAAACTATAAAAAGAAGGAAATCAAGGAAGATGTTACATTAATCCTAGACCTAGACGTAGGTAATTAAAAGGTTCCCTCTTAAGTGGCTTAGTGAAGATGTCGGCTAAGTTGTCCTCTGAGGGCACCTTCTCAATAGAAATGTTCCCCTTTTGAACATTATCCCTAAGGAAATGGTGTCTAATTTCTATGTGTTTGGTTCGCGAATGTTGCACGGGATTCTTGCTAAGGTCTATAGCGCCTTTATTATTGCACATGATGGGAACATCATCAAGAGAAATCATGTAATCAACAAGCGCTTTCTTCATCCATAGAGCTTGTTGGCATGCTTTTCCGGCACTCACATACTCGGCTTCCGTGGTGGATATTGCAAGAGCGGTTTGTTTCTTGGAGAACAAAGAAGTTAAACAACAACCCATGAAGGTACAAACTCCACTAGTGCTTTTCCGGTCCACATAGTATCCCGCATGATCCGAGTCCGCGTAGACAATGGTTTCTACGCCGGTCCCTTTAGGATACCATAATCCTAAATATATAGTGCCTTTAATGTATCGGAAGATACGCTTAACCGCTTCAAGGTGAGAGGTTTTGGGAGCCTCTTGGAAGCGAGCACAAAGGCAAACACTAAACATGATATCCGGTCGACTTGCCGTTAGGTACAACAAACTACCAATCATACCTCTATATTTGGTGTTGTCTACCGACTCACAATCATCATCTACGGTGAGTTTAGTATCCGAGGCCATAGGGGTCTTCATTTGTCTAGATTCTTCTAATCCAAATTTCTTTAGCATTTCTTTAGCGTACTTAGATTGACTAAAGAAAATACCATCGTCCATTTGTTTAATTTGGAGTCCTAAAAAGAAGTTAAGTTCTCCCATCATACTCATTTCAAACTCATCATGCATGATTTTGGCAAAGTCATCACACAATTCTTGACAAGTTGAGCCAAATATAATGTCATCAACATATATTTGTACGACTACGAGGTGAGGACCTTTCTTCTTTGTAAAGAGTATATTATCTACCATTCCCATGGTATACTCATGTTTAACAAGAAACGCTTTAAGTCTATCATACTAAGCTTTGGGTGCTTGTTTGAGTCCATAAAGTGCTTTCTTAAGCTTGTAAACATGGTCCGGTTTCTCAAAATCAATGAAGCCGGGAGGTTGAGCCACATATACCTCCTCATTGATCAAACCGTTAAGAAATGCACTCTTTACATCCATTTGTTGAAGCTTAAAATCTAAGTCACAAGCGTAGGCTAAAAGGATTATAATTGATTCTAATCTAGCTACCGGTGCATATGTCTCGTCATAATCAATACCTTCTTGTTGATTATAGCCTTGAGCTACAAGTCTAGCCTTGTTACGAGACACAACACCATTCTCATCTAGCTTATTCCTAAATACCCATTTGGTTCCTATAATGGTAGAACTTCTAGGTGGAGGAACAAGTTCCCAAAAATCATTGGCAACGAATTGATTCAATTCTTCTTGCATCGCAATGACCCAACTCTCATCCGTCAAAGCTTCTTTAACATTCTTTGGTTCAATCAAGGAGACAAAACAAAAGAAGTTGCTTTGGTTTTGGACTTGAGATCTTGGGGTCCTTTGATTTAAGTCACCAATGACATTATTGAGAGTATGATCCCTAGATTCCTTAATGTTTACTTCCTTTTCAACACTAAGGTCTTCAATTCCTATTTTTCTAACCTCTTTGGCTTTAACTACTTCTAATTCATCCAAGTCATCATCAACAAATGGTGGTGTCTTGGGCGAAGGAGGGGTTTCATCAAAGGTTACGTTGAGTGATTCTTCAATAACCCCCGTGGTTCTATTTAGGACTATGTGGGCTTTACTAGTTTGGGAATAACCTAAAAGGATACCTTCGTAAGACTTTGGGTCAAACTTGGTAAGGTAGTCTTTGGTGTTGAGGATAAAGCACTTGCTTCCAAACACCCTAAAATATTCCAATGAGGGTTTCTTACCTTTAAGAATCTCATAGGGGGTCTTTCCTAAGAAAGGTCGAATAAGAATTTGGTTGAGAATGTAAGTCGATGTGTCCACGGCATTGCACCAAAACTTTTGAGGCAAAGATTGCTCATTTAACATTGTCCTACTCATCTCTTGGAGAGTCCTATTCTTCCTTTCAACTACCCCATTTGATTGGGGAGTGCGAGGAGCCGAGAAGTTATGGGTAATACCATGAGCTTCACAAAAGGCACCAAATTGCACTTCATTGTCAAATTCCCTACCATGATCCGTCCTAATAGAGACAATTGAACATCCTAGTTGATTTTGAATTCTTCGACTAAAGATTTCGAAGTGATCGAAAGCTTCATTCTTAGATGCCAAAAATCTAGTCCAAGTGAATCTAGAATAGTCATCAACAATAACTAGGGTATAAAGGTTACTGATGTATCGTGGATAGTATAGTGATAATTAAGATACGTTATAGGGTAAATTAGACAATTACCTTTAGGAAAAAGTAATAGACTAATAATACCAATGACGAATTTAATTAAACACGTGAGTGAGTCGAGTTCGTTGTACACGAAGATCTTATGAATTTGAGACGTTTTGTTTTGATTTGGACAATCGATTTGAATTGGTTTTCGGTTTTTACGCTACAATAAAAATCTACAAATTTTAAGCTATTTAAAATTTACCTAAAGTGCATGAATCGTAAACCCGCCTATTTAAATTTCTACAAACTCAATTAACTATTTAAAAATTAAAACACTATTTAATAATTACACTATTTAAAAATCTAAAAAAAATAAATCTATTTAATAAAATCAACTTTTAATCTATTTAAAAAAATCTAAATAAACTTTTTTAAACTAAATAAACTTTATAAAAAATACTTTTAAACTAATCTATTTTAAAACTAAATTTATTTAAATCTAAAGTTATAAAAATTAAACTAATTAAAATTTAAACTAATTAAACTTTTTAAATAAAAACATTTTTATATTTTTATATTTTTTATTTTTTTTTTAATATAAATTTATACACTATTAATAAAATTTGAAAACAAATTAGACTATATTTATAAAATCACTAATTACTCTATATGTAAACATAAATTAAGTAAATAAGTTTCTAAATGAAATCAGTTAAACAGAAAATACTATATTTATCAGATAACAAGTATTAAGCTCAAAAGGTCCTTTAGCCCCAATGGTAAACATGCTGGACCTTTAACTTGGCGGTCTCGAGTTCGAACCCCAGGAGTGACATATTTTTTGGAATTAAAACTTTTTGACATATTAAGATGAAATGTCTCAGGAGAGACAATTATGAGCTTATTATGGTTAAGCTGTTAGAAAACAGCTTATTGAGCTTATCAGGTTAATGGAACCTGATAAGCAGAAACTTTGAACAAATTATACAGTTACAGTTAAATAACTCTCAAACCAAACAATA
Organism: Glebionis coronaria; assembly: GCA_025667525.1. Taxonomy (NCBI): domain Eukaryota; kingdom Viridiplantae; phylum Streptophyta; class Magnoliopsida; order Asterales; family Asteraceae; genus Glebionis; species Glebionis coronaria. Next base: position 459,551,889 of record CM046879.1, on the reverse strand, counting down.
TCAAGCCAAAATCAAAATGAATAACATAAAGACAGTTACCACAGCACCGGATCAACTCAGAAAGCACTATAACAGACTCGAAATTAATCAAGTATCAATAGCAAATAGATTTACCATCCCAAAACAAAATAGCAGATGCACTACCCTCTAAATCTACTAGCAGTTTTTGAACCATTACCAAAATCAGCAGGCTTAATAGCCCAAATTAACTAGCATAATACAAAACTTAAATCACGTTTAATCTAAATGAAACAAATCATCAGAGACCTCAAAACAGAACCCTAAAAATCAGTAACTTGTACGAATATCAAGCAAATCAAACTCTTCATAAGCAAAACAATCCCCAACTCAGATCTGTAAATAGCGCTGAATCAAATCAAGTCTAAACACTTATCTAAAATAGCATAAAACTGAGATTTATAAGTTGTTCAAACAAGAATCCAAAACACTTTACTTAATCAAATAAAACTTTCAGTAAGCTTAAACATCATGTAGAAAGTCATTACCCAACATATAAAGCAATCTGATAACAAACTAACTCTTAAACAGTAACAATCTTATAACATTTAACTATAAAATCAAATTAGATCCAGCAGTATGCATACGTTTTACCCAATCAATCATCTAAAACAAATAATCATTAAAAAAAATTCCTACTATAAAACATATAAACCGAAAGAAGATAAGCACCTTTTTTGAAGACAACCTCTGAGAAGTAGGACAGCGCTGAGCTGCCTATGAACCAAGACCAAAACCGCCATCAAAAACCATCATCTTATGACCACCAATAATCAACATACGAACCATCTACTCTTAAACGAGCCAAGCAGATTCTTTGTTGACTTTTCTAGTGGGGAAAAGTTCTTTAAATCCTTTTTACTTCCAATATTAAACTTAGACTATTAATTAGTCTAAATTTAATACATCAATTATTATTATGTTAAACAGTTTATAGAGATTAATTCTTAAATTAAATTAAACATGAAATAAAAAGAGACGAGACACCAATATGATAAAATAAACTGAGCTTTTATTAATATTAAAGAGATTACAAGATTAAATTAAAAGAGAAAACAAGATTAACTTCTACAACTAATTTAACAGCATAACAATAAAAGTAAAAGAAGGATGATTACAATGAAAATAATGAGGGTTTTTATAGCCTCCCAAGGCTTGTTGGTGATGCGAATATCCGGATCTTCTGAGGAATATTCCCTTTTCTTCTAGGCCATTGATCTTCTCTTCTTTTCTCTTTCTTCAATCGGATGGTGGATATGATTCACAATAGCACACGGATTGCCAACGTGGCATCCGTGTGCTAGTTGTGTTTCTTTCTTGGCCTGTGATTGGCTGGATTGGAGATGTGAGGTGTTTCTTCAAATAGAATCCGGCCACGTAGCATCTTCTCTCCATATCATCTCTTCCTTAAAACATGGGGGTTTTAATCCCCTTGGTATGAATTAACTAAATAGATAAAAAGCCCTAATTAATAAGGACTTTTTACCCTCTAGGGTTTATAGGAATAGTGAGTTTTTACTGGTTTTATTGGAGAAAATTAGGGAAGAAAGGTGAAAGGGGAGGATGGTGCATAGTAAATATCGAAAAGAGTTATTTAGTGTGTGACAAAAAAACGTGTGAATGAATGGGGATAGGTGGGATCGGTTTTATTATACTCATATAGTGGAAAGTGACGTGTGGGGGAAAAACGAATGGATGAGAGTGAATGGAATATTAATTCATCCGAGAGTGAATGTTTAAGATTTATAGCGTGTATACACACGGTTTTTTTAAACAAGAGCAAACCCTAAAGCCCAATAATATTCGTTCCTTTTATAAGCAATGGGCTTGGGCCCGTATCACTTTACCATCCGTATATAGTTTCTTTTGGGCCTAATGGATTGCAAATAAAATCCTTATACTAACTTGAAAATCTAAATGGGCCTTTGAGCCCATTTATCCCATTTTGAGACACACATGGCCCATTTCCTCGATAAATGATTAAATCCACTCGTGTCGAGCTCGATTTCGGCTTCCTCGATCTTTTTCATCAAACTCGTGTCGATTATTGCCGGTTTTTGTGAACTTGGTACCTACACACATGAAAATAAGAAACAAGCATTTCTAAGGCATTCTTGATATAAATCATGCAATATTTCATTGTTTTTAGCTACAAATGATATGAGTAAATACACTCATATCAAATTCCCCCATGCTAAGCAATTGTCGTGTCCTCACGCAATGATAAAATAAAACTATAATTACACCATTATTCAACTTTTGACATTTTATTTTGTAAAGACATAAAATAACTTTAAGGATCATAAAAGCTCAAATAGATTCATCGTCCCCGACTTTTCACTTTTCCATGCCAAGTGCAAAAACAAGATCATTGTTATTATTGTAGACTAACACGAACTCATGTGGGCCAATTATTCACTTAGACTCCCTTATTCCTAGGTGTATCTCTTATATTTTATTGTTGTCTTGAATGATCACGAGGATGCATTGTTGACTTATTTCGATAATTTATTAGGCCGAAAATAAAGTGAATGATTTAATCAATAGTTAGCTAAAGGACAAAATCTTTTAAAACTGCTTCTCGGGACTTCATAAAGTTCATATCTTGGCATAACTTGCTTCACGATTTGAGACCTTTCTCGGACCGATATTTGGCAATGACTTTATACTTCCAACCTTGAGAGACGTTCACGAAATAATGGTCTTCTCTTCATAATATTTCTTCACTTGAATTTTTGAGAGATTCATACTTGGACCACGACTTCTTCATTTTTCTCCAATCTTTATTTGGGATTTTGATTAACAACGATCCGCCTCCTTTTTGGACTTGGCTTCATTTATCCTCATACCTTATTTTGGTCTTTTTGGATAGACTTCTCCATGACTTTTTGGGAGTATTTGCTTTTCGTCGTGTGTCTCGATCCTTCATATTGATTTTTGATAAATGAATCTTCACATCACTTGAGATCTTTAGCAATAAAACATAGCCCTCATGTCTTGTTAGGACCTTTTTAGACTCGCCAATCTTCGCATCCCGCTTCAATAAGTTATGCCTTGGCTATGAACTCTAATCCTTACCGAGCAACTTTTAAACGATCTTGGGCTAGAAGCTAAGTAACTTTTCAAATCGTTCAACATTATTTATTGCAATTAAATTTATTAACAAGCGATGGGAGAATAGGCTTATAATTAACTCACATAAATTCCCGAAAGAATACCAAACTTATAATTAGCTCTATCATCTCTTGTTCTCCATATTGTAAAATTCCAAGAATGAAATCAATGGATACTTAGCCTATTAAATCAAAGTTTTGGGTTTTCAAGTCATCTATAGGATCTTGCATCTTCTTAGACTTTTGAAAGTTTTAGAATTTGCGTTTTAAAGTTCCCTTGATAGACGACTTTCTAGGATCAATTATAGGAGCTTGCGAAAAGTTCTTGTTCTTAACTCGTATGAATTAAGACTTTCGCGTTTTAAAGCTCCCTATATAATAGCCTAGCAAAACTTAATTCAAATACGTTAAGGAAAAGCTAAGGTTAAAAACCAAGTCGAGTCAAAAACTATTCTTATTGAAAGCCTACATTCATGTCAAAAACACTTATTTTATTTATTAAAACTTAAAAATAACACAAAAAAATTTAAAATTTTATTGAAAAATGAGAAAAATAACACGTTTGGACACGACAAAAGCAATTGCAAGCGATTATATCGATTGACTCCCCCATGCTAAAACCAAACATTGTCCTCAATGTTTCTTAGCTCAAGAGTAACACCCCCTTGCTAAGACACGAAGAGTCTAATGCAATCTCCTAGCATGGAAAGAGCACGTAAATCTATAAGCCGATTATTAATTATGCCTCAAGATAAAACGTTAGTCGATAAAAATCAAGGGATAGAAAGTGTGCCCCTTTTTGGCATTCAAAGAATGGAAGATCAAGTGGACCGGCAAAAACCGAACACGAAAGTCTTCAATGATTAGGGTCGTACCTAAGATCACGACACAACAAAACACGAACACGAGCTTGAAAGATCAAGCCTTATTAGATGTTAGAAAATAGAAAGAAGATAGAGAATACTCGTTTTTGTTAACCGAGTCATGAGCTCGACTCGATCCCCGCATTCATTGGTCCTTAGGGAAAATGGTAAAAACCGGCATAATAGGATAAAATCCAACATAAAGCGCGATGCCGGGGTCAAAGATCTCATCCTCGTTGTCGGATGACAAACGAAAGGATAAAACTCCAACACAAATCTCTAACAAGAGATGGTAGTCACAAACAATAGTATGGATGTAGCATGCTCCACGAGATAAACCCGCACCAAGATGATTAAAAAGTCTTCCAATTATTGCATCGGTGAAAGGCCGAGATTTCCCTAAATCGACAATTCCAGGGTCGAATACCTCGTCCTCGGTGGAGAAAGGAATAGACAACAAGGTGTCGTCCCCCCATGTTAATCCTAAGTCATATGAAGCACATAATAATGGTGGTACAAAAGTCTCAACCAAAGTGGTTTCAACTTACATGACTTTGTTGACCTTTTCACTCTTATGAATGTGAATAAAGGGGTCATGGTACTCAAAACGAGTCGCATGAAAAACCCGCACATTAAGATCAAAGCGAGTGGGAAGGATAATAGGAGCAAAAGTAATTTCTCCCTCCGGGTCAACATTGTCATCATCATAAATTGGGTGATCAAACCAAGAGTCTTCATCACCGTCATTAGACTCTTCCTCAAATTCCAAAGGAATGTCTATATAAAGAAACTCATCAACCTCCTTAAAGAAAAGCTCATCATCACAACGGTTGTGAGATGTAGGAGGTATGATGCTCTCTAAATCCTCTTGAAACAACGGATTATTGTTCAATGAAACTTCAAAGAGAGGATTTGAGTAAGTCACAAAAGTGTCGTCATTCTCGTCATCACAAGAAATTTCCGACAAAGTATCGAGTGTGTCACACTCGGATACAAGATCATCATTCTCATTTGAAGGCAATTCATCGGCGAATTCCTCGAGAATGGTAGGTAGAACACAAGAATCACGTTCGATCTCGAGATCGGAAACGTCTTCACTTCCCCGTGGAAGTGGATCAATGATAGCAAAAAGTTCATCGATGAACTTATCACATGAATAATCACTAACCTCACTCGGTGTGAAGGTAGGAATCAAAGGCTCTTCAATGGAAGATTGTGCCTTAGGAACATCAACATGATCCTTAGAAGAGAGTGAAAATGAGTCCATTTTCAAATATTGTTCAATTAAAGCAATGTCACTCTCGGGATCAAAATTCTCACTAACAAACTCACTAACATCAAATGGCTCACTCAAGTAATCGTCTATTTGTTTTTCAATCTTAGCATCCTCGTGTGGAGTGAGTGTAGATGAGGAAAGGTTAAAACATGTTTCAACAAAGCAAGCTTCTTCATTTGATTTTAACTTTCCTTTATCACAATTAGAAGTTTCCAAAATAGGAAAAACACCTTTATCGAAAAGAGCTTTTTTATCATTTTCAATTGTTTCAACACGTTTAACACTTTCAATTTTCTTAGGAGCAAATCTTGGAATCTTTTCCGGTTTAAAAACAATGCTTTTATCTCCATAAAACAATTTAATTTCCTCTTTCCTCATATCAACTTGAATTTGAGCCGTGCACAAAAATGGTCGTCCTAAAATAATTGGCACACGAGGATTGGTCTCATAATCGACTATAGCAAAATCGGCTAAGTACAAGAAGTTTCCCACTTTCATTATGACATTTTCTGTTATACCAACCGGTCGAGTGGTGGTACCATTAGCAAGCTCAATGATCATACGAGTGGTACTAAGAGGCACATAATCAATGGTCTTCCAAAGGGCTAGAGGCATGATGTTTATGCTAGCTCCTAGGTCGGCTAGGCCTTTGCAAACCCCAAGCTCATTGAAACACAAGGTATCAAGAATTGACCCGGATCTTTATATTTCTCGGGAAAGAAATCAAAGAAAACCAAGGTAATAATCACATTCAAAGTAGCCTTAGTGACTTATAGGAAAGTTTCCTTAGGTGGAGGTTTAAACTCAATCACTTCAACTTCATCTAAATTCTCACAATCATCATAAACGGTTATGGCCTTAAGCTCTCCCTTCGGGTTTGGAATGGTGTTACTAGGTAAGCAACCCGAAGAAGATGACGGTTTAGACATGAATCCCTCAAACATAGAAAGCAATTTATTTTGACCTTGTTCCAAATTTTGTTGCATAAGACTTTGGGTTTGCTCTAGCCTTTGTTGATTAAGCTCAATCTTATTGTTTTGCCCTTTAATCGTATTTTGAAAATCGAGTCTCAAAGTATTAATTTGCCCTTGGATGTTATTTTGAAACGCTTTCAAATTTGCCTCATTTGACTTGATATAGCTTGTCAAATCATTTTGATTATTCCCTTGAAAACCTTGATTGTTTTGATTAGCATTAAACCCATTTCCTTGATTATAATTCCCTTGGTTACCACGGTTAAAATTATTCCCATTGTTACCATTTTTGTATCTATTTTGAACCGGTGGAAAACCCGGTGGAGCAACATGATTTTGACGAGGAACTTGACCGTTGGAGCCATAAGTTCCCGTCGCGGCAAAAGCACTAGCTTGGTCAAAACCCGCGTTTAAACAAGCATAATTAGGATGTGCTCCACCACATGATACACAAACATTCTCAATCATATTAATCGATCCATGAGGATTCTTCCTAATCTCACTCAACAAAGTCGCAAATCCACTATCAATCTTAGAGTCTAATCTAGAAATCTCGGGATTAGATGAATTCACATTGGAAACAACCGGTGTGTTTCGTGAATATTGTGCTCTAGACTTATCCTCAATTATTCTCCACGCGTCTCTCGGTGTTTTTCTTAAAAGATTACCACCCGCGGCGGCATTTAAAGAATCTTGTTCAATCATATTTAGCCCATTATAAAAAGTATTAATTTGATGCAATTCCGAGAAACCGTGGTGTGGACATTGTCTCAACAAATCTTTAAATCTTTCCCATGCAACCCCAAACGATTCATGCACTTTTTGTTCAAATCTAGTGATCTCATTCTTAAAGTGTGTTGTCTTGGACGGTGGAAAGAAATAATTCATAAACTTTGACACTAAATCATCCCAAGTTAAGATCGAACCCGGTGGTTCTTTCTCATACCAAAGCTTAGCATTACCCTCGAGCGAGTACGGAAAAAGCATGAGCTTAATCACGTCATTCGGCACATCTCTAAACTTGAGAGTCGGGGTAATTCGATTAAAATTCCGAATGTGAGAATGCGGGCTATCGGTCTCATTGCCACGAAATTGGTCGGCACGAATGAGCGATAAGAGACCCGTCTTAATCTCAAAATGATCCGCCAAAATAGCCGGCACAACGATTGCTTCCCCATACCCTTCGGTGGGTGCACGGAGCAATTCCTCCATTGTTCGGTTATCGGCCATCTCTACAACAATAGGTGGAATCTCGGGTTCCACTATTCGTTGTTGACGATTTCTATTTCTACGAGGAATATTTTCAAGCCTATTAAAATCAATCACGAGACGTGAAGAACGTAATTGCATACACTACAAAGACGAGAATTTAGAGGATTGAAGAAAAGAAATTAGATAAGAAGAAGATTATTTTTGGTATTTTATTTGGTATTGCTCAATCAATAATGATCGATAAAAAAACGAGGAATAAGGATAACTACTATGGAAGTAAATTACCCTCGGTCGACTTTGAAACGATAGGTGAAAACGTAAACGTCTCGAGGTTCAATAAGTAAACAACAAAAAAATAAGATTTAATACTACTTGAGTCGGCAAACCAATAATAGGTTGTCCCTCTCAATATACGCACAAGCAAGCGGGGAAACGAGGTGGCACAAAGCACTTAAAAACCTTTTTCCTTAGACGGCCTTTTATAGCACGTCGCCTTATACCCACCTTATAGTTTGTATAAATCGAGTTCAAACTTCTTATTAGTATTTATCTATTTTGCCTTTATTTTTTTTTTGGATTCGACTACAATAGCTAGGTGATGAAATCCCAACTAAGGCTTATTTGAAAAGTATTTAAAATTATTGTTCTACGTAATGCAATATATTATTCACAAAAAACGAGAAAAACGATACATACTACGTAATAGAAAAAATAACAAAACTTTCCGAGGACGGAAAGGGTCTTCAAATCCACGATCAACAAATCTCCACAAAAGCGAATCGTACACAAGATCCCCGGCAGCGGCGCCAAAATTTTTGATGTATCGTGGATAGTATAGTGATAATTAAGATACGTTATAGGGTAAACTAGACAATTACCTTTAGGAAAAAGTAATAGACTAATAATACCAATGACGAATTTAATTAAACACGTGAGTGAGTCGAGTTCGTTGTACACGAAGATCTTATGAATTTGAGACGTTTTGTTTTGATTTGGACAATCGATTTGAATTGGTTTTCGGTTTTTACGCTACAATAAAAATCTACAAATTTTAAGCTATTTAAAATTTACCTAAAGTGCATGAATCGTAAACCCGCCTATTTAAAATTATACAAACTCAATTAACTATTTAAAAATTAAAACACTATTTAATAATTACACTATTTAAAAATCTAAAAAAAATAAATCTATTTAATAAAATCAACTTTTAATCTATTTAAAAAAAATCTAAATAAACCTTTTTAAACTAATTAAACTTTATAAAAATTACTTTTTAAACTAATCTATTTTAAAACTAAATTTATTTAAATCTAAAGTTATAAAAATTAAACTAATTAAAATTTAAACTAATTAAACTTTTTAAATAAAAACATTTTTTTATTTTTATTTTTATTTTTTATTTTTTATTTTTTTTAATATAAATTTTTACACTATTAATAAAATTTGAAAACAAATTAGACTATATTTATAAAATCACTAATTACTCTATATGTAACGTAAATTAAGTAAATAAGTTTCTAAATGAAATCAGTTAAACAGAAAATACTATATTAATAAGATAACAAGTATTAAGCTCAAAAGGTCCTTTAGCCCCAATGGTAAACATGCTGGACCTTTAACCTGGGGGTCTCGAGTTCGAACCCCAGGAGTGACATATTTTTTGGAATTAAAACTTTTTGACAGATTAAGATGAAATGTCTCAGGAGAGACAATTATGAGCTTATTATGGTTAAGCTGTTAGAAAACAGCTTATTGAGCTTATCAGGTTAATGGAACCTGATAAGCAGAAAGTTTGAACAAATTATACAGTTACAGTTAAATAACTCTCAAACCAAACAATATCAAGCAAAATCAAAATGAATAACAGAAAGACAGTTACCACAGCACCGGATCAACTCAGAAAGCACTATAACAGACTCGAAATTAATCAAGTATCAATAGCAAATAGATTTACCATCCCAAAACAAAATAGCAGATGCACTACCCTCTAAATCTACTAGCAGTTTTTGAACCATTACCAAAATCAGCAGGCTTAATAGCCCAAATTAACTAGCATAATACAAAACTTAAATCACGTTTAATCTAAATGAAACAAATCATCAGAGACCTCAAAACAGAACCCTAAAAATTAGTAACTTGTACGAATATCAAGCAAATCAAACTCTTCATAAGCAAAACAATCCCCAACTCAGATCTGTAAATAGCGCTGAATCAAATCAAGTCTAAACACTTATCTAAAATAGCATAAAACTGAGATTTATAAGTTGTTCAAACAAGAATCCAAAACACTTTACTTAATCAAATAAAACTTCCAGTAAGCTTAAACATCATGTAGAAAGTCATTACCCAACATATAAATCAATCTGATAACAAATTAACTCTTAAACAGTAACAATCTTATAACATTTAACTATAAAATCAAATTAGATCCAGCAGTATTCATACGTTTTACCCAATCAATCATCTAAAACAAATAATCATTAAAACAAAATTCCTACTATAAAACATATAAACCGAAAGAAGATAAGCACCTTTTTTGAAGACAACCTCTGAGAAGTAGGACAGCGCTGAGCTGCCTATGAACCAAGACCAAAACCGCCATTAAAAACCATCATCTTATGACCACCAATAATCAACATACGAACCATCTACTCTTAAACGAGCCAAGCAGATTCTTTGTTGACTTTTCCAGTGGGGAAAAGTTCTTTAAATCCTTTTTACTTCCAATATTAAACTTACACTATTAATTAGTCTAAATTTAATACATCAATTATTATTATGTTAAACAGTTTATAGAGATTAATTCTTAAATTGAATTAAACATGAAATAAAAAGAGACGAGACACCAATATGATAAAATAAACTGAGCTTTTATTAATATTAAAGAGATTACAAGATTAAATTTAAAGAGAAAACAAGATTAACTTCTACAACTAATTTAACAGCATAACAATAAAAGTAAAAGAAGGATGATTACAATGAAAATAATGGGGGTTTTTATAGCCTCCCAAGGCTTGTTGGTGATGCGAATATCTGGATATTCTGAGGAATATTCCCTTTTCTTCTAGTCCATTGATCTTCTCTTCTTTTCTCTTTCTTCAATCGGATGGTGGATATGATTCACAATAGCACACGGATTGCCAACGTGGCATCCGTGTGCTAGTTGTGTTTCTTTCTTGGCCTGTGATTGGCTGGATTGGAGATGTGAGGTGTTTCTTCAAATAGAATCCGGCCACGTAGCATCTTCTCTCCATATCCTCTCTTCCTTAAACCATGGGGTTTTTAATCCCCTTGGTATGAATTAACTAAATAGATAAAAAGCCCTAATTAATAAGGACTTTTTACCCTCTAGGGTTTATAGGAATAGTGAGTTTTTACTGGTTTTATTGGAGAAAATTGGGGAAGAAAGGTGAAAGGGGAGGATGGTGCATAGTAAATATCGAAAAGAGTTATTTAGTGTGTGACAAAAAAAACGTGTGAATGAATGAGGATAGGTGGGATCGGTTTTATTATACTCATATAGTGGAAAGTGACGTGTGGGGGAAAAAACGAATGGATGAGAGTGAATGGAATATTAATTCATCCGAGAGTGAATGTTTAAGATTTATAGCGTGTATACACACGGTTTTTTTAAACAAGAGCAAACCCTAAAGCCCAATAATATTCGTTCCTTTTATAAGCAATGGGCTTGGGCCCGTATCACTTTACCATCCGTATATAGTTTCTTTTGGGCCTAATGGATTGCAAATAAAATCCTTATATTAACTTGAAAATCTAAATGGGCCTTTGAGCCCATTTATCCCATTGTGAGACCCACATGGCCCATTTCCTCGATAAATGATTAAATCCACTCGTGTCGAGCTCGATTTCGGCTTCCTCGATCTTTTTCATCAAACTCGTGTCGATTATTGCCGGTTTTTGTGAACTTGGTACCTACACACATGAAAACAAGAAACAAGCATTTCCAGGGCATTCTTGATATAAATCATGTAATATTTCATTGTTTTTAGCTACAAATGATATGAGTAAATACACTCATATCAGTTACCTCCATAACTCCGTATGGCGGAAGGTCAAAAAAGATCCATATGTAGGAGCTCTAAGCACCGAGAGGTCGAAACCAAATTCTTGGCTTTGTGACTTGAGTGAACTTGCTTTCCAATTTTGCAAGCATCACAAAAGTGACTATCAAACTTAATCTTGGGGAGGTGTCTTACCAACTGCTTAGAGACTAAAGATTGAATTAAACGCATATTAGCGTGACCTAATCTCCTATGCCAAAGAGTAGAACTATCATCTATAGTCGCAAGACATATGTTGTCTTTTGACTTCTTATTGACCTTCATAACATAAAGCCCATGCTTTCTAACACCTTTTCCAATGACTTTTCCATCTTTTACGATTTCACTGTCATGTTCCGAAAAGATGACCTTACACTTATTATCACAAATTTGACCTATACTTAAAAGGTTAAATCCTAAGTTATCTACGTGCTCAACATTTTCAATGGTCATGGAGTCAAGAGAAACCGTACCATTGCCAATGATATTACCACGTAGACTACTAGAGAATGTGACGTTGCCTCCATCATATGCTTTGTAATGCGAGAACAAACTTCGATTACCCGTCATGTGTTTAGAACATCCACTATCCTTAATCCACTCATCGGGCTCCAAATCAATTCCCAAGCATATCTAGGTAACAACATACAAGATCAAACATTTGGTCCCCAATATCTCATGGGTCCAAAGTTGTTAGTTCCAAACATCCCTTGCATTTGGTTGGGATGCATGAATGAAGGAGGGGTTCCCTATGGAAAACAAAATGAAGGAGGGTAGTAATTCATGTAACCATTTTGTTGTTCATTATTTCTCCTAGGTGTATTTGATCTAGGTTTAGAGTTATGATTATTCCTTCTAGGTGTTGGAGTTTTACTTCTAGATCGTGAATTGTTTTGATTATCTCTTCTAGGCGTTATCGTTCTACTTCTAGGCTTAGACTCATTCCCTACTCTAGGTGGAGTAGAGGATAGTCTAGATAAACTTCTATTTCCCATGAGAGTTTTACTTAATGGCTTGTAGAACTTACCAATAGCATTGTCGTCAAATATGGGTAATTTTACCTTATTAACAGTAAGATGCTTTAGTTTTTCATCTAACTTAGACTTTTCAGAAAGTTCAGGATTTTCACCAAAATCAACCTCTGGCCGCGGTTCCTTATCTATGACGGCGGTTCCATATTGATAAGGAACCGCCCCATACAATTGGGTACCGCGTACAGCAGGAGTTTTTTGAGAAAACCTGACTTGCTTTGGTTCACTAGTTGAGGCTTCATTTGAGTTAAAACCTACACCAAGTCTTTTCTTTGAATGAACTTGTTGGTTTAACATGTCGTCAAGAGCACTAGTACCTTTCATGAACTTTTCCAATTTAATGGAGGTGCTCTTGAGATCTTCATATTCTAATCTAAGTTTCTCGCAACTTAAGCAACCTAAATCAACCTCTTTGTTTTTCTCAAATTTAGCCAATTTCTCCCTAAGTTCATTGATCTCATTTTCAAGCTTAGTTTTGGTTGATTTTAAGGTTTTGTTCTTTTCTATGAATTTGAGACTAAGTTTGTGTAAACTATCATATTTGCCTTCAAATTCAATATCATCTAAGGTGGAGCTATCATTACTATAATAATCGGTTTCGGAATGTACCTCTTTAGAAGTATGAGCCATAAGACATTTCTCCTCCTTGGGGTTGTCATCATTTTCTTCACCGCTATCGCTCCAAGCACCACTAACAAACGCTGTGTGGTTCTTATCACGAGCGGGCCTTGGACAATCACCAATGAAGTGATTTGGATCACCACATCTAAAGCAACTCCTATCACCTTTTTCGTTCTTGGCAAACCGATTCTTTGAGAATGGTTTCTTGTCAATGTTGGGTTGCCTAACGTGTTGACCTCGTCTCTTGAAGAACTTCTTGAAATCTCTCACCGCCAATGCATACTCCTCGTCATCGCTTTTCGAGGAACTATCATGGTCACTTTGTGCCTTCTTGGCTTTAAGTTCAAGAGATTTCCTTTCACTCTTGGTTTTCACTAATTCCGAGTCCTTCAAAATTATCATCTCATGAACCTTCAAGTTGCCTATGAGTTCATCGAGTGATAAAGTTGAGAGATCTTTCGATTCTTCAATCGCCGTGACTTTTGCTCTCCACTTTGGATGTAAAGCCCTTAGATACTTCCTAACATTGTTCTTGCTAGAAAAACCTTCATCAAGTGCTTTTAGACTAGTAATAATGGTGTTAAACCTAGCAAATGCACTATCAATAGTTTCATCTTCTAAGATGACAAATTGTTCATATTGTTGGACAAGAAGATCGATTTTGCTTTCTTTGACTTGGCTATTACCTTGGTGGGTTACTAAAAGAGTTTTCCAAATATCTTTAGCGGTTTCACACATAAAAATCCTTTCATACTCTTTCTTAGGCAAAGCATTATAAATTACCATTTTAGCCTCATTATTTTTTGAAAGTTTCCTTTTTGTATCATCATTAGCATTGTCAAAAGTGACCAATTCTTTTGTTCTAGAAACTTCATTAAATTGATAAGGTAAAAAATCACCATTGGTAATAACATGCCAAAGATCTAAATCTTTTGATTTCACATAAGTTTCAAATCTATTTTTCCAATAAATAAAACTATCGGTTTCAAAAAGTGGTGGTCTTTGCATAGATTGCCCTTCTAGGTACTTATTGGAATCCATAGATCGATTCAAGTTTTAAAATACAATATACTTTAAAAATTCTTGAGCAAACACGCTCTGATACCAATTGTAGAAACTAGAAGGGGGGTTGAATAGTTTCTTATATTTACTTGTTAAAATGTGGTTTCCAAAAATCCTTTTTCAAAAACTTAGGCTTGAGGAAATATGTGAAATTTTCTTATGCACAATATGAACAATAGTGTAACTAAACTAATACTAACAAAAATATATCCACAAAGAATAAAGAATGATAGTGTAACTAAGCTAATACTAACAAATGTATATGCATAAAGAATAAAGAATGTAAAGAGTTAAGGGTAAAGAAAGATCAAACCGAACACCAAGGATTTATAGTGGTTCGGCAACGAAGCTCACTCCCCGTTCCTACTCCACTCCTCGAGTACTCCTTACTCGAGATTTCACTACACAACAAGATCCTTATGGTGGAGAAAACCGTACACGTCGCTTAACCAATTTCCGACTCTAAGCTAAAAGTCGAGCCTTAACCGTAGCTAGGACCAATCTACACAACTATACTTAGTACATACACAACTTCCAAATAGACACAACTACTTGGATCTTCACAACTATTACACAACAACAAATGTAAAACCCGCATGCTTTTACCATGCATAGTACCTTAAGTTCGTACGTACTAGTTAAAAACTTTCCTAATATAGCATGATTACGATTACGTGTTAGGAGTTTATGTATTACGTACATGTTAGAACACGATAAGTATTTTATATGCACGATCACGTAATAATTATTTAGCAATAATTAATCACGAACATACGATCACGAAATCACGAGCGTAATTAAAACACGAGCTATTATTAATTACGTATGTATATTTAATACGAGCGTAATTAAATATATAAGAGTATGGTATTTACGTAACGAGAACATTTAAAACACGAACATAATTAAACATAAACGAGTATTAAATAACGAGACACGAAACGAGGTACGGGAACCCCACGGGGGAGTCCCTACCCGCGGCCAAACAAGGGTAATGGGCCAAGCCCATTACCAATTTTACTAAAAGGGGGTTAAATAGATTTTTACTACTCAAAATTACTTTTACAGAAGATTTCAAGAAAACCTAAAATCTCTCTTTTCTCCTCTCTTGTGCCGCCACCTTCAAATCACCAATCAAGGTGATTCATTGATCTCGGATCTTGAAGTTTTATTGTTTGTTCGTGTTTGTTCTTCACCCTCTTGATCCACGAATACGGTAAAACTTTTTTAAACCTTTTCTTTTAATTAATCTTTTATTTAATTATGAACACGTGGTGTTTTTATTAAAAACACATTAATTAAACATAGATCTAACATGTTTTGATCATTAATTAAATCAGAGGGTTGATTAAGGGGTGTTTGTTTTTGGGCCGCAAGGTGCAACCGACCCCAAGGGGGGTTCGGTTTGTTTTAGCCGACCACCACCAAGACCTTTTGGTCTTGGTTGGTGCGTGCGGGTCCCACGACAGCAAGGGGTACCCCGATTTGGGTCGGGGTACGGTGTCGATTCATGTCCGGTTCATGTTTTTAAGCTTAGATCCGGATCATGGTTATGTTAGTTTTTATGTTATGAACTTAGGATAAAATTAAATTAATAAAGATGTAATTAATTTAATATCATGACTTAGGTTAACTAATTATTAATAATCATGAATTATTTTTAACCTAAGTATTTATATTATTATGACTTATAATTAATTAATTATTTTAAAAAAACCATGGCTATAATTAATTAATTAACATGACTTAGGTTATATTATTAATATTTAATAATACATATTTTAACCTAAGTAATTAATATATTTAATTAAAAACATGTCATACTTTAATTAAATATTATAACCTATAGTTTAATTAAATTACATGAAATAATTATTAAACTATATAATATATCATATGACTTAGAAAATAATCATGAAAACACTTAGACTTATTTACTTAGCTTATTTGACCAACTTATTCTAATTATGGAAACCATCTATTTTTAGAAACTTAATTAAACAAGACAGC
The DNA here is from genome assembly GCA_025667525.1 of Glebionis coronaria. NCBI lineage: Eukaryota > Viridiplantae > Streptophyta > Magnoliopsida > Asterales > Asteraceae > Glebionis > Glebionis coronaria. The sequence continues at coordinate 459,535,648 of CM046879.1, read as the reverse complement.
TATTTTATTTATGGAAACCAGCTATTTTTAGAAACTTATTTATTTAAGGCAGCTAATCTATTTATGGAAACTTATTTAATTAAGGCAGCTAATCTATTTATGGAAACTTTCTATTTTTAGAAACTTATCTATTTTAGGCAGTAAATCTATTTTTGGAAACTTTCTATTTTTAGAAAATTTCTATTTTTGGAAACTTTCTATTTTTGGAAACTTTCTATTTTGGTAACTTTCTATTTTTGGAAACTTTTATTTTTGGAAACTTTCTATTTTTGGAAACTTTTTATTTTAGGAAACCTGCTATTTTTGGAAAGTTACTTATTATTACACAGTAAGTATAATAACACATGAAATATCAGAAATACTTAATCAGAATGAACAGAATATAGGATTTAACACAGTTTAAGGCTTTAAACAGTGAAATATAGTAAGAACACATAAAATAAGCTAAGACATGACGTAAAATCAGCTATGTATTTAGCAAGCAGATACTTATTTCATGTACGTATTTATGTAGCATTAGTGTTTCGGAAGTAGGATTCTCGCAGTTCATCGTTCTCGTTCACTGGACATAAGGTACGGATTCCCGTCCTTTCAGTATGAACATTCTTTCCTTATTAGGATTTCCCCGTATGCAGCCAACTGTTTTCCCGTAGTATAAGTATGAGTTTGATTGCTTATGTTTAAATATGATTACCTATAGCCATATACATGCATGACCAGTTTCACCTAGTTATGGAGGTACCATAACCATAACATTAGAGGCACTGATGTTATGACTTCACCACGGCGGAGTGATTGCTCGTGGCGTCCCTTCAACTTTTGGCCATTTATTTATATTTATCATGTGGGGCGTATGGGTGCATCCTAGTTACACGTTTTTATTCAGGATTACATGGTGAATGTGGTGTGTGCCTTGCATCCTTCACAAGGAGCTGATCCCTCCTACCCATTAACCAGTATATTAAATTAGAGGCAGCCCCTCTAATTTGCATGATGAGGTCACCCCTCCCAATTATTCATGCACGGTGGATATTCATGACCTATATTGGCTAATGGTAAAATATGACAAACAGTTTTTATAAGATAAACATAAGACTTTCAAACTATAAAACCATTTTTTATTAAGACTTAACCAGGTTACTCGGGACTTAGTTTCTTCCGCTGTTATTATGTTATATGCTTATCCTATTCATGCTTTATTGTACATCCGTGCACTGAGTGTATTGCTCAGCCGTTATTTTCCTTTTCTATGTTCCTAAAACGGCAGGTACTCAGGGACGCTCGTAGACACTAAGAGTACGTGCATATGGACTGGAAGCTGTCTAGCCTTCTTTACATTATGCATTTCCTTTCTTTATGATACTTATGCTTTGGACATTGTTTAGTCCTTTTCCTTTACTATACTATGTTTGTGTGTGATGAGCTTTACTTTTGGACTACCAATGTTTGATTCCGGTATTTTCCTTTATATGGTCAAGTAATGTTTAGACATTTTACCTTGTATGCTTTGATGAAACGCCATAATTACTGTGATATTTCCATTTCCAAAATGGGGTGTTACAACAAATGTATAAAAGTAGATCTTCAATGGATCTTTGGTGGTGGACTCAACACTTCACTAGGATAGTGTTCTTCTCTTTGCACTTGGAGAGGAAGGGATGGAAGAACAAGATTCACGTCTTAAACAAGTAATAATCAAACAAATGATCAAAGATTTGAGTGATTAAAGAAGGGCTTTGAATCTGGAAATAAATGTGCAAAAGAGGTGATTTGAAAAGCTGAGAATGGTCCACTATTTATAGGACAAGAAGGCCAACGGCTATATCTGGTGGTGGTTCCTTAGCTCAGCATGCGGTTCCTTATCGATAAGGAACCGCCTAGGCGCTAGAGAACCGCTGCCTAGACTCTGCTCCATTTTTTGCCCTTTAGTGGTGGAGGTCTTATCTGGATATAAAAAATATACCGAAAGGATATTCTTAGCCAAATAAGAATATGCCATTTTCAAATTTCAAATAAATAATTTAATAAAACATTTTCTTAAAAAGAAAGTTTAATAAAAAAACTTGTCACACTTAAATAAAAAGTGAGTTTTAAGAAAGATTAAATCATTTGATCACTTGATTAAGGTTAGTACTTGTTTATCCATACCTTAAGTGAAAATGGGTAAAATGAAAAATAATTGAACTCAAGAATTCGTTTTTCGTCATTTTCGTAAATGCTTGTTTTTACATATTGTCGTAATCAAAACTAAGCGAGACCGAAAAATGCAAGTAACGTTTTTAGTCATTATTGCATTAACATTGTTTATTTGTTCTTCAACAAAATTTAGATCAATACACATGTAATCAAAGACAAATTTAATGTCATCCTTATCTTCTAATTCAAGAAGAGTTTGTACCTTTTTTATTGTGATGTTGACCCATTCACCATTTCTAGCACTTTCTCTGACCACAACATTAGAGTTAGACCCTTCATCATCAGCAAGTGCCATCAGTACTTTCACATTAACCAATTCATCATCATCTGAAGAAACATCTTCTTCATCCCATTCATACGCTTCAACAATGAGCCCTTTGTTCTTATCTTGCTTGGGAGCCTTGGAGGAAGAACTTTCAGTGCTCATGAGAGCCAGTCTAGCCTTGATTTCTCTATATTTTTCCTGAAAGTCTTTTGTTGGTCAAAGTTCAACCCTGTATTGCTGAAAGGAAGTTGAAGCAATTTGTTTTGGTTGAAATGATGATTGACTAGATGGTCTTGATTGAGCTGGTAAGGAATAAGAAGGAATGGATGTTTTGGAGTAACAATCCCTAGCAAAGTGACCAGTCTTCCTACATTTGTAGCATTCAGTGTCAACTGAAGCTTTTGTGGTGGTGGAGAACTTGCCTCCTTTCTTAAAGAACCTTATAGACTTGGCCAGAAGTGCTCTTTCATGAAATTCCTCTTTGAGGTCATTCAGATTTTACTCACTAGTTCTTGTGTCCTCTTCATCATCAGGACTATCTTGGTAGTCTTGGATGACAGCCTCACTAAACAAGGCTGTAGACAAGGGTGTAGCAATGGTCAATGCTTTACTCTTACGTGAGCCTTCATAAATCCTATCAACTAGGTTTTCTTCATATTTTAGTTTCCCAAAAAGAGAGGCTAGATCACAATCTTTAACGTGATTAGCATTTCTCAAGCTTTGGAAGAAACTAAGCCACTTCTTTGCCAATGCATTAACAAAACTATGTTGATTTCAAGTTTTGAAAGCTCAACACCATCATTCACTCGTTCATTCATCAGTGATTTGTAACTGGTGAATGTTTGTGTGAGGGTTTACCCTTCTTTATGTTTGAAGGTGTTGTATTGAAGCTTTAAATCCATTATTCTTGTTTCCTTGACGTCAGAGGGTCCCTCATGATAAAGAATAAGGTCATCCCATGTAGATTTAGTTGTTTTGCAATTCACAAGAGACTTCATTTGTCATCTGGAAGTACGGACATGATGAGACTTTTGAGACGTTGATCTAGGTTAGCAACTTTTCTCTCATCAGCAGTCCATTGTACTTCAGCTTTTTTATTATCCCCAACTATGGGAACAAATGGATCATTTTCAATGATTCCAAGGAATTGAGGTTCGATTCCAACCATGTGGACAAGGAACCTTTTCTTCCAATTTGTGAAATTAGCTACCTCTAAGACAAGAGCAGCATTGAGTTGGCCACTCCTATACTCTAGGGTTTGTGGTATAACTTGAGCCATCTTGGATATTGATTTGAAAACATTAAATGAGCAGTTTAATGAAAAATAAGAGTTTTGTTATCAAACCACTCTGATACCACTTGTTGATCCCTTGTAATTGTTATTACTTATCAACCTTAAGTAATAACTTTTTAGCAAGACTCAAGGGTGTTGTTTTAACATTAATAAGAACTAAGAACAATTAAAACAATAATACCAATATAACTTTTCAACGTATAAACTTTTATTAGAATAAAATAAAGAATGTATAACCCACTTTGTTTGCGAAAGAACAAAGTGGGTGTATGACAATGGGTGGTGATCTCCTCTACTTAAACTTATAACCAAAACTAATAGTCTAAGCTCCAATCTAAACGTTCATATGCTTCTTGGTTATATGGTTTAGTTGGTATTGAGAGAGAATGTTTTTCTAGAGTTTCTACTCTTGTATTGGTTAACCTTTCTCTCTTACTAAGCACTCCTTATATAGGCAGTGCTAAGTCTAGGGTTTGCATTTCGCATGTTCCCATGCATAAGTTTATCTAGTGGGTGGTTAATGCTCATGCTGGATAAACAGTACAAAGTACATAATAAACTATTCTAGAAAAGATAAAGGTTTTACTTATAGCTAACTATACAAGCAACCTACTTTGACTTAAAGTCAAGGTTCTAAAAGGATCACAAGGCCTCGCAAAGGCCACGCAAAGGCGTGAGGCTTGATCTCCACGCCACACTATAGAGCAAGGCTTGAGCTTTAAGGCTTGATGTGAAACGATAGGTGAAAAATTTGATAAGTCACGATAAAAATCGTAATTTTATATAAAAATATAAGAAAATTACATTAAAAATAGTTTATTAACTTTATTCTTTATATATAACATTTTTGTGCCCTCAACATGTTTATAGTATGATATAAATATATAAATTTATACATAAATTAATATTTCGTGACGCTTTACTTCACGCCTTAAAACGCCATGACTCGTCATGGCTCGTAAAGGCGTGAGGCTTGGCCATGTGACCACGCCACGCCTCACACTATCTAGAGCCTTGCTTAAAGTTATATTTTCCCGCCTAATGCAAACCATCAGAATACTGAAGTATCTTCAGTATCCTAAAGGAGATCGACATCATTTAGTTTGGTATTGTCAAGCCAAACTGAACTGAAAGCTCTTCTTCAGTACTTGTTCTTCAGCAACTAGACCGACTAGTATTTGAAGCAAAGACTCCTTTGTCTTCTAAGTTTACTGGAAGAGGAAACCTGAATATCCTTCAGCAACATAATCTTTAGTAGGAACTTTGTTCCTCTGGTCATGCTTCAGCAGACTCACCTTTCTGCTGAACATGAAACACTTAGGGGAATTTTATATTCAAATCCTAGAGTTGCTTCAGGACCAGTAAATACTAACCAAACAAAACAAATTCCATATTAACTACAAGCAAAATTTATGAATTTTGCAACACTTCTAAAATTAATCCTTATGTCCACCAGTTACATATAGCGTTAGATTACTTCACAGAAATGCTCGAGATCTATGACATTTTCCTGGTATTTCAGGTATGAGGATAACTATTTTTGATTTACTTGATGACAAAGATCCATAAAGTATAATCATATAGATGGGATAAGTGCAAAATTCAATTCATCGAATATCATCTAAATTTGATATGTTAACACATCAATATACTTTCAAGTATATTCTATCACAATTTAGATTTGTCTTAATTTAATAGTACCCCCATATTATTAATCGACAACGGACATTTAGAATATAATAATATTCATAGATTAAAAGATGTAAAATAGGATACAAAATTAAATAAAAAGAATAAACGTAACCCAAACTTTATTTCATTAAATAACAATGTCTTAACATCCTTTATCCAAATACTAATCACATATTTGCATGAATTCACTAGTTAATTGAAGCCCAATTCTTTTGCCATGTTCAATGACCTTTCCTCTAGGCAAAGCCTTAGTAAAAGGACCTGCTACGTTATCATCTGTGTGAACTTTTATTAACTTGATTTCACCAGCCTCGACTTGTTCTCGAACATAGTGATATCTATGCTTAAATTGTCTGGCGCCTTTCATGACTCTAGAATCATTGACGAATATGACTACAGCAGAATTGCCACAATACATACCAATAGGTTCTTTAATTGAAGGCATCACTCCAAGATCTTCAACAAACTTCCTAATCCAAACAACTTCCATTGCAGCTTCTGAAGAAGCCATGTACTCAAATGGAGTCACATGCATTGCAATCGTTGTCTGCTTTTTGCTCTTCTAGTCAATGGATAAAAAGGAGCGAAGTCTACTACCCATGGTTCCTCAAATGGCTATGCGGTTCTTTATTGATAAGGAACCACAAGCACAATTAAGGAACTGCAGGCCGAGAGCCATTGGCTTTTATCTCCTATAAAGAGTGGATCAAATCTACATTTTCCATGAACCTTTTTGGATATTCGATCTGCCTTCTTTCTCTTTTCTAAATCCTAATCATTAGTAAATGATCACTTAATGTGTAAAGTATGTTTACTTATGATTATCCTCTTGATCCCCTTCTTTACTCGTCTAAAGAGAAGATCACTCACACACTTGTGATGTGATTAAAGATGAAGCCTTGATGAAGATCAACCTACCTTAGATCTAGTCATGTTCATCATTTTTATTTGAGTCTTGTATAGATCCAATGTATTTGTGGATACTTGGATTAGTGTTGTGTTGATCCAATGTATTAGTGAAGACTTGGATTAGTCTTGTGTAAACCTATTGTATATGTGTATACTTGGATTTGTCTTGTGTGAATCTAAGTTTCATGTGTATACTTGGATATGTTTCTATTGAGTTGTAAGTGTTGTGTGTTAATTCTTACTAAACTATAATGTGATTTGTGTATGTGTCTTGTGAAGTTCTCACTTATCTTCAAAGCGAAGAGTTGTGTCGGAGATTGGTTCTAGCCTTGTGTCGGAGAAGAAGATGGGCGACGAAGATTGGTTCTAGCTTTTGATTAGAACTCGACATCTAGCATTGTGTCAGAAAATGGTGAAGTATGCGACGTGTGTAGATTGTACCTAGCTAAGATTAGGTCTCTACATTTAGCTTAGTGTCGGAAAATAATGTAAGCGACGTTGTAAGATTTTTTCCATCAAGAATGGAGCTTGTGGATATAGTGGAAATCTCGAGTAAGGTGTACTCGAGGAGTGGAGTAGGAACGAGGATAGAGCTTCGTTGCCGAACAACTATAAATCTTGGTGTCGTTCTTTAGGTTGCTTCTTTCCTTACTCTTTACTTACATTTACATTCTTGCATTGCATTCAATTGTCACTTATCATTGTTAATGCATTTAGAATTAAACCTAACCACTATGCAACTAGCTTTCAAGCAAAAGGTAATTTTGACACAAACCTAATTAAAAGAATTTTAATTAGGACATTAACCGAAAATAAACTGTTCAACCCTCCCTTCTAGTTTCTACAACACTCTTCCCGCCCATTTGATAATTTTTATAAGACATTTCCATTTCTTAGTAATATGTATGAAACTATCATCATTTTCTTAATAACAAATCCTTATTTCTGCATGGTATAAGAGATTAGCTACAGGTATACCGGTTAGCTTTAAGGTTAACTTTAAACTTGTTACTTAGGAATATCGATTAGTAGGCAAGAAGAATAATACTTAAGTAGTAATAAGAAAAACAACCTCATATGGGGTCTAGTAAAGAGGTTAGCCAAGTAAAGCGCTTAGTAAGTAAAATTCTTTTAATGCGTTTAATTTTATTGAAAATTATGATGATATGGGTACGAATGGTGGGACTTTTAAGTCGGTTGGTTTGGATAACTTTTTGGGTGTGTTTATGTCTGAGGATGGTACTCCTCATCATGAAGTTAGTTATACACTGATTATTGAGAAACCTGACAAGATTGAATAGGATAATTTTGAAGAAGAAAATCCGGTTTCTAGGAAAATGGGTGATATTTCAGGTAAGATTAACGAGGATGATGTAGTTTCACTTGTGGATAATGATATGGCAAAATTTATGTCTGCTAAAACGTGTGATATGAGATATGAGACAAATAGTATACAGGAACAATGAAAAGATTCTTACAAGAACATTGATGATGATTACGACTCATATGATAATGATATGTATGATTATCAGGATATTTCGAGTAGTATCTAGTCTATTGCTGTTAATCTTGAAATTAGAGTCTGTGAACACATGAAATTATAGTACTCATTATGTTATATGTGACTTTGCAGTTGTTTTATATGTTTCTTTTTTTAGAAAGTTGTTTGTTTATATAAGAGCACAGGGTGTGGTTTGGTGTCGTCGTGCTGAGCCGTGGGAAAACACCAACTTTTCAAGGGGTGTGGTGTGTGGTGGGTAAATGATCCCACCACATCAGGAACACGAAAACACCACATTTCACGCTCATTGGTTGGCTTGAGCCGTGGTGTTTTTGTGGGACCTACTACTTATTAAAAAAAATTAAAAATAAAATTATTAAACATTTCATTAAACTTAAAAAAAATTACATAAATAAAAAAAACCGAAAAAAGCAACATAAATAAATAAAAATACGAAAAAAAAACATAAATTAAACTTAATTTTTTTTCCCGAAATATAATTCTCGGGTCTTCCTCTTCAACTCTTCGATGCTCTCCGCGTCTTCCGGGGACATTCCGGTAGTGTCGAAATTAAGGATTTTTAAATCCTCATTCCGTTTAGCAATATCGCAAACCGCGAGTCTTGCAGCTAACTCACGATCCATGGATTCTTTTTTCGCCTCTCGGTCAATCAAGATTTGTTCTTGCATCATTTCGGCAACCCGAGCTTTAGACGAAGAGGATGTGGCGGACGAGCTATTCGAAGATCGTTGGCTTTTTGTTCTTCGTGGAGCCCCCGAAGGACGCGGGATTGTGTCGTCTCCAAACATTTCCGGCTCTTCGTCGACATCGGTTACACGACCCCGGGTACAACGAGCTTGTGTTGACTCGGGGTTTTGCCACTTGTATTTGTCTCGCAAAAATATCCACGCTTCACGATGCCTAAACTCGGTCTTGTATGTTTCCTTAAACATTGTGCAAACCCGCGAGTACATAAGCTCGTCATTCTCACCACTTGCCAACGTGGTAGCATCGTAAAGAGCATTAAACTTGCCAGCAAGTCCGTTCATCGGCGTCCACTTGCCCGTTAACATGTTCTTGTTACGCTTCTTGTAATCCTTTTCCGATGCAACCTTGTTATACTCGGCCATAATCTTGTACCAAAAAGTATCCTTCGATTGATCGCTTCCGTTTCTCGGATCCTCGGAAATTAGGATAAAACACTCGGCCAAAAGCCGTTCCTCGGCTTGAGTCCAATAAGTTCGGTCGGTTTTTGGCTCACGTGGTTTTTTCCCACTAGCTTGTTTTTTGGCTATAGATTTTTTTCGGTTTCTTTTGAGTGGTTCGTCCTCCTCCTCCTCCTCGTCTCCCACGGTATTGTCATCTTCGTCACGAAGCTCGGTTTGTGGTTGAGATGAATGTGTTGGGTAAGTTGAAGGTACTTGGGTTTGTGAGGGATTGCATATACCTTGTGTTTGCATCCACATTTGAAATTGGTCTGGAGAACAATTAACAAACGGGTTCATCATCAAGGGTGGGATTTGGATGTTGGGTCGTGAAGGTGTAGGAGAATTAGAGTTAACGGAAGATGGTGTTGTAGGGTTAGACGAAGACCCGGCGTTGGTGTTGTTAAAGTACTCGTACACCCAATTGTTCACATGGTTCGGATCCATCACTAGTATGTTTGAGTTTTTGTGTTGTATGGTTTTAGTTTTATAAAAAATGGGATGTTTTGGGGTTTTATAGTGTAAAAATAGGGTTTTTTTTGAAAATTTCGTGCCCCCTCCTCAAACGGTCACATTTTTAAATGCAACGGCTATTTTTTAAATTTTCAAAAAAAAAAAAAAAAAAATTAAATATGCACGAAAACGCGAGACACGAAAACGCGAGACCGGGTACGGTCTCGCGTTTTCGTGCGAAAACGCGCGCCGTTCTCTCGGCGCGAGGCACGAAAACGCCACACGGGGTGTGATTTCTCGCGCCGTCGTGTCGCGTTTTCGCACGGCGCGAGGGGAGGGACTCCCGTGCCCTGTGCTCTAGAGCTAGAGATACGGATTCACTTACGTCTCGTATATTCAAATGTTTTTTGAAATAATAGAATTTACTGAAAAACTCATTTACCCAAAATACAAACCGAAATAAAAATATAATCAAATTATTTGGGATCCACATCTGGATATCACACAAGAAAAACCGCTGGATAAAATGATGTACCCTGCTCAGACCGGTCTGTAGACAGTGTCCTTACCTGGACCTTGTAAACAAAAGTATCTTGGTCGTTGTTATAGGTGGCTCCCACAAATTCCAATTTTATCACTAATAATTAAATCATAAATAAAGAAATAAAACTACCTGTCCATCTCGGACTGGTCTATCCCCGCACATGCCAACCACACCTCTTTCACACGTGCCAAACCCCTCAAAACCCCTCTTTTGTATCATGTATCTGTGGTGCAACAAATAAAAGCAAGAGAGAACTAGTGTGTGTGGTTTTATTAACCATTTCTTTATGAGGATCAGGAAACGTTTCTTGTCTCTGTTAGCCGCTACGGATGCACCTTTGTCGTCGACTGCTCGTGACGACGAAGAGGTGCAGCCTTTAGTCATGGTGCAACATCCACAAGTGCACCCAAATTCCTCAGATCATACCACAGAGATCGGACCACAACCGGTTTCATCGGGCGCGGAGAAAACTAAGGTACTTTAGTTTTTCATTTACAAGATATAGATGCAGATCTTTCAATCTACATCTTACTATATTATTACTGTTTGTTTTCTTTTGATATTCTTGTAGGAGATGAATTCTTTGAAGATAAAGGAAGCAATCGATACTGATGATTCTGGCAGGTAAGACGTACATAAATACGAGTAATTGTGAATATTTTTAGGGGAGACCCATAATTTTTTATTGCACCCATAAGGAACATGTTAATTTGTTTATTTAATAAAATGACAAAAAGAAGGAAAAATAGATATTGGTGGAAGTGCATAAACACTGTAGAATTGTGTTAATATATCAGGTTATATAGCCAACCATTTGTAGAATCCTAATCCTAAAAATTGCACCATGTGGTGTATGTTAGCATGAAAGTTGGTCCCCAGCTACAATGTTCATGTTGATTATCCTTACTAGTGTACTTATCTTTTTAATTGCTTTTTATTTCACTCCAGCAATCCATATAACAATACATAAAAGACACATAATTATATCGTTGTTTGCAGGAAAGAAAACATCGTGTGTGTAGAAGCAAAGAGTCATGATCTTGGTAAGTTTTATGTTTGTTTTTAGGTGTATGAGTGTATGTGTTTGCGTGTGTATGAGTTAGTTGGTTTGTATATACAGTTTCGAAAGGGTGGTTTGAAGGAGATAAACTCGTTCCAACAAAAAAGAGAAGAGGAAGCTTAGGGAACCATGATCATCAAGAAGATAATGAAGAAACATCAATGGAGCCAACTAAAAAGAAGATCAAGAAGAATGATAAGAGAGGGGATGTGATAATGGAAGGGTCGCGGTGCAGTAGAATAAACGGAAGGGGGTGGAGGTGTGCTCAACAAACCCTTGTCGGTTACTCGTTGTGTGAGCATCATTTAGGCAAAGCAAGGCTTAGAAGCATGACCAATGTTCGTGGACGGGCACAAAAGGTTGCATTAAAAGAACAAGAGACTAAAGAAGGGCAAAATGATGACATAGAAACAAAATCCACAAATCATCATGCAAGTTTAGAATCCAAAGATCGGAAGGTTGAACAGATGTCCTCTATGGAGGATGGGAAGAAATTCAGTAAAGAGAAGAAGGTCGGGGTGGTGAAGGAAAGATCTTTAAGCAGCTTGTTGAGCCAACTAGGTAATTGATGGATGGATTCGTGAACTGTCTATGGTAGCTTACTGAGAATTGAAAAGAAAGAAGTGGTGATACGAAGATATAGATCATGCAGGCTCGATCGTAGGAACAAAATGTCTGTTTTAAAAAAAGGCTCGTAGTGTTTATATAAGTAACTGTAACTCCTCTACATACTCTATCCCGGTGTTCTTGTTCTTGGATTATTATACACTCACCTATGATGATAGAGTTAGACATGGTGGAGCATATATATATTTTAGCCTTTTAGGTGTTAGAGATGCTTATCAGAGCTGATTAGCATTGGCCACATTTTAAGCAGTAGATTATCACTGTTGAGAGTGTGTGATTGCTAACGTAAACCACCCCTTTATATAGTTACGAGTAAAGAGTGTTTTTTTGTTTTATATAAGAAACTCATGTAACTATTCATTCTTAACAAATCGTTTAAAAAAGCAATAAAAATAACCAGTTCTAATTAGCAACTCTTATTGGTCTGATGCATTGGACTAGATATATAGGAGAAAGGATCTCAAGATAATTTAAGGGAGATGATTTGCACACTCATAAAATTGATTGGGACACTCACAGTACAAGCAAATAAAGCATACTATAAAACACAGTACAACTCGGTAATACATACTGTTGAGTGTCCCAATCAATTTTATGAGTGTGCCAATCAATTCCCATAATTTAAGCATGTCTCTAAAGATATTAAGATTTATAACTCTCAGATTTTATAGATTAAACCTATACCATTGAGGTATATATCTATTGGCTTAAAGGTCACCATTTGTCAAATCAGATAAAGCTAATTAACTGCAGTTCTACGTTACCATTTTACAGCATCGAACATGAATCAAGGTATATACCTACGCAGCCTAACGTAACCATCATTTGAGCATGTCTTTGCTATCTAGAGTAATTTTTCCAGAAATCTTCACACAACATATTTACTCGTGTCATGCTATACATAATGCCATATAGCCTTTGGTTTCTCAACTTACCCACCATGGCAACTATGCCGCCACCCAGGTCCCAGGTGGACGAGTCTAATAATAGGTCCATTTTTGCTTAGATTGGCAACCTGTAATGTGTTGACCTTCTTGTTATATAAAATCATGAATTACAAAAAAATATCTAATAGAAAAAATTCTTGGCCGTTTCTCCATTGGTTGTATTGCAATGTGCTAATCGACTTAAGTATTATTAAAGGTTATAGCACGCCGTGATGATGTATAGACAATATTGAAACCATAGGCTGCTCCTTTTACAGTCCAAGTCAAATTGGTGTGAGAATGTGTATATAAATATAGAATAAATGTTATTTAAGAAAGCTGTAAATTATATTAGTCTCCGATCAGAATGTTACTGTATATCAGTTTTTGATATATATTTTTTACGGCAGAAATTTTAAATACATAGAAAACTAGCAATGAGCTAGACAAAAAGTTACAAGTTACAAGCGACGGCGGGATTTTGTAACTAAACCCCCCATGCCATCTTACAGTTTCTACGTCGATTACAAAGCCAAAAGAAGGATCTAGAAACTATATCATCAAAATTTGACTTTTGAGGCTTCATCGAATAAAAAATACACGAATTGCGGAAGTTCCACATGACCCAAAACGCCGTACAAATAACCGCATCAAAGCATTTCCGTTGTATAACAGGAAGCTTAGATTGATCTTCCCAATTAATAATGGAATCGATTGACGTTGGAGAAGGAATAGGCACGTTCCACCATCTGCTAATCAACCTCCAAATACCGCGAAGCTCAACGCACTCAGCAAATGAGAATAGTAATACACATGAAAAATTATAAATGATCGACCTTTATATAGTTATAACGCTTATATACATTGGTAACCGCTTGTATCCTTTTCACGCGTATGTTTCATAGGTCAGTTGCCCAGTCATTTCACCAAGGCGAATAGGTCCCTATTGTGCAAGGATATAATATGCTAAAACTAACTGTAACTGATGTGGGTGCATTATCCATATAGACTAAATAAATCAATTCCAAAGATATTGCCAATTCTTGTGAAAGTATATTTGATTGAGAAACAAGAATAAACTGGTTATTTAGTTTACAAATTGATATCTTTTATTTAATTTTTTTATTATGTGGTATTTTTATTAAGTTATCTTATTTTGTGTTTTCTTTATCCTATAAAAATAGGGCTTGAGGTTTATTGTATTCAGTTTTTGAGTTATGAATAAAAATTACAGACTTTTTGTCTTTTGTTAATCAACTTACATCTAGGTTAGGGTTTATTTTCGATTTCATCCAAATAATCGGGTATTCGTTGAATCAACGATTGTTGGAGTTTACCTGATTATCGGTATTCTTTTTGAATCAACGATAGTTGGAAGATTGTGTCTGGCATTCTTTGGAATCAACAGATTCAATTATCTATCTTTGTTATTTTTCGCTACATCAGTTGGTATCAAGAGCCGAAGTTCCTGATTAAGATGTTAGAATATCCATTTTTTGAGAGTGATGGTTTATTTTCTGATGAATGGGAAGATTATGGTGCAGCTAGTGATGATTATGATGGACCTCTCATATATGATGAATATGAAGAAGAATGGATGCTAGTTTATGACACAAATATTAACGATGTCATTGAGAAAAAAGAAGGATTTACGGGAAAAAAAGAATTTGGTAGAGAAAAAGACAACATTGAAGACACTGTAGTTGTGGCTAATAATCTTTGTTCTACAATGATCCAAACTATCATGGTCAATAAATTGGGTTTGAAGACGATCAAGGTTCGAGGTCGATTCATTTTGAAGAAAGGAAATTTGTTGCAAGGGATGCAAACTTGGATGCTTCAAATACAAGAGACGAGTGAGACAAACTCGAGGACGAGTTTTTTGAAGGGAGGGAGAATGATGGAGGAACAAGAATAAACTGGTTATTTAGTTTACAAACTGATATCTTTTATTTAATTTTCTTATTATGTGTTATCTTTATTAAGTTATCTTATTTTGTGTTTTCTGGGAAGAATATTGTTATCTTTTTTTCTAAGTTTAGTTTATCCTATAAAAATAGGGCTTGGGGTTTATTGTATTCAGTTTTTGAGTTATGAATAAAAATTACAGACTTTTTGTCTTTTGTTAATCAACTTAAATCCAGGTTAGGGTTTATTGTTCGATTTCATCCAAATAATCGGGTATTCGTTGGATCAACGATTGTTGGAGTTTACCTGATTATCGGTATTCTTTTTGAATCAACGATAGTTGGAAGATTGTGTCTGGCATTCTATCTATCTTTGTTGTTTTTTCGCTACATCAATATTTCAGGCTTACAACTTAGTTTTTTTAATGTGTAAGTTGGATTTACATACCATTTGTATCTTGTGTTTTCTAGCTTGCAGGAACATTATATTGGGTTTTACGTATAAGTTCTTGATGAAATGAACAAACGATATTGTGACAGAAATCACGTGTTCGTTCATGTTAACATGGGAAAAGTCTTCATGTGGTGGAACCTCAACCCAGGCTCTGGTTAATTAAGTTCTGGTGCAGACTAACAGCCATCAAGGATTTGATCTTTAATGATATTATACTTTTCTCCCACACACTTAGATTGTATCTAGAATTTAGGAAAATTTCCTTAAATTGGTGAGAGGGGCTCTGTAATCCTTATAAAGTTTTTTGTTCCATTTCTAAGTATGGTATGTAGATGATATTACAATAGAAATATAAGGACATTAGAAACAATACTATTTCTAATTAAAACAGGCTCTTTGTTAGATAACTACTGTATTATAAACTGCAACTCTTCGATTGTCTGATACATTCTTCATCTCTCAAGTCTCCATCGAAAAGTCAAAATATTGACATCGAAACAGATATATGTCTAGCACTTACTACCATTTACTTTTAAAATATATATTGCAGAATACTGCCCACATGTAGACGGATTATGACTCTGTCGACCCACTTCCTCATTATATATATGTTAGTTTCAATCCCGAATAATCACTTGTAACTGTTCCATCCAGAAACATGGATTATAAGCATTTCAGCCACACACACAACTTACACATTCACCGTGTCCATGAACTGGGCCAGCAAGTCAACTGTTCTGGCTGCGACACCCCTTGTGACAACACCAAAGCCCCTGTCCATGCCTGCCAGCAATGCAACTTCTTCCTCCACGACCACTGTGCCAATTCTAGGCGTTACGTAAAACACCCGGCTCATGAAAGCCACCCACTCATCCTCCTCCCTTATCCTACCTACGCTAGTAACACCTTCTTCTGCAATGCATGTGGCCATCCTGGAAGGTCTTTCTCTTACTGTTGCACCCTTTGTGAATTTGACCTTCATGTTGGCTGTGCTTTCTTGCCATTTACCTTAACACACCAAGCCCACCAACATCCACTAGGTCTTTATCGCCATATAATGGATAAGTTTCATAACTACTGCAAGATATGTAAGAACATGATGGAGCGAAAAAACTTTGCATATGGTTGTGACATATGCGATTTTTCTGTTCACACCGGATGTGCCACCACAATAGTGTCGCCAGAATTGTACCATGAAGATAATTCACCAGCAGTTCAGGGGCAGGGATCGGTAGTACACAGCGGTGGAGTAGGTGAAAATGTGGATTTACCCAGATTAAATATTTCTAACATGTATAATAATCAGTATGAGTCGATTGCTCAAAGCATTTCTGTTTTGGGAACAATTGGATAGCCCTTTGATCTTCATTCGATATATGTTTATTTTCATTCAATTTTTCATCTATGTAACTGGTGTTTATTTTCTTATATATTGAAATGTTTATCCTTAAAGACAGAACCTAAAAACTCAACTAGAATATACAATATAACCACAACAATTCGCCCTTAGTAGGACTTGAAATGTTTGTAATTAAACCGAATATACATTTTATGCTTCCTTGATGTTATTTCATGAATCATGTTAGATTTCGAATACATGATTTTGATCATATAAATGGATGTTTTTCCAGTTAATGCTATTTGATGCGGTGCATGTTAGAGCTCCAGCTCCCTTGTCTTAGCCGCCTGTACTTCGGTGAACATGTGAAGTCATATGTTTTAATTTGTTGAAGAAGAGTAAATAGAGGGTAAAACGGTAGATTATAACTGTCGTGATGTATTTTTAATGATACCCGCCATCACTATTAGCCAACATTTGTATCAACATCGGCATATAGTATCAATCATGTCGAAGGTAGAGAAAGGTTAAAGGCTGGATTTGTATTTGATATAAGAACATTAAAAATATTCAATGACCTACACGATGTACTAATTTATGTCCCTATACGAGACAATAGTTAAAGCAAATTTTACCAACACTCTCTAACTCAACAATTCAAGGCAGAAACTTTTGGGCTTTAAGAATCACTAAATTCGAACACAACATCAAACTCAACAGTTGAGTTCCTGTAAGGCCGAAGGTCTTCTGGAAGCAGTCTCTCTACCTTTGGGTATGGGTAAGACTGTTTACATCTCACCTCCTCCATTACTCCACAGAAGACAGGATTGGATACCGTTGCTCCTTATGAGAAACACCAAACATTACAGAAAGCAAATCTTAGTACACGTTTAGTTACTTTACAAAGATCAGATATGTTTTTGACAACGCTCTTTTAAACATTTCGTGTTTAATGTGCTGCATAATTAGATCAATAATCTGTTTTTTATATATATAAATTTTTTTGTTGAATAATGTGTCAAGTTACAGCATATTGCTACAAGTAACAACTTCGCAAATCAATTTTAGATCTTGTATGAAGTGTATTCACGGCGTGTCTGCCATATTTGATAACGAGTATGTGGTAACTACATAAGTCTATAAGAATAGTTGGTCAAGGAAATAATATAAAACAACTATACTATATTCGGGCCTTCCGGTCAGGCAATTTAATTAACATCTCTTGGACATGCCAGTCGACCCAGATGATTAAGAAACATTGAAAGAAATTCTTTCCATGCATATCCAAAGCACTTTTCTGGAGGGCTGGTCATCTCATATATATTCAGTTGCATGTTTACTACTTAGTTTAAATGGTGTTCTTTTTTAGCCGTAAAGAACAGAATACCATACATGAGAAATAGGTGCCTAGCTAGGATGATGCCTCTTTGTGATAGGAAATGAGCTATTGAGAGGTAACCAAGTGATTCTGAGCTTAGATGACGCGTCTTTTTGATAGGATCTTGATTCCATGTGCTAGGGTGTGGATTACATTTGGTATCAAGGAAATCTTGCAAAAGGAAATGTAGTCATAAATTTAGAATTTCCTTAGTTTCTTGATGAAGAATCACTATATATGGAGATGCTACCGAGTACTGGTTCATCCATTATTTCAAAATCCTTCTTCGGAGAGGGCATCGTATAAACAAATTGTGTTAGGCCACAAAACTACTCAACCAACTTTACCTCCTGTAGAAAATTCAGATTGATGCCCGCTACATATTAAAAGATCGATTCCTGACTCTCACAAATCACAACTAGAAATCAGTAATCAAAAAGTCAAATGTCTTCGTGGTTGTCCTCTAAATCGAAATGTGTAGCACTTAGCATTGACTTCTAGTTGATAATCCAAAGATACTCCACATACAAAAGGCGATTAATTCAGTGTAGTACCTCCCCCTAATCTATTTAAGCTTCAATCCAGATTAAGAATCAGTATATATGGTACTATCTGAGAACATGGAGTACAAACATTTCAGCCACTCACACAACTTAATCATCCACCGTCACTACGAACTAGGCCAACAAGTAAACTGCTCAGGATGCGGCTCCCCATGTGACAACACCAAAGCCCCCGTCCACGCCTGCCGCCCATGTAACTTCTTCCTCCATGACCATTGTGCTAACGCTAAGCGTTATGTCAAGCACCCGGCTCATGAAAGCCACCCGCTCAACCTCTATCCTTACCCCACATATGCCAGTAACACATTCTTCTGTGAGGCCTGTGGCCATCCTGGAAAGTCTTTCTCTTACTGTTGCACCCTCTGCGAGTTCGACCTTCACGTTGGTTGTGCTTTCTTGCCGTTCACGGTAACTCACAAAGCCCACCAACATCAACTTAGTCTGTTCAACAAGGTCCCGGAAACTCACCATAAATATTGCAGTGTATGTAAGAACGTTATGGATGCAAAAACCTGGGCCTATTGTTGTGAAATTTGTGACTTTAGTGCTCATACTTCTTGTGCCACCACGGAGGTGGCGCCAGAGACGTATCGTGATGATGCTCCGGCTAGCACATTAGTTCAGGGGTACGGATCAAAGCCACATGGTGGTGGAGGAGGTAAATCCAAGCCACATAGTAACGGAGGAGGTGGCAATGTGGGGCGTGTGGACATGTCTACGTTGTATGATATGCGGATCCAGGCAATGTCCGAAAGCATGGATAGAATGGGTAATATTGGAATGTGAGTTAAATTTTACAGTTTGTTTGGTAAATTTATTTTTAAGTAATTTGTATGACTTGTTTTACCAGTTTGTTATTTGTGGTATGTTCGAATTTGATAATTTTAAGTCATTGAATTGGTTCCTATTGAGGCAAGTGATAGTATTAATTTTTCATCAGACTTTCTGTTTTCATGCATATTATGAAATTTTTTTCTTCTTTCTTTGAAAGGTGTTGGTTTGTTTAACAAAAAATAAGTTTTGGCATTGTGGTTCTATTAAAAGTATAAGTTAAGTTTTGACAATGTTCATATCCTCAAGGGTAAGAAAGGTAACTTTATTTCCTTTATATTTCTATTTTTGCTATGTTTGGCTATGTTGGACAGGTTAAGAGGAGTTGGAGGACTAAAGTGTGCATATGGATCAAACTTCAGTTAACCCTAGCATCAAGTGTTTATATACCTCATTTTTAGTTAGTTCCGTCATTCTGTTTTGTTATTCTCTCTCACATTGTTTCCATCGCCATTGTATAGTTTCATTGTTTCTGGTTCAGACTGAGTTCTTGTTCATTGATCTTGGTTGTAAGATCTTTGAGCACGTCTGGTTGTAATCTTTCTTTATTTTGTATTGTTTTGTTTTGATCAAAAAGCTAGGAATCACATTTGAAGTGATTGCCTAACGCAGTTAATAAAAAATATAAAGGGGAGGTTGGTTGAATCATCTTGATTCTTGTTTTTTATTAAATTCTAATATGGTATCAGAGCATTTGGTTCTTGATATCTGAGTTTTAAAACGGTTTTGTTATCATTCTTGATTAAATCTTGTGGTTAATTGTATTAATTACAAGATTTGTCTTCTTTAAATTTTTTAGGGTTTTTAAAATTTGGGGGTTTTGTGATTCTTGGTGATCTGTGGTGTTCTATTGGGTTTTGGTACGCTTAATTGAGCTCAATTGAGTTTCTAGTAAGGTTAATTGAAGAAACCCTAAAATCCAGAAATTAGGGTTTCATTCAATTTTTGGGCATTTGTTACTTTGTGTTAGTTATTTGTTATAACTAACCTTTCAGGTTGTTTTTCCGCTGTGCTTGTTGGTTGTAATAAGATCTTCTTGATCTTATTGATTCTTGGGTTTCTTGGATTGTTGCTGCGCGTGTAGTAACACCTCTCTCACTTTCTCTCCTTTAATTGTTGTTTTAGAAGGAGCTTAGGTGTCGAAGGGTTCAGTTTTATTGGTTGATTGGTTGTTGAGGAGATACAAGGGGTTATTGTGATTTGCTTATTTGTTCTTTGTGTGCTTTTAGTATGTCTGTTTCTAAGAAAGGTGATCAGGAGGATGATCCTGTTAGTGATACTGAAACTGAAAATGAAACTGTCATTCATACTAATGACCCTTTGTTCTTACACCCTACTGACACAAATGGGCAGCCCATTGTGAGTGTTAAACTCAAAGGTCCTGAAAATTATAAGGTTTGGGCTGCTGCATTCAAACTTGCATTGCATACTAAGAATAAATTAGGTTTTATTGATGGTACATGTGAAAAGAACAAAGATGATAATGTTTTGGTTGATCAATGGGATAGATGTAATGCAGTGGTCTTATCTTGGCTTCTTGGATGTATCTCTTTTGAGTTATATCAAGGGCAAATTTTCTCTAAAAATGCTAAGGATGTGTGGGATGAGTTTAAAGAAACATATGATAAAATAGATGGGTCTGTTATCTATAATCTGCATTTTAAAATTTGCTCTCTCACACAGTCTGGGTCTTCTTTGTCTGAGTATTATCATAATTACAATAGTCTATGGAGGCAGTTTGACTCTCTGGTCAATCTTCCTTCTTGTAGTTGTGCTGGTGCTCCTCAAATGAAGAGTCATAATGCTCTTATGAGACTTATGCAGTTTCTTATGGGTCTTGATGACACTTTCAGTGTTGTTAGGAGTCAATTGTTAACTACTGACTCTTTGCCTGATGTTAAGTCTGCTTTTGCTACTTTGTCAAGGGTTGAGTCTCATAAAAATAGTAATGTGCATAATGGTAATGATAAGAATACTGCTACTGCTTTTGTTGTTAAACCAAATAATTGGTCTAACAATAGAAATAATCAAAACAGGAATTCTAATAGAAACAATAATAAATTTGTGTGCACTCATTGTAATATGAATGGTCATACAGTTGATAGATGTTTTGAGCTTAATGGGTATCCTCCAGGTTTCAAGAAAAGAAATCCTGGAGGATCTAATGTTTCTAATAATGTTTCTACTTCTGGTAATAAGGTTGATCAGGAATCTGGGAATTCTCTTCCCTTTACTGCTGATCAAATTAACAGGCTTATGGCCTTAATCAGTACTAAAAATGATACTGGTGATGTGCAGTCTTGTGCTGCAGGTATGGTTTATGGGTCTAATCACATAATAAGTTTTGTTACTTGTAGATTTTTTAACTACAATTCTAATATAAGTACTTATAGTACTTATATTGGTTGGATATTTGATTCTGGTGCATCTCAACACATGACTTTTTCAACAGCTCACTTATATGATGTAATTGATGTTTCTAAACTAAACATATCTGTTTCTCATCCTAATGGAACTGTTGAACAAGTTAAACATATTGGAAATTATAAGTTGTCTGATAAAATAGTGTTGAAAAATGTGTTGGTTGTTCCAGGATACAAAGTTAGCCTTATATCTGTTCATAAGTTGGCTAAAGATGATAAATTTGTTGTGTCATTCACTGAAAATAAATGCTTTGTTCAGGATTCTCTTCAAAAATCCCTTCTGGGGACTGGTAGTGAATGCAATGGTTTATATGTGTTTGATTCAGGTAGGAAGTTTGTTAATAGTTCTATAACTGCTTGTTGTTTGTCTAAATGCATTTGGCATAATAGACTTGGTCATCCTTCTGACCAAGTCTTGTCTGTTTTAAAAGATAAACTTCAACTTCAATCTACTAATGATGTTCAGCCTTGTGATGTATGTCATAAGGCTAAACAGACTAGGGATCCTTTTCCTTTAAGTGAACATAAAACTAAGTTCTTGGGTGATATTGTGCACTTAGATGTTTGGGGTCCTTACAAGATTAAAAGTAGAGATGGTTATAGATATTTTCTTACTGTGGTTGATGACTATACCAGGGCTGTGTGGTTATACATGCTTAAAGGCAAAAATGAAGTGTTTAGTAAGATTGTTGAGTTTTATAATCTTATGAAAACTCAGTTTGATATATCTGTTAAGATTTTCAGAAGTGATAATGGGTCTGAATTTATAAATAATAATGTTGAAACTTTTGTTAAAAATAAAGGCATAATACATCAAACTACTTGTGTGTATACTCCACAGCAGAATGGTATAGCTGAGAGGAAACATAGGCACTTGCTTAATGTTGCAAGAGCTCTTATGTTTCAGGGGGGATTACCTCTAAATATGTGGCCTGAATGTGTTCTTACTGCTGTTTATCTTATTAACAGGATTCCTAGCTCAGTTCTTTCTGGAAAAAGTCCTTATGAAATGATTTATAACATTGAGCCTAATATCTCTCATTTTAAAACTTTTGGGTGTTTGTGTTTTAGTACTATACTTAATAATATGGATAAGTTTGCTGCTAGGAGTGAAAAATGTGTCTTTATTGGTTATTCTTTTACAAAAAAGGGTTACAAACTTTTTAGTCTTGAGTCTAAAACTGTTTTATTTTCTAGGGATGTAAAGTTTTATGAAACTGTGTTTCCTTTCAAAAATGATGGTTGTAAAGATGGTTTAATTTTTGAAGATCAAGGTATAAGTAGTCTAAATATTTTTGATCTAGTAGCAGACAAGTCTGATGATCCCTGTGATGAAGTGAGAGATGTAAACCTAGGAAATAGAGGTAGCATTTTACCTAGATCTGACTTAGCTGATAAAGTGTCTACTGACACTAATCCCATTATTACCAGTCACTCTCAGGAGTCAGACTCTATGAGTGATAAAGATCATAGGGTTGGAAGCCAGAGTGATATAGGCAGTAATGAGGCTAGTCCTAAAGATCAAAATGTTGCCCTAAGTGATGATGAGTATGATTCTGAGGGTGAGGAATTCACTGAATTTAATCAATTTTTTCAAAATAGTCCAGAAAGATCTGAGTTAAGAAGGTCTACTAGACCACACAAAGTTCCTGCCAAATATGATAACTATGTGCTAGATAAAAGGATTAAGTATGATATTAATACTGTTGTGAATTATACTAATCTGTCTATGCATAACTTTGTGTTTTCTAATAATCTGAATAAAATTCATGAGCCTAAATCATATGATGAGGCTGCCAAAGACCCTAGATGGGTTGAGGCAATGAATGAAGAAATGGAAGCCCTTAACAGAAATAATACATGGGTTATTGTTGACTTACCTTATGGTAGAAAACCTGTAGCTTGTAAATGGTTATGGAAGGTTAAGTACAAATCTAGTGGAGATGTTGAAAGGTTTAAGGCCAGAGTTGTGGCTAAAGGATTTAGCCAGAAAGAAGGCATAGATTATGAAGAGACTTTCTCTCCTGTTGTTAAAATTGTGACTGTTAGATGTCTTCTTTCTGTGGCTGTGTATAATAATTGGCCAGTATATCAATTAGATGTTAATAATGCATTCCTTTATGGAGATTTAGATGAAGAAATCTATATGAATCTTCCTGAAGGATATGGTTCTGATACTAATAAGGTGTGTAAGCTAACTAAATCATTATATGGGTTAAAACAAGCACCTAGAAAATGGAATGAGAAGCTTACTAGTGTTTTAACTGATAATGGATTTAGTCAAAGTAAAAGTGATGTTTCATTATTTACTAAGACTGAGAATGATGATTTTGTAGCTCTGTTAGTCTATGTGGATGATATCATTATTACAGGAAATAATGATAAAATGATTAATGACTTTAAAAATTATTTGAGTTCTAAATTCAAAATAAAAGATCTTGGAAAACTCAAATATTTTTTAGGCATTGAAGTCCTTGATACTGATTCTGGTTTATGCCTTAATCAAAGGAAGTACTGTCTTGAATTACTTGCTGAATATGGTATGTTAGCTTGCAAGCCAGCTAAATCTCCTATTCCTGATCCTTCTAAGAAAAAGAAAGTTGTTGTTGATAGTGAAAAAGATGTGATGCTTGATAATAAGACTTGTTATCAGAAAATTGTTGGCAAGTTGATTTATCTAACTTTGACTAGACCTGATATTGCTTATGCAGTACATTGTCTAAGTCAGTTTATGCATGCTCCTTATAAATCACATCTCAAACTTGCTTTTCATGTGCTTAGATATCTTAAACATTCACCTGGGACAGGTATTTCTTTTAAGAAGCATAACTGTCTGAGTCTTAATGCTTTTGTTGATTCAGACTGGGCTAAATGTAAGATCACAAGAAAATCTGTTACTGGTTATACTGTTTATCTGGGTGAAAATCTTGTTTCATGGAAAAGCAAGAAACAATCTGTGATAGCTAAATCTTCAGCTGAAGCTGAATATAGAGCTATGAACAGTGTTACTTGTGAAATTATGTGGATCCTTAAGATTATGAAAGATCTTAAGGTTGATATAACTCTACCAGTACCTATCAGTTGTGATAGTAGTTCTGCAATTCAAATTGCAGCTAATCCTGTGTTCCATGAGAGAACAAAACACTTTGAAATAGATTTATACTTCCTTAGAGAAAAGGTTTCAGCAGGATTGGTTAAAACTTGTAAAATCAAGTCTGAAGACAATGTTGCTGACCTATTTACTAAGGGATTATCAATCAAAGATCATAAGTGGTTTTGTGAGAAACTGAAGCTTATTGACTTATACCAAAACTCAACTTAAGAGGGGGTATTAAAAGTATAAGTTAAGTTTTGACAATGTTCATATCCTCAAGGGTAAGAAAGGTAACTTTATTTCCTTTATATTTCTATTTTTGCTATGTTTGGCTATGTTTGACAGGTTAAGAGGAGTTGGAGGACTAAAGTGTGCATATGGATCAAACTTCAGTTAACCCTAGCATCAAGTGTTTATATACCTCATTTTTAGTTAGTTCCGTCATTCTGTTTTGTTATTCTCTCTCACATTGTTTCCATCGCCATTGTATAGTTTCATTGTTTCTGGTTCAGACTGAGTTCTTGTTCATTGATCTTGGTTGTAAGATCTTTGAGCACGTCTGGTTGTAATCTTTCTTTATTTTGTATTGTTTTGTTTTGATCAAAAAGCTAGGAATCACATTTGAAGTGATTGCCTAACGCAGTTAATAAAAAATATAAAGGGGAGGTTGGTTGAATCATCTTGATTCTTGTTTTTTATTAAATTCTAATAGGTTCTTCGACCATCTGTCATGGTCTCATGCAAGATACCAATTTTCGGTTTTGAGCCCAACTGTACGAGATTTTGTTCAAAACAGATATTTGAACCACCCAAAGGGTTTAATGATAAAAAAGTTTACATTGTTGTCATTCTAATATGCGTCGGATTTTGAGTTCAATTTCTCATAGGTATAAACAACACTCATGAAATGGTTACGTTAACCTCTCTAAAAGACAAGATTTTTACCTATGTGACGATGAGTTGAACCTATAAATTAGTCGATTAATATGGCAAAAACCATCATTAGCCAAAAATTCCATATTTTTAAGTTGATGTTATCAATTATGTGTGAAAAGCAGAAAATTTATTTACAAAGTTTGCCATAAATATTAATTTTGAGCATTCGAATACTTTACTTAATACTTAGGGGCCGTTTGGCTTAATAATTTTGAGCATTCGAATACTTTACTTAATACTTTTGAGCAGAAAATTATGTCTGAAACATTTTTGGATTTAAACTTAGGGCCGTTTGGCTTGAAATTGAGTTTACTTTACGTGTGGTTTACAAAGTAAGATTTATTTCATTTGAATACCAAATAATTTTTTGATACTGGGGAGTGTTTGGGATTGCTTATTAAAAATATATTATTCATTTCGAAAATCAATCATCAGATAATCATAATTTTAAAAACGTTATTCTAAAAAAATAGTGTTTGGATTTGATTATCCTGTTAAAAATCGCAATAATCAGTTTTTTGAGTGTTTGGCAAATTTTATTATTTGATTTTTTGATAAAATGACTAAAATAAACTCAATTTAGTTTTTCTCCATTTTGAAAATAAATTAAGTAGTTTCCCACTTATTTTTTTAAAACTCCATTTTGGAAATTTCAAAACGCAAATAATCATTTTTCTTTATTTATTATCCAAACACTCATTTTACCTTATCTCCATTTTCAAAATGAAATAAATAGATAATCTAGTTGCAAACGCAATCTCAAACACCCACTAGGGGCCTAATCTTCATCCCTCATATATATCTTGATACAAAAGATTAAACAAAAAATCAATTTTCCCTTTTTTTTAAACATCAATATCTCTTAAACCGTTAATCGTTATACGAAAAAAAATACCATCACTACGGGCATTTAACTATCTTTCTATAGATATGTTATATGACATATTTTTTTCACGTTTTTTTTGTTGTCGAAAACTATCATATATGATTCATATATGATAGTAACACTAGTATCATATATGATATAACTTATCATATATGATATAAGTGTGTGATTTTTTCAGAACTAAATAAATGTACAAAACTGCGAGAACCACCTTTTACTCTTAACAATGCATATGTATTTTTCTTTTTATGTTTAAATTAAACGTTTAATAATTGTTTTATTAGTTATATATCCGATTATGATGAGCGATATGAAGAGTGCACATGTGTTTTCATAATATTCATTCCGAAGATAGTTATGATACAAGCGAAACAAAATACATGTGCATGGTCCTAAAATACATGTATTTAGCGACCTAACTCGATGAAAATCCATGAATGTCTACTTGATAAACTAATACAAGGAAAATACATGTGCATTTTAAGAGTAAAAAGATGGTTCTCACAGTTCTGTACATTTATTTGATTATGAAAAGAACCTCACCCTATGATATAAATCAATATCATATATGATTCAATAAGAATTTGTAATTTACAACTAATATCATATATGATGAAACACTATTATCATATATGATATTTTACGCAAATTTCAAAAACGAAAAAAAAAGAAATTTTTTGTTTCAAAAGTATATCATCGTGTATCTATAGAAAGCTAATTAAATGCTCGTCGCGATGGTATATTTTTTTTCGTTTAACACTTAACGGTTTATGAGATATTTGAATTATAAAAATAAGTGAAATAATAAAACACTTTTAATCTTATATATTAGATAAGATGGAGATGGATGGTGGTGATGAGTTCTTTGGTATCGAAAATAAATATGGCATCTAAAATAACTCTCCTCACAAAGTAAATAGTTTAAAATTGAGTAAAATTTGGATAATATGTAAGTTTTATTAAATAATGTGAGAGAATAATAATAATTTTTTATAATTATTTAATTATTTTTAAATATAAAATTGCTATAAAAAGTTTCTAAACGCATTTTTTATTCAGGCCTACTCAAATAATATATAAACCTACCATAAACCCACCATTTTGGTAGGATTGAGTTTTAAGATTGTAACTCTCACTTTTTTTCTTTAGATTTGAACCAAACATATATTTGTTAGGTTTTCAAATCCAAACCCACTTAAAAGTGGGATACTAAACACACCCTTAGTACGTAGCTAGTAGTTTACTCATTTGAGAAGCTATAAGAGCACTAGATATCGTGAAGTTTCAACGGGCGTTGGTCGACGTTAGGCGGCGTTACGATACCTCGGTTGTAAATTTTCAAACGCCGTTTGCCAGGGAAACACGTGTTAGGGGGTGTTTTAATAAAAAATCACCCCCAACCAACGGTCGAGTAATATTTAAACTTTTTGCAAACTTTCAAAAAAAATGTCATAAACCCCCTGTAACTTTCCAACGGCTATATGCCTATTTTTAAAAAAACTTTATAAAATTTACAGAACACACCCTAAAACACGTATATATTATTTTTATAAAATATATATTTTTACCCCCCATCTAAATCATTATAAATACTCCTATCCCTTTTCATTGTTTCACAAAAAAACACACACATTCGTACAAATACAAATCAATCCGGTCGAAGTGTACACAATATCGATAGCGAAACTGACATTTTCTTTTTACAACAAGCTTACAGTCATCATCAATGGCTAGTACAACAAAAAAACCACCAAGATTGACGGGCACACCAATTTACCCTGATCGTGAAGATGCCGAAAATTACAGTTCCATCCTTCCTAACATAGCTAGTCTCACAAAATGACACTAATTTCTCACTGTTGACACTATGGGGGATTTTGCTCCATCAGGTGCTGTTGTACTAACGAAACACCATGTTTCAATGTACACTTCAATTTTCCTAAACTTAGGAAAATACTCTAAAAATCCGTTAACGTCTTCTTCAGACGGTAGTGGTAGCAATCTGTCGTCCAATAACTGGCCATGTATCCTAAAATGTGAGAATAAAAGCATACCTTCTATGTACCCTAAATCCTTAAACATTTCTTCAAGTGTGTACATGCCAAACTTGTCACAGTACATTAAGTCAAACTAATTTAGAGAACCAGAGTGATATATTCTTTCGTGGTGGGGTAAATCTACCATTGTAATGGATTAACACAGTAAACAAGTTTTGATTCGATTTTGTACAACAAAAAATTGATAATCATTAACTATGCAACGTACATAAGAATATGAGAATATCCGAACTAAACTTACCATATTGAAGACCTAGGAGACCGAATCTTACCATAAAGGAGACCCAAATCAGGGATGGTGGTATTGAGAGAGCGATTTTGGTAAAACTTATCTATTTTCTATTGGTGTTCTTTTTTAGAGATACAGATTGAGGGAAGAAAATGAGATGATGTATATATCCCATAAATAATGGATACGTGGTTACTTTAAACTGCAAATTCAGACTTCAAAGCGAATTTTTTATCGGGAAAGAAAGAGTGTCGGGGGAAAAAGCTTTCGTTGGAATTTAACGTGAATGAAAAGTGGGAGATGTGCTGATGCGAGATAGGCGATCAGAAATGATGAAAGTACCCTCATGTGCATACCACGTGAGGGAGTTAACTGGGATCAACGTGTGAAATTTAAAAAATAGAGACCCAATGATTTTTTTCGCATGAAAGTGAGAAGTATGATGACAAATATCCGTCACCTTTGCACTAAATTTTTTTCTCCAAAAAATACCAAAATTAAAAGAAGAAATTTTCAATTTACCCTTTTAATATATTTAATTACGTTGTTCTCTTTTCACAACCCATCTAATTAAACTTTATTCATATTGTCAAACATACATGGTACCTAATATATAATGATATGAAATTCTTATATAAACTACCAAAATTCTGATTGCAAATCATAAAATTTTTAAAGTTATCAATCATGGTTTATAAAAGAATCTTCAATGATAAGTTTGTAAAAAACATTTCACTATTTAAACAAGTTATTTGAATGAGTTTTCTCATTGTAATAAAAGCTTGATGAATAGCTTTAAAATAAATAGGTTGGTGTTTATCAAACGGTTGATGAAAAATTTTAAAAATTGTTTTTATATAATGAAGAGCTAAAAGT
The DNA here is from genome assembly GCA_025667525.1 of Glebionis coronaria. Lineage (NCBI taxonomy): Eukaryota > Viridiplantae > Streptophyta > Magnoliopsida > Asterales > Asteraceae > Glebionis > Glebionis coronaria. The sequence continues at coordinate 459,506,003 of CM046879.1, read as the reverse complement.
TTTCAGAATTTTTTTTATTGGAGATGATTTTTGTAACTAACTTTTTGAAAATTAAAATTTAAGGAAAAACTAGTACTAATTTTAAAAAAAATCATTATATGTTGAAATTTTGCATAGGTTCTAAGGAATAACTTTATAAACATAAATCTTGAAAATAGTTATATAATTTCAGACATATTCAAATGACATAAAAGGTAAGGCATGTTCAATAAATTAACAAATTTATCAGATAATTTTAGAGCATTGTTTTATGTCATGGCTTGCACCATTTTCAAAGTACTATTTAATGGCACAAGCACCATATCTTACATCATGTTTTTAAGTATTGAGTCACCATCATTACACCAAATGATCATGGAAAACGTCAAATGATGACACGAGATTCACACTATAAGTGGTGTTTTCAAGTATTTTATGATGTTAATAAGAATTTTTTGATGTTATGGAGAGAAAGGTACTTTTAGTTTTAGAGTGTAAGAGCTTGTTTGTTTATACTTTTTAATAAGTCCTGTAAAATTAAAATGTTTTTCTAAATATATGATTTTTTTGTAGACGATTATACGACTTTTGTTTTGTGTGTTGAATAAAGTATTTTAATTAATGAACACTGTTGTTATATCCTTTTATATAAAATAAGATGAAAAAATTGAAGGCTAAATATGTAAAATTATAAATCAAATCATATACTTAATATAAAGACCCTCATTAACATAATTTTTTTTAACAAAATCACATGTTAAATTTAAGTATCAAACAAACAACTTATTAATGACTTAATTTATATATTTATTTTTGAATTAAATTCTTTTAAATTATCATCAAACTAGCTTAAAGACCCGTATAATTACAGGAGATTTTTAAAAATATTTTGTGAAAAGTCGTGTGTGTGAATCAAATAAAAAACAATGGATGAAAACATGTTTCATTAACATTTGAAAGAAATAATTAGATAATAAGTGAATTATTCTATAAATAATTGAGTTTATAACAAATAAAATGATAAACTTTCATGCATTGTCGTCTCCGAATTTGTTGGTATTGAATAGCAAAGACGGTGGTGAACACGAATCAAATTAGTAGCCAATGTCTGTATAGTAAACACCTGCTATTTCATAAAAAATGTTAGAAAAAGTATGATGTAACTAATAATATATTTAAATTTAAATATGGTACAAAACATGTGATGTGTATTTGTACATATACCTCTTAAACCTTAATGATATACTTTTAATTATTTTTTTGTATAGTAGTTTTTCAAATATTATCATCCTTGTCACACACGACGTCCTTCAAACCTCTATTTCTTATGACTCATTATAAGATTATTATTGAGAATTAGTTTATGAATATTAAAATTATAAAGGTGCATGTATCGTTTTCTCCCGACCAACGTCAAACATTTGAGTAATACATGCTCATTCTATAAACACTTGATATAAAAAATGTCAAAATAAAAAGAAGCTGATAAAAGTATAAGTAAAGCTAAAAGAATTATATAAAATATGTCATTTATTTAGTTGTCCATATTTATTGAACCTTGACGATACACTTTAAATTACTTCCTTGTATTACACAACGTTTATTTTGCAAAATACAACGTACAATTTCAAGGACTATGCAATTAACGTCAAATACTTAGGTAGTCCATGTTCATTTGGTGTAACAGAAAAAAGACATAATTTGTTAATAAGAGTATATGTAAAGTTAAAATATCTATAATCTTCCATGTATAACCAATAGAGATAAGAACAGTGAGGAAAAGAATGACAAATGTTCAAATTCAACGATTCAAAATTCTAAAAAAGCAATTGACATGTCAATGATCATAGATATATACTCAAATTATTGCTTTTTGTCATTATTTAAATATGAGAAACAACATTGATTTAAAGATATTGAATAGGATGAAGTAGCAGATCAAAATGATGAAATAGCAAGTCACGATGTTGAAGCAGCGACTTGAGTTTTCTTTCCTTTATATGGTCTTTAAAAGGTAAATAAGAGATTATTCAAACTCTGACAAAAAAAGGTCAAGATTTAGACTTTCTTAACCTGAAAAAAAAAACAATTGAAATGAAAAATATCTGGCTGAATCCGACTAAAATGTTGTTCAGATATCTTTTAGAAAAACACACAGAACCTAATTTGACTTCAACTATCATACTCATACTATTGGAGAACGGACCCAAACTCTTTCCAAGCTAAAGTATCACACAGTACACATAATGTTTTTCTAGTTCCAGTAGGACACATGGTACCCTGCACTTGAACAAAAAGTACCAGCCATGATGTCCTAACACATTGTTACTGATACATGATAATGTAAAAACTTACTGAATGGACGTTTATTATTTTTACAAATATTGAAGATGATGAGTGTTGTTTTTGTTGGTCAAGTATCTGTCGAAGGGTTGTTTCAAAGCCAGGTAGTTGCTTAGAATGATGATGGTACTACTTACCAGGTTGAAGTTCCTGAAGTTAAGGTATGCCTTGTATGTGTGTGGTTAATAACATGAAATACAATATCTTTCCAAGCTAAAACAAACCGCTATTCGCATTCTAAAACAACATCGTTAATGCATTAAAACCAATCTGACATGTCTACAAAAGGATATAACATATAGGAAACATCAATTTGTTATTAATTTTTACTTGACCCGTTACCTCCCCTGCTCATTTGACCACCTCTAGTGAAAACATATGTAGTACAATATATAAGACCTTACGGGTTTCTCCTTGTCCTATTGACTATTGTTCTAAGGGCATTAAATTTAAATCTCTAAGAGTAGATGATGTAACTCATGTAATGACCATTTTTTATCGAACCAAGAGCAATACATGCAGTTGTTGGAGCTACAGGATACTTTGAATTACATAATCAAAATCACTTGAATAAATAAAAATCCAATCTTGATAGGAGTTTAGAAGCACCGAGTTATAGGACATTAGAAGAATGTCACTTGTTCTTTAATTTGACCTATTTAATGAGTTATTCAGAGAGCAATCACATCTAACCTCCTATTCACACGCATGGACACCAAGGTCTAACCTTTTTAGGACATTACCTCTCTCTTATTCACCGAAATCAAAGCTATGAGGCTGGAATAAAGTAATAACATAACCTCAATGAGAGAGCATATAGAGCACGGTTCTGATTTGATTTTCTGAATAAGTTAAATGTGGTTTGTTGTCACTGTTGACAGAAAAGCAAGTCGATCTACAAAAGTATAGTGCTATACATATTAATAAGGGAATACACATATTAATAAGTGAATACGCATAGTGTTATGCATTAATTACATGCTAAAATGTTACGATAAAGAGATAAACACGTATGGTGTTTGAATTTTTTTTTTTTTTTATTGCTTATTTGGGATAAAGATAAGTTGTATAAAGTGTTTGGGAAAAAATAAGTTTGTGAGTTGGTTGTTTAGATGAAAAATATAATACATACAATAAATAAGAGCCGATATCAATGTCAATTAATAGAAATAGACTCTAGTAGTAGGACAAACAAATATTACATGCTATCATGGCTTCTATTACTTTTTAATACATTTTTAGTTTTGTTCTTTCATACTTGTCTTAAGGTTTTGCTCCTTAATACTCGAATTAAGCAAGATAAATTATGGCATAAACAGATTTTGAATACATTCCGAAAAATAAAATAATTAGTAAATAAAGATATACCTTTGCTATTGATGTCAGGATCATGCAACTTCCATCACTTCAGTGTCCCGTCATTAGGACACTACAAAAACAAAAAATAAGCTATAACAAATTATGTCTTAAAAAGGTAACCAAAGTAAATTGATCAAAGATTTATATAAAAATGAACCCAATTCACTAACCTACATGCAAATGGGAACATAGTCTTTCTGCACATTAAGAAAGACAGCCTTTTTGCTTGTGGGATGCAGTGGATTATCTAATCTTTTTTAGTAAACACATAAGTGAAAATATGTATTTTACACCTACCATATGTTAGAAAACCAATTAAAAGGGGTATTAGTGAACTGAAAATTAAAGACTCTTGGTATAGTGGACAGGGTGAGATGAAAATTCCTACATCCATCAACACGACAAAATATTTAAAACAATAAAAAACCATTTACGTAATAGCAGACAAAGCTACAATGCCCATCAACCAAACGGGTAAAGATCGACAATTTTACTATTTCTTCAACACCTACAATGATCATTGAAAAAACTATATAGTCAAGCATTTCAGCAACCACTTCTTAGGAAAGAAATCATGAAAACATCAAGAAACAGAAAGCACCGTCAATATGACACAACAACAACATATCCAAAGAACCAATTCAATTAGTGAAGATCCGTGGCATTATAGAATTAATGATATGAAATTGTGATGCAGTACATAATACGTATATTGATTATTGGATTACATCATAAACATAAAAATAATCGCCAATAATATAAATCAAATATTCGATGCAATTGAAACTTACATAACTTATCGATTCGAATTATCTAAAACATTACACTAGTACAAAAAAAGGTATCCGTCACACTCAAAAAGAGTGACCGTAGGCATATAGTCACACGCGGTTTTTTAGGCTTTGTGACCAAAGGTCCCACGACCGTAGGTACCTTTTGGTCACAAGCTCGTCTTAGTGACCTTAGCTATCAAAAATGAGTGACCAATACTCGAAAATGTGTGACAAACTAGGTACAATATTTGGTGTTTTAGTGAATATGTGTGACGGTAAACACTCTACAGTTACACGAGTTTTGTTCAAGAGTGACTATTGTTTATAATTTTGTCACATGAATATACGATATGTGTGACATTTACTATGTGAATAGTGTATTTTGTGTGACTATATGCATCCAATAGTCACATGAATTGTATGTTTGTGTGAGCTTTTATGATATGTAGTCACACAAATCATGCTAATGGTATTGAGTTTGTCACATACAATTAACCAAAGAGTTACCAATAGTAGAAATAAGTGTGATTGTATGCTTTGTCAAGTCAAGCCAATTGTATTTTGTGTGACTATATACATCCAATAGTCACATGAATTGTATGTTTGTGTGATCTTTTATAACATGTAGTCACACAAATCATGCTAATGGCACTAGATTTGTCATATATAATTAACCAAAGAGTTACCAATAGTAAAAATAAGTGTGACTGTATGCTTTGTCAAGTCAAGCAAATTGTATTTTGTGTGACTATATGCATCCAATAGTCACATGAATTGTATGTTTGTGAGACCTTTTATAACATGTAGTCACACAAATCATGCTAATGGCACTAAGTTTATCACATACAATTAACCAAAGAGTTACCAATAGTAGAAATAAGTGTGACTGTATGCTTTGTCAAGTCAAGCAAATTGTATTTTATGTGACTATCTGCATCCAATAGTCACATGAATTGTATGTTTGTGTGACCTTTTATAACATGTAGTCACACAAATCATGCTAACGGTACTGAGTTTGTCACATATAATTAACCAAAGAGTTACCAATATTAGAAATAAGTGTGACTGTATGGTTTATCAAGTCAAGCCAATTGTATTTTGTGTGACTATATGCATCCAATAGTCACATGAATTGTATGTTTGTGTGACCTTTTATAACATGTAGTCACACAAATCATGCTAATGGGACTAAGTTTGTCACATACAATTAACCAAAGAGTTACCAATAGTAGAAATAAGTGTGACTGTATGCTTTGTCAAGTCAAGCAAATTGTATTTTGTGTGACTATATGCATCCAATAGTCACATAGAATTGTATGTTTGTGTGACCTTTTATGACATGTAGTCACACAAATCATGCTAATGGCACTAAGTTTGTCACATACAATTAACCAAAGTGTTACCAATAGTAGTAATAAGTGTGACTGTATGCTTTGTCAAGTCAAGCAAATTGTATTTTGTGTGAATATATGCATCCAATAGTCACATAAATTGTATGTTTGTGTGACCTTTTATGACATGTAGTAACACATTGTAATGTGAATAAGTGTGACTATGTTTCATCTTCTAGTAACCTTTCAGAATTCAATAAAAACAAAAAACAAAATTTTGGAAATCAAATTTTAATTGCATTAATATATAAAATTGAATGTACATAAGCAAATCAAAAAATGTAATGTCGTATTATTCTCAAGTAACATACTTTTCACGTAGAATCACATTTGTAAAAGACTTTGAATCACCGTATTGTGAAGTCTTTTGAGCCTTGTTATTCCTAGCTTGTTTCTGCATATGAGGAATAGTCGTAAATTTACTGCCTGCTGGAACGTTCATCAAGCGCTTAGATCCTATCTTTGCTGCACTTTCAACAACAACTTTTATGGTATTTGTTGGTGTTGTTTTCTGTAGGGAAAAAATGTCGTGTATTAAACATTGAACTAAATATGAAAAACTATATATATGTATACGTAGGATGATAAATCAAGTGTATGTACCTCTTGTAAAAAAATAACATTTTCCTTTGGCCATACCACAAAACTACCTTTTACATCCTTAATAGTTTGTAAAGCATTATTTCCGTCATCAGGTATGAATGCTGCATCCACTAGAGATTCATCAACTGAAACTTTGTAGCAATTTTTTGGTAGTGGTTGGTTATGAATCATTACATTGTATCCATACTTAGCCTTGTGTACCCTACCGATACCAATGATAATTGTCCTAGATATGTTCCACAGTTTGCACTGAAATGTCTGAAGAAAATATGTTTACATACGTTAATGAGAAATAAATTAAACAAGTAATTATATGAAAAAAGATGAAATACTTACATCTAGTTGTGATGGTGGAGACTGATTTACTTTGGATTTAGAAGGTGTACGCTTCTTTCGTAATGATGAAATAGGTACGTCTTGTTTTGTCGAGGGAGACAGATTTTGTTGTGAACCAGAAGTTGGAGAAATATCTAACTGAGATTGAGAATTTTGAAGTGGAGACTTCTTTTCTAACGATCTAGTTTTTTTTGCTCCCCTAGTTCTACCAGGTCCCTGCATATATACATAAGACAGTAAATAAGTCCTGTATAGTACAATTTAGAAACCAAACATGCTTTTTTTATAACTTACCTGGTTCGCAGTTGCAGTTGCAGTTGCAGTGTTCAAATCCTTGTTCAAAGTTGCAGTTGACTTTAACACACCCTTCTGAAGACCACCACCACTGATCGACGTCCTTTGTTCTTCACTAGGTTTTGTAGTTAATGTATTATTTTCTAGTTGTAATACCTGCAATATATAAGTATGTTAATTGCTATTTGTATTACAGACTGAAAATCATCAAATCAAAATTAGAAAACTAGTCTTACATTTGACTGACTTGGCATTAACTTGGCTATATTAAACCCTTGTGCAGACATAACTTTCCACATTTCATCAATAGTTTCCTGTGTTTGTGACATCTTGGTGTTTAATTCAGCGATTGTAATCTCTTTATCTTTACGCGCCTGTCTCTCCTTCTCAATGTTCATTTTCAAGCAACGCAATCCTTACATCAGTTCCTTGTTTCCTTCTAGGTAGATCAAAGAACTTCCTGCACGTAACTCTGCCTCCCACTCCTCGTGCATAGCCTCCCTTTTCCTTTCCTAATACATGTGATAATGAATTTGAACCACTATCAACCGTCAAGGTTCCATCCCTGAGCTGTTCCTCTGCTTCCAACTGAACACAAAAAATGGTAAATAATTTATTATACGAATATAAACATTATATACAAAAATTTGCACTTGCACTTACAATCTTCGTGCCAACTTTGATTGTTTCATCATCTGTCTCTTTTCCTTCTTTTCTAACCCTTCCATGAAACCACAATACAACACGGGGGGGGGGGGGGGGGGGGGGGGGGGGTTCTTGATCTGGTGTAATTTCTTTTTTATGATCTTCCAAACATCAAATACATACAGATGAAAAGTTAAACCAACATGGAAAACAATGTTAGGATATTAAACAAATATAACCTTACCATTTGCTCTTTTATATATACATAACCACCACGTCCCATTGTATGCTGATAAAGAGACTTGGAACGTGCCAATTTATTAGCAGCTGATTTCACCTAACAAAAGAGATTACTGGATGAGAAGTTGCTAGTACGTGACAGACTGTGTTTGTCATACGGAGTTTCCAAACAATACATACATACGGTGTTTATAAATATAAAACAAAATATAAATTAACAACCTTAAATTCTTTTGTCGCCGTGTGGTTTACAAAAGCAACCCAGTGTTCGGCATTGACGATTGCTCTGTAATTCTTTGGAACTACATTTAGTTTTTCAGGATTATCTAGGTTGGGAACTATGTGCTTAGCTATCAATTTACTTCTGAAATTTCTTAGCAGTTCACCTAGCTTATTCATTACCAACTTTTTGTAGGACACATCCAATTCAAAGTATTGCTGCACATATTAACATAATGTTAAAGTAAATGTAGGAATAAGACTAATAGTTGGGTAAAAAATTTTGTATGCGTACCGTGGTTCCAGTCCAAAGTTTTTCTCTTGCTTCCGCCTTCACATCTTTCCACGATAGAATCTTCAATCCTATCTACTCCCAAACCGTGTCTCCTAAAAAACTGATAAACAATGATATGTTTGGCCCTGATATTCTATTCAGTGCATCAAAGTTTACATTTATCTTCAGGGACACCTGGTTTTCCATATTTTATCCGAAACTTGGATAACCTAGTTATACCCCTCTTATTAACGACCTTATGTTTACTGATGTCTTCATCCTCTTCTGATTGATCACCATAATCCTCTGATTCATAATCTCCTTGATTATCGTGATTTACATCATGATTATTAACCAAATAATCATCATCATTAACATTATAATCTTGATCATCGTTTTCAGTGTCCATGATTATTGACCACAAACCGATGTGTACAAGAACAATAAGTGGAAATGGTATGAAACTAGTGATGGCAGTAATTGAGATGGAGATGGAGTTAGAAAATTATGGTATATTTTGTGATTTTGGAGAAAAATCAGGATTTGAGATGGAGATGGAATTAAAATATTATGGTAACTGCATATGCATTAACTTAGCATGGACATTCAAAATTTTCGTGAAAATTTTGGCTCCAAATACAAAAATTACACAACCAAATTTTTTGAACTCCAATTTGCCTCCAAATTAAATATTAAACTTTTCCCTTTGAGTTTCCTGGTAAAATTAAAGTTTGAACAAAATGTTATACTATATTTCACATATTAACATTCAACCAAAAACCCTTAGTTTACACCGCATAAAACCTTAAATTCATATATTATAAGAAAACGGATATAACATATAGTGAATTGTACATGGCCTTAAAATACTTATATTAAGTAATTAACAAACTCGTATTGTTGATTACAGATATAACTGATAATTGTTTCATAATGATAGTAATGCATACAAATCTATTAAATTGTTGCAACCGACAGGTTAAAAATGCAACAGGTGCCCAACAATAACAGACCAACAAAAAATAAAAAATTTGTTCATATTACACAGGGAGAACTGACATCATCCAACCTTCCAACATTCCTTTTGCCTTTGTTGTTGCTCCCCTCTGTAGCATTCCTTGACCGAACCTTCTTACATTATGTATGCCTACAAATATTGGAGGGCGAATACATGGAGTACTTGAAGAACTTGTGGTCAAACTCCGAATCGGACTTATATTGCTAACTTCTGCAAACATGTACATATTAATGTTAGTTATATGTCGACGAAGGTAGTGTTTGGCAGTATGTGTAGCATGGTTGTGGTTGCCCTAACAACATTTGGATTTGGTTATGCATATGTTTGTGTAGGGGACCATATCCAACTGATTACAAAAGACCTAAAACAATATCATACCAAAAAACCTGTAACTATAATATACCATGGGACCATATCCGGACACATGTGGAAAAACCATAACCAAGATTAAAACATAGACCATATAAACACGTTAATTAAAAATGACATAGATTAAGAAGGGCTAGTCCTATAAATCGAATCACGTTAATGAAAAATGAAATAGGTCCACATACATGTATTAAAAATTAGCGTAAACCCTAATACCATAACAAACTTACACTATTCGTATGAACCCTACTATTTAAATAGAACAATACTGATTGTTGCATTACCTTTTTTCCTGATTCGTCATGTCGTTAATGATTGTGTAGATTGGCGACTATTGTGTATGAGGGTTTTATTTTTTATTGTGTATTAGATGAAGATTTAGGGTTTGTTCTTCTTGTGTGTGATTCTAAAGATGGTGGCGGTTACAAGCTAGATGGTTGCTGGATATTATTTGTGTTTAATGAAAATGTAAATATTATTTAAAACTACTTACTAATAAAATTATAGTAACTAACATTTAATTATAAAAATTTAATAATAAATAAATAATAGTAAGTAAATAAAAAAACATATACGTTGTATTTTTATTAAAAACATTTTTGTCAAAATTAACTAATTTTAAAAAGGTTATAATTTTAAACATAACATAAAAATATTACTTTAATTAATTTTAAACATAAAATTTTAGTTAAATAACTTAAATATGAATAAGGTCTATTTTGAATGGTCGGTTTAATAAGGTTAGGGTGACAAAATTATAGTTTAGTAATGTGTTAGGGTTTATGGTTTAGGGTTGGGGTTTATGGTTTAAGGTATAGGGTTGAGGGTTAAGGTTTAGGATTTATGATTTAGGGTTTATGGTTTAGGCTTAATGAAGTGGTTTATGTTTAATTAGGGTTTAAGTTTTAGGATTTATGGTTTAATTAGATAGTGTGGTTTATTAAGGTTTAATTAGGATTTATGGTTTAATTAGCTAGGGTTTGTGGTTTAAGGATTAATTATGATTTAAGGTTTATATGGTTTAGGGCTTATAGGGTTTAGGATTTAAGGTTCATTGGTTTATGGTTTAAGGTTTAATTAGGTTTAGTATTTATGGTTTAATTAGCTAGGGTTTGTGGTTTAAGGATTAATTATGATTTAAGGTTTATAGGGTTTAGGGCTTATAGGGTTTAGGGATTAAGGTTCATTGGTTTATGGTTTAAGGTTTAAGGTTTAGGATATATGGTTTAATTAACTAGTGTTTGTGGTTTTAAGGGTTAAATAGGGTTTAAGGTTAAATGGTTTAAGGTGTATGATATAGTGTTAGGGTGCATTGGTTTAAGCTTTAGGGCTTAGGGTTTAGGGTTTAAGGTTCATTGGTTTATGGTTTAAGGGTTAAATAGGATTTAAGGTTTATAGGTTTAAGGTGTATGATATAGTGTTTAGAGTGCATTGGTTTAGGGTTTAGGGTTTAAGGTTCATTGATTTATGGTTTAAGGTTTAAGGTTTAGGATTTATGGTTTAATTAGCTAGGGTTTGTGGTTTTAAGGGTTAAATAAGATTTAAGGTTAAATGGTTTAAGGTGTATGATATAGTGTTTAGGGTGCATTGGTTTAAGGTTTAGGACTTAGGGTTTAGGGTTTAAGGTTCATTGGTTTATGGTTTAAGGGTTAAATAGGATTTAAGGTTTATAGGTTTAAGGTGTATGATATAGTGTTTAGAGTGCATTGGTTTAGGGTTTAGGGTTTAAGGCTCATTGGTTTATGGTTAAGGTTTAAGGTTTAGGATTTATGGTTTAATTAGCTAGGGTTTGTGGTTTTAAGGGTTAAATAGGATTTAAGGTTAAATGGTTTAAGGTGTATGATATAGTGTTTAATTAGGGTGCATTACTTTAAAGGTTTAGGCTTAATTAGGGTTTAAGGTTTACTGGTTTATGGTTTAAGGTTTATGATTTATGGTTTAATTAGATAGGGTTTGTCGTTTAAGGGTTAAATAGGATTTAAGGTTTATAGGTTTAAGGTGTACTGTATGATATAGTGTTTAGGGTGCATTACTTTAAGGTTTAGGGCTTAATTAGGGTTTAAGGTTTATTGGTTTCTGTTTTAAGGTTTATGATTTATGGTTTAGTTAGCTAGGGTTTATGGTTTAAGAGTTAAATAGGATTTAAGGTTTATATGTACCGGTTTATGATTTAGTGTTTAGGGTTCATTGGTTTAAGGTTTAGTGTTTATTGAGGTTTAATGTTTAGGGTTTAATGTTTAAGGATTAGGGATTATGGTATGTAGGATTATGAATTATGGTTTAATTAAGGTTTATGGTTTAGGGTTAAATTGTTTAACGTTTAGGTTTTAAATTAAGTAAGATAACAAATTACTCATCATTTATGTTATGTTCAGACGTGGTCTTGGTGAAATAAGTCATAAAACCTTTTAAGTACCGACCTTTTAAAAGTGGTATAAAACGTTTGCATATATTATATATTACTTATTTAAAACATAATTAATGTATTTTCATTAATATAATTTTTATCAAGTTTTATATACTTCGTCTTTCATAATAATTGTCGTTTGTTGACTTTTTTTTTGTCTTAATATTGATACTATCAATTTTAACATATTTGTTTATGTTATATGGTTACCTGATAATACGACTTAACCGCATTGGCCCGTCTGAAATAATAATTCCTTAAATATATTTCATGCATTATATTAATTTTTTAATAGATATAAACCACAAAATGTAAGCTTAAGACACATAAGCCCATCTAGACTTATGTTTAATAAATCATAAATAACATATTTATAAAAGGGTATAAGTCATAAATACACAAATTCTTATGATGGTCAGATTTTATTTTGTTGAATCTTCAAACTTTTAAAACCTTTTATTTTGTTGAATATTCATTTTCGGGTCAAATTTTCGGGTCAAATAACCTACATTTTCAGATAATAAATAACCTACATTTTTGGGTCAAATTTTAAAACCTTTTATTTTGTTGAATCTTCAAACTTTTATTGAGTGAAATTTAAAACATGCCTCCAAAATTTTATTTTGTTGAAAATTGAAAATTTGCCTCCAAAATGTTATTTAGTGAACATTGAAAATAACTCCCAAAAATTTTAAACTCATCACATAATTTTTTTTCAATCCCTCATTCTCCAGCCATCAACAACTATTCTGTCCGACCATCTACACCAGTTTTAATTTCGTTACTTTATAAATCAGGTAATGTTTTTATTAGGATTATAATCTGTAGTGTTCATATGCATTTGTTTAGATAATTAGTATATATGTGATTGGATTTTGGGGTTTTATATTATGCGTTATTGATTCATGCTATGTGCCTTAAACCTTTAAGAATGTTTTATCTTGGATATGATATATTGGTTTTTTTTTTTTTATTTGTAGGATATATACGGTACGATTTATCCTCAACACTATGATGGACAAGTCTTGGATACGAAGTAATAGGACTAAAAAAGAATATTTTGACGGAGTAGAAGCGTTTATTGAATATGCCAAAAAAACGCAAGAGGAGATTAACCGCCACCCAGAAAATCATAATGGACCACTTACAATTCTATGTCCTTGTAACAACTGCTTAAACCACATAGAGGGTACAGTAGAATCTGTAGGATTCCATTTATTCAGACATGGGTTTAATACAAACTACACAAATTGGATAAAACATGGAGCAAAGGACGAGTAATCATCAAATGCCCAAATATTAGTTGATGATACAACAGAGTATGTTGACAACACGGATGTCGACACGGATGTTGGTTCGGAAATTCCAACATATGGCCCAGCAACAGTAGAGATGGTTAACGCTACAAAAGATGATTTTGATGAGGATGAAATTGCCAAGTTTCAACAACTAGTAGTAGACGCGGAGAAGCCAATTTATGAAGGATGTCCCGACTTCACAAAGTTGTCTGCAATAGTTCAACTTCTCAACTTGAAGGGTAAGTATGGAGCTTGTGATAAGTTCTTTACTGAATTACTTGGTTTGATTAAAAAGATGCTACCTGCTGGTAACGAACTAGTTGAAAGAACTTATCAGGCCAAAAAAATGATGCGACTGATGGGATCAGGATACAAAAAGATACATGTATTTATCAACAACTGCATGATTTACTGTAAAACTAACTCAAAATTGACTGCTTGCTCAACATGTGGGACAACAAGATGGAAGGTCTACAATAAGACAAAGAAAGTTTACAAAAACATTCCAGCCAAAGTGATGTGGTACTTCCAAATTATACCAAGACTAAAACGATTGTTTAAGATACCAAGTATTGCAGAAAACATGAGATGGCACGCAACAAGGAGGAAAACAGATGGTGTTTTACGTCACCCTGCAGATTCACAAGCATGGCGTATCATAGATGAAAAATTCCCTCAATTTGCAGAAGATCCAAGAAATATACGGATGGGAATATCGGCTGATGGGGTTGATGTTAACTCAGGTAATAGGCATCACAGTGTATGGCCAGTTTTATGTGTCATATACAACCTTCCTCCATGGTTGTGTATGAAACAAAAGTTTATCATGCTTTCGACCCTTATATCGGGATACCCGGGGAATGATATTGATGTTTTCTTAGAACCGTTAGTTGATGATCTGTATACCTTATTTGAACATGGTGTTGATACATATGATGCGTCAACGAAATAGAACTTTAAGCTTCATTCCGTTGTGTTATGGAGGATAAATGATTACCTAGCACTAGGTACATATGCGGCTGCCCATACAGTGGATTCAATGGTTGCGTGGTATGTGGGAAAGATACACATTGTGTAAGACTTTCGGCCTCAGCCAAGCAAAGTTATGTTGGTCACAGACGATATCTACCATACACCCATCCATTCAGAAAGCAAAGGAAATCGTTTAATAGACAACGAGAACTTGCACTTGCTCCAGTACAAAGACAGGGGATGAAATATACGACGAAGTTCGACATATTCAAAATAAGTGGGGAAAAGTAAAGAAAACTAACAATAACACATCAGGAAACCAGGAAGATACAAGAGGCAGAGGTGGGAAAATTCAAAATAACAAAAGAAAAGCAACAGAGGAAGACGAGGGTAGTTCAAGCCAACCTACTGAATCGTATTGGAAGAAATTTAACATTTGGTATCGAAGGCTAAGGTATTGGAGGCATAATCCTGTTCCACATTGTATTGACTTTATGCATGTAGAAAAAAATTGTGGGGAGAGTTTTGTTGGAACTTTGCTAAATGTTCCTGGTAAGACGAAAGATGGATTGAAGGCACGATTGGATCTGGCAGCTTTGGGTATAAAACCTGAGCTTTTTGCTAGGCTAGAACAAGACAAAACAACACTACCTCCAGAAGGCTACACGTTAACTAATGCTGAAAAAGACAAATTTTATGAAACGTTAGCCAACCTTAGAGTACCACAGGGATATTGTTCAAATTTTGCTAGTTTGGTCAACGTAAAGGAAAGGAAGCTCATTGGCCTTAAGTCACATGACTATCACATGCTGATATAAGAGTTTTTACCAATTGCAATACGTTCAATCATGCATCCACCTACACGCTATGCTATTATCAGGTTTTGCTTTTTCTTTAAATCTCTATGTAGAAAAGAAATCAAATTGGAAGAACTAGATGCGATGCAACAAGAACTAGTTGTGACACTGTGCCTACTTGAGAAGTTCTTTCCTCCATCATTTTTTGATAATATGATACACTTGACTGTGCACCTAACTAGAGATGTAAGATTGTATGGTCCCATATGCTTTCGGCGGATGTACCCATTTGAAAGATGTATGAAGGTTATTAAAAACCATGTTAGAAACAGAAACAGACCAGAGGGATGCATTGCTGAGGAGACCATTGCGGAAGAAACAATAGAGTTTTTTAGCGAGTATCATAAAACAATGAAATCTGTTGGTTTGCCACCTGATAAAGATGTAACCAATGAAAATGAGGACGGAATGCCATTGTCGTCTGGCTCACCATTCGAAATGAATGGGGAACTATTTACAAAAGCTCATTTGTATGTACTATAAAATATAGATGAACTTTTACCCTATATCGAGTAAGTATTACTAATGCATGTCTATTTCATTGATATAAATATTCTAAAAACAAAAAGATTAATCAAATACATTGTTTCGTTTCAGGCGACACAAGAATTTTTTGAAAAAAAATAACACGGGTAAACGAATAGCATTGCTGGAGGCTGAGCATTGTAAAACTTTTGCTAAGTGGTTACATGATGAGGTAATTACTTGTATGATGTTTATAATTGTTTGTTTTTTGCTAAACATTAGTTAACTTAACATCTCAAAAACCAATACTAAGCTAGTAGTAGAGAATAATAAATAAGCACTTACAACATAATGAGGCGATCTCCAACTCTCAGTAGCAATTAGAAGCGTTGTTATTAGCTAGGTAGAAGTCCACCAGCACACCATTTCTTTATCTGAAACACTATTCTTTAACTGTTGAAATTCAGGTTTTGAGAGAGTTAGCAATATCAAAAGATAACGTATCAGATACTGTTAGGTGGATATCATTTGGACCACGCGCCACGGTAGTGAAATACGATGCATATAACATCAATGGGTATACATTTCGTACGAAAATAAATGATGGCAAAGTTCACCAGAACAGTGGGGTTTGTGTTGAGGTAGAAGATACTCATATATCCAAAGAAGTTGAAAAAAAAAAACTATTTTATTATGGGGTTTTACAAGAGATATGGGTACTAGATTACCGTTTCAGGAGAATACCTCTTTTCAAGTGCGATTGGGTTAATCACAAGAAACATGCGGTCAAAAAAGATAAGCTTCTTGGATATACATTGGTAGACCTGAATAACTTAGGCCACAAGGATGATCCGTTCATATTTGGCTCACAAGCAGGACAAGTGTTTTATATCCAAGATCAGGTACACAAAAATATGTCTATTGCCTTCAGGACCCCTAGCAAGAATTACAAAGATACATATGACGAAGTCGGTGAGGAATTTAGTACAGTTATTCACCAGAACAATGATAACACTTTGCCAGATGCACATGTAGGTGATGATTCACACAGTGACTACTATCTAGCAGACGGTGAAGGAGTTGTCATACGAAAAACCAAGTGAAGCCTGTCATGCTCAAGTTGGCACAATCGGCCTTTTTATCGTATTTAACTTGTTCTTTTAGAGGATAGGTTCTAGTACTTGTTTAAGGATTTATGTTTGTGTGCATATCACACATTTAATCTTTCATTTTTTCTGCAAAAACACTTGTAATCTCTTTTATTTGAATGTAAAATTTCTTTAACATTTAGTGGTTCTTTTAATTATGTTTTTATGAAAATTAGATTTCAATTGTTTCCTGCTGATATAGTTAACTACATGTAAGTTTTCATAATCTGTCATATTGAATTATGTCATACTAGTGAAACTTTGTGTTCAAAAAGAATGTTCAGATTGGTGAGTTGAGTTGCATATCTGTTTATATAGCTAGTGACATACTACATAGTGTTCAATTTGGTGATTTGAGTTGCAATTACTGAACTGCATAATGTAAATATAACTATTGCATCAGTTTGTATCAGTTTCAACTCCACTAGTGGTTTGGCTTGTGAATGCTTATTTTATTAATTATCCAGCTTATTTAAGTCTTTTGTTGCTCACCTTTATATTTCATATTGGTTGCATGCCCTGAATTTGCTTAAATTTCATTATTCCTTTGTAATTTTGATATACAGCTCAACATAAGGGGTGTTTGGGACTGTATGTTTAAGCTTATTGACAACATGATTTAAACCTCCTATTGCCTGCACACCTAGTGCTTAGTTACAATAGGTTATAGTTGGTTTTTATTTCAGTCTGTATTCACAAATTTTGTGATTAACATGTATTGCAAAAATCTGCACATCACTGAAGTGCACTAGCTATTGACATAATTAGTATAAATTTGTGTCTGCAAGAAGTTTACATAATCTATAATACAGAATTTTTTCATACTTGTCAAGTTTGTGCTCAAATTCATACTTAAATCAGTTCATGTATCTTCTTTAATTTCATACACACATCACATTCTGCTATCTTAACCCCTAAAAATTACAACAGATACTGATATTAAGCATAAGTATAAGTTAAAGAACAATTTAATTAGATGTAATAAAAAATTAAGATAAACACAATAGCATGCATTAAACATTAAACCAAATTAAACATAAATGTCAATACCATTACCATTAGACATTATATACATATTAGATATGCAGTTAAGCAAAACATGGGTACAGAGTACTTTAACTTAAACAAAAGAGTTGGTTTAGACACGACATACCCAAACTGCATATTGATGGGCTAAAACAACAAAAAGATATGTGCACATGCACAACAATCATCAAACATTTTCTTCTGCTGGTGGAACCATTTCCATTTCAGTGGACCAAGCTTTCAACTCATCCACACCTTCAACTTGTTCTTGAACAATAATGTTTAAACGGTAAAGCTTCGTCTCCAACCTCTTCTTTAAATCAGTAAAAGCTTTAATAGACTCCTCCCAATCAGCAGCTGGATGCTTGGTCTTCATTTCAGAAAGTGCAGTACGCACCCTTTTTAGGCTTACCATAACCGGTTCAATCAAATCCCGTATATCATTAGTAAAGGCCTTCTCTTCAATAATCAGTTGCTCCAAGTATACCCTGGTGCCATACGAAATATTTGCACCACCAGTGAGTTGCAAAATCTCGTCCAACACAGGGGTGGCATTTGCATCAGAAGTACTTCCTTGAGAATCTGTCATGGATTGATCTGTTAATAGAAAGTAAAAATGTGTTTTTGATTTGGGGAAGATGATCTGTTAGTTGGTGATGTTATATATTATATAACCATAGGCAGGGTATTTATACAACCCATAACAACCACAGTTTTTGTTGGGGCAAATGAAGAGTTGCAGCAAATAGTCTGAACTCAATGCATGCAGGGAATAGTATCAAGGAAGCTTCGACACACTTGTAAATATGTGTGACAAAATTTTTTTGATGGGCTTAGTTAGTCACATAAAAAAATACTTGTTGAGACAAACTATTATTTTATGGGCTTAGTTAGTCACATAGAAAAATACTTGTTGTGACTAGGTGTAGTGACTTTAGTCATACAAACACTAAAAAATGTGACTCATATCAACATTAGTGAAAATTGAGATCACATTTGGTTCTAAACATTTTTTACATGAATATTTTACTGTGTGACTTTTTCAATGTGTTGGTCACATATAATCCCATTATAATGTGACCATAAATATAATTTATTTTCACATTTCTCAAATGTTGTGACTATTTGAAAACATATAGTCACATAATTGTTTGGTTATTGAGTATGATCATGTATTATATTTGATCATAGTCTTCAAGTAATTGTAAAATATTTGTCACATTTAAATAAATATAGTGACAAATGTTTCAATACCTACTTTCCACTTGTAACACATACAAAATTCATGTGTGGTTAAAATTTAACAAAATATACTAGTCACATTAAAATAATGTGTGTGACAACCTTTTTTTATCAATTTGTCACTTGTAAAATAAGTCTATGTGACCATATATGATTTTTGGTCACATTCAGTGTGTGTATGAAAAATATTTGTCACACATGTATAGGTATAATGTGACTACTACTTGAACCAGACTTTGATTCGGTAACACTCTAAAACTATTAAGTGACTAACGACTCATCCAAAAAGCATTTGTTAGCCCTAGTCACGTAAATATTCATATGCGTGACAAACAAAATACGTAATGGTCATACAAACTGACTTCAAGTGTGACTGTTTATTTATGACTAGCGAATTCAGTCACACAAAAAAATTAATTTGTGACTACACCAATTTCGGTATATGTGACCGAAACCCATTTTTATACTAGTGTTATAGATTGACATGTGGAACCTGCAAAACAAAAAGTAAAAGTCAAAATCAGTTTAGCCTATATTCAAATCACAATAACATGTGAAAAGAGAATAAAAATTTGAAAAAATTAAGATGAAAACATGATGAAGAATTGTATTGAAAAATGGAATTCGTGTATGTGTATTTGAATTGGCGTTATAGGTGTTATGATAGATAATTAGATCGAGTGTTTAAAACGGATTGGAATTGTAACTGACTGAGTTATTTTTGGAATGGTTTTATGACAATAAATCGTCTATTGAAAGTGCATAAGAAGAGTACAGAAGAAGATTGATTTTCAATATGTGAATTGGGCTTTATAAAAAATTCATCAACCAACTAATGGTCCAAATCAGTTTTAGCAAAAGTTTGTGGCATTGAATACTTGTACTTAGGTTTAATTATGGTAAACAATTTAATTGTTGCATTTAATATTTGTACTTTATATACTTATAATATATTTTGTTTTATTATATAGAATAGACACCACCTAAATAAGTTTTAAAATTGACATGTCGTTTATCAATTTCAAAACGAATTCAAAATTTCAAAGATACTAACCTAATTTAAGATAACGATCAATCGATTCCCAAAGACAATCAAAACGAATTTTTCCAAAAAATGCCGATGAAAATATTTTGATAATGTATTAACGTGTATAACTCGTCGAGATGGAATAAGGAATAAATAATTTACGTCGTTATCAACTAGCAGGGTACTCTCGTGATGCGGCAGTGGATATTTGTGAATAAAATTTTGACGCAAAAATTCATCTTTTTTTGTTATGACTTTTGAATCAATTTATTTTATCTAAACACATGTTTTAAAAACGTAATTTCAATCGAGGATAGTATTACTTTTGAAAATGATATGTATATATATATATAAAAGTTCAAGTAAGTTATGTAAAAAGTTAAAGGGTAAAAAAAATCTAAATACAATTAACCATTTTTAATTAAAGTTTTATATTATGCATGCATAAAAGTTTTTGTAAGTTTCTTTTGAAAAATATATGTAAATTATTGTTGCATAGTAAAGTATATATAGATGTTTTTTAATTTTGTACAATGTGCATATATTAATATATGTTTATGTAATGAGTGTTTTAATATGCATTAAAAGTTTGTAATGTATTAGTGCATTAAAAAGTTGTACAATATGTATAACTATTTGTATGTTGTAAATTTTAGGTTGTACACTAAATAGTATACATGTTGTTTTATCTTTAATTGTTTGCATGAAATGTTGTACAATAGACATAAATAGTTATATTACTTAAATTTAACATTTAATGAGAAGAGATTGCTCAAAATGATTTATATGTAGTAGTGTAGAAAGATTAAGATAAAGGATGTGTTTGTTTTCGCCAAAAAGGTCTGAGCTGTGTCTGAATCTGACTGATTATATGCGGTCAGACATTTTAGCTATTTGTTTTGTCTTTGATAGTCAGAGTCGATAAGAGCTTTTTCGTCTGATCGGGTAAGATGTGATGCACCTCTCCGAGTGCCTCTTCCTATATATCCATGGAGATATCATGTGGCTGTGTGTCATTTGATATTGTGATAAAGTTGCTTATGTATGATACATGATACGACATAATTTTTATTTAAACAGTACAATCAATCATACACGATACGACCATAACTTTTATTTAAACAATACAATTATACAACCATAACTTTTATTTAAACAATACAATCATACATGATACGACCATAATTTTTATTTAAATCATACAACCATAAAAACTAATATATTTCGAGCTTCGGCATGGCCATCACCCGAAAAATATTAGTGCACTCAAGTATTTCGAGCTTCGGCATTGCCATCACCCATAATACTCAATTCATTAAATTATCTAAAAATTTGTCTACTAATGTTTGTCGAGCTTCGGTATTGCCATCACCCGTTAAACCAGCTTACCAAGCCTTAAAATCTATAAAAAAACATAAAAAAAACAGAAAAACGGCTATATGATCGTTTGTCTTTTTGAAACCGGCTAAAACCGGTGATTTTTTTAAATGAAACGGCTAGTTTACCGGTTATAACCGGTTTTTTAACGGTCATAAAAAAATTTATATTTTAAATTCGAATATTTAAAAAATATTAATTAATTAAAAAATTAAAAAGCCGATTAAAACCGGTCTTTTAAAAAAAACCCGGGTAAAACCGGTTACGTAATGGGTAAAAAACCGATTACGGTTAAAATTGAAAAACAGGTCTAACGGTCCGGTTACTTCTAACCGATGCGGTTAAAAAAAATGGTTCAAGTTTTTGTACCGATTTTAAAAAAAACGGTTGTTTCATCTCTAATGTAGGGTTTGTGAATTGTGATCAAATATCTAGGGTTAGTTATGTCTTAGGTTCTGTATAATAGGTTGTTTGTCACGGACTTATCTCTACAAGTATTTTTTGTGCAGAACTTAGTCTCTACTAAGCCAGCCTTGCTCCAAACACTCAACGATCTAGGAAACAAAGAAATATACTAAGAAAGAACAGAAGTGAACTAGGAGAAATGCTTCAATTATTAGAGAGAACTTTACAAGAGAGAATACAAGTGAATTATGAGATGCTTTCCACAAATGAGGATGGTCCTATTTATACTACCAAACTAGGGCAACATTAGGGCTACATATTTACAACTCCAAGAAGGCCCATATTCTACAAGCTTCTATTAGGGTTTCTATGAGCTTCCATGAGTCTTCCAAAGACTTCCAAAAGCTTCTCCCCTATCCATAGAATTCCACTAAGTCTTCTAGTCAAGTGTAGAACCATCCGGATCCTTGTTAACCTTGTAAAACTAGGTGGGACGTGACATCCTCCCCACCTAAGCTCGTGATATCCTCATCGTGCCATCCTCGTGATACTTCCTGATCTCATCCTTAAAGTGACGCAATAAGTCTTTCGCTTCCCAACTTACTTCACTATCGGGCAAGTCACGCCATTTGATCAAGTTCTCCTTATAGCTCGACACTCCTCGTTTCCTTATCATACGATCCGACAAAGTCTCATCGACCTCTCAATCATACGAAGTAACAACTACCGTCGGTGCTCGCTTTGACACTCCTCGTTCCGGATCTTCCCTGTCTCCATTATAAGGCTTGAGAAAGCTAACGTGAAAGACCGGGTGAATCTTCAACTTGGACATTAGTTGAACTCGATAAAATACCTTGACAACACGTCTAATCACCGGGAAAGGGCCTTCATACCTCTGTATCAATCCCATGAACCTTCCGCAATGACTTGAATTGTTGAGGTAAGAGATTAACCATCACTTGATCTCTGACCTATGACTCAACGTGTCTCCTCTTCTCATCCACCCATTTCTTCATCTTTTTAGCCGCTTTGTCCAAAGATGGCCAGGCCATGTCCGCTTGCTCATGTCACTCCTTCATAGTCTTGTAAGCGATCATGCTAATCCCCTTATATGATGTGGCTAAGTAATTTGGTGTCAATGGTTGGCGCCCCGTGACCAACTCAAAAAGACTCTTCCCCGTGGCTTCACTTCGTTGCATGTTGTAGGAGAACTGAGAAACATCAAGAAATTTATCCCAATCATGTTTGTTGACACTCACATAGTGCCGAAGATAGAGCTCCAATAATACATTCACCCTATCCGTTTGCCCGTCCGTTTGGGGATGACAACTCGTAGAGAAGTTCAAATTCGTCCCCATGATCTTGAACAACTCCGTCCAAAAGCGCATCGTGAATCTCGGATCTCGATCGCTAACAATCACATGAGGTACTCCCCAATACATAGCCACATTCTTGAAGAAGAACTTAGCTATGTCATTCGTGGTAACATCGAATGGTTCGGCTATGAAAGTACTTCGAAAATCGATCGACCACCACTATAATACTCCCACTCCCCTCCGACTTCGACAAGCATGTGATAAACTCCATGGAAACACTCTCCCATGGTCCTTTGGCCGTAGGTAAAGGCTCCAATAGTCCCCCGGATTGCTTTTACTCTATCTTGTCTTGTTGGAAAATTAGGCACGTCCAAACATATGTCTCGATATCGTCCTCCATCCTTGGCCAATAATAAGTGCCCTCGACCAATGTCAACGTCCTCTTCATCCCCAGATGACCAGCCCAGTTTGTATCATGATACTATTTCAAGATTACTCGCCTAAGATCACCCCAGTTAGGCACATAAAGCCGATCTCCTTTGGTGAACAACATCTATCCCTTTAACCAAAATCTATGAGTCTTCCCGTCCTTCGCATTAAGATTATGTAATCTTGGATACTCTATAGAGTGAAAGTAGAGATAGAAAGGAGGTTACACAACCACACACTTAGAGAAAGAATGTAAGAAAACACATATTATGTGTGTGAAATTATGAAGTGAACCACACCCTCTCCAATTAAGGAGAGGGTTTATGTACCCAAACCCACAAGATGGGCTTGGGCCTTACATTGGGCCGCTGGCCTTACAAGATTGGACCGACCTTTGGTCTTGTTTACTTAACATAATATAACAACTACGAGCTACTAACTATGTATTGTTGAAGTGACTGATCCTTCCTAAATACGTAAAAATGTATTTCCAACAATTTCCCCCTAAGGGAGGTTACTCCAAACAAGGGGGTTACCTGGGTTACAATAATAAATTAAACCTAGCATATTATGCTTGTCTTGATCTCGTAGTCTTCGTCTTTCTTTTGTTTTTCTTTTCAGGTGAATATGTTGATGTGATCTTTGATATCTATCTTGAACATGTATCTCTTGCCTTGATCTTGTGCATCCATCACTTGTGATATTCACCTCCTCGTGACTTCATGTCCCACAAACTTATACCTTTTCAATTCATGAAAGCTTCAGAGTTTGATACAGTGGAAGACTTGACTTTTAGGCTTTCTTGAATTTGTTGAAGTTTTAAGTGCAGAAAGTATAAGCATGCGGAGACGAATTCATCTCAGACTCCACAACGCCACCGTCTTCAAATGCACCAACATAAATAGACACAAACGAAATTCTTTTGAACATTTCATTATAATTCGGTAGCATTTTACCTCTGGTCGGTGAAGACCGTTGGACGATATAAATATCGTACTTGTGGCATGTAGTTTCAATTAAGAATCCACTTTACAAGATTTCGCGGGTAAACCCGTTCTCTTTACTCGACCGTCCCAAATTAGACTGCGAACGTAAAGAGTGAATCATTTGGATAAAATTCTCCGCATGATTGAAGCCGTCAATTCATATTCCTGGATCAAGTTTGATTCATAAATAATCACACCATCGTTGCTTTCCAGTTGTCACGAGCTTGATTCACATTGAATCTTGCAAGTTACCTAACAAGTGTTGTTTGATGTTAACACTAGAAGGATTTCCATTCGTCAATGTGAATACTAAATCGCATCACTCTGAATGTTCTGGCAAGATCATAAAGATATTGTGTAGAGGCCTGTAACGTGTTTAAATTCAGTTAAGAATTAAACCACTGTTGCTTTCTAGTTTTCACAAGTTTAATTCATAAAGAATCGCAAAAGTCACCTACCATAAGCTTTTTGATGTTCACTCAAGAAGGATTTCCAATGTCATTGTAAATACTTGCGTATTACTCGGATGTTCAGGCAAGATCATGAAGATTTTACGTAGGACTCTAAATATATTTCTTACTTTTTACAGAGTGTGAAGAAGAAAGGAAATATGGAAATGTGTCCTAATGAGATTATTGGTGATCTCAAATAGCTCTAGACTCGACCGTGCATTTTCAATTTTAGTGATCAGAGGCTGGAGAGGAGTGCCACCATTTCAATACCAATTTATTTGAAGTGAATAAATCGATAGATAACATGTTGATCTCTGTGTGGTTTAAACAAATACCTTTTGAGAGATATATGAGTTAGCTGGGATGGGTTGTGCATTACATCAATGGGTCCATGATGTCTATCTTCAATACCAAGTATCATTAAAAATGATCCTGGCAACATTTGTATTAAACCCGGTTTCTAACTAAGTTGTAAGAAGGGCTGCTTTCTTTTCACCCTTTATCTTTACAATTATTTTTCATTATTCAACCGCTTCAATGCTTACCAATACATCATAACTAGCACCTTGTTGTGATTGTTCCAGTGCTAACTTAAGTACTTGTTCGAAATTCAGCTACATTAAAAATCTTTCTCCATCTTTTCTAAGGACTACTATTTTTAGCTATGGAATGTCCTGGGAAGATCCCTCCTAATTTGGAAGAATCATTGGACTTAACCTATCCTACCATCCTTATGTCACAACTATCATCATCATCGTAAAATAAATGGTTGTGAGTAAGTATATGTCACCATGAAATCCATTTTGACATTCAAATCCATTTTGCTCCCCCTTAAGATATGCCACGATATTCACAAATATTTCGCATATGTTGGGATGACCCATCACTTTAAGTCAAACCAATTGTGATAAACCATTTCTCATATTAAATCACATTTTCTCCTCCAGATTAAAAATATTAAACCAACCGATATTTTTTATATCAATTGATTTAGTGAAGTTTCAACAAAGGTTTTGGGAAATAATAATGCAAGTCCGTTTTATCTTCATAATATCGATTTGTAAAAAAAATGATACCAATTTGTAAGATAAATATCACTGACATTTGAGTCACATTTGATACCATATTTGTTGATTTCGATCACATATTCACCATATTTGAAAAAATTGAGAAGGTTGGGCCTGATTGATGAGAACATCATATGATAAAATCACGTGGTTCTTGTAGACAAATGTTGGTCTCCTCGTCAAATCTGAAGTTATCTCTTGACACCACATGTAAGATTGGTATCGTTGTCTTGATACCAGTTGAGAACTTGGTTATGACGTCTTAACACCAATTGAAAGATGAATACTTCATCTTGGCACCAATAGTTAACACCGGCAATTCACAAAGATTCGACATTGAAGAATCTGAATGCTAAACAATTGCCCCCTCCCCCTCAACTGTTGACCCGTGTTCTATATAAAGAGTTGTAGTCGTCGTCTAAGAAGTCGCATCATCGAGTATGTTGATACCAAATGTAAAGAACTTTGATTCGTAAAGATGATAATCTTCATAAAAAACAAGATTTCTCTCGTTGTAACAAATAAATGCACGGAAGCGTACATATATTCGTGTTAGATTGTGTAATAACGTAAACACAACCCCTTACATGGTTATAAAGTAAACCATGCCCGATAAATTAGTTCCCGTTGTTGAGCCAATGTTTTCATAAGAAATACTTGACTTGAATAGGAAACGCGAGTTACTATCTGAAATAATAGCAAGCCATTTTGGCATGTTTTATGAAATACTTACAAATTTTGTACGAAATTTATTTATGGCGTCGTGTTAATATTAATCAATATTTCTAAGACAGTAAATATTATCGTACCAAAAGACATGCCTTTGAAACATAAAGTAATTTTGTTTTTGTGAATTTTTCAATTTTTATGGGTTTTATATGGTTTTATATTTTTATATTTTGCTTTTGTGGATACAAATATAAACAATATATACAAATGATCACAAGATACTGAGAATAGTTTACCACCACTATTCTTCTACTTCATCTGCCAATGCCTTTAGAGTCTCGGGCGAGAAAGTTCTCATTCCTAGTTTGTCGGCCAAAATTTCAATTCGAGCGCGATCTAAAGCCTTCGTGAAAACACCCGCCAATTGATACTCTGATTTAACAAAGCAAAGATCGATCATTCCATTTTCTACTTGCTCCTTGATAAAGTTGTAGTGAATGTCTACATGCTTCGACCGGGAGTGTTGGACATTATTGCAGCAGATTGTAATGGCACTTTGATTGTCGCGGTACATCAGAATTTTGTTGAAACCTAGACCATAGTCGGTTAATTACGATCTCATCTAAAAAATTTGAGCACAACAACCAGAAATAGCTATGTATTCTGCCTTCGTACTTGAAATTGCAACGCTTTTCTGTTTTTTCAATGCCCAGCTGATAAGTCGATCTCCTAGTAGTTGCAAACTTCCATTTGTGCTACACCTTGTATCTTGACATCTCGCATGATCCGCATCTGCATATGCCGTGAGTGCAATAGAATAGTATTTCGAATACTGTCCCCGATGAATGATTCCTTTGAGATACCGAAAGATCCTTTTAACAGCAGCTAAATGTAACTCAGTAGGCCTAGTTTGATACCGAGCACACATACATATAGAAAATTGAAGGTCAGGTCTACTAGCTGTAGTATATAGAATGGTACCGATCATTCCACAATAAAGTGAATGATCAATAGAAATCCCATATGGATCTACATCTAGTTTAGTTCTTTCCACCGTTGGAGTATCCACGGGGTCGCAAGATTCCATCTTATATTTCTTAAGCGATTCAAGGGCATACTTAGATTGGTTAATAAAGATGCCTCTGGGACTTTGAGATATCTCAATTCCTAAGAAAAATGATACCTTACCCATCATTGACATCTTAAATTTTGAAGACATGAGTGTCCCAAATTCATCTGATAAGGTTTGGGTCAAGGCTGTAAATATAATATCATCAACATATATTTGTATCATAATCATGTCTTTCCCTCGTTTCAAAATGAATAGCGTTGGATCCACCTTGCCTTTGGCAAGGCCTTTCGTAATGAGGAATTGTGACAGTAGATCATACCACGTGCGTAAGCTTGTTTCAACCCATAGTGAGCCTTCTTAAGCATGTACACGTGATTGGGATATTTAGATTTCACAAAACCATGCGGCTGTTGAACATAGACCTCTTTCTTGATTTCACCATTAAGAAATCTTGTCTTCATATCCAGTTGATAGACAATCATATTCAAATGGGCTGCATAAGCGAAGAATAGTCTATAGCTTCCAAACGGGCAACGGGTGCAAAGGATTCCATAAAGTCAATACCCAATAATTTTCGATACCCACAATCTACTAATCGAGCTTTGTTCTTCAGTATTCCGCCAAACTTGTCGAGTTTTACCTTGTAAAACCATTTCAAAGTGAGTAACATCACTTTATCCGTGCATGGGACAAGTGCCCATAAATCAAGAAGTTCAAATTCATTAAGTTCTTCTTGCATAACTTCTATCCAACATGATTGTGTAAAAGCTTCTTGCCACATCTTAGGTTCAAATTCAGTGAGAAAGGCATCAAAGTAGCAAAACATTGCACTTTCTTGTAGCTAACTACGAGTGGATACCAGACGATTAGGGTCACCAATAATTGTATCCATAGGATGATCCTTTGTTCACTTGCTGTCATGTTCACGAATCTTGGGACTGGAGTAGACCGTAGTTGTAGCTTCCTCTGAGGTGGACAGTCCGGCTTGATAAATGTCGGGAATTTGTACACCAAAGAATGGAAGTTTATGCATTTGAGTGAATTCCTGGTCATGATCATCATCATCATCATCCTCTTCATCATCGATATACATAAGATGGGTTGTTGATTCAGGTGTATCTTGACCAATTATTGTTGTAGACACATCTAATTGTGCTTCATTTGCTAGAGACAACTTCGTTAACCGGAGTTATTTCTTCAGGTTCTGGAACAACAAGACCTGGAGGAGTAAAGAATTCATCAAAGAACGGTTGAAACAACGTATCCCACTCATTCCTTGTAGGTGGTGTAAATTATGATGATGAAGGGTTATTTGGGACAAAACCAGAAATAATGTTACTGGGTCCTATTTCATGAGGTGCGGGTTCAGAGCTGCTTTGTTCAGAAGCCATTGTTGTCAGCTCATCAAAATCAATAATAAGTGTGAAAAAACTTATCCTTTTACCACTTATTTCTAATAATAACAAGACCAAAACGTGTATTTAATGTTGTAAAAGGCGGAATTATGCGTGGTTTGTGTTTTTATTGTGTTTTAGGACAAAAATATGAAAAAGGAAGAAAACACGGGCTTTCACGAGCTTTTATCGAAGAAAAAGACAAAAGACGAAGTCAAAAGATCGAAAGTGCAAGAAGAACGGAAGTCAAAGGCCTATTCTGAAGATTTATCGATGAAAAAGTCTAAGGACGGAAGTTTAACAAAGTCGAAGAACCAAGTCTACTAAAAGAAGAAAAATAGAAGACGAGTTCAAGTTATCATTCGACTAATCCCGAGACAAAATCGAGAAAGACGAGTTATTTTAGAAGACAAGAAGAAAGAAAGAAGAAACAAGCACCTTCCCCTCCCCTATATATAGTTTTTTAAATGGTCATTAGAGAGGCTAGTCTTTATTTTTAGTAGGTAATTAGTTTGTTTTTATTTTTCTTCTCTCTAGCTTTTCTTTCAAGCTTATCAAACCTTCATCTTAATCTTGTAACTTTCATTCTTAATCTTTAATATAATCAAGCTTTTTAATAAATTCTCATTCAACATTTCTTAATCATAATCTATTGTTTTGCTTAATTAATCATGTAGTTGGTTTAATTTTGTTGATTGTGTGATTGGTTTGCTTATTGGATTGTGCTTATTGAGTTGGTGTGTTTAAGGTTTTTAGATCATTGTGCTTATTGCTTAATTTTTATGTTTTCTAGTTTTTAAATAAGTTGATTTTGGTAGTTTAATATTTTTATAAAAAGTGATTTTAAATATTTTGATTATTTAGTGTTTTTATAAGTTTTAGAATTGTGTCTTATTAGCTTTTTCTAAAAATTGATTTGGTTTAAGTTTTGGTAAGTGCTTATTTGAGTTTTGCTTATTTTGGTTAAGTTCAGATTCTCAAAACCCTTTTATTCCGAACTATATTCTAAACCACATTATCCCGACATATATACAAACCCTAATATTCCGAATTATATGCCAAAATCCTTTATCCGACTTACCTACAGTTCACTTTATTCCGACTTAGATTTTGTTTTCCCTCTAAAACCACAGATCTCATTTCCCGAATTAGGTATTGAATCTTCATTCAGGATTAAGTTTAAAACGAGATACTGGATTAGGTTTGAATGTCACTTATTCCGAATTGAATACAGCATCCCTTTCCCAAATTAGGTCAAGAAATTCAGCATTCCAGATTAGGTTTAGTACCCGGATTCCGAATTACATACACAAGTGGGTATTCCGAATTAGTTGCGGCACAAACATTCCGAACTAGGTATTGAACCTAGATTCCGAATTGAGTACAAACTCAAATTCCGGATTACTTCTTGGACGAGCATTCCGGATGAGATGCATGATGTGTATTCCGGATTACGTGTAGGATCGAGTATTCTGACTTAGGTGTGGGACGAGAGCATTCCGAATTAAATCAAGAATCTACATTCCAGATTAGGAGTATGATGTGAATTCCGACTTAGGTGTTGGATTGGCAATTTCCGAATTACATCAAAGACACCAATTCCGAATTAGGTTAAGGATTGTGGATTCTGACTTATTTGTCTCCCACAGATTCCGAATTAAGTTGGAATCTTTGATTCCGGATTGTTTGGTTCATCATTTCCCGACTTATTTTAAAATTTTTATTTTTCCCGCCAATTTTTACTTAGTTTATTTTTAAAAGTATTTTGTCCTGATTATTTTCGAGATTACATTTTAATAAAGTTTTTATTTTTTCAAAGTTTTAAGTTTTAAATTTACTTTTAAACTTTTAATTTTTGTATAAATTCTAAAGTTTTCATTTTTACTCAACGACATTTACATTTTCAACTTTATTTTAGAATAGATAATTACCTTTAGCTATTTTCACCAAGTTCTACTGTGCAGCATTCATTCTAGAAAAGCAATCAAGGTTAAGTTCTTTATTTTTAATAACTTTTACATTTATGTTATTTGTAGACTTAGATAATCAAGCTCCCCCTTTTAGTGACCAACACAAATAATTACACCCTAAACCGTGATCAATTCGATTAGATACCGAGAACGAGTGAGTACACATATGCAAAACCATCATATTAATCAACATTCATAGTTTCAAGGATTTTACGAGAATTTTGATTGTAGATTCGGAAATCCCTCTTTGTGGGTGCGTAGACAATAAAAATACCAATATCTGCCTTCGGTTGAAGTTTTTCCAAATTGTCACCATCATTATTTGGATAACAAAGAGCACCAAATACATGAAGATATGATAAATATGGTACTTTTCTATGAAGTATCTCATAAGGTGTTTTACCATGGCGTTTGCGTATAAAGGGACGGTTTTGGGTGTATACCGCGGTAGATACTACTTCTGCCCATAAATACAAAGGAGCCTTTGTGTAAATTAACATCGTTTGGGAAGCTTCCATTAGTGTTCGATTTCTCCTTTCAACGACACCGTTTTGTTGTGGAGTGCGAGCAACGGATGTTTCATGAGATATGGCAAGTTCTTCATAATAATTACGCAAGGTATGATTAACAAATTCGGTTATGTTATATGTACGAATGTGTCAGACAATAGTGTTGAGACGCACTTGAATCATCTTAAGAAATCCGATGATGAATTTAGGTTCCTCATCTTTAGTTGCGAGAAATTTCACCCATGTAAACCGTGAGTAGTCATCCACAATGACGAGGATGTACTTTTTACCACTAAGACTTTCAACACGCATTGGCCCACAAAGATCCATATGCAACAAATAAAGTTTCTCTTGGTTAGTGTCTTCCGTCTTAGGTTTGTATGATTTCTTAGGTCTCTTCCCCATTGTACATGCTGAACATAAATGATCCTTGTGAAATTTAAGTTTAGGAAGACCGCGAACAAGTTCGTTTTTCGCTAAATGATTGATAGCGCCAAAGTTAAGATGAGATAACCGTTGATGCCATGACCATGACTTAGTCTTCGATGCTTTGGAGAGAAGACATACGGGAGAAGCAACCATCATGTATTATAGAGACAACGTATACAATTTATTCCCTTAAGTACCTTTCAACAAATCTACCCCTTCTAAATTGCTAAAGAAGCAGGTATGCTATCGAAAAGAAACTTCCATGTTTGCATCACAAAATTGTCCCATAGAGAATAAATTGTGAACGAGTTCTTTTACATAATACACTCTTGAAATCGTAACATTCCCAATTTGATATTCACCGTAACCCATTAGATTTGCAATATGATTATTTTCGAATCGAACGGTACCAAGAAACTTGCTGACGAAATTTCTGAGCTGAGAACAATCTCCGGTCATATGCTTGGAGCAACCAGAATCCAAATACCACATGACGATTTGGACAACCTGTTTTCAACAACAACAGTAGACAATGCATTGGAAACTATGGGTTCCATAGTGTTAGTAGACACACACATATATATATATATATATATATATATATATATATATATATATATATATATATATATATATATATATATATATATATATATATATATATATATATATATTATCAGAATTGCTAACATTTGTGTCATCCTTAGATTTCTAGCGTTTCTTAATTGGTTTGCAAACAACAGATATATTAGTTCCAACTTCCTGAGGTTT
This sequence comes from Glebionis coronaria, assembly GCA_025667525.1. Lineage (NCBI taxonomy): Eukaryota > Viridiplantae > Streptophyta > Magnoliopsida > Asterales > Asteraceae > Glebionis > Glebionis coronaria. The sequence continues at coordinate 459,472,872 of CM046879.1, read as the reverse complement.
TGGATTAGTGATAGTCACTACAGTGGGAATAGACCTATTTAAAGGGCACTTGGTTCCTATAGTAGTGTTGGTGTTCCTAGTTAAAGGACACGCTTGTGTTTTGGTAGCCTTAGTACTCCTAGTTAAAGGGCACGCTTTCTTCACTGTAGTGGGAGTGATCCTAGTTAAAGGGCATGTATTTCCTACTATAGTGAAATTTCTACTAGTGGGACACCACGTCCATCCAACTTGGGTTAACACTTTCCCAGTCGGTTTCCATTTTAAGTTGTGCTTTCGGGCATTCATCTCATTCACATGATCGATTAGGCAAGAATCATGACGAGTAGAAAACATACATTCATTGTAATTCCAACATCTCAGATTAGAATTCACAATAAGCTTGAACGCTACACAACCACGGAGCCTTTAGTTTTAACTACATGATTCTTTTTATTCAAAACAGAAATAACATTCCTAGGCTGTGCTTCTACTTTCTTCTTCACTTGACTACTAGATGAAGGCAAGATCTTATCTTTATTTGTATTTCTTTTAAGCTTAGATCTTTGAGCCTTAGTAGTATGATTTACCCCTGTAGAAGGCAACATGGGAACATTAGAGGTTGTTTTGATTTTGCCTTATCTTTTGTGACCAATGGTTGAGATGGTTTAGTCGTAGAGTGTGACAATCCGTCAATTTCAGGTCGTTATTTTAATCTCGACTATTACGTATTACGTGTTAACTATAATGAGAATTTTAAATTTATTGGCTAACCGAGAAGGTTATGACTTGAAACTAGCGTAAAAATGTCGATTAGATGAAAACCTGCAAGGAATACGTTAGGTATCGATATTATATTCTCAATTTATCATAAGAATGATTTTATTATATTAATCCTTATTTCTCGTGCTTTACGTTTTAACGAATGACGAGAACTACTAGTGATCGCGATACCGACGGATGCCCAAAAGTTTATGTTTTATTATCGATTGTCTCGATATTTTATATTTTTGACGTTTTCGATTTAATTACGTTTTAAGTCGTGTCGAAGCTTTATTATTATATTTATGAAGCGTTTTAACTTTTGAAAAGTATTTTTACGAAACCCGACTCCCGTAAATATTTTTAACTTTGACTAATAGACATTTTCTACCCTTTAACTTATTTAACTACTTTTTGACCTAAAACTATGCCTAAATGATAAAATATACCCTACCTACTACACTATATATAATTTTTCCACTTAAGAAAACACATAGAAACAAATAAAAAAAATTTCACCCACTTCTCTCTTGTTCTTCTCTTAGCCGTCCCCCCCCCCCCCCACCCCATCCCACACTCCATCAAAAATTTTCAATTTCTACTTTGATTCTTCTAAAACTAATCAAAGACACAACCTAGAAATTTCAAGAGCTTCATTTTGGTATAAGATTTTCTAACATGCATACACTTCATTTTTCTTTCAAATTTTTGTTGAAGAACATGTTGTTTGATCTATTTTTATGGTTAAAAATGTTGTTATTATTATTATAATTGAGTGGGGTGTTGTTGCATGTATGAATTTTTATACTTGATTTTATTAGATTGATCATGCAATGGTGATAGGAGTTAGATACATGCGTTATGATGATATTAGGGTAATATTAGAAGTATAAAATTTGTTAAAATGGGTCAAAATGTTGATTTGGTATGATTTTTAGATGACCATTTTAGACCAGTAGGTAAAAGGCCATTTTTGGATTACTTACTGTATGAATCTTGTTAAACTAATTAGATAGGGTCGTAGAGAATTTTGTTAGCTTTGATTTGATATAAAGTAGGACTTCCAACTCCAAACGAGTGCGAAATTACAACAATTTTAGTATTCGTGTACCGGGAGACGAGTATCGGCACAATCCGAAAATTGTTGTCGATATTTGGATCGAATCTCTGGGACTATTGAATGAGTTTTAAAAATGTTTAAGGACTGATGTTAAATTCTAAACCTCAGGTCATGAGTCTATTTTCAAACCCGAGTGTTGGTTTTATAAATGGAGTTGTTTAGATATGTCAAAATGGTTTTACGAGTTGAAAGCGTAAATCCATCCGGTTTTTGTAACTCGTAGATGTGTTGGGCAGAAAGCCTTAGAAGTAATATTTTTAAATGAAACTTAAACTGAGTTTTATTCATATTATATGTGAGTTTGTGACCAAGTTTCGTCGAAAACGGAATAGTTTAAGTAAGTTAAATGAGCTTGTACTTTAGGTAAGTACCGGCAGATTTTTATCGATGACAAAGTCTAATAAAGTTAACATGTAAAAGGGTATAGAAGTACACTTGTTCTATTATTATTTTTGGGATTGTCATGGTTTTGTATTTTGAGTTTTGTATTATTTAAGTATTATTTATACTTGAGTCATTTATTAACGAACGCGCCTTATTTGGTAGGTTGCGGTCTTCGTGTTTAACGGGCATCACTTATCGTCGGCGATCGTCATATTACTACTCTTGTACCAAGGTGAGTCTATAGCCTCGCTTTTAACATGTTTACTTGTTTTATAAAACCCGCGAGGGGGATAACATGCTTGTTTTATTAAAATAAAGGGTACAACGAGAAGTTGTGGAAACCCTACTTATTAGAAAAGTATGGGTGCAACGAGAAGTTGTGGAACCCTACTTATTGGAAAAGCATTTATTATAAATGAAGGGCGCAACGAGAAATTGTGGTAAACCTTCTTTGTTTTAAAATTGAACACAAGGGAGCCGATTGTATGCTTAGATGAAAGTTATTACATAAGTTAGTTTTAGCCTTAAAAGACCCATGAAACGTGAATTGTTAATCGAAGTAACGTGAATTGTTAATCGAAGTAAGGCTTGTTAAAAAAAAATCGAAGTAACGCTAATGCTATGGATAGATCTATCGGGGTGACGCCCAGTCCGGTCGCGACTAGTTATCGCGTGGTGTTGTGATACACTAGTAATGAAACATCGGATGCAATTGTATAAGAGAAATATACGCACTCGGCTAGGTGTGTTGGGCTGAAATAATATATGTTAACGTTCAATGTCATGAGACTTATGTAATAACAACGATGATTATGTCTGATCCACATGATCGTCAACCATGGAAGGTTTATTCAGAATACTTGTGTTCATTTATTTAATTTAAACTCTATAGATTCACTCAGCATTTTTGTTGACCTTATAGCATGTTTTGTCTCAGGTCCATGAAGAAGGCACTCAAGGAAGGCGGTTTCATGCAGCTTGCTTAATTTAAATGTTTTGGCCCGCTTTTTCTAAACTATGTCCATTCAATGAAACTTTTGTAGTTTGTTATGCTGTGTAAACTTTAAAACTATTTGGGACCGTGTGTGAACTTCTTTACCTTTAAATAATGAATGGATGTATGTTTCATTAAAACGACTCGTTTCGAGGCGTTTTCTATGATATTGAGATTGAACCATGACAATAACACCCAAAGACCCTTCCGCTGCCATGACACGAAATTGGGGGTGTTACAGATTGTCATCAGAGCTCAAGTTATAGAGAACGAAAAGATTTTCCAAAAATAAATTTTTGAAATCTTTTGACTATAACATCTGCAAGCGAAACCTCCGAGTTGCCAATGGACGAGAATAAGAAAAGTATATATATGTTATAAATATTTAATTATTATTTATTCTTAAAGCATAATGGATTACATTAATTTATTTATAAATGTTTATTATTTGATTTTTATAATACTAATACGTAATTTACAAATGACGTAGATTGTCACAATAGAAATTCCTGTATTTTGACTCATTCCTCGTGAATCTTCGTTCCTTGTCTAAATTCTATTCTTCGTTCTATCATCCTTTCTTATTTCTCTTCATCTATCTATTCTTATTCCGTGTTATTCATGTTCTGTTATCACAAGCGTTGAATGAATACTCATTTTGATATGAATTGTGTAACAGGATCATGCCGCCAAAACAAATGACTGAGGCGCAGTTACGCGCTATAGTAGCTGATCAGTTTCAGGTCGCTATGAATGCATTTATGGCAAATATGAATAATGGAGCTGGTGGATCCGGTGGAGCTAGTGGATCCGGTGGATACGGTAGAGCTGGAAATACTGGAGATGGCAATACTGGAGCTGGCAATGCTAGAGCTGACAATGCTGGTGCTGGAACTGGTGATGCTGATAGACTAGTGATTCCTGAAAACAAGAAGTGTACTTATACCTCATTCATGAAATGTAAACCTCCGACTTTTAAGGGTACTGAAGGTGCTTTTGGTTTAATGAAACGGTTTGAAAGATTGGAATCCGTGTTTCGATTTAGTGGAAGTGAGGAAGGAGACAAGGTGATGTTTGCCTCTGCTACTCTTCAAGGGCGAGCATTAACTTGGTGGAATGGAAGAATGGCGTCTGTAGGGATGAATGCTGCTTATGCTACACCTTGGGTTGAAGTGAGAAGATGGATGACCGAGGAATTATGTCCAAGGAGTGTTATTCAAAGGTTAGAACATGAACTGTTTCAGCTGAGACTGAAGGGTACTGATATCGATGGATACACAAACAGATTCCATGAACTTGCTCTACTTTGTCCAAACAAAGTTACCCCAGAATACTTGAAGGTGGAACAGTATATTCGATTCTTACCTGCCAACATCCGTGGTGATGTGACCTCATCTAAACCTGCCAATATTGATGAAGCTGTTCGAATGGCCTACCAACTAATGGGACAGATTATCCAAGATAAGGCTGATGATGTTGCTGAAGGTAGTAAAAGAAAGGCTGAAGTGGAAAGTGATGATCGAGGTAATAACCGTAAATCTCATAATAGGAATCAGAACCGAAGGAGGAGTAATGCTAATGAAATGACTGAAACTACAACTGCTGATAAGGGAACCCGATGTCAACGCTGCAAGAGGACTCATACTGGTGAATGTGCTAAGTGTGGAAAGTGTAACAAGCTGGGGCACAAGACTGAAGACTGTTGGGGACCAGGAAGGAAAGGAGTGACTTGCTTTAACTGCCAAGGTAAAAGACACATGAAGAATCAATGCCCTGAGCAGCAGAAGAATGCACGTGGTGGTGATAATCAAGGAAAAGCCTATCAACTAGGAGAAGCTGATGCTAAGCAAAACCCGAAAGTTGTTACTGGTACGTTTTTACTGAATAACCATTATGCTACATCTTTATTTGATTCTGGTGCGGACAAAAGCTTTGTGTCTACAAGTTTTTGTACCTTAATTGATATCAAACCGGTCGAATTAGACGCGAGTTATGAAGTAGAACTAGCTGATGGTAAATTAGTAAGTACCAATCGTGCGCTCTTAGGATGTTCTCTTAATCTTTTGAACCGTATTTTTAAGATAGACTTGATGATCGTCGAAATGGGAAGTTTTGATATTATTATCGGAATGGATTAGCTGTCCAAGTATAATGCGTCTATTATGTGTGGGGAAAAGAAAGTTAGGATTCCTTTAGATGACAAGACCATAGTTATCGAAGGTGATAAATGTAATTCTCGACTGAAAATCGTTTCGTGCATTAAAGCTCGTAAGTATATCGAAAGAGGTTGAGAGTTATTCCTAGCTCATGTATCGGACAAGGAATCGAAGGAGAAACGTATCGAAAATGTTCCAGTCATTCGTGACTTTCCTGAAGTGTTTCCGGAAGATTTGTCAGGGCTTCCGCCTCCAAGGCAAGTAGAATTCTGATTGTAGTGTTTTACTACTCTTTAGGAAAAGAGCGTAAATAGGGAAAGTATTAAGTGATGATTTAGGAAAATCAAGCACTAATGACCCAATGAAGTTCCAAGTCCGTTTCCCAAGGAGGTATATGTGTGTGAATAATTCGTAATTGGTTTGAGATTAATATTGGATAGAAGGGGATGAGAAAAGAGAATGACGAAGACGTGAAATTAATTACTACGAAGACTAAACGTAAAACCGTAAAATTGGCTAAAATAAAATTTAATTCTAAAAATTACCAAAAATTCACCAAAAATCAAAATAAATAGACTAAGAGTTAATCAATGATCAAAACTTTTTTAAACCTTTTAATTAATTAAATATTAATTTTTAAATGCTAATTAAAGCCCTAAAATCAAATTAATTATCAAAAAGCCCAAATAAAGATTTTTCAATTGGTAAACCTCTAAAATGACCTAAAAAAAATAAAAATCATTTTTATAAATTTTTAAACTAATAAAAACTATTTAAAATGATTTAAAAACTATTAAAACTTAAAATAATTATAGAAATTAATCTAAAGATGATAAAATTAATCTAAGAGTTGCAAAATTCTATTTTAATGTATTTAAGCTAAGAAAAATATAAAAAGTGCAAAAATGTGAAATTAGAAAAATAATATTAAAAATCCAAAAATTCTAAAAAATTCTAAAAACTTGCAAACTAGTTTATTTTAACCTAAATAATCAGAAAATGAAAGTGAAATTACCAAATTACCCCTAATGGGCCCTCAAATGGGCCAAAAGAAAATTCAGTCAACCTTAATGGGCTTTTTAGCCCAAAAAGTCAAAATAAGCCCAAATGACTTGGAAAAGCCCTATCTGACTCAAAATTTAATTCTAAGCACAAAACTCTGAAGGCCCAAAAGCTGAAAATGAGCTTATCACAACTTAATGAATACACAGCTTATTCTTATTGGGTGAATAAGTCCATTAACAATAAGCCAATGCCATAAGCTCTAATTTGACACACAACCTTCTTTTGGGATACTAAAGAGATCTATAAAAAGAAATTTTGAAAAAGCACACTCAGTAAGCCAGAAATAAGCCAAGAACAATTCCACAAAACGACAAAATAGTCGGGATAGAGTTCTAGACTGTTTCAGAAGCTCTAGTTTGTTGCAAAAGCTCACAAATAGCTTAACTAAGAATAATCAATCAAGAAAATCACAAAAAGCCAAGTAGAATAAGCTGTAAGAACCAATAAGCTGGCTGAAAAAGCCAAATAAGCTAGTTTCCTAGCAAAAGCTTAACTAAAAGACTTGTAACCTTCCAAACTTGTTATTAAGCTGAGAAAAATGAGTTCTATTACAAAAACCAAGTTGTTGCATGTACCAATAAGCAAAACAGATTCAATAAGCTATATGACCAAGTTTGACCAATAGTCAAACGCTGACAAGAGTAAATTAAACGCTGACAAACACATGTTTGGACATTGACAGACTTAAAGAAGTGTTAAAACTTTGTTTTCAAGGCTTGAGTGCAAACCTTGTGAATCAAGGTCTACCAGTTGGGCAGACTTGACTAGTATTGACACAAATAAGCTAATAAGCCAGTAAGCTTATAAGCTATCAACAAAGAAATCCAAATAGCCAAATATCCTCACAAGCAGCACATAAACAGGATCCAAGCAACAAAACAACAAGCCTTACACTAGAAATACAAATGCAAGCACCAAATGAGGCGGTCACTTTGCTGATGCAAATGACCACTTCAGCCAACTTTGATAAGCTATAGCACACTCAATAAGCCACCAAATTCAACAACCAGATAACCAATAGATAGCTTATCACCTAAAATATTCCCAAACCTGATTTCAGACCTTAGATCCAAGAAACAAAGAACTTATTGGATCTGATGTGTTTGACTAATCTCAAAAACACTTTTATCAGATTTCTGCAAAACTTCAAATCCTTTTCCCAAACTTTCAGAAACTTAACCAATGACTAAAACTTGTATATTATGACTTGTTTAGACTTCCCAAACCCTAAGAACCAAGGGCACAAGGCCACAAGGCCTTATGAACAAGTAATCCCAAACAATCCTTTATTAAGCACTTTTCAAACAAAATTCTTAATCCTTCAAACAACCTACTGATTTTATAGATCAAATAGCTACACTAGGTGACAACTAACAGATTGCAACCATAAAACACAAAGCACAAACACAAAATCACCAAATCACATACCAAATCATAAAAAGACAATATCATGTGATTTTTAGGGGAAACTTAAACAAGAGCTTATACCTGTCCTCCACAACATCCTAGGAGGACTAACAATGCTCCTTGGACCTTGTTCAATAACTAGAACAAGACCAAGGTACTTCAACAAGAAAGATGGATGACTGCCTTGGTTGATGTTTCAAAGCAGAAACTCAAGGGCTTGATTTCTTCAACATAATGAACAAACAGCCCAACCAAAGGCTCTAATCCCTTCACAAGCTTGGTGTCAACAAGCTTGTAAGAGCTTATAGCTTTTGGTTAAGGATTAGTACAGCAAAAATAGCAAAATCAGAAACCTCTTTTCAAGCTTTTTTCAAACTTGAAAACTTACCAAACATAAACGTCCTTGAACCAAATGATTCAAGCACACTTATAACATCAAATGGAACTCAGAATTAGCCTTAAACAACACCAACTTTCAAAAACATAAAAAGGAATTACAATTTTCTCAAAATATCAACTTTTATAAATTTTAAAAAGGAATTACAATGTTTAAAGGGTAAAACTGGAACAAGGCTCTCTCACAAGTTGAGGAGTCCTTATATAGGCCACAAAGGCTGAGATTACAATGAGAAAACCCTAGGTATGAAGTCCCTAAAATGCCCTTGAATCTTCTAGACGCATTTGTTGTTTGAGCTGTCCAAATTCATCCAAATCGTTCATTTTAGCTTTGTAACGAAGCAAGGAGTGTGGGATGTTCATTTTGACACCTGGCATTCCTTGTAGGCTAAGTTGGATGTTGATTGGTTAACGTATGAATGGGTGGGGCCCTTTGGTGAGTGGAGGTGAGGGTTTTGTGTGTGGGATGGGTTTCTGCATGTGTGAATCACACGTGTGTATGGGTAATTGGCATTTACCCTTTGGTTTAAGTGGAATGGTAACTTGTGGTGAAAGGTGGATAGTAACACTTTTGATCCGTTGAGTGGAAAGTGTTTGGCGCATTTTATTTTTGAATGTTTCACTTGCCCAACTTTAGCCCTTGAGTTTTGAGAAATCTTGTAAAACGTATTTTCAGCCAACTAAACTTGCTTTCTTTTGTTATTCAAGTTCTGATTTTCACACTTTTGCCCCAAAACTTTGGCAAAAGTGTTTCAAGGGTAATTTTTGCCATGTTTGAATATTTGAGGGACTGATTTTGGACATTCTTGATCTTCAAAGGTCTTCATAGTATCTTTGACTTCATGAGGGACCATATTTGACAATTTAGAATTGTTGAGGGACTAAACTTGCCATTTCTTCAAAGTTGAAGGACCATTTTGTAATTTTGACAAACTTAAGGGACCAAACTTGTAATTATGAATATACAAGGGTTTTAAGTGTCATTTCTTCATATTTTGAGGATCAATCTTGTATATCTTCAAGTCTTCAAGGGCTAATCTTGGATAAATCATGAACTAGGGCCCGGTTCTTTGTACGGCTTCGTTTCTCGTATCCGTTTTTCCTTGTTTCTTGTGATCTTTTGTCTTTTTCACGATATCCATACCTAAAACACACAAGTAAACAAATACAAGCATATATATGGTAATTTATGACATTTTTATGCATTTAAAGCCCGAAAAGAACGATGAGATCATGTATAAATGCCATCTCATCAAATTCCAAATTGATCTAATTCCTGGTGTTGCACCCGTGGCTCGTGCGACATATCGTTTAGCACCATCCGATCTGAAGGAGTTATCTGTGCAATTGCAAGAACTATCTGATAAAGGTTTTATAAGACTGAGTTCGTCACCTTGGGGAGCTTCTGTTTTATTCGTTAAGAAGAAAGATGGTTCGTTTCATATGTGTATCGATTACCGAGAGCTAAATAAGCTGACGATCAAGAATCGTTATCCGCTTCCAAGAATTGATCATCTATTCCATCAACTTCAAGGTTCTCGTGTTTTCTCCAAGATTGATCTTCGTTCTGGTTACCATCAACTTCGTGTACGTGAGGAAGATATTCCTATTACGACATTTAGGACTCGTTATGGTCAGTATGAGTTCCGAGTTATGCCTTTTGGTTTGACTAATGCACCTGCTGTATTCACGGACTTAATGAATCGCATTTGTAAGCCATATCTTGATAAATTCGTGATCGTTTTCATCGATGATATTCTAATCTATTCCAAGAGCAATGAAGAGCATGCCGAACACTTAAGAATTATCTTGAACTTGTTAAAGGACGAAAAGTTGTACGCAAAATTCTCAAAGTGTGATTTTGGCTTAATTTTGTACAATTTCTCGGACATGTGATTGATAAAAGTGGGGTACATGTTGATCCTCTAAAGATTGAAGCCATTAAGAATTGGAGTGCTCCAACTACTCCAACTGAAGTGCGACAATTTCTAGGTTTGGCTGGTTACTACCGAAGGTTTATTGAAGGATTCTTTTTGATATCGAAACCACTAACTAAGCTGACTCAGAAGAATAAACCATTTGTGTGGGGCGATGAAGAAGAAGAAGCTTTCAAAACCCTGAAGATGTAACTCTGTAGTGCGCCGATCTTATCATTACCTAAAGGAAGTGAAGACTTTCTTGTTTATTGTGATGCATCTCTTTAAGGATACGGTGTTGTTCTCATGCAACGTGAAAAGGTGATCGAATATGTGTTAACATCATAAGATTCAAGCTAACAAGAGGTGATCCGGAGGTCGGGGAGGATAAAAGAAATGTTTAGACATTTTTAGAGAGAGAGAGTAAAGCTTGAATGTAGTGTGTGTATTTAGAGAGAGAAAGGGAAATACACAAGTAAGAAGAATCCTCACCCCTCCATGGAAGTATGGAGGGGTATATATAGGCTAAACAAGAGGTCACTTTGACAACATGTCAATAGTAGTCCCTCCATGTTTTGCCTATTTGAATAAAATGTAATTCCGTAAATGGCGCTCACATTTTAGGGCTAACAATATGCCTCTAGACAATTAAGGAAAAATGAGGAGAACTACACTACCCATGACTTGGAATTGGGCGCTGTGGTTTTTGCTCTGCGACTTTGGAGACATTATCTGTATGGTACGAAGTGTAATGTATTCACTGATCACAAAAGCCTACAATACATATTGGATCAAAAGGAGCTGAATATGAGGCAACGTCGATGGGTTGAACTCTTGAGTGATTACGACTGCAAAATTCGTTATCACCCAGGAAAGGCGAACGTGGTAGCTAATGCGTTAAGTCGAAAGGAAAGGGAAAAACCGATTCGAGTGCATGCTTTGGTGGTGACAGTTCATAATAACTTACCTGAGCAGATCCGAAACGCACAAATCGAAGCGTGTAAGAAGGAAAATATCGCAACCGAAAGGTTTAGAGGAGATGGTGAAACATTTGAGACGCGATCCGATGGTATCAAATGTTTGAGAGGTCGAATTTCGGTACCATTGTGTGGTGGACTGAGAGACTTGATCATGTTAGAATCTCATAAGTCCAAGTATTCTATTCATCCTGGATCGGACAAAATGTACCAAGACTTGAAAAAGTTATACTGGTGGCCGAATATGAAAGCTGATATTGCATCATACGTCGCGAAATGCTTAACGTGTGCAAAAGTGATAGCTGAATATTAGAAGCCGTCAGGATTACTTGTCCAACCAGAAATTCCAATCTGGAAATGGGAGTGAATTACGATGGACTTCATCACAAAACTCCCAAGGACACCGTCTGGGTTCGAAGCAATCTGGGTTATTGTCGATCGTTTAACTAACTCCGCTCATTTTATTCCAATCAACGAGAGGTTCGGTTTGGAGAAACTCGCTGACCTTTATCTGAAGGAGATCTTTAGGAACCAATTTGGATATGAGCACAGCCTATCACCCGCAAACCGATGGGCAAAGCGAAAGAACTATTCAGACATTGGAGGATATGTTGCGTGCTTGTGTGATAGACTTTGGAAGTAGCTGGGATAAGCACTTACCTTTGGTCGAATTCTCGTACAATAACAGTTATCACGCGAGTATTAAAGTTGCACCTTTTGAAGCACTTTATGGGAGAAAATGTAGATCGCCCGTGAGCTAGAGTGAGGTTTGTGATGCTCAACTCACTGGACCAGAGATGATCAGAGAGACGACGGATATGATTGTGCAAATCAAGAATAGGTTGTTGTCTGCGCGAAGCCGACAGAATAGTTATGCGGATGTGAGAAGAAAACCATTAGAGTTCAGTGTGGGAGATAAGGTTATGCTAAAGGTATCACCATGGAAAGGTGTTATACGATTTGGAAAACGTGGGAAGTTAAGTCCTCGTTATATCGGACCATTCAAGATTACATCTAGAGTAGGACCCGTGGCATACCAACTTGAACTACCGCAAGAACTGTATGGGATTCATAACACTTTTCATGTATCGAATCTTAAGAAGTGTTTATCCGATGAAGAACTCGTTATACCGTGGGACGAAGTTAAGGTTGATGAAAAGTTGCACTTTATTGAAGAACCAATCGAGATCATGGATCGAGAGGTCAAGCAACTGAAACAAAGCCGAATCCCTATCGTCAAAGTTCGATGGAACTCTCGGAGAGAACCAGAGTATACTTGGGAACGAGAAGACCAAATATGGAAGAATTACCCTCATCTCTTTGATTTCAACAAGCGACCGGACAAGAACGTAAGTTGATCTTCGAGGGCGAAGATCCTAATTTGGTGGGGATAATGTGACAATCCGTCAATTTCAGGTCGTTATTTTAATCTCGACTATTACGTATTACGTGTTTACTTTAATGAGAATTTTAAATTTATCGGCTAACCGAGAAGGTTATGACTTGAAACTAGCGTAAAAATGTCGATTAGATGAAAACCGGCAAGGAATACGTTAGGTATCGATATTATATTCTAAATTTATCATAAGAATGATTTTATTATATTAATCTTTATTTCACGTGCTTTACGTTTTAACGAATGACGAGAACTACTAGTGATCGCGATACCGACGGATGTCTGAAAGTTTATGTTTTATTATCGATTGTCTCGATATTTTATATTTTTGACGTTTTCGATTTAATTATGTTTTAAGTCGTGTCGAAGCTTTATTATTATATTTATGAAGCGTTTTAACTTTTGAAAAGTATTTTTACGAAACCCGTCTCCCGTAAATATTTTTAACATTGACTAATAGACATTTTCTACCCTTTAACTTATTTAACTACTTTTTAGCCCAAAACTATGCCTAAATGACAAAATCTAACCCTACCTACTATACTATATATAATTTTTCCACTTAAGGAAACACATAGAAACAAATAAAAAAAAATTTCACCCACTTCTCTCTTGTTCTTCTCTTAGCCGTCCACCCCCATCCCACAATCCATCAAAAATTTTCAATTTCTACCTTGACTCTTCCAAATCTAATCAAAGACCCAACCTAGAAATTTCAAGAGCTTCATTTTGGTATAAGATTTTCCAACATGCATACACTTCATTTTTCTTTCAAACTTTTGGTGAAGAACATGTTGTTTGATCCATTTTTATGGTTAAAAATGTTATTATTATTATTATAATTGAGTGGGGTGTTGTTGCATGTATGGATTTTTATACTTGATTTTATTAGATTGATCATGCAAGGGTGTTAGGAGTTAGATACATGCGTTATGATGATATTAGGGTAATATTAGAAGTATAAAATTTGTTAAAATGGGTCAAAATGTTGATTTGGTATGATTTTTAGATGACCATTTTAGACCAGTAGGTAAAAGGCCATTTTTGGATTATTTACTGTATGAATCTTGTTAAACTAATTAGATAGGGTCGTAGAGAATTTCGTTAGCTTCGATTTGATATAAAGTAGGACTTCCAACTCCAAACGAGTGCGAAATTACAACAATTTTAGTATTCGTGTACCTGGAGACGAGTATCGGCACAATCCGAAAATTGTTGTCGATATTTGGATCGAATCTCGGGGACTATTGAATGAGTTTTAAAAATGTTTAAGGACTGATGTTAAAGTCTAAACCTCAGGTCATGAGTCTATTTTCAAACCCCGAGTGTTGGTTTTATAAATGGAGTTGTTTAGATATGTCAAAATGGTTTTACGAGTTGAAAGCGTAAATCCATCCGGTTTTTGTAACTCATAGATGTGTTGGGCAGAAAGCCTTAGAAGTTATATTTTTAAATGAAACTTAAACTGAGTTTTATTCATATTATATGTGAGTTTGTGACCAAGTTTCGTCGAAAACGGAATAGTTTAAGTAAGGTAAATGAGCTTGTACTTTCGGTAAGTACCGACAGATTTTATCGATGACAAAGTCTAATAAAGTTAACATGTAAAAGGGTATAGAAGTACACTTGTGCTATTATTATTTTTGGGATTGTCATGGTTTTGTATTATTTAAGTATTATTTATACTTGAGTCATTTATTAACGAACCCGCCTTATTTGGTAGGTTGCGGTCTTCGTGTTTAACATGCATCACTTATCGTCGGCGATCGTCATATTACTACTCTTGTACCAAGGTGAGTATATAGCCTCGCTTTTAACATGTTTACTTGTTTTATAAAACCCGCGAAGGGGATAACATGCTTGTTTTATTAAAATAAAGGGTACAACGATAAGTTGTGGAAACCCTACTTATTAGAAAAGTATGGGTGCAACGAGAAGTTGTGGAACCCTACTTATTGGAAAAGCATTTATTATAAATGAAGGGCGCAACGAGAAGTTGTGGTAAACCTTCTTTGTTTTAAAATTGAACACAAGGGACCCGATTGTATGCTTAGATGAAAGTTATTACATAAGTTAGTTTTAGCCTTAAAAGACCCATGAATCATGAATTGTTAATCGAAGTAACGCTAATGCTATGGATAGATCTATCGGGGTGACGCCCAGTCCGGTCGCGACTAGCTATCGCGTGGTGTTGTGATACACTAGTAATGAAACATCGGATGCAAATGTATAAGAGAAATATACGCACTCGGCTAGGTGTGTTGGACTGAAATAATATATGTTAACGTTCAATGTCATGAGACTTATGTAATAACAACGATGAATATGTCTGATCCACATGATCGTCAACCATGGAAGGTTTATTCATAATACTTGTGTTCGTTTATTTAATTTAAACTCTACAGATTCACTCGGCATTTTTGTTGACTTTATAGCATGTTTTGTCTCAGGTCCATGAAGAAGGCACAAAAGGAAGGCGGTTTCTTGCAGCTTGCTTAATTTAAATGTTTTGGCCTGCTTTTTCTAAACTATGTCCATTCAATGAAACTTTGTAGTTTGTTATGCTGTGTAACTTTAAAACTATTTGGGACCGTGTGTAAACTGATTTACCTTTAAATAATGAATGGATGTATGTTTTATTAAAACAACTCGTTTCGAGGCGTTTTCTATAATATTGAGATTGAACCATGACAGTAACACCAAATACCCTTCCGCTGCCATGACACGAGATTGGGGGTGTTATATAGAGCCCTTGTTTAAGGGTGTGACGACAATGAGTTTCTTTAGATTGCAGTAGAGGACAATGCTGAGACGGTGGTTGCGTTATCAACAACTTTCTTATCTTTTAAAGTACTAAGTGTTTCCTTTAACTAAGCCAAATCCATATTTTTATAACGACTTTGCTCCCTCAAATCAGATATTTCCACAGACTTTCGACTCAATTATTTAATCAATGATTGATTTTGTGTAGTGGGATTATCACATCCGGGCATTACTGAGTTGAAGAGTTGTGTATTTTTCTGTTTTAAGTGATCAACTTTGTTCAAAAGTTTGGAAACTCGATTATCTAGATCAAGTTTTAAATTCTCAGCGACCTCAAGTACGTTCACATGGTTCAGCTCCTTAGTTTTCTCAATGTTTATCGGCAATGTTTTAGCATCCTTGTCATTTGTCTGACGTAGTTTTGATTGTATATTCAATCGAAAAACCTTTTGAAATTTTGGATCATCTTTATTAACACCTTCGTGTGATGTTTCAAAACTCTCTTGAATAAATTTTTTTCACATTCAAGCAAAATATAAGGTTTTTGAATTTTATCAAAACGTTTTTAAAGCGGATTATAGGAATCTTGAAGCTTTAAAAATTCAGCGTCAGATTTGTGACAATTACTATCTACCATATTATCCACAGATTCAACATTATGCACAATAGAATCATAATCAACATAATCATTCACACAAACGAATACAATATCATGCGATATCACTTGGATTAGAAGTTGATCATTTTGGTGTAAAATTCGTTTCTTTTCAACTAAACCGTTTTCATAAGCATCATCCATTTCATAGAAAACTCGTTGAACTTCTATAATTTCCAAAACCAAATTTTGATCAAGATTACTGAAACACGCTTTAATATTTTTCACAAACGGAATAATTTCATCACGAAATGCGGCTCTAGTGTGTTCAAAGTTCCATTCACCTTCGGTTAAGGCCGTAGTCGTCGTACATTCCTTAATGAACTTGTCGAATTCGACAAAGTGTTGGTGCAACTCATTCAAGCTTGTCGACACCATACTTACAAGTGGAATTAACTTAGTTAAATCCTTTTGACATGTGTAGGAGACGTACTAGGAAGGTTTTTGTTTCACAAACCTTGGGGTACACATGCTGGTACGTGATCTATTTCCTTTTGTGTTTTAAAGCGGGTCTTAAAATTAAAAGCCACTTTATAATGCTTATTATAATCGAATTTTTTAAGATTTTTCGAAAGCATTTTTAACCGACTTTTTTCTGTAAGTGACATCGTTTTTGCATCATCACGAACATATGGAGCCTCTTTCGATTTACCAAGTTGGGTCGCATCATAAAGACTAGGAATTTCTTGCTGAGCTTGTTTTGGATATCCCGGATTTGGTGGTAAATCTTGAAGACGCTTAAGTTCTAGTTCCTTAAATAATGAAGTTAATAAATGAACCGTTTTGGTAGAAGAATATTTTTGTAAAAGCTGTTGATCTGTCATTTTAAGAAGTTTGGTGGCATTAATTACCGATTCAACCTTGTTAGACTCGAGAGTTTCAAAATTTGTTTTAAGTTTTTGAAAATTATTGACAACCGACTCTTTTCTTTTACTTCATTAGGAAGATTAGCTCTTAATGTTTCTATCTCCTTTAAGTGTACTAGCCTTTCAAAACGAAACTGGTCAAATTCAGAATAAGTTATTTTCTCTGCTTGAGGGATCATTTCAAAAGTTTTGACCTTTTCTTTATACAGCGCAAGCTCAGCGGATAGGGTGGAATTCATATATATGGTTTGTCGGGCGGCAACATTCATGTTATCAATTATATGCTTAGGCACCTTTATCAAATCTTGTTAAGCATAAGATACCAAACCTGTTGTAGAATTTGGTTGTGGTTTACTCAAATGTGAATGATTGGATACCCCAACATTTGAATTACTATTAACCGAGGGCTGTTTGGGGTTGTTATTTCCATGCCCAAGTTTATGTGGATTATCATAAACAATATTGGTAATAGTTGGTACCTCACTGACGACATTTGAACCGTAGTGAGAAATGTTAGCAATGAGAGCAGCTTGGGCTGAGTGAAGCTCATCACAATCCAATTCATATACATTAAGATCTTCCGCTTGATATGCTGCATTAGAAGTAGAGACGACGACAATGCCTTCATTAAGCTTCCCTTGGGTATGCTAGAAACGCTAATTCCTCTGAATATAAATTCTTTCCCTTTGATTGAGCATCTACCAAGAACATATTCTCCTTAAACCACGATGCATCCCTTCTCATTTTCGGCTGAGTAAACTGCTTAGCCATGTGACGTTGTCCTTGGCACTTATAGCAAGTCACAACCTTTTGAGGACCGATGAAACTTCCATTTCCACTAGCTTGATTATTTACAGCTTAAGCATTCACGATTCTTGTAGTTGGTCCAAATAAATTATGCCTCGCTTGAATTGATTGCACCGTCACTTGACCGTCTTGAATAGTGGCTCGTTGGCGAGGATTTGAAGATGTACGTAGCTGATTGTTCGTTGGTGGAAATCTTCTAGTTGCAACAAGTTTTGACAAGGAGGTAGTGAGATGGTTCAAACATCAGTTGGAGTATCATTTTCACTAAGGACCGATACTTGAATTGCTAGAAATTCATTGGAATAAAAGGCTTGTGCTTGTTGTGCTTCAATTGGAAAATATCCTTGATGAGGAGTATAGCCCATTGGAGAAGTGATAGCTTGAGATGAAGATGCTTGATGAGTTAATTGTTGTGCATAAGGTTGTGGTAGAACACTTTGTTGTTGAGGTGCTTTCTGTGGCATCATTGATGGTTGATATGATGGTTGCGGTGGTTGCTGATAGGTGTGTTGTGGTTGCTGCATATATTACGGTTGATGATAAAAGTATGCCAAGTTGTGTTGAGGATTTGATGAGAAGAAATCATGGAAAGTAGATTATAGACTTGTGATTTTGACAACCGAATCTCTTACACGTGGCGTTCGTGTTGTAGAAGATAAGCTTGAAGTTTATCCACGTTGGTTTGATGCAAATCCTTAACCAATTTAACATCCGTCACAAACTTGCTCCATTCGGGAGGAAGAGTATTTGAAAAACAAACACAAAAAGATTACTCTTATCCCATAGATTTTGATACCATTTGTAAGATTATGTAAATCTTGGATATTCTAGAGAGAGAAAGCAGGTCACACAAACACACACTTAGAGAGAGAAAGTAAGAATACACATATTATGTTTGTGAAATTATGAAGTGAACCACACCCTCTCCAACTAAGGAGAGGGTTTATATACCCCAAGTCCACAAGATGGGCTTGAGCCTTACATTGGGTCGCCGGCCTTACATGATTGGACCGGGATTTGGCCTTGTTTACTTAACTTAATATAACAACTATGAGCTACTAACTATATACTGTTGAAGTGATAGATCCTTCCTAACTACGTAAAAACGTATTTCCAACATTCGTTAAGGCAACGATCTTCTCGGCCATAGGATCATGTTCCAATCCTTTCGATCTTGGAGGAAAAATTGAGCTTGAGTGATTGCCGCAAACTCCTCCTTGTAAACTCAATGCATCAGATACCACATTAGCCTTCCCCGGCTTGTACTCCAATTAGTAGTCGAACTAGGATAGGAAGTCTTTCCAACGAGCTTGCTTGGGACTTAACTTCTTTTGGGTTTGAAAGTAAATCATGGCAATGTTATCCGTCTTGATCACGAATCTCAAACCCAAAAAATAATGCATCCGAATCCTCAAGCAATGGATAACCACCGTCATCTCCTTCTCTTTAACCATATACTTCCTTTCCATCTCATTAAGCTTCCTACTCTCGAAGGCGATCGGGTGTCCATCTTGCATTAGAACTTTTCCAATAGCAAAGTGTGATGCATCCGTACGTAACTTGAAAGGCATGGTCACATCTGGTAGTCTTAACACCGGCTCTTCCACAACCATCTTCTTTAATTTCTCGAACGCCGCTTGCCACTCTTTACTCAAATCCCAAGCTTTATTCTTCTTCAAAAGATCCGTCAAAGGCGATGCTATCGCCGAATAGCCCATGATGGATCATCGATAATAGTTCACCAAGACAAGGAAAGACCGCAACTCCGTCACTTTGGTTGGTGGTTCCCAATCTTGGATAGATTTTATCTTTTCCTCGTCCATCATCAAGCCTCCATCCTTGATCTTGTGGCCCAAGAACTCGACCTCATCTTAAGCGAAATAGCACTTCTCCAACTTCACATAAAGTTCTTTATCTCACAACACCTCGAACACCTGTTTCAAATGCATGACATGCTCCTCTAAAGTATGACTATAAATGACAATATCATCCAAGTATACAACCACATATTTATCGAGGAATGGATGAAATCACTTATTCATGAGGGTACAAAAGGTTGCGGGAGCATGTGTTAATCCGAACGGCATGACTAAGAACTCGTAAGAGGCATACCTCGCGAGACACGTCGTCTTGGCCTCGTCTCCCTCCGTTATCCGTACTTGGTAGTACCCCGATCTCAAATCCAACTCAGTGAAGCATCTCGCCTTCCCAAGTTGATCAAACAATTCCGCAATAAGCGGGATAAAGAACTTATTCTTAATGTTTTCCTTATTGAGTGCCCGGTATTCTATGCACATCCGCAAGGACCCATCCTTCTTCCTTTGAAATAGCACCGGCGCACCATATGGGGCTTTTTAGAGTCGAATGTAGCCCGCATACATTAGCTTCTTGAGTTTTATCCTCAACTCTTCCAACTCGAGTTGCGGTATTAGGTAAGGGGCTTTGGTGGGGGGTTTGGATGCCCTCTCCAACTCGATGGTATGATCTACCTCTCGCCTTGGTGGTAGCTTCTTGGGAATGGGCATCACATCCTTGAACTCTTGAAGAACCCGCTTGATAACCTCTGGTACTTCCACTTTGTTTGAATCCTTATCCGTTTCTAGCCTTGTCACCGCCAAACAGTAAGGCTCACTCTTGTTGAATCCTTTCTTGAATTTCATGGCCGAAAGGGTCTTTGCCCTACTCTTGGAATCTCGCTCCGTGCTCACCATACAAGTCTTTCCACCATCTGGTATACATAAAGAATTAGCAAACGGCATAGGAAAAGATCGTACCTTATCGAGAAACTCTAACCCAAGAACCACTTTGAAATCATCCATCGGGACCACCGACAAATCAATCGTTTCTTCCCAATCTCTAATTTCGCACGCACATCCTTAGCAACTCCATGAATTGGTTTGGCCTCCGAGTTTACCGCATTTATAGTTTCACTCCCCTTTGTAGCGTTAATCCTTAGCCGTCTAGCTTCATCAACTGCCACAAAGTTATGAGTCATACCGGAATCAACTAAAGCACGCACTTTTACTCCATTGATGGTTGTTTCAACATATTGTTGGCCTTTTCCCACAACTTTTAGCACCTCTGTCTTCGCCTTGATCGCATTCAAGATCCTCATCGAACCCATGCTTCCGCCATTACTCGTACCTTCATCTCCATGAGTCGACATCGCATTGATGCTTGCTTTCTTCGGGAAATCTCGATCTCTATGAGGTCCATCACATATGAAGCATCCACCACTCTTCTAACTCGTCTTTAAGTCTTTCCTTTTTCCGGTAGGGAGTTTCTTCGCATAATCAAACTTCGGGTTTTCTCCCCCACCTTTCGCATGGCTTACTCTTCATCTTTTTGCTTAGGCGGTTCCCTCCTCAAACTAAATTCAATCAACGCCTCGGCGTGAGCAATAGCCGTAGCGAGGTCTTGGACTCCAAGTCGCTCCAACTCCGTCTTATCCCATCCTTGTAAACAATCAAGAAAGTAAAAGAGAGAGTCTTGGTCGGATAGTTCTGAAATATCCAAGACAAGTGTGGTGAACTCCTTCACTTACTCCTTAATCAATCTGGTTTTCTTAAGTTACGAAGCCGATTCTTCGCCTCGCTCTTAGCATTCTTCGGATAAAATTGCTTCTTGAAATTCACAACAAAATCAACCCAAGTATCAATAGTAACCGTACCTCGTTCGATATCTCCATGCTGACGTATCCACCATAACGTTGCGGTGTTCTTCAAGTAGTTAGTAGCCGTCTCGATCTTGGTAGCATCATCAACTATTTTGACACCCTTCAACTATCGCTCCATCTCCCATAAGAAATCGTCGACCACTCTATCCTCCCTCTTTCCTACGAAAGATGATGGTTTAAGAACGTCCACTCTTAAACCATGATTACTAGTGTCGCCTACACTAGCCAAGGACAACTTGCACAACTCTACATCCGCTCGCAAGCTTCCAATAGTATCATAAATTGCGGAGATCTCTTCCCCGAACCATCCTTGTACAAATATCGTAAGTCAAGGATTTCCAGCTTCATATCGCCGCTAAGAGCATTCAGGACTATTTTTAATTCTTCCCTCATACTCGTAAATTCGGATTTAAGACTTGCCAATCCCTCAACTTGGTTCTTCAAATCCGCCACGGATGTATCAACATCTACCATTCTCTAATCCATACTTGCCATAACGTCCCTCGACGTTCCACTCTTCATGGGGCCTTGATTTTCATCTCGACCACGGTTCCCATCAACAACACTTCAGCTACCATCATTCTTGTCGGTTTCAATCGCCATCGCCTTAAATCGATCTCGCTCTGATGCCACTTCTTACGGACTTGTCTCAATAAGTGTCTTCCGCGCGGCACTTAGTCCTACTAAGTCAGTCTTGCTCCAAACACTCAACGATCTAGGAAACAAAGAAAGCTACTAAGAAAGAACACAAGTGAACTAGGGAAAAATGCTCGTATTACTAGAGAGAACTTTACAAGAGAGAATACAAGTGAATTGTGAGATGCTTTCCCCAAATGAGGATGATCCTATTTATACAACCAAACTAGGGCTACATATTTACAATTAAGAAACCTATATTCTACAAGCTTTCTATTAGGGTTTCTATGAGCTTCCATGAGTTTTCCAAAGGCTTCCAAAAGTCTCTCCCACTTTTCATAAAATTTCACTAAGTCTTCTAGTCAAGTGTAGAACCGTCCGAGTCCCCGTTAACCTTGTGAAACTAAGCGGGACGTAACATGTTAATATCATAAGGTGTGTGTAGGCCAATTGTAGGACCATATCAGTTATTTTATGGGCCAAATGTTATAGCATCAATTAGTATTGGCTTGAACTTTCATGTTGTATTAGTTTATAGTTTATACTAGTATAATTAACGTTTTAGTTGAAATGAAACTGAAAAAAAATCTGTATAACGTTTATTGGCTAAGTGTGAATAAAAATCGTGTGTTTGTAAAGATATTTAGACAACTAAAAAAACGTAATGTTATTCAAATTTAAAATTTGTGACCAGCTCTTACTAGTAAAATGTGGTAATCAAATTGAGACACAAAATATTCTGACGAAAGATAATATAATATTCCTAACTCATCCCACTTGACATACTTTTAGATATAAACTCTCATACAGATATAGCTCTATCAACTTGAAACCATTGCTCATAAAAAAACTTGAAACTAAACTACAGTTAACTGAATTATATATGCTCATTATATAATCCAACTAGGCTTTTCTATTTCTCCGGTTATTTCTTTGATTCTGATAAGAAATTAGAGAACATGTTAAGATGTAATCAGAGAAGAGAGATTTATGTACATATTTTATTTCTAGAATATATTTTTTATTACTTCATAAGTATCTTTTATTAACACACGATAGACCACTAAAAGAACCAAGTTTACATGCACAACCGATATTTATTGTTGAAACATATTTGGTATTGGTCAACTTCAATATAGATCCAGAGTCAACTCATTACATTCCCAACTCTAAAGTCTCCTATCCAAAAGTCAAAACTCTAAGTTGTCCGTTGACTTGGAAATTATAATCCTAAGATGCTCAACTAGATACAGATGTATATTGACTCGGTCATTCCTTCAAAATATTATTTATGCTCTAATCAAGCAAGTTGAATCACCAAAAACATTTCTTTTGTAATCATGGATTACAAGCATTTCAGCCACCCTCACAACTTGATAATTCACCGTGCATACGAACTAGGAATACAAGTGAATTGCTCGGGCTGCGACTCACCTTGTGACAACACTACAACCGCGGTCCATGCTTGCCACCCGTGCAACTACTTCCTCCATGATCATTGTGCTAACGCGTGTCGTTACGTCAAACACCCATGTCACAAAGCTCACCCACTTATCCTCCTTCCTCACCCAACCTACGCGGGAAATACTTTCTTTTGCAACGCGTGTGGCCGTCCAGGGAAGTCGTTTTCCTATTGCTGCACCCCCTGCGAATTTGACCTTCATGTCGGCTGTGCTTTCATGCCATTATCGGTAATTTAGATTATTTTATCCTCTGGTTTTAAAACTTTATTTTGAGTTCTCCTCATATGGCATCCGTAAATTTAAGTCTTTTCTTTTATTTACTTAACAGGTAACTCACAAAGCCCATGAACATGAACTTAGCCTTTACTGGGGTGTCCCGGTGGTTCCACGGAGGGGAAGTAACACTGACCAGGAATATTGTAAAATATGTAAGACTGTCTTGGAGGCAAGGCATTGGTCATATTCTTGTCAAAATTGTGATTTTAGTGTACATACTGCTTGTGCTACCACAGAGGTGGTGCCGGGGTTGTACCATGATGATTAGTAGTAGTATTTTGGAACGATTGAGAAGCAGGTTTGGCGGCACATGGTGGATGGGGAACTTATAAACTTGTTAAAAATATGAAGCTTCAGATGATGGCGCAAAACACAGCTACGATCTCCAATTTCATTTGGTTTTTCATAATTATTTTGTGGTTTTCTGGCTTTGTTTACTTCGGAAATGACCAAGTTGTGTGTCCTTGATTAATTTCTATTTTCTAGTTCATGCTGCGATACAAGAATATTGCACTCGATATAAATTAGCATGGCCGTATGTTTACGCAAGAAGAAAATTTTAGTTACGGCAATTTTACTTAAGAAGTTAGAAAACATAATCTACCATAAGTTCATAAAAGAAAAATTAACATCAGCAATTCAATTAATCGAATAGCCATCGGTTTTCTACTTATATGACCTAGTCTAAAATTGCAGCATAATTACTATTTCGTCCACCAGAATATCATTTCGTGACAGTTAACAAACAAAGCACGCAAACTCTTTGTAGTTTAATGTTGACCGAGTTTGCAGTGGCACGTGCTTGAGAAATGGTCATGGAACGTTTAATACTTGAGTGGTGGACCGACTTTATAGTTTTCAGTTGTTTCTTTTGAGAATAAATAGTACTAGTAGCAGAAAGTAGTGACTATCTTTCCAACATATGTAATCTATTTCTATTTTGATATTCAACTAGGGTTTAGTGTCCGCGCTCCGCCGCAGCGGGCTTGGTCCTGTGGAAAATAGTAGGCTCAGATACGACGACCGCCAGGGAAACCGGACGCACACGGTATGGCTGCATCCTCAAAAGGTTGCCCCGCCAAGGTCCGTGGAGCCTCGGGTTTAACTTGGGCTGTTCAATTTCATCACAGCCATGCAAATAGAAACCCTACAATGAATTCTTAACTTTCCAGAAACCCACAAAGATACAAACTTTCTTTCTGCATAAAAAAATCAAAACGACCCATAAACGATCCAGGGTATGGTATTTTAACCCGAGGTTCGTTCCCGATTTATCAGGATTTTTAGCATAGGCTGGTGAACATCACAATATCTAATTCTGCTATCTGAAAAGAAAGAAGCAAACAATAGAAAAGCTTACCCGAGGATATAAAAAATTATCTAATGAATGAAAACAGGACGCAAATTTGCTTGCAGCTTCAATTTATAGGATGCATTGGTGAGGCTGCAGTATGCGATCAATGTTGTTGGTCGCTTCTTACCCGTCTCATCAGAACACCGCCTTCCCATGCAGTTCCGGCGACTACTCATTAAACAGAAAAAACATGTGTCTTATATCTTTAATAAATTATGACAATTAAGGATTGGAAAAGCCCGAAAGTCAAACTTTAAATTGAATCGAACCACATGTCTATCTTGATCATCAAGATCAGATCCAGATAGAGAGATAGAGGAGGAACAGTATTGCTGGGAAGAAACACACATACCGTATTAGAGAAAGAAGTTTCAAGAACAATGTTTTTGGTCCAATCTCAACAGCAAGACCATTTGGTGTGCACCACCAACCCAAAACGGAAAACAGGCATACGCCATGTTTTTATTAGTTGGTATTTAAATACCTCTATTTTTAGGACATGGAAAATAGTAGGCTCAGATACGACGACCGTCAGGGAAACCGGACGCACACGGCATGGCTGCATCCTCAAAAGGTTTCCCCGCCAAGGTCCGTGGAGCCTCGGGTTTAACCTGGGCTGTTCAATTTCATCACAGCCATGCAAAATGAAACCTTACAATGAATTCTTAACTTTCCAGAAACCCACAAAGATACAAACTTTCTGTCTGCATACAAAAATCAAAACGACCCATAAACGATCCATGGTATGGTATTTTAACCCGAGGTTCGTTCCCGATTTATCAGGATTTTTAGCATAGGCTGGTGAACATCACAATATCTAATTCTGCTATCTGAAAAGAAGCAAGCAAACAATAGAAAAGCTTACCCGAGGATATAACAAATTATCTAATGAATGAAAACAGCACGCAAATTTCCTTGCAGCTTCAATTTATAGGATGCATTGGTGAGGCTGCAGTATGCGATCAATGTTGTTGGTCGCTTCTTACCCGTCTCATCAGAACACCACCTTCCCATGCAGTTCCGGCAACTACCTCATTAAACAGGAAAAACATGTGTCTTATATCTTTAATAAATTATGACAATTAAGGATTGGAAAAGGCCCAAAGTCAAACTTTAAATTGAATCGAACCACATGTCTATCTTGATCATCAAGATCAGATCCAGATAGAGAGATGGAGGAGGAACAGTATTGCTGGGAAGAAACACACATACCGTATTAGAGAAAGAAGTTTCAAGAACAATGTTTTTGGTCCAATCTCAACAGCAAGACCATTTGGTGTGCACCACCAACCCAAAACGGAAAACAGGCAGACGCCATGTTTTTATTAGTTGGTATTTAAATACCTCTATTTTTAGGACATGGAAAATAGTAGGCTCAGATAGGTCGACCGTCAGGGAAACCGGACGCACACGGCATGGCTGCATCCTCAAAAGGTTGCCCCGCCAAGGTCCGTGGAGCCTCGGGTTTAACCTGGGCTATTCAATTTCATCACAGCCATGCAAAATGAAACCTTACAATGAATTCTTAACTTTCCAGAAACCCACAAAGATACAAACTTTCTTTCTGCATACAAAAATCAAAACGACCCATAAACGATCCAGGGTATGGTATTTTAACCCGAGAGTCGTTCCCGATTTATCAGGATTTTTAGCATAGCCCACATTTTCCTTAAAAGGTATTAATAATGTACCAGTCATTTGTTCAGTTTGCATCCTATGAGTGCATCATAATCGTCACGCACCCACCACTATCGCCGCACGCAATAGAAAGCGGCAACAAAAGGATAAGTGGCATCGAAGGAGCATAATCTGATATATAAGCCAACCAAAACCATATATCGCAATTTTGAGCAGGAACATCGAATGAACATTGGTCTTTTCAACTTGCATTATATCAAGAAATTATATCTTTAATAAAGAAGGGGTATTGCGTTTCCCACTGAACAGTATCACACTCACAACAAATGAAACAAAAAAAAATATCCTTCACTCCCTGAGATCCGTTTATTAGTTATATCCCTCACACAAATAAGCAGTCTCACACATCACAGAATGCTTTGGCTCAGAAAAAAGTGCCTCTGAAGATAAAAAGGAAGGTTGTGAGGCTCAGAAAGCGGCTACGCCCGGTATGGCTGCAAACTTAAATGTTTGCCCCGCCAAGCAGGGTTGGTGCCTTAGTTTGCAGCTTGTGAGCCAAGTGCAATCGTCACACACCCTTGACTTTCGTCGCACACCGTACATAGGGGCAACGAAAGCAAGGGTGGTATCGAAACGCATGAATGTCATCATCGCCCACATAAACCCTCGATCAAACCACCCGCACAAAAAAACACCAAAGCATAGAAGAAGGTATCTGTATTTCAGCTTATATGGTTATTTGACAGGCATGTTCCAAATCAAAGTATAATAAGCACATACCCAACTTACATGGAGACTATTTTTTACTTTTATTTATACGACACAATGAACAAAGCCCACATTTTCCTTAAAAGGTATTAATAATGTACCAGTCATTTGTTCATAATCGTCACACACCCACCACTATCGCCGCACGCAATAGAAAGCGGCAACAAAAGGATAAGTGGCATCGAAGGAGCAGAAGCTGAAATATAAGCCAACCAAAACCATATATCGCAATTTTTAGCAGCAACATCGAATGAACATAAGAAATTTAAATTAATCAACCAGACAATAAATTAGACTTTAATAAAAAAAAGTGCCTCACATCGAATTCAAGAGGTTTTATGATCTCATGCTCGACAATATGCTTATGTAAGGCACCAAATCGCAATAAACAATTGGTTCCTTGTAACTGACTGTTCATTGGGAAGCGCAATTCCCCTTCTTTGTTAAAGATATAATATAATTTCTAACTTTTTCAGGCGATAAAATTACCTCTGTACCATACTTCCACCGCTACAATTTTCTGCTTCCTAAGCATCAGCCTTCTTCTTCATACACAGCTTAATTATGAGAACCTACACAGATCTAATCTCAGATCTTATCAAGATCCACTTATAAGATTTGAACCATTGATGATACACTTAGGTTAGATCTTATCAAGATCTATTGATGATACACTTAGGTTAGATTTTATCAAGATCTAATCTCATAAGATTAGAACATGAAAAACACACCAAGATCAGATTCAGAACATAAACAGTGCAAGTGCACCAATAATTTTAATTAGGTGAGAGAGACGATCACCAGAGATAATGAGAGAGAGATGTGTGAGACTGCTTATTTGTGTGAGGGAGTGAAGGATATTTTTTTTATTTCATTTGTTGTGAGTGTGCAAGGGAGCGAAGGATATTATTTTTTTATTTCATTTGTTGTGAGTGTGATACTGTTCATTGGGAAACGCAATTCCCCTTCTTTACTAAGTATATAATATAAGCTTTGGTTTGAAGCATTATAAATGTGTTTCTTCCTCTTTTGTTATCATAATTTCATCATTAAATCCTTCTTTAATCCAACATTTGGTATCAAAGTGAGTAAGGTTGTTCTAGTGTATGCCAAAAATCATTCGACCTTCAGAAATGTCTGTCGTAGCAAACACTTCAAACCCTGTCAAAGATAACCCAGTTACCTTTCAGTGCCCAATCCTCACTTCCACAAACTATACGACATGGGCTATTAAGATGGAAGCTATAATGGGCGCCCAGGGTTATGGGAATCCATTGAATCTGCAGCTGGTGTGGCTGTGGCCGAGAAGAAAAGTAAAATGGCTCGTGCATTCATCTTCCAAGCAATACCGGAAGATATTCTCATGCAGGTGGCAAAGAAGAAAACAACTCGTGCAGTGTGGGAGTCACTGAAAACCCGGTTCGTTGGAGCAGATCGGGTTCAAAAGGCTAGATTGCACACGTTGAAGAGTGAGTTCAAGGCGCTCAGAATGAAGAGCAGTGAGTCCATTGACGAGTATGCGAGGAAGTTATCCGGGATGATCTCGAAGTATAACAGTGTCGGTGCGACATTGAACGACGAAGAACTGGTTCGAAAACTCTTTGATACGGTGACAGAAAAATATATCCAACTTATTGCCTCAATGGAACAATACTCGGATATAGAAAAGATGCCATTTGAGGAAGCAATAGGAAGATTGAAAGCCTACGAAGATAGGTTAAGGCTTCGACAAGGAGGGTCGACGAGGGAAAATTCATTGTTGTTCATAAAGGCGGAGGGCCAACAATGAATAAGCATAATAACACGGCACCTAGTGGTCATGGTAGAGGTTGGAATTATGATAGAGGCGGTAGAGGTGTCACGCGAGGGGGTCGTGGGTCAGGCCGAGGTCGGGGTGATCGATATGGCAAGAAACTGTCTCAAGAATGTGAACATTGAAATAGGAAGCCGCGTGACAAAAGTCACATTAGGTGCTTCGAGTGTCAACAACTCGGGCATTTTGCATCAGAATGCATGAACAAGAAGAAACCAGAACAGGAAGTACACTTGATGAGGGAAATGGAAGAAGAAGCTTTACTATTGTGTGTTAATGGGGAGTATGCACCATCAATGGTAATGTTGAACGAGGACAAAGTTTTCCTAAAATGCATGAAAGTCGGAACATTAGCAATCAAGACATGTGGTACCTTGATAACGGGGAAAGTAACCACATGACCGGGGAAAGAAACTTGTTTACAGAATTGAACGAAAGCGTCACGAGACGGGTTTGGTTTGGTGAAGACTCTGCGGTTGAAATTAAAGGAAAAGGTACACTCTTTTTCCAATGCAAAAACAGTGACCAGTTAATGGTCTCGGATGTGTATTTTATCCCGACTTTAACTAGTAATATCCTTAGTCTTGGCCAGTTAACTGAAGTGGGTTATGATGTATTGTTGCATAATGAGTATCTAAAAGTGTATAACAAACAAGGGACACTAGTGATTAAGGTGCAATGATCGTCAAACAGGTTGTATAAAATGGCACTGAAGGTTACAAAACATGCTTGCTTGCTAGCCTCTTTAGTTGATGATGCATGGATTTGGCATGCACGTTTGGGTCATGCAAACTTTTACTCGTTAAAAATGATGGGAAAGAAAAGGATGGTAACCGGAATGACGTGTGTCGCACATCCAAAACAGTTGTGCAACGGGTGTGTTGTAGAAAAACAAACGAGGCAAAGCTTCCCAAATGAAGCTCAATGGAGAGCATCCAAGCCATTGGAACGCGTGCATGCTGATCTCTGCGGTCCGATAACGCCACAATCGACAGGAGGTAATAGATATTTTTTTATTTATTGTTGACGATTGGTGTAGATATATGTGGGTTTATTTACTCAAATCAAAATATGAAGTGTTATCAAAGTTCAAGATCTTCAAAGCTCAGGTTGAGACAAAAACCGAGCATAAAGTGAAGGTACTAAGGACTGATCGAGGAGGCGAGTTTAACTCTCAAGCTTTTGTCTGTTAAGAAGAAGGAATTCAAAGGAAAACCACGACACCCTATACCCAGCAACAAAACGGTGTTGTGGAGCGGAGAAACCGAACAGTAGTAGAAATGACACGATCGTTGTTGAAAAGCATGAACCTACCTGACTCAATGTGGGCAGAAGTAGTTCGTCATGCAGTCTATTTACTTAATAGACTTCCTACGAAGGCGGTAAGAGACATTAATCCATATGAAGGCGTGAAGAAGTATAAACAAAACCTGCAATATTTAAAAAAATTCGATTATTTGGCGTTTGTAAAAAAGGTGGGAAGCCATCTTACTAAGCTGGATTATAAGAGCATACCTATGGTGCATTTGGGTATGGAACCAGGGAGTAAAGCATATAGATTGTAAAATCCAAAAAGCAAAAGGATTGTGGTTGCATATGATGTCTCATTTGATGAAGCCAATTCATGGGCTTGGGAAAGTACACATGAAATGGTACAACCCATATTCATGAGTAACATTGAAAATCCAAGGGATACTGGAGTTAATCAAGAGAATGTACCACATACACCTTTAACCCCTCATTATAATAATGTTTCTCCTTCTATTTTAAATTCCACAGGAACAGAAGGCTCAGGCAGGGTAGAACAAAGTGCCTTGAATTCCTCAGGCAGTGTATCGGTCAATGACATTGTGCATTTCGATACTTTTGATGACAAGACTGTGCGGGGAACTCGCTTTATACAAGATATATACCAACATGCACCTATGATGACAGAAGAAGAGGTACAAGATCAGTACCAACAAACAGGTTTGCTATTGTTAAATGAGGAACCGACATCGTTTTTTGAGGCAACAAAGAAGACGCGATGGATGGAAGCTATGCGTGTAGAGATAGATTTGATCGAGAAGAACCGGACGTGGACTTTAACCCAATTACCTCCTAATCAAATGGTGATAGCTCTAAAGTGGGTGTTTAAGCTAAAAAGGATGCATCAGGGATGGTCACGAAACACAAAGCACGTTTTGTGGCCAAAGGTTGCGTACAACAGAAAGGTGTAGACTTCTAAGATGCGTTTGCTCCGGTGGCTCGGATGGAATCAATATTGTTGCTATTAGCTTTGGCGGCAAAAGAAAACTAGATTGTAAATCATTTAGATGTGAAGTCGGCCTTCTAATACGGGGAGCTGAAGGAGGAGGTTTATGTAGCTCAACCCCTCGGCTTCGAAGTGAAAGGAAAAAAGGAGATGGTCTATAAGTTTCACAAAGCGTTGTATGGTTTGTGACAGGCTCCTCGTTCATGGGATGCAAAACTCGACAAAGTTTTAAAGGAACTTGGGTTCAGAAAATGTGCACAAGAATCGGTTGTCTACAAGTTGCAAAGTAAGAACACAATTTTAATTATTGGTGTGTATGTTGATGATATAATTGTGACGGGGTCGAGTGAGAAACATATTCAAGATTTCAAGGTTACAATGAACTTAATCTTTGATAGGAGTGACCTAGGACAATTAGCAAGAATAAAGGTCGTTTGGTTGTGTCTAGCCTAACCCGACCCATAGGTTGATGTAATATTTGGTTCCCCCTCACCACTATAAAAGGAGGTGAAGGGGAACGAACCATGTACGTCATTCTTTCAATAAACTAATACTATACGATTAGGGATATTTACCTTGTGGGTTTTTCTGTCGATTCTTCTGTGTGTGTTCTTCGATCGAGTATTCCATATCTAGGTTAACCAGGGTTGTAGGGATTAAACCCTACAAGTGGTATTAGAGCTCAGGTCAACTAATCTTCTGGTTATCTAGGATTCGATCAAGAAGAGGAGTTGGTGTTCGGGTTATAGAACATCAACGAAGTAGCAGAGATCGATATTAAAAGTTTTTTGATTTTTGATTCGTTGAAGATCAAAGGAGGTGTCGTTTTTTTTCCTTTATGTGTCGTAATAGAGAGATAGAAGGAAGAAAACAACGGTTGTTTGTTTTATTTGCCAAAACAACACAGATATTACAAAGGGAGTGTGGATTAGGTTTTTCTAGTTGGGCCAAGGTGTATTATACTTTAGTCCAAAGTATAGTTTGGGCTTAATACATTAAAATCTAAATTTTGTTTATTGTTTTAAATAAAAATAAAAGGATTCACTTTGTAATATTTTTGACACGAGGGGACTTCATAATTCGTGATTGTGAGGTTTAACGTATCACAAGGTTTAGCGAGTTACCGAAGGGACTTTGACGGTTTGTGATTGTGAGGTTTTTCACAAGGTTTAGAAAATCAACAAAGGGATTAAAGAATGACGGGATCCAAGTTTGACATCGAAAAATTCGATGGAATGGGTGATTTCGGGTTATGAAGAATCAAGATACGTGCTTTAATAATCCAGAACGGATGTAAGCAGCTCAGGAGGTTTTACCCGCGGATATGGAAGCTGAAGAGAAATCTAAGCCTAACAAGAAAGCTCACAGTGCCATGATTTTGTGTTTAGGTAATAAGGTCCTGAGAGAGGTTACCGGGGAGACGACTGCAGCGGGGGTTTGATCAAAGCTCGAGTCTTTATACATGACAAAGTCATTGTCCAACAAGTTGTACCTGAAGAAGAAGTTGTATACATTCTACATGCCGACTGGACGAAAGATTTCCGAGCATATAGATGAGTTCAACAAAATCGTTCTTGATTTAGCAAATATTTAGGTAAAATTCGAAGATGAAGATCTTGCTTTATTATTACTCGCTTCTTTGCCATAATCACTTTGTGGATACCTTGCTTTATGGACGGTAAGCTTTGACTTTGGAGGACGTGATGGCCACACTAAATTCAAAGGAAATAAAAGAAAGATCCAAGGTGAAGGGGGATGATGGTGAAGGGTTATACGTGAGGGGAAGAACTGATCGTAGGAATTCACATCAGTCAAAGGGAAAGTCAAGATCGAAGTCTCGAGGTGGAAGACTCAAATGCTTTATTTGCCAATTTGAGGAGCACTTGATAAGAAACTGTCTGAAGAATAATCGCAAGAAGTCAAAAGGTTACGTCAAGAAAGATGATCAACCAAGCTCTAGTGGTTCGATTTATGACGATTTTGAGGTGATGATGGTGGTGAGTGCAGAGAGACTGCAAGATTGGATCATGGATTCAGGAGGTTCATATCACATGCCACCCAGGTTAGAGGTATTTTTTAATTTTCTGGAATGCGATAGGGGCAGGGTACTGTTGGGAGACAACAGGGAGTGCAATATCAGGGGTATTGGCAAGGTAAAGGTACAACTGGAAGATGGGTCAAGCTTTGTATTACACAATGTCAGGTATATTCCTGAATTAAAAAGAACTGTGTGTACTCTTTGGATGGCCATACAGTGGCCGGTGAGCTTAATGCTAGTGTTGAAGAAAAAGACAGTCTTGTGCAGGTTTGGCATAAAAGACTGGGACATATTAGTGAGGCGGGACTACAAGTGCTGGAAAAGCGGGGTTTGTTTGGCAAGAAGAGTCTAGGTAAGCTCGATTTTTGTGAGAATTGTGTTCTGGGAAAGTCACATCGAGTTAGTTTCGGTGTAGGAAGGCACACTACTCAACGAGTGATAGACTATGTTCATTCAGACTTATGGGGTCCGTCTCAGGCGGAATCATTGGGAGGTAAGAGGTATTTCTTATCTATAGTTGATGATTATTCAAGGAAGGTATGGGTTTATGTTATCAGGTTCAAACAAGAAGCATTTGGGAAGTTCAAAGAGTGGAAGCAGTTAGTAGAGAATCAGACTGGGAGGACGGTTAAGAAGCTTAGGACGGATAATGGTCTTGAGTTCTGTAACCGGGAGATTAATCAACTATGCACTGAGAGTGGGATTGCTAGACATTTGATAGTTGTCGGGACGCCACAGCAGAATGAGTTAGCAGAACGAATGAATAGAACTCTCATGGACAAGGTACGCTGTTTATTAATACAGTCTGGATTGCCCAAGACCATTTGGGCGGAAGCGACATGTACGGCCGCATATCTTATAAATAGGTCACCGTCGACAACGATTGAGAAGAAGACACCTATGGAGATGTGGTCGGGACATCCTAGTGACTATGGGATGTTGAGGGTTTTCGACTGTGTCGCGTATTCACACGTTAAACAAGGTAAGCCCGAGCCGAGAGCGGTAATATATGTTCTTTTGGGGTATCCTGAGGGTGTGAAGGGATACAAACTATATAGGCTTGATAATGAATCACCTAAAATAGTCACAAGCAGGAATGTGGTCCTCAATGAAAGTGTCATGTATAAAGACACGTTGAAGGATTCTGGTGCAGGTAAAGATAAGTCTGTTGAGGAATTACAGGTTGAGGTGGAACTGCAGAGGTTAAATAATGATACGCCTGAGGAAGATCAGACACGTCAGGAAGATCAGACAGATCTGTCAAATCAAGAAGATGGCTATGATGAAGATGCAGGGGTTCAAGAAATTGATCATCCACCATATCTCACAGATTATCAATTGGTTCGGGATAGAGAGCCAAGGACAAGAACGAAGCCGACGAGGTTTCAGGATGAGAGTAATATGGTTGCTTACGCGTTTGCTGCAGTAGAGGAAGAAGATACTCATGAACCATTGACATACCAGGAAGCAATTTCTTGTGAAGACAGTTCTAAGTGGAAAGCTGCAATGAAAGAAGAGATAGATTCTCTGAGGAAGAACAAGACCCGGGTGTTAGTAGATCATCCAGCTGGGCAAAAGATGGTGAGTTACAAATGGTTGTTCAAAATAAAGGAAGTGATTGAAGGTGTTCAAAATCCTAGATACCAGGCAAGGTTGGTGGCTCGTGGATTCACACAAAGGGCGGGTATTGATTACAATGAAGTATTTTCGCCGGTGGTTCGACACACATCTATTCGGGTTATACTTACATTGACTGCGTGTTAAGATTATGAGCTGGAGTAGCTTGATGTAAAGGCGGCATTTTTACTTGGAAATCTTGAAGAAGTTATTTACATGAGGCAGCCACCGGGATTTGAACAAGGTAACAAGGTATGTTTGTTAAAGAAATCTCTTTATAGTTTGAAGCAGTCGCCTAGGAAATGGTACAAGAGGTTCGATGAGTACATGCTGAGGAACGGGTTTAAGCGTAGCAGTTACGACAGTTGCGTATATTACAGATGTTATGCACCAGGAGAGTATATCTATCTATTGTTATATGTAGATGATATGCTGATTGCTTGTAAGAGCAAGGTTGAGATTAGGTCTACCAAGTCTTTGCTTAAAATGGAGTTCGACATTAAAGAGCTCGGGGAAGCAAAGAAGATTCTTGGTATGGAAATCTTCAGGGATCGGAGTCGCAAGATTCTGAGGGTCTCACAATCTGGGTACGTTTCTAAAGTTTTAAACAGGTTTAGAATGGACAATAGGGAGTCGGTTCAGACACCATTGGATGGGCAATTCAAGTTGTCGTTGAAAGATTGCCCGGTTAGGGATTATGATTTTGAAAGAATGAGTAGGGTGTCAGATTCAAATGCGGTTGGGAGCTTGATGTACTTGATGGTATGCACGAGGCTAGACATAACGTATGCAGTAAGTGTAGTTAGCAGATATTTGGCGAATCCGGGTAAACTCCATTGGGAAGCAGTGAAGTAGATTATGAAGTATTTGCAGGGCACTGTAAACATGGGTTTGGTGTATGGGACAAATCGTGGAAACCATGTGGACGTAACATGTTTTGTTTCTTCAGACTACGCCAAGGATCCGGATAAAGGTAGGTCTCTCACTGGTTACGATTTTTAGTACAAGGATGTGTTGTAAGCTGGAAAGCAACGCTACAACACGTGGTGGCTCTTTCAACTACAGAGGCAGAGTATATGGCCCTTACGGAGGCTGTGAAGGAAGCTATTTGGCTAAGGGGACTCTTGGAAGAGTTGGACGTGAAGCTCAACACTATTGCAGTTAATTGTGATAATCAGGGCGCGATTCACTTATCGTGAAATCATGTTTTTCATGAAAGGAATAAGCACATCAATGTGCGTTATCGCTTTATCAGAGAAGTCTTGGAACCAAAGACGGTTGAAGTTCTGAAGATGGGTATTGAACACAATGTTGCGGATGTCTTGACGAAGGTGGTACTTGGACGCAAGTTACAACACTACTTGGAGTTGCTTAGTGTTGGTATAGGCTAATATGAAGCCTAATGTGGAAATTGTTATATTTAGTCTTCCTATTAGCTATCGATACTATGTCCAGTGTTAAGAGTCTAGTTTCCTAATTAGCAAGAATAAAGGTCGGTTGGTTGTGTCTAGCCCAACCCGACCCGTAGGTTGATGTAATAGTCGGTTCCCCCTCACCACTATAAAAGGAGGTGAGGGGGAACGAACCAAGTACGTCATTCTTTCAATAAACTAATCGTATACGATTAGGGATATTTACCTTGTGGGTCGATTCGTCTGTGTGTGTTCTTCGATCGAGTATTCCGAATCTAGGTTAACCATGATTGTAGGGATTAAACCCTACGTTTCACCTACCTCTCTGCTAAGTTTATATTTATTATTTAAATATTCATAGGTATTTTGCGGATACAAATTTCAAAAACCTGTAGAGCTTGGTCTAAATTACCAATCTAGCCACTTGATGTTGGCCATACACAGATACCATTCAACATTGCAAATAATTGACATACTTCACATAATGAATAATATCTTATCAAGTTTATGTTCCATTAATGCATTACAGTACTATATAACCCTATTCACATTGCAAATTGTCCTCGGAAACGTCGATGTATTCAAACATTTTTTGATATATCTACAGTAACAGACATAATAATTCCTAAAATTTACTTGTCTCAACTAATTTCAAATATACGAAACCTTCTTTTAGGTCAAAAGGTGAACTTATGTTAACCACACCATCACATAAGATTTCTTTTTTTTTCAACAGCTACCCATAAGATCAACAACATACAATATTGTAAATGTTTTACCATATATGATATGCTTTTATAGGAATCCTTGCCTAGCATCTAACCTAGTTCAACATACAAACATATTGAGTTTTTATTCTAAAATAAATTAATTATATAAAGAGTATCCTATGTTAATTTTAAAATCATATTTCAACCGATGTGAAATATTATGTTTGCACACTCGAACCTCGTATATGTAAGTATCGTGTTGTAAGTGGGGAAGAGTTATAATTCCTATAGGACCATCAACATTTGAAAGTGAAACGAGGGCCCAATTGGTCCTCTTCCGGCTACTATTGGGTTGTTATTGGGCTATGCGTATAGTAATTTAATAATTCGTACTTGTATTAAGTAAGCGAGTGAATTTAATTTCTTTGTTGCTATGCGTATAGAAATTAGAAATACAAGTTGCTTTGCTATGCCGGCCAAACAAAGAAATTCTAACTCGCGCATGTTGAATTCACAATGAGTTTACACTCAACTACCTCTACTTGTCAACCCTCTATCATCACCTACATTTTAATTTGTATATACTTAGAAAAGAATTGAAATTCATCAAAACTAACAGTATTTTGCTTGCTCATCAAGTTCAATATAAAAGTAATAACTCGGTATCAAAAAGGTACACGGATTTAAGATGGTTCCGCCAAAATACCATTTTAATATACAAGTAATAAAGGAATTCCTATGTCATGAGGTAAACTACAAGTTTTTGGAAGGGAAATGATCGTATACACAACGTAAACTTGATCTTGTGGGTTGGTCACGTGCGCTATGTTGGTGTCATTTCGTAACCTTTTTCTAAAACAAAATAATTTATCACAAGCAACAATATACGCCTCTTATATAAAAATGATTTCATAGGTCTACCGTCTACACACAAACTCCATTGTGTAAGTTGGTCTAAATGGCACAATGGACGACAACACGGGCCTTGGTATGGAATTTGGTACCATGTCGTCGGCCTATGGACTCGCATTACTTTCCACTCTAAGCGTCGTAAAGTAGTTCCCCTGGCGTCAAACAATAGGAACTCATTAAGTTATAATTGCAAACCATAACACTGAAACGAATTACGTAATTAAGATTTTGTTATCTCACACGACTGCATACATATGTAAAATTTGTAGGTAAATAGGGTGTCTGTACGACGGTGTGATAATATTGGATATCTAACTTGAATCGTGTTAAGTTCACTTTCCGTATAAAGTATTTCGACCCTATTGTTGTGCTTGGTTACACGAAATCCTTAACGGGATAATTCAAGTAGAAACAATTTGATTTTAGGCACAAAAGATCAAAGCAGGAACAGAGAGAATTGTGTGTTTTTCGTTATTTTCATATGAAACTAAAAATCTGTTAATGAACAAACATAAACGACGGTTACAAGAAGTTGTAAAAGAACATTTACAACTCTGCCCCTTGACCCCGCAAGAGGCGCTGCCCCTTGACCCCGCAAGAGGCGCTCTGTCCCTTGACCCCGCAAGGGGGCGCAACCCCCTTGACCCCTACATTTTCGTCGTGGGCGATAACATATTAGCTCAACAAGTGTGCACTCTGCACTTCCCTTAACTCGTGTGAGAACCGAATATGAAATCTCATTGGTCTCTAGTAAATCTTGATTAACTAAAATAGTTGATAACACTAAAATAACTAACAAAATTTAGATATTTTAATCAAACATACCGTTATCTAAGCTCCTTTGATTTCTTATAAACTTTGTTATGTTTTTTTAGAATTATATAAAATCACAAGATGTCGTAAAGTTCGTTGTGGAAACTTACTTGTAAATAATAACCATCTCTTTTTATTGTGAAACTCCCTCATTCATGTTTTTGCAATTGTTCCTTATAGAACGCTTGTTTCTTCATTACTTACACCCTCGTTCCACCCTTTCTTCGTAGTTCTTTCATGAATCTTTCCTCATATCTTTTTTATAAGCCTACAATATTGTGTTATTTACCACAGAGACCCTCTAGAAAGGGGTTCTCTTGCAGAGACCTTTTTTAAAAAGATTTACGAAATTAACTATGTTCTCCGCGCCAGTAATGGAGCGGACCAAGTACCCAACACGTATCACGTTCTTATTAAACCAACAAAGAAAATATAAAAAAAGTTCTCCGCTCCAATGGAGACGCCTGGACCACATTAATGCATAGTCTGGTCAACTCGTCAGCTTTTGCAGAAATATTAGGTTCCCAATAATAAAGTTCTCTGTGTCTCTTATCAAAGGAATTTATGTTCTCCGCACCATTAGTCAAGCGAATCACATATAAAACAAAGTATTTCGTTTCTCAATTTAGAACTTTGACTTGACAATACATAGATTTTTACTGTGGCATATTTGTACCGTATTATACCACTCACTTACTAAAAACCACTCCTTCCATGTCTATCATAATTTCATCTCCATATCCGAATTTTTAGTTGCAGTTTTTTTTTTTGAAGATTGAGTAGCAGTTCAAGTAACCATATTACTTCTTCATGAGTTAATGTTTGTGCTTAAAAGATTTGATTAATTTAGTATTCTCAAACATGGAAAGATTTGTTTCCATAGAGGTATGTTTTATTATTATCTTAATTTAATGTACGTGAGTATTAGTATTAATATTATGTATTAATTTTTATTATTTTAGGATTATCCTGTGAAACTTACGTGTAGAAGTAAGATATCCTTGATTGGCGACATTAGGAGTAAATTAGAAGACACCCCTAAAGAAGCTTTATTTAGGGCATCTTGTTTAGGTTGGCTTTGAGATTTAGACTTTACCAGTGACGAAAATTGGGTATTGATAACATTATTTAGGATGTTGTCAAGGATATAGTGAAGAAGAAGATGACATAAATAACCGTTTCACTTACTATGTAAATGGGCATCAATTATATTTTGGGAGGGAGGAATTCTGTTTGGTCACCTCCTTGAAATTTGGCGTGGAATTTAAGGAGGAATTTACATCAGGCCCCATGCCGTTTAGGAGACGAGTATTTGGATCAAGGTATGATGGTCGTGTGATACACGCTGGACAGCTATTAGAAAAGATTTTAAGCGATTCTTTTTATGACTTAAATGACAACGATGCGGTTGGCTTGTGCTTGTTAGCGTGTATGGACTTGATACTTTTAGGACATGAGATATCACATTGTGTCCCAGAATGGTACTATAGGATAGTGGATAATAGGGAAACGTTTAACATGTACCCATGGGGTTCGCACGTATGGCCCACTCTGTATTGGCAACTTAGGGATGCGGTAGGATGGCGTGTTCATCACTTTATAAATGACCTTCCAGAAGGGAAAGTGCATAGCTATACGCTTATTGGATTCACATGGACAATCAAGGTATTTTTTCTTTAGTAATATTAGTAAATTTAACGTACAATAATTGTAACATTTATTATTTTTTGCAGACCTGGATATTAGAGTGCTATAGAGCAAAAAGTGTGCATCATTATAGATATGTACATAACCATCCTAGAGTGAATCGTTGGAGGCGTTTGAGAAGGTTTTATCGAAGGCACCTTCCCACTTTAATAGATGTAAGTAGTTATTAATTATTCGTTTATTTTTGATATGTTTTATTACAACACTAATTACATAAATAATTTTTAGGGAGTTGTGCCTGTAAATATAACACCAGATCCCGAGGAGGCTCAGGCACGTTGGTGAATTGACAGCAGGGCATATTTTGATGGTGAGATACACGATCATCCGCCGATACCTCCTCGTGTTAATCCATACGTCCGTGATGATGTTCCACAAGACGTATATCATCTTTTGAGTGAACATTCCAAACAGATAAAAGATGTGTATGATTTAATCAAGGTAAATTTCTAACCTAGTTTGTGTTATACTAATTATTATAATAATACGTGTTTAGTAGTTTGTTTAATTATTTTAAGCAGGATTTGAGGCGACCAGAAACTTGTGCAGCCCCAGTCAATCATGGTGTTAGTTCGTTGCTGAGTGGTGTGCCTCATACGCATGTATAATTTATAAAGTCATTTCAAGTGAATATATATTATATTTTTTTAGTGTAAATTAAAATAAAATGAAAATGTTGAAATGCAGGACTTCATGTGTCCGTCTAGAAATTTTGATGACCCTCCGAGTAGTCAATTTTTCGACGGTGCTAGGTGGCCCCGTCACCTAATTCGTCGGTTTATCCACAATCTTTCCGTAATAGTGTCCAAATGCCTACACACGGTCAACCAAGTAAGGTGAGGAACATGTCACCCGTCCCCACTCCACAAACTAACATGGGGACACCTAGGATTTGTTGTGAACATTCGTGAGTCGGTCTCTCGCATGGGCGAATGTGGTCCATCGAACACTCGTGCTGAACACGGTGTTGTATTTGTAAGTCTACCATTAAGGTTTATGGTTTTTATAGTTGTATTCGCTATCTGTGTATATATTTAACGAATTGTTTATACTATTTTCAGGATGGCATGAATCGAGAAAAGAGAGAATGTCGACCTGGAAGATAAAAGCAAAGTCCATATGTTTCGTTGCCTCCAACGACGATATTAGTCCCGAAACGAGTTAGGAAGACCAAAACCAAGCAACATTCCCAGAACATATCTTCTTTGTATTTTAATATTCCAATGCGTCATAATCGATAACGTGGATGTTTCTAAGGTGATTATTATGATATTTAAATATTTAACTAATTTAAGTATAAGTTAGATAATTACTCTTTAAATATGAATTTTATTGTATAGGTTCGTCGAGGATCGTATGAGTACTTAGTGACATTCTTACAAAGACCTTATCGTATTTATTTAGACTGCCACATGAGGGGTTATGTTGTCGAACCAGAGTTTTGGTTGTCACTAGTTCCTGATTACGCTGGGACTCTCAGTGTTACTTCATATATTCCATGGGAGAAACGGGGTTGGTGACTGACGATGTAAGTTTATCAACTAAATTAATTTTTCCTATTTAGTTTAAATTGTATGAACATAGCTAAGTTATATTATTTAAATGCATAAAAAGCAAATGAACGCATAGATAGAGTTGATAATTAGAACTACGCCCCCCGATAGTATTTGGACAGTTGCAAAGGGAAAGACTACAACACTAGACCCACTAGAAAACAAGTACACTTTGGATTTCGATTACTTCATTAGAGGAACTATTAACGGCAAGAGCCCGCCGTACCCTTCGTGGCATGTTGTAGAATGGGTACGTATTAATTTGTACATGTTTATTGTGTTTAAAATATATTATAATGCTTATTAATATAATTAAAATATTATCTGTAGGTTTTTTTGCCAATCATGCATGGCAATCACTGGGTCACAGGTGTTATAAACCTAAATTCATCAACTTTCACTATATATGACTCGAACTATTATGAGGAAAGAGGGCAGATGATTTGTAACAACTTAGAAAATTGGACAAATACTTTGAATCTGTTTTTGTTTACTGATGGTCACTTTCAAAGAACAAGACGTCCTCCGTATAAATTCTCGTATAGTTACAACCCATCAGGTGTCAATGTCCCACAACAGGAAAACAGTTACGACTGCGGCGTTATTACATGTTGGCTATTAGAGCAACTTATTCAAGGAAGATCGCCTGAGTACATAAGTCAACCTACAACCTTCTTTGTACAGTTTAGACTTGAAATCGCAAGAAGGTTTTATGCACAACGTTGTGAGGAGACTGATGATTGTGGTTATGATGAGGTGTGATGTTGTTTGTTTGTATTTTATAAACGTGTTTTAAATAAAAGGTTTTCATTTGTAATGTGACATACGTTATTTGCGTGTTCTTTAATGTAGTATTTATTGTTTATTTGAAATAGAAAATCAATACAAAAAACGATTACATCACATAAAAGTAAGACATATGTAAAACAGAAAGGCAATAAAAACAGAAACTTAAAAAATGATTACATCGTACCAATAAAGCATTACATGTCAGCAATACTATTATTTTTTATCTGTTTTAGATGCTACACTATAAATTCATTTTGGCGATGGTTGTGAAGAATAAGTGATTCTTTGTATGGTCCAAGAAAAAAAGAACCACCGTTTCCTTCAATCCCTGGTACCGTTTCCAAGCTTTCCGAATTACGATTCCATACTTGTAGTTGGTGAAACCATAGTTGCGGGTTCTCATTAACATGAACTATTGGTTCAGCCGAATTGTTAAATCCTAATAAATTTAGGATTTGCTCTATAGGCATCTCAATGTTGAATAATTCTTGAACTGAATTAACAAACACACCAGTAATTTGTAACTGCCAAGCACGAAATACACGTGCGTATTCAGTGTTGTAAGATCCCGAAATCAGCAAAGTATCTCCTAACTGGACAATATAGTAAGGTGGTGAAATTGTGGAAGTTATCACATTAGGAATGTCTATAATTTGAAAGTAGCAGTCAATCAAATCAAACGATATAATCATGTAGGATTTGGACCAGTTACCGTTAGGGAAAAAATTCTTTTCAGACCCATCCCAATATATTTTACTGTCAACCACAGCTTGACCTGACCGTTTTAATCTAATTGTTTTGCGTGGTAAACGGCCATTTCCAAGATTGATCCAAGAGTTAGAACTCATTTTTCACACCGACACATACCATGGACCCTCACCATAGAATGGGTAGTTTATTTTTAAAAGGATCGGGTCTAGAGTGATCGGGTTGATACCAAAACCAAAAATCATTTTTGGAGAATCAGGTTGGTTTAAATAATTTGGTGTTAAAATTGTTACTATTTTTAGATAGACGGGTTGAACAACACAAATGCGAAAGCATTAGCATATGAAAAGCACCATATACCTTTAGAAGTACCAACATGTTGAATCTCATCTAGATTTTGAAGATAATGTAAAGGGGTGAATGTCAAGTTATCATCGACCATATACATTCTACCGTTTGTGACATG
Organism: Glebionis coronaria; assembly: GCA_025667525.1. NCBI lineage: Eukaryota > Viridiplantae > Streptophyta > Magnoliopsida > Asterales > Asteraceae > Glebionis > Glebionis coronaria. The sequence continues at coordinate 459,428,629 of CM046879.1, read as the reverse complement.
CTTACATTCCAAAATGAAAGAACATGTGGATGAATAACGCGAACCATATTCTCGACGAAAGCTTTGACGGTCTATGGTTGCTCGCCATCGTCGTGATACCCTACGAAACCAAAGTAAAGAAACGACCGGAAATCGCAGCATGATTTGTCTTTGGATTTCAAATGGTATGTAGGTAGACATATTAGTTTGTGTTGTTTTTAGAAAAACTAAATTTGATAAATGAGCCTAATATGTTACGTTATTTATAGAAAAAAGAAACACAATCCTTATACACTGTGGGACATGACAATTCACTGAAAAAGTGTTCTTCGCTTGAATATTGAAGCGGACAATGACGTCAGCATACACTTTATACATTGTGGGACATGACACTTCACTGAAAAAAGTTCTTCGTTTGAATTTTGACGCGGACAATTACGTCAGCATACACTTTATACACCGTGGGACATGACACTTCACTGAAAAAATGTTTTTCGCTTGAATATTGACGCGGACAATGACGCCAGCATACACTTTATACACTGCGGGACATGACACTTCACTGAAAAAATGTTCTTCGCTTGAATATTGAAGCGGACAATGACGTCAGCATACACTTTATACACTGTGGGACATGACACTTCACTGAATTCATGACCCACAAATAAAAAACGCGTCTATAAATACTATTAAAATTGTATCGTCACTACCTTGTACACTAAACCTTCCAAGTAACATAATGTCTACCCAACCCACTAACTTTCGTAAGAAAATAGAACATAATTTTTCTCGTTCTTCATCTCAACCAAATATGCCACAACCTTCTTCCCCCATTAATCCAAATTCTGTTGAAAAACCAGTTAGGATCATTCCAGGTCCTGCTGGTCTCACTCAACAAGCTAAGATCCGTAAGACTTCACTTGATGTCGACTGTGGAATACCAACACAAAAGATTGCTATTCTCTTACGTGAGGATGCTGGTCAGGATGAGCATTTTAGCAGTGATCCATGGATTTGCGCGGTTCAATATGAAGTTGATCAAGGGAGCATTATAACTGGTTGTTTAGGTAGTATTGCAGCCCACCTTACCCCTAAAGGAAAACTTGAAAAGTTTGTAGCAGTAATCAAGACATGTACACCAAATGCACTGGGTGATCTCACTGTAACACTCAAAGATCCAACTGGAACTATTAACGGCACAATTCATCACAAAGTGGTTGCACATATGATATATGAACAATTGTTCAAGGTTAGGGCTATTTTGATACTACAGAACATTTCAGTGTTTATCCCTAAACCATCAATTTACTATCTAAACATTATGATAGTTGTAAAAATACGTCTTTTAGGAAAAAGAGCGTAATTAGGGTAAGTATTAACAAGTGATTTAGGAAAACCACGAGTTATGACCCAAAAGTGGGGATCGTTCTCAAGGAGGCTAGTGTGTTGTGTAGAGAGATGATTAACTTTGTGATTATATGATTATGAGAAAAGAAAATAGAAATGAGATAAGAAGAGAATGACGGTTACGATGACGGATTAAACTAAAACGAAAAGGTCGTACACGTAAAACCGTAAAAAGTACCAAAATTAAAAATTTACCCTAAAAAATCCTAGGAAATTGCAATAAATCCTAAATAATGTAATTAGAGTTTACAAAAAATCAAAAATCACCCAAACCTTTTATTTAATTAAATAATGACTTTTTAATGCTAATTAAAGCCCTAAAAATCAATTTAATTAAAAAAAAAGCCCAAAATGAGATTTTTTTAATTGTAAACCTCTAAAATGACCTAACTTAATTTAAAACTATCTTTGAAAATTTTAAAATAAATTAAAACAATTTAAAAACAATAAAAAACTTTTAAAACTTAAAATAATTATAAAAATTAATCTAAGAACAATAAAAATATTCTAAAAGTTGTAAAATTCCTAACTTAATGTATTTAACCTAAGAAAAATGTAAAAACTTGAAAAATCTAAATTTTAATTTTTAATAATAAAATAATAATAAAATAATATTAAAATTCCAAAATTTATAAAAAATTCTAAAAACTTGCAAACTAGCTTAATTTAACCTAAATAAATAGAAAATGAAGTTGAAATTACAAAAATACCCCTAATGGGCCTTCAAATGGGCCAAAAGTCCAAACAGTCCCCTTAATGGGCTCAAATAGGCCCAATAAGCAAAATGTTGTCCAATTAAGCCCAAAAGCTCCTATCTGACTCAAAATTTGATTCTGAACACAATTTTTCAAAGGCCCTAAAGTTGAAAATGTGAAATAAGCTGGCTTATATCAAACAACTTATTCTTAATGGGCTTTTTGGCCCATTAAGCTATAAGCTGATGCCATAAGCTCAAATTAGACACACAAGCTTCTTTTGAGTTACTTAAGACTTCTGTAAAATGAAATTTGAAAAAAGTCCAAGGAATAAGCCTGAAAATGCAATAAGCAATCTACACAAAACGACAAAATAGTCGTTTTCGAGTTCTAGGCCACCCTAAGAGCTGATTCAACTTTCAAAAGCTTTTAAATGACTTAACTAAGCTTAATTAACAAAAAGATTTCAAATAAGTTCACTCAATAAGCTGAAATAAGCAAATAAGCACTACTTTAAAAGTCAACTTTAAGAGTTTTCTAGCAAAAAGTCAAAGTCAAAGTCTAATAAGCTCCAGTTCAAACAAATGGGTCAAATGAGGAAGATTGATAAAAAAAAATAAGTTGTTGCATGTCTGGATAAGCCAATATGGCTTAGTAATAAGCTGAATGAAAAATTACACTAGCAGGGGCTAGTTTTGGATGTTTAGCAGTGGAAACTTTTTCCACTGCTTGACTTGTTTGAATTTTTGTCTTTAGTGACTTTTTTGGAGATTCAAGTTTCACAAAGGCACCCAAATGATCAGTTAATCATAAGGAGTCAATAGCAACAAAGAAATCACAATCACTAACAACCAATTAGTACAGTTTAATCAAAACATCACCAGATATGCACTAGACATGAACAAATAAGCAGTTAAGCACTTATAAGATGTTTTAGCAAATTTCAGCCAACCAACTTGCACCAAAAGCATACACAAGCTATTATAAACTCAAATGAACAAGTTTAAACAGGTTTCATGTAATGGTTCAAAGCCTAAATCAAGATTCAAGCACAAATAGGTTACTGATGAACACTAACACAAGCAGATTTTACTTTTGCTGATGCAATTGACCAACAAGCCAAATTTAAACACTCAGATCTCTAAGATATGTTATAATAACTTTGATTTAACAGCTTATATCCCTAAACATGCATATACTCTAAGTATTCCCAAAATTTTAGGTCAAAAACAGTCAAACTCAATAAGTTATAACACAATCTTTGATTCAAGGGTTTAAACCCAAAAACTTGCAGCAAATAGCACTCAACCAAGCCAATAACAGATAACAAGCACAAACGCAAACTTCTAACCACACAATAACAAATTATGATCTCAAATAGGTAATCTCAAACACCCTTTTAACTTTTCAAATCAAGATTTTCAAATCAAAAGTGTTATCCAAGACCACCCAAGCCCAAATCAACACAACAACAGATGTGATATGCAGATTAGAACAAGATTAAGCCACAAAATCAGCAAGAACACAAGTCACACACAAAATCACCAAAAATCCAAAATTTTATCAGATTTTGAGTAGAATGATGTGTACCTCATGGATGTACATCCACACCCACGAATTTTGAGCTTATGTGCTAGCAAGAACAAGCACAAGCTTCCACAATAAAGCCTGCTAAGATTCAACAAGGTTAGAAGCAAAATATCAAAAACAGAAAGGTGAAAAAGCCTTGATTAATGCAACTCTTGTACCCCACACTTGATTATCCCCAAGTTATAGGCTTCACCACACCTTGATAACTCAATATCAGGATGCTATGATCAGCTTTATAGCCCAAGAATTCCAAGGTGTACCAAGAAACTTAGCAAAATATCAAGCTTGAAGGAAAATGTGCAAACTTTTACACACTCCTTAAAAACAGGTTTTGAGATTCAAGATTAACAAACTAAGAACAATAACAAGCAGTAAACAACAATGGCACTTGACTTTTCTTCAAATATTCAAACTCATTTCATTAAACTGAATATGGATTTACAGAACTTTGAACAAAGGAAAATTCAAGAGCAAAGTAAAAATGAAGCACCCTAAGGCCTTTATATAGGCATACAAGTTAACTATGAAAGCTGAAAAATGTGTAACCCTAGCTTATGAAGTTCCAGATTTTCCCTTTGAGTAGTTTGAACTTTGAAGATCATGTGACATTTTCTTGGCGTCTTGTTGTAGTTGGCATGTGAAAAGTGTATCCAAGGGTGTATATCAAGCTTAAAATGTAAGCTGGAATGAGGATGGTTGGATCACTCACTCATTCTTGTCTTCTTCCTCAAACGTGTAGTAGGGCATGTCCCATGTGCACTCTTGGGTTATGTGGCAAGATGTTTAAGAGTGGGTTTAGGATTAGTACCACCTTAATCTTAAATCTGGAGGGATTTAGTGTTTAATTTCAAGTAATGAACAAATCCCTAATTGTGTTCATAGGATGAATAGTTGTGGTTTTGATCCGGTTTAGGATTTAAATAAGTGTTAGGCGCCATAATTAGTTAACTAATTAATTTAGTTAAAAAAATCTGGTGAGTGAAAGTGTGAGGTGGAAGTAGAGTGAGTTTTGATTGGTTGTGGGGATTGAGTGGGTGAGGTGGCAGCATGTGATTAGTCTAGGTATCTTAGGTTGTCTGCCAAGTTTAGTCCCTTATCTCCCAAAATTCTTTCACTTTGTAAATAAACACCTAAATCCGGATTTCCTTTGTTGTTGAAGTTTCTCTTTTCACACTTTTGCCCCAAAAAGTTTTGTAAAGTGAATTCAGGGGTATTTCTTGCCAATTCTTGATTCTTGAAGGACTGATTTGGCATTTTCTTCATAGATAATGGTCTTGACTTGTCTTATTGACTTCTTGGAGGACTGAAATTGCCAAGTCATGATTAATGAGGGACCATTCTTGTCATTTCTTCAAAGTCAAGGGTCCTTTTGGTAATTTTGATATTTTCAAAGGACCAAACTTGTAATTTCTTGTAACTTGGAGTCCTTCTTGGTATGTTTGACTTTGAGGAGGACAAATATTGACATTTTAGTTTTGTTGTGGGACTAAAATTGCCAATTCTTCAAAGTGGAGGGTCCTTTTGGCAATATTAACAAACTTTAGGGACCAATCTTGTAATTATGAAGATACAAGGGTATAAAGTGTCAATTCTTCAATATTGGAGGACCCTTCTTCATAAATATTCAAATCTTCAAGGGTTTTCTTTGGAAAATTCTTCATTAGAGCTTGGTTCAGTGTGCGGCTTCGTTTCCCGTGTTCGTTTTTGCATGTTTCTTGTGATCTTTTGTCATTTTCTCAATATCCGTACCTAAAATACACAAGCAACAAACACAAGCATATATTTGGGTATTTTCATGATATTTTATGCATTTAAAGCCCTTATTGAATGATAAACTAGCTACACTACTACTATTGCTACTACTTGCGTTTTAGACATAATGTATGATTTTCATCACAAAATGGGACGTTTAGGTTCATAGAATAAGAACACGTGAATGCTTTGTTAGAAATAATTTCATCGTCCTCGATTTTCACCCCAATTCCATGCCAAGCGTGCAACGAGATCATTGTCATTATATGTTAGTAATGCTAACACTACTCATATGCCCTAATCACGTACTTATCCTCCCAATTTCCTAAGTTGTATCTCTTTTATTTTATTATGTCTTGAATGTTTCACGAAGATACATTGTTTGACTTATGCGATAATAGAGATTTAGGTCTAAAAATAGAGTCCTAACGGTGTAACCAAGACCATCAAATCAATAAACCCTCCTAATAGACAAAGATATCAAAAAATTAAGTCAACAAGAAGGATCGATAAACACTGTTTTATAACGGTTTTGAACATGAGACTTATTACCAAGACTTTTATACGCCCCCTAACGGAAGGGCCTTATTATCATAGATTTACCACCGTCTTTTATTCAACTTCGCCATGAAGCTTTTATTATGACTTCGGTCTTGCCTTGCCTTTTATTATCTACATCATCGGTAGTTTTATTAGCCAAAGACGTATATCCTCACGCTAAGGCGAATTTTGGATCTTTAAAGCTTCAAAGATTAAGGCTTGATTCACTTTCAATTTTGCATAGATTTTTCGGCCTTGTGGGCTTCAAATTGTTTGCTTGATTTAGGTGAGCACTTGAAATCTTATTATTGGGTGAAGCTTTTGATTATTAGGGTGCCAATACTTCAAAACCGTGACGCTGGCGATACCTTAATGTCTTCCCAATTTGATTACACGGAAGCTACTAGAAAAGACTAGAAACCCAACAATCAAGACTAAACCGCTAAGTCAATATTTATTAAGCAAAAAATATTTGCAAGCGAAGGGAGAATAAGCAAACAAGAACACATGAGTTTTTGAAAGAATACGAGTACTCTACGTTTAGCATAGTAACTTATAATTAACTCAATCATTTCTCGTCCTCGTTTAAGAGACTTAGCCTAATGTGAAGTTAAGGAATCAAAGCTAAGTGCTCAACACGCACGGTCGAGTCAAAAATTACTCGTATTCTCGCCATCGGAAAACCTACATTCGTGTCTTCAAAACACTTATAAAACATGAGAAAATTTTTAAAATTTGGCCATTTTTAGTCTTATTTTGCAACAAAACGATAAACAAAAAGATAAACTTTGGAAAGCGTGAAGGTTTGGCAAGGCAAGTATCTATTCACCCCCCCATACTAAAGTTAAACATTGTCCTCAATGTTTCGAGTCTAGGGGTGTAAATACCCCCATACTAGAGACGTAGTCGAATGCCTAATCTAGCATAGAAAGGGTGTAACCGTTAAATTTAAAGCCGTTTATGAAGTGTGCTAAAAACCTAAGGTTAGAACATCAAAGGATATATCATGGATATTGAGAAAGTCTTCAAAGCAAACGATCGAGTGCTCCCATAAAACGAACACGAGAGGCTCCAATCGTGAAGATAATGATCATCTAAAAACCAGAATTCACAAACAACCACAGAACAAAGGTTGGAAGGGCACAAATCCCCACACGTTACTACATTAGAAAGAGATAATATATACATAGGATAAGCATGGGACTCCCCCACGAGGCACCTCGTTTTTTATTACCGAGTCATGAGCTCGACTCAATCCCCTCAATACTAATTATCATTGGGGAAAGTGATTTGGTCGAGGTAGTTCAAGGATGGAACTTCCCCGCCAAAGTAGTGCTTCAACCTATGTCCATTCACCTTGAAATTGGGGCCATCATTTTGAGCTAGCTCGATGGTCCCATATGGAAAAACTTGAGTCACGGTGAATGGACCGGATCAACAGGATTTCAACTTACCAGAAAAGATTTTCAATCGAGAATTAAAAAGCAAAACTTGATCTACAATGTTAAAAACCCGGTTTTTAATTTTAGAATCATACAACTTTTTAGTCTTTTCTTTATAAATCAATGAATTTTCATAAGCAATATCCCTTAATTCATCCAATTCATTTAATTGCATTTTCCGGTGTTTTCCCGCGGTCTCCATGTCATCATTACAATGCTTTAGGGCCCAATAAGCCTTGTGTTCGAGTTCAATTGGCAAGTGATAATTCTTCCCATACACTAGCTTGTAAGGAGTGCACCCAATGGGCGTCTTATGAGCGGTTCTAAAGGCCCATAAAGCATTGTCCAACTTATCTGACCAAGATTGTCGGTTTTCCCCAATCGATCTCTCCAAGATCCTCTTCAACGCTCGGTTTGAAACCTCGACTTGCCCACTCGTTTGTGGGTGACAAGTCGTAGAAAGCCGATGTGTAACCCCATATTTCCTTAGGACCCTTTCGAATTGGTCGTTACAAAAATGGGTTCCACGATCGCTTATGATCGCACGAGGGGTTCCAAACCGAGAAAACAAGCTTTTCAAAAACTTGACTACCACACGAGCATCATTGGTGGGCAAAGCCTTAGCTTCCACCCACTTAGATAGGTAGTCCACGGCGACAAGGATGTACTTATTACCACGATATGATGGGAACGGCCCCATAAAGTCAATGCCCCAAACGTCAAAGATCTCACACACTTGGATGATATTTTGTGGCATTTCATCTTTTTGTGAGGCTTTTCCTTGTCGTTGGCATGAGTCACACGACTTCACAAGCTCATGTGCATCTCGGTAACTTGTAGGCCAAAAGAAGCCGGGATCAAAGACCTTCTTAGCCGTGAGATTATCACCGTGGTGACCACCCGTGGGTCCCTCGTGACAAGCTCTAAGGATGTTAGAAGCTTCGGTGCCAAAGACACAACATCGAATAGTTTGATCCGCACAAGTTCGAAACAAATAAGGGTCGTTCCAAAAGTAGAACTTGACGTCACGAAAGAATTTTCGTTTTTCTTGAGTCGTCATACCCTTGATGATGAAGTTTTCGCATGGTAATTTGAAATGTCTGCAAACCATGGGGTGGAAGAATCAATCTTAGAATTCACTACACCAAGTGTCTCGAGCGGAAATGTTTCGGTGATTTCCTTGGGCTCGTAAACACTGGTGAGGATCTTCCAAACGAGAAAGATGATCGGCCGCTAGATTCTCGGCTCCTTTTTGTCAACAATTTTGTGATCAAACTCTTGAAGGAGGAGAATCCAACGAAATAATCTCGGCTTAGCATCTTGTTTAGCCATAAGATACTTGATAGCCGAATGATCCGTATACACTATGCATTTCGTCAAGACGAGATAAGGTCGAAATTTCTCAAATGCATACACCACGGCAAGGAACTCCTTCTCCGTTGTAGTGTATTTTAGTTGAGCCTCGGTCATCGTCTTGCTAGCATAGTGAATAGGCAAGAAGTGCTTTTCATGACGTTGTCCCAATACGGCCCCAATAGCATAGTCACTAGCATCACACATGAGCTCAAAGGGGAGGTTCCAGTTGGGAGCAACAAGAATGGGAGCTTCAGTAAGTTTCCTCTTAAGGATTTCAAAGGCTCGTACACAATCTTCGTCAAAGACAAAACGTTCCTCTTTTTCAAGAAGATGTGTAATAGGTTGAGAGATCTTTGAAAAATCCTTGATGAATCGACGATAAAAGCCCGCGTGGCCTAGGTAACTCCTAACTCCCTTAACGGTTTTGGGATGAGGTAATTTGGCGATGACGTCTACCTTAGCTTGATCTACCTCAATCCCCACTTTCGAAACCTGGTGCCCTAAGACGATTCCACTTTTGACCATAAAATGACACTTTTCCCAATTAAGCACAAGGTTGGTTTCCTCACAACGCTTCAACATTCTCTCAAGATTCGACAAACACGAAGTGAACGAACAACCAAACACGAAAAAGTCATCCATGAAGACTTCCATCGTCTTCTCGATCATATCATGAAAAATAGCCATCATGCACCTTTGAAAGGTTCCCGGTGCATTGCAAAGTTCGAATGGCATTCTACGATAGGCAAACGTTCCATATGGACACGTAAACGTAGTTTTTTCTTGATCACGAGGATCGATGGGGATTTGGAAGTAACCGGAAAAACCATCTAAAAAGCAATAGAAATCGTTTCCCGCAAGACGCTCCAACATTTGGTCCATGAAGGGCAAGGGAAAATGGTCTTTACGAGTGGCGTCATTCAACTTACGATAGTCAATGCACACTCTCCATCCGGTCACGAGTCTAGTGGGAATTAACTCGTTGGTATCGTTTGGCACAACGGTCATTCCTCCCTTTTTAGGGACACAATGAATAGGACTCACCCAAGGGCTACCGGAAATAGGGTAAATCATTCCCGCGTCAAGGAGTTTTAGGACTTCCTTTTTGATGACGTCGTGAATTTTGGGGTTCACCCTCCTTTGACATTGGATTGCGGGCTTGTAATCCTCCTCCATTAAGATTTTGTGGGTACAAAATTTGGGATCGATCCCCTTAGTGTCGGATAAATTCCACGCAATTGCCCCTTTGTGATCCTTTAGAACATCGACAAGTGCGATTTTTTCATCATCCGAAAGTTCTTTCGCAATAATAACCGGCAACTTGTCGCCCTCCTCCAAATAGATATATTCGAGATGAGGAGGTAAATCTTTCAACTCGAGGATAGGTGGTTCCTCAATTGAAGATTTGGGCTCGATACTCATAACCTCCTCGGGTGGAGGAAATGGGAAATCGTCAAGAAAATCCTTGATAATCGAGAAGTCCTCATCGTTGTCGAGGTCTTCGTTACAAGTACGTGGAACATCGAATTCTTCCAACGTAAAACCGCCACCTTCAAATGGAGTGAAGGTTGGTGTCGAGTTATCAAGAACGGGATCTAACATAGTGGGATTGCCAATATTTTCATCATCACCGAAACCTAGAACTTCTTGTGAAAATCCCTCGCAAACCACGTCAATCATATCAACGAGGTTTATGGTTGCAACGGAATAAACATGAGAAATTTGAGAGTTTTGAGTTGCGTTTATAACAAGTTCCTCGTCGTTGAAACGTAAGATGATCTTTCTAGCATGAACATCGATCAAAGCCATAGACGTATCTAAAAACGAACAACCTAAAATGAGAGGAACTTGAGGATCCGTGGGAATATCGACAATGATAAAGTCTACCGGATAATAGAACTTTCCCACTTTCACAAAAACGTCTTCCGCCAATCCACATGCGGGAATCGTGGAATGGTCGGCCAACTCGATAGACATTAGTGAAGGAGTAAGATTAGGAAGATTGAGCGACTTGAATATTGCAAGTGGCATCAAGTTAATGCTAGCACCAAGATCGTCCAAGGCATAGCATTCTTCCATATCTTGGATTGCACAAGGGATCAAGAATTTACCGGGATCATCGACTTTTTGAGGTATGCGATTAAGATAAACCGATGAACAACTAGACAATTGTTGCAATTTCTCCTTGTTGTTCAAAATACTCTTAAAGTTAGCGGCAAATCGAGGCATCATGACGAAAGCATCAGCGAAACTCACATTAAAGTGCAAATCACGAAACATTTTCATAAAAAGCTCAAATTGGTAATTTTCGCGCTCTTGACGTTTCTCCTTTCTAAGTCTCGATGGATAGGGCAAAGGTGGTGTGGGTTGAGACACAGGCATAGCCTTTGGAATCTCGGGTTCCAATGTTGGTAATGGGTCAACCGTAGGTGTGGCATGAGCGGTACTTCGTGGGATTTGGACATGCTCCTTTTCGACCACCACCTCTGGTTCTTCCTCAATTGCTTCCTTCGTAGGATCAATTGGTTGAGGAGTCGGTTCCTTAAGTGTCTTACCACTACGTGTGGTACTCACTTTCATCTCACCCTTAGGGTTTGATACAGTGTTGCTAGGAAGACTACTCGAAGGCGGTTTGCACATAATTGCCTCAAACATAGATGAAATTTTGTCTTCAAACATGGATTGCCTCTTCTCGGCTTTAATCATTTTTTGCTTAATTTCATCTTTCCCTTGTTCCATTTTTTGTTGGTTTTGTTGTAACCTAGTTACATTTCCGTCCATTTTGTTTGTATGGATTTTAAGCTCATTTGCTAACTCATTTTTCAACTCTTTCTTCAAGTCGTTCTTAAACTCGGATCTTAGGCTAATGATTTGTCTTTGAATATTGTCAAACCTAGCATCGTTCCCATTAACGTATTCAACAAATTCATTTGGAAGATCTTTCAAAGTTTGCAAACTCTTGTTGTTGTTTTGAAAATCACTTTGATTTTTGTTTGAAACTTGATTATTAGCCCCTTGATTACCATAGTTTCCTTTGTTGTAATTGTTTTTGAAACCAACTTGATTGTTGCGATAGTTGTTGTTAGCATTTTGATTTGAACCAAAACCCGGTGGAGTCAATTGATTAGAGCGGGTAACTTGACCGTTTTGGTTGTAAGTTCCCGTGGCCGCGTAGGCACTCGAAGTGTTACGACCGTTGGTAATGCACTCGGAGAAATCATGACCTCCACCACAATACATGCATGAAACCTCAACCGCTTTAGCCGTAGCGGGAGCACTTGGTTCTCCAACTTTGAATTCAATTATAAGACCTTTAAGCTTATCAAATATTTTGTTTTCCAAGTTCGCCTCAATTTGGCAAGCATCGATGGTATTAGACAAAGAAGGTGAAGCCGAAAACGAAGGTTTACGAACACTCGACGTGCTACGAGGACTATACACCTTAGATCTATTCTCAATTATCACCAAAGCTTCCTCAACCGTTTTACACAAAAATTTACCACCCGCGGCGGCATTTAGATAATCCCTTTCATGATCATTAAGTCTATTGTAAAACGTGTCAATTTGATGCAAGTCGGAAAAACCGTGATGAGGACACTCATGTAACATTTCCTTAAACCTTTTCCAAGCCGTTGAAAAACTTTCATTAAATTCTTGTGAAAATTTTGAAATCTCGTTTTTCAAATGCGTAGTCTTAGAGGGCGGAAAAAATTGGTTCGCAAACTTTGAAACGAGATCCTTCCACGTCAATATAGAATTGGGTGGCTCTTTCTCTAACCAAATTTTAGCAGGCCCCGCTAAGGAATATGGAAAAAGCATCATCTTAATTGAGCCATTAGCAACATCCTTATATTTGCAAGTGGCGGTAAAACGATTGAATTGGCGGATATGGTTGTGCGGGTTGTCCTTTTCATCACCACGGAATTTGTTGTTTTGGATCATCGACAACAAACCCGTTTTCACTTTAAAATTCTCGAAAGGATAGCGGGAATCACAATAGCTTCTCCATAACCCTCGGTGGGTGCTTGAACTAACTCCATCGTAGTTCGATTTGCCATGGTTGGTTCTTCTCTTACAGTGGGTTCGTCAATAGGAGACTCGTCACTAGAAAGATTAGGAGTATGTGTTGACTCCTTTCGATTTTTTCGTTTACGTGCACGTCTTGCTTGATTACGAGTAAGCATAAACGTCACGTACAACGTGGGGGTGAGAAAAGAAGATTCTTTTTGGTGTTTTGTATTTTTCCAATTTTTTTGTGGTTTTTGATTGTTTTTACTTTTTTTTGGATTTTTGTGATTGTATTAAGTAGACCAAAATCTACAAATCTCCTCCTTAATCAAATCTCTTGATTAAAGAAGCCTCAAGGAATGAAAACGATCACGTGAAGTGAACGCCTTCGATGACCTTAGAACGTTGGTGGAACACCAAAACATTCAAGAGGGTTTAATCAATGAAACCAAGAAAGTATATATGATACTTAATAATACTTTGGGCGGCAAAACCCTCGATTAGCTTTCAAAATCAAATACTCACAAGCAAGCGGGGAAAAGAGGCGGCGCGAAGCACTTAAGAGCCTTTTTCCTTAGGGTATATTTTATAATACCCGCCTTATACCCACCTTATAGTTTGTATTTTTAAAAATCGAGCTTCACGAAAGTATTTATCTATTTTTGCCTTTTCTTTCTTGTTTGAGATTCGAATACAATGATTGGGTAATGACCTCCCAAGTCAAGGTTGTGTTTACACACTTTTGGAGTACTTGTGAATTTATTGTTCTACGTATACAATATATTAATAATATTCACACAAAAAAACGAAAAACCGATAATACGTATTAGTAGAGTGCTACTAATACAAATAGATATTATGGCTATATATAAAAACAACAATTGCCAAATCAAAACACAACACGCCTCCTCGGCAGCGGCGCCAAAATGATGGTTGTAAAAATAAGTCTTTTAGGAAAAAGAGCGTAATTAGGGTAAGTATTAACAAGTGATTTAGGAAAACCACGAGTTATGACCCAAAAGTGTGGATCGTTCTCAAGGAGGCTAGTGTGTTGTGTAAAGAGATGATTAACTTTGTGATTATATGATTATGAGAAAAGAAAATAGAAACGAGATAAGAAGAGAATGACGGTTACGATGACGGATTAAATTAAAACGAAAAGGTAGTACACGTAAAACCGTAAAAAGTACCAAAATTAAAAATTTGCCCTAAAAATTCCTAGAAAATTGCAATAAATCCTAAATAATGTAATTAGAGTTTACAAAAAATCAAAAATCACCCAAACCTTTTATTTAATTAAATAATGATTTTTTAATGCTAATTAAAGCCCTAAAAATCAATTTATTTAACAAAAAGCCCAAAATGAGATTTTTTAATTGTAAACCTCTAAAATGACCTATCTTAATTTAAAACTATTTTTGAAAATTTTAAAATAAATTAAAACTATTTAAAACAATTAAAAACTATTAAAACTTAAAATAATTATAAAAATTAATCTAAGAACAATAAAAAATTCTAAAAAAGTTGTAAAATTCCTAACTTAATGTATTTAACCTAAGAAAAATGTAAAAACTTGAAAAATCTAAATTTTAATTTTTAATAATAAAATAATATTTAAAATCCAAAATTTATAAAAAACTCTAAAAACTTGCAAACTAGCTTTAACCTAAATAAACAGAAAATGAAGTTGAAATTACAAAATACCCCTAATGGGCCTTCAAATGGGCCAAAAGTCCAAACAGTCCCCTTAATGGGCTCAAATAGGCCCAATAAGCAAAATGTTGTCCAGTTAAGCCCAAAAGCTCCTATATGACTCAAAATTTGATTCCGAACACAATTTTTCAAAGGCCCAAAAGCTGAAAATGTGAAATAAGCTGGCTTATATCAAACAGCTTATTCTTATTGGGCTTTTTGGCCCATTAAGCTATAAGTTGATGCCATAGGCTCAAATTAGACACACAAGCTTATTTTGAGTTACTTAAGACTAATGTAAAAATAAATTTGAAAAAATTCCAAGGAATAAGCCTAAAAATGCAATAAGCAATCTACACAAAACGACAAAATAGTCGTTTTCGAGTTCTAGGCCACCCCAAGAGCTAATTCAAGTTTCAAAAGCTATTAAATGACTTAACTAAGCTTAATCAACAAACAGTTTTCAAATAAGTTCACTCAATAAGCTGAAATAAGCAAATAAGCACTATTTAAAAGTCAACTTTAAGAGTTTTCTAGCAAAAAGTCAAAGTCAAAGTCTAATAAGCTCCAGTTCAAACAAATGGGTCAAATGATGAAGATTGATCACAAAAAATAAGTTGTTGCAGGTCTGGATAAGCCAATATGGCTTATAAATAAGCTGAATGCAAAATTACACTAGCAGGGGCTAGTTTTGGATGTTGAGCAGTGGAAACTTTTTCCACTGCTTGACTTGTTTGACTTTTTGTCTTTAGTGACTTTTTTGGAGATTCAAGTTTCACAAAGGCACCCAAATGACCAGTTAATCATAAGGAGTCAATAGCAACAAAGAAATCACAATCACTAACAGCCAATTAGTACAGTTTAATCAAAACATCACCAGATATGCACCAGACATGAACAAATAAGCAGTTAAGCACTTATAAGCTGTTTTAGCAAATTTCAGCCAACCAACTTGCACCAAAAGCATACACAAGCTATTATAAACTCAAATGAACAAGTTTAAACAGGTTTCATGCAATGGTTCAAAGCCTAAATCAAGATTCAAGCACAAATAGGTTACTGATGAACACTAACACAAGCAAATTTTACTTTTGCTGATGCAATTGACCAACAAGCCAAATTCAAACACTCAGATCTCTAAGATATGTTATAATAACTTTGATTTAACAGCTTATATCCCTAAACATGCATATACTCTAAGTATTCCCAAAATTTTAGGTCAAAAACAATCAAACTCAATAAGTTATAGCACAATCTTTGATTCAAGGGTTTAAACCCAAAAACTTGCAGCAAATAGCACTCAACCAAGCCAATAACAGATAACAAGCACAAACACAAACTTCTAACCACACAATAACAAATTATGATCTCAAACAGGTAATCCCAAACACCCTTTTAACTTTTCAAATCAAGATTTTCAAATAAAAAGTGTTATCCAAGACCACCCAAGCCCAAATCAACACAACAATAGATGAGATATGCAGATTAGAACAAGATTAAGCCACAAAATCAGCAAGAACACAAGTCACCCACAAAATCACCAAAAATCCATATTTTTATCAGATTTTGAGTAGAATGATGTGTACCTCATGGATGTACATCCACACCCACGAATTTTGAGCTTATGTGCTAGCAAGAACAAGCACAAGCTTTCACAATAAAGCCTGCTAAGATTCAACAAGGTTAGAAGCAAAATATCAAAAACAGAAAGGTGAAAAAGCCTTGATTAATGCAACTCTTGTACCCCAAACTTGATTATCTCCAAGTTATAGGCTTCACCACACCTTGATAACTCAATATCAGGATGCTATGATCAGCTTTATAGCCCAAGAATTCCAAAGTGTACCAAGAAACTTAGCAAAATATCAAGCTTGAAGGAAAATGTGCAAACTTTTGCACACTCCTTAAAAACAGGTTTTGAGATTCAAGATTAACAAACTAAGAACAATAACAAGCAATAAACAACAATGGCACTTGACTTTTCTTCAAAGATTCAAACTCATTTCATTAAACTGAATATGGATTTACAGAACTTTGAACAAAGGAAAATTCAAGAGCAAAGTAAAAATGAAGCACCCTGAGGCCTTTATATAGACATAGAAGTTAACTATGAAAACTGAAAAACGTGTAACCCTAGCTTATGAAGTTCCAGATTTGCCCTTTGAGTAGTTTGAACTTTGAAGATCATGTGACATTTTCTTGGCGTTTTGTTGTAGCTGGCATGTGAAAAGTGTATCCAAGGGTGTATATCAAGCTTAAAATGTAAGCTCGAATGAGGATGGTTGGATCACTCGCTCATTCTTGTCTTCTTCCTCAAACGTGTAGCAGGACATGTCCCATGTGCACTCTTAGGTGATGTGGCAAGATGTTTAAGAGTGGGTTTAGGATTAGTACCACCTTAATCTTAAATCTGGAGGGATTTAGTGTTTAATTTCAAGTAATGAACAAATCCCTAATTGTGTTCATAGGATGAATAGTTGTGGTTTTGATCCGGTTTAGGATTTAAATAAGTGTTAGGCGCCATAATTAGTTAACTAATTAATTTAGTTAAAAAAATCTGGTGAGTGGAAGTGTGAGGTGACAGTAGAGTGAGTTTTGATTGGTTGTGGGGATTGAGTAGGTGAGGTGGCAACATGTGATTAGTCTAGGTATCTTAGGTTGTCTGCCAGGTTTAGTCCCTTATCTCCCAAACTTCTTTCACTTTGTAAATAAACACCTAAATCCGGATTTCCTTTATTGTTGAAGTTTCTCTTTTCACACTTTTGCCCCAAAAAGTTTTGTAAAGTGAATTCAGGGGTATTTCTTGCCAATTCTTGATTCTTGAAGGACTGATTTGGCATTTTCTTTATAGATAATGGTCTTGACTTGTCTTATTGACTTCTTGGAGGACTGAAATTGCCAAGTCATGATTAATGAGGGACCATTCTTGCCATTTCTTCAAAGTCAAGGGTCCTTTTGGTAATTTTGATATTTTCAAAGGACCAAACTTATAATTTCTTGTAACTTGGAGTCCTTGGTATGTTTGACTTTGAGTAGGATAAATATTGACATTTTAATTTTGTTGAGGGACTAAAATTGCCAATTCTTCAAAGTAGAGGGTCCTTTTGGCAATATTGATAAACTTTAGGGACCAATCTTGTAATTATGAAGATACAAGGGTATAAAGTGTCAATTCTTCAATATTGGAGGACCCTTCTTCATAAATCTTCAAATCTTCAAGGGTTTTCTTTGGAAAGTTCTTCATTAGGGCTTGGTTCAATGTGCGGCTTCGTTTCCCGTGTTCGTTTTTGCATGTTTCTTGTGATCTTTTGTCATTTTCTCAATATCCGTACCTAAAATACACAAGCAACAAGCACAAGCATATATTTGGGTATTTTCATGATATTTTATGCATTTAAAGCCCTTTTTGGACGATGAGACTATGTATAAAAGCAGTCTCATCACATTACATTGAAGAATGTAGTGAAGTTATTTCCCAAGGATACAGTGTTTGAGTTTTGAATGTCTTAAGTTGTTATTTCTAATTGTATTCGGTAGTTGGATTCGGTAGTTGTATTCGATAGTTGTAATCATTTGAATTCTCTTTTATATCATCGTTATCTGTATTGGGTATTTGTTCTCCAATCCTTTGAATTCCCAATTTAAGTTTATTCAAAATAAAAAATGTTAAATTAATAGTACCAACATTAAACCATATGCCGTTACAAATAAAAACATAAACAGATAGTAGAAACAACAAAAACATCAAAAACAACTAAAATAAAAAAAACAACAACAACAAACACATAAAATAAATAACATCTTGACAATCATCATTCTCATGTGACAAACGTCAACTTAATTGAGTACTTGACCTCGTGGGTGGCTTATTAGAGTTAATGATTCTTTGTAAGGACCAATAATAAAAGACCCAGCATTTCCTTCTAGTCCGTTTATGTTGTGAAAGACCTGCATTTGTTGACTCCAAACTTGTAGGAGCGTAACTGGTCTAACTTGATCCATGACCGTCACTTCAAATATAGGCTCTGTGTTTATATTAAATCCTAGTAACTTTAGGTAATGGTGAGCTGGCATCCCAAGGACAAATATATCTCTTACTGATGATACCGAACCATTATCTAATTCCCAACCACGGAGAACTCTTATTCCTTCATTTAAGTAACTTCCTCATATTACGACAGAGTTTTGTAATTGAGATATATAAAACGGAGGCGGTAACCAAGCTCTTACCACTTCAGGAATACCCTCAATTTGAAAGTTGCGATTAACCATATCGAACGAGACAATCAAGTACCTTTTGTATAAAGTGCCATGATCACATGCATACAACTCAGTACCAATCCAGAAAATTTTCCCCCCAACAACAGCTTGACCGGACCTTTTGATCCTAACCCATTCATGCGGCAGTCGATCGTCTTCGATTCTAGTCCATGCGTTCAACGTCGTTGTAAACACATACACCACCCATGGTCCAGGGCCTTCTGTCGGTAAATGAATTCTTAGAAACATTGGTTCGAGTGTGTTTGGCAGAACACCAAAACAAAACAGCATCTTCGAAGATGCTGGTTCATCATTGATGTATGTGATATGTGTAACACTTCTTTGGATGGACGGGTTCCAAACCACCAATGCAATATTATCACCGCATACAAAGCACCAAATTCCTTCAGATGTAGCGAATGGTCTTAGAACAGGGACATTTACATTGGCAACTAGAGGGACAAATGTTAAAGTAGTATTAACCCTAAACATGTATCCGGTAGTTCCATTCTTATATGCCAAAATAAACAAACATGTGTCTGAATGGCGAGCACCATATCGACGACGAAAGCTTGGTCGGTCTATTGTTGCCCGCCATCTTCTTGAAACCCTACGAAAATTCGCCAAAGAATCCGCTGGAAAATGTAACATGATTTCTCGTTGTATTTCAAAAGGTATGTATCTTGACATGTTTGGATTGTTTGAGATTCTGTGAACGTATTTTGTATTCAATAGGATGTATATATAACGGTTCGACCAATGACGTCAGCATACACTATATACACTGTGGGACATGACACTTCACTGAAAAATGTTCTTCGCTTGAATTTTGACGCGGACAATGACGTTAGCATACACTTTATACACTGTGGGACATGACACTTCACTGAAAAAATGTTCTTCGTTTGAATATTGAAGCGAACAATGACGTCATCATACACTTTATACACTGTGGGACATGAAAATTTACTGAAAAAGTGTTCTTCACTTGAATATTGAAGCGGACAATGTTGTCAACATAAACTTTATACATTGTGGGACATGACACTTCACTAAAAAAATGTTCTTCGCTTGAATATTGAAGCGGACAATGACGTCAGCATACACTTTACACACTGTAGGACATGACAATTCACTGAAAAAGTGTTTTTCACTTGAATATTGAAGCGGACAATGACGTCAGCATAAACTTTATACACTGTGGGACATGACACTTCACTGAAAAAATGTTCTTCGCTTGAATATTGAAGCAGACAATGACGTCATCATACACTTTATACACTGTGGGACATGACAATTCACTGAAAAAGTGTTGTTCGCTTGCATACGGACTCCTTCCATATAAATATACACAAATCGAATAACTTAATTCATAAAAATCACCAAAATACAAATGAACTCAAATCAACAAAAATTTGTAAATGAGTGATCTGATGATGACGTAAACGAGGAAACTGGTTATGCTTATGATCCAAATTTTACAAAACCAGGGTCCTCATTTTCATTCTTATCAGATGATGAAAATGGGGATTCTAATGATGGTGAAGGTCCAAATTTTACCAAACCTGGTTCCTCATGTGCCTTTTCACCAGACGACAATGTTGAGGAACAAGAACAAGTAAGTTTTAATGATTGGGACACACAACCACAAAAACCTTTTTACCATAAATGGAAAAATTTCATGCCATTTATGCTTGATGTTCCAGAAACCCCTTTATACACTTCCAAACCTAGTCAGTCTAGTCATACAAATAAAGATATGGAAGTGCATGTCGGTAAAACCTTTTTAAATAGGGAAGAATTAGACCTAGCTATTAGGTTGAAAGTGATCAAAGAAGGTTACCAATTTAGAAAAGATAAAACGAACCCAGATAGAGTCGACTATAAGTGTTATCATTTCAACGACTGCAGTTGGAAGATTTGGTCTAGGCGATGGGTTAATACAGATGTTTTCGAAATTACCCGAATGAATGATATTCACACTTGTTCCAAAACAGAAACATATCCAAACCATCGCAATGCAAACAAAAAGGTCATAGGTTACATTATGAGGGAGAAGCTAAAAGATAATAAGAGTGATTTAAAAAGTAAACAAATACAACAAGATATCATGGCACAGTATAAAATTAGTGTATCTTATCAACAAGCGTGGAGAGGTAAGGACTATGGGTTGGATATGATACGAGGGTATCCATACGAATCTTTCGAAATGCTACCATATTACTGTTACAACTTAGAAAAAAACCCAGGTACAGTCACACGTATCAACGAGTTTCCATTAGCGTTTCACGGTATATGTTGTCGCCATTTAATGATGAATCTTTCTTTAAAAAAAGGAAAAACAAAGCGTCTGTTCTAGAAAATATGCAAAGCGTATACCATAGATGAATTTGCAAGGAAAATGGATACGCTACATGTTGTACAACCTGATGCATACAACAAGCTAATGGAAGTGAACCCTCAAAGATGGTCTCGGGCGTATTCTCCACGACCTCAGTACAATTATTGTACATCTAATAGTGTTGAGTCAGTAAATAATTGTACTAGGAAAACACGAAAGCTCCCTATCACAATGATGACCAAGGCATTTCGAGGAATGGTGCAAGAATGGTATTATAATCGCAGGCAAGCTGCAGGTACAAATCTTAAAGTATTATTAGCCACTTTACTTTAATGAAAACATCCTTTATTAATCTAAGAACAATTTGTTTATTGTGCTGCAGCGAATATGAAGTATGAGATCACGGACTGGGCAGCGGATAAAGTGATGAAAAGAAAAATGAAAAGCGCTAATTGGCAAGTTTACGGTGTGAATCAAAATCAGTTTCAAGTATCGGATGGCCAATATAATCGTGAAGTCAATCTGATGAACGGTACTTGTGAATGTCGCAAATGGCAAGTTTCAGGGATACCTTGTGGTCACGTTATTGCGGTGACCAAGTTTTTGCGTTTATCCGACTGCGTACATTTTGTAGCAGACTGGTTTAAAAAAAAAGTATCAAGCTACATACGCAGAGTCAATATATTTTGTTGGAGAGCAACATGAATGGGAGTATCCAAGCCATGTTCGTCCAGTTATTCCTCCTGTAATGTACATCCGACAGTCTGGCCGACCTAAAAACACAAATAAAATTTTGTCTCAAGGAGAAGAACCAAGGACGATACACTTTAGCAGATGCAATGAAGTGGGTCACAAGAGAGATCAATGGAAAAAATCATACATCCCTGAGCCATAAAAAATGTTCCCAAAAAAAACAAGAAGAAAAACAACCAAACAACTCAACAACATGAGACAATGCACTCCTTCCATGAACCAACAGGAAAATCATTTAAGACTTATGGGGAAAATACTTCACAACCCTGGCAAGCACACGAACATAACCAACATATGCAATACCAGGCACATCCATATCATCATGATCAATATCCATCACAAGCTTACAACCCAAATGTATCACATCCATATAATTATGGTCAATATCCATCACAAGCTTACAATCAAAATATATTCAGTTCCGAAAACTACAATGAAAACAAAGGACCATCAAAGCAATATGATCGAACAACATACCCATCTCAACCATTTGATCATTATGGGTCACAAAATAATGCTTCTCAGCATCTTGACAATATCAACCCCAGCTGGCCAAACAGTTTGTTCAACTTATTTCATTAATAAATTAGTTTATGAATTTTATGCATCTTGTAATAAAGTCTCTCATTATTGTAATATATTTTCTTGTAATATATTTTCTTACATTGAAAGTCTCTCATAAGGTTGTTGTGCAAACGTATATTGTAAAACAATAATTTAAGATTGACAACTATCTCGAGACTGTGGGACACATTTATAGAAAATGAAACACATACTTTATACACTGTGTGACATGACACTTCACTGAAAAAATATTCTTCGCTTGAATATTGAAGCGGACAATGACATCAGCATACACTTTATACACTGTGTGACATGACGTTTCACTGAAAAAGTATTCTTCGCTTGAATATTGAAGCGGACAATGATGTCAGCATACACTTTATACACTGTAGGACATGACACTTCACTGAAAAAATGTTCTTTGCTTGAATATTGAAGCGGACAATGACGTCATCATAAACTTTATACACTGTGGGACGTGACAATTCACTGTTGGATATGACACTTCACTGAATCACTTCCACTACTCCTAATGCATTATAAAAAATTCTGAGGATTCTCTACTATTCAACTTTATTGATTTTTGTTATACATATGCATATAAATACATATGCATATTTTTGTTCTACCCCACTTGAATCAATAACAACATCTCAACCTCCACAAACAATATGTTTGAGTTTGGTGTTCATCACAACGGAATTTTCAAACTTACCCCACTAACATATGAACACGGTTCGTTACTCAATATCAACGTTCCAGAAATGGATTACCAACAGATGCTTACATATATTTCAACCAAGTTAACATGTTTATATTACGCAACAATACAAGTGTACGGTCTTTATTACAAGTTGCCACAAAACAACATGTAAATGGTATGAAATCACTTCACACAAATCATGATGTTAACATTATGTATGACATCGCAAAGGCTGCTTGGAAGTTAGAAATTTACGTCTCTCGTCATCCTATTGATCTAAGCACGGCCTTAGTTCCGGAAGATGGTTCATTTGAAGACTCATTCGCAAGTATCATTTCTGAAGAAACAAAACTCAAACAACAAGAAGCACTCAGTTATCTACACCAAATGCTGACAAGAAAAAACAAAAACCCTGATTACTATGACTATGTTTATAGCGAGTTTGGCTTCCTTGGAAAACAAAAACCTATAACACCATATACACAAACCCGTTTCGATTTTCTTGTTCACAATCATGGCCAACTTGTGATCGATGAAACAAATAACACAAACTACGTCAATGGTGGACAAATGACCATCAACATTCCTAGAATGAAACTACAAGCTCTAAAACAATATTTTAATAATATTGTTGATAAACAAATTCATGCTCTTTATTACAAAGTACCGCACAGAGGCTTTTCAAGCACCGTGAAACTAAGAAACAACTATGACATGCATGTGATGTTCGATATTTCGGCGACAAAAGGAAAGTTAGAAATCTACATTGACCATGAACGTGTTATTTTTATTATACACAAACATATAATATCAAATGACAGGCTAGCAAGAATGATGTATGATGTCATCACAGACTACAGGGATGACAGTGAAGAAGAAAAAAGAGAATCCATACAAAATGATTTTACTATCGATCAAATGGTTGAGTGGGCTGAACAAGAGCACTTTCAGAACGAGGAAACTAAATCAGGGAGACGTCCAATGGCTATTTCAAATAACCGATGTAATAAATAAATAGTTTTTATGTAGGGCTTATGATTTAGCGCCTGTTTCTTTTTACTCATTATGTAATAAATGTAGACAAATATTTTTAATCAAAATGTAACGCATCCATCTATTTTAAACATTTTCCTAGTTGATATAACAAATGTAATAAACTATACTGACTCAATAACATAATCTAGACTACTCCATTATCTGATCTATCTCTATCACTGCCTCCCATTAATGGAATCATTCAATTATTTAAACCAACACTAAAATCCAAGCGACATATGACATAAGCATGCAATTCCCATTGCTTTATAAACCCACTAGTGACTAAAAAATAAACACACAATTCTCTCTTAATTTCTTGCTTCAAACCTTTAGACTACATTAAATTATGTCGGAGTCTCCAAATGAAGTACGTGACATCATTATTGCAAGATTGAAAAAAGAGGTAGAAGAAGAGATGAGGCTTGCCCAAAAACTGTTGATTGAGTTGAATACTTATGCTCAGCGAAAGCGCAATCGTGAACTACAAACGCCATATGTTCATTCTATGCCACTTACAAGTCTGAACACTTATGGGTTACATACTCTACTACTATCCCATGAAGCCGACGAACGTATTATACAAAACTTGACCGCTGCAAGGCAAGAGTTGAGCAACAACTCATTTACAACTACAAGTCAATGTAGATTCTACACATGTTTATCTCCCATGTTCTCGTTCAGTAATGTTATGTTGTTAAAATCATAAAAATAAAGGTTCGTCGTGTACTGATCTACATGTGATGTGTTATTTGTTGTGACGTTTTTTATGGTTAACAATCTAGTGTTATTTCTTTTATTGTTCTTAATTTTACAAAGTATACATTACCAACGACTACACATCAACACAAATCAACGATTGCCGTTTTAAAATAATAGACAGAAAAACATACTTTAACGTGTACAATTTAGTCATTTAATGGTTATTGTAACTTTGAAAACGAATGAATGTTTCAAAAACTCTCAGACACACTTTAACAAAACATATCTTGCTTATATTAGCTCTAATCATGTCCATTTTTTGTGCGTTTAAAAGCCCTCGTCGTGGAGTTCACAATCATTCGAAAATCAAATTCGTTTAAAAAATTATACACATACATAAACAGTCCAGAAGTTGGTGCTCCACAAATATATAAATGTTTCAAAAACTATCGGACATACTTTACCACATCATATCTTGCTTATATTGGCTCCAATGATGCCAAAATTTTATGCGTTTGATAGCACGCCTCGTAAAGAACAGAAACCATCATACAACAACATCGTTAAAGAACTTTTAAATATGTAAAATCAATCCAGAAATTGACGTTTAATAACATATGCTAAGAGGGAAAAACAAATAAACCTAAAAATAAGGGTTTAGAAAGAAAAGGGTTTAGGAAAGAAAGAAAAAAAATGGAAGGTAGAAGCGTGTGGACCCAGAGCATTAATGTTCTCCGCTCCATTTGTAGCGTGGACAAACAAGTCAATGCGGACAACATTTTTAATTCCGCCAACCTGACAACAACTTAAGACCATTTATTGCATTAATGTGCTCCGCTCCATTTGAGACGCGGAGAACATTTTTTATATTTTTTTCATTTCTAACAGACATGATGCTATCGCATTGGCTGTACGCAACAAGTTTCCATTAGCGTTTCACGGTATATGTTGTCTCCATTTAATGATGAACCTTTCTTTAAAAAAAGGTAAAACAAAGCGTCTGTTCTGGAAAATATGCAAAGCGTATACCATAGATGAATTTGCAAGGAAGATGGATACGCTACATGCTGTACAACCTGATGCATACAACAAGCTAATGGAAGCGAACCCTCAAAGATGGTCTCGAGTGTATTCTCCACGAACTTGGTACAATTACTGTACATCTAATAGTGTTGAATCAGTAAATAATTGTACTAGGAAAACACGAAAGCTCCCTATCACAATGATGACCGAGACATTTCGAGGAATGGTGCAAGAATGGTATTATAATCGCAGGCAAGCTGCAGGTACAAATCTTAAAGTATTATTAGCCACTTTACTTTAATGAAAACATCATTTATTAATCTAAGAACAATTTGTTTATTGTGCTGCAGCGAATATGAAGTATGAGATCAAAGACTGGGTAGCGGATAAAGTGATGAAAAGAAAAATGAAAAGCGCTAATTGGCAAGTTTACGGTGTGAATCAAAATAAAATTCAAGTATCGGATGGCCAATATAATCGTGAAGTCAATCTGATGAACGGTACTTGTGAATGTCGCAAATGGCAAGTTTCGGGGATACCTTGTGGTCACGTTATTGTGGTGACCAAGTTTTTGCGTTTATCCGACTGCGTACATTTTGTAGCAGACTGGTTTAAAAAAGAAAAGTATCAAGCTACATACGCAGAGTCAATATATTTTGTTGGAGAGCAACATGAATGGGAGTATCCAAGCCATGTTCGTCCAGTTATTCCTCCTGTAATGTACAACCGACAGCCTGGCCGACCTAAAAACACAACTAGAATTTTGTCTCAAGGAGAAGAACCAAGGATGATACACTGTAGCAGATGCAATCAAGTGGTTCACAAGCGAGATCAATGCAAAAAATCATACATCCCTGAGCCATAAAAAGTGTTCCCAAACAAAACAAGCAGAAAATCAACCAAACAACTCAACAACATGAGACAATACACTCCTTCCATGAACCAATAGGAAAATCATTTAATACTTATGGGGAAAATACTTCACAACCCTGGCAAGCACACGAACATAACCAACATATGCAATACCAGGCACATCCATATCATCATGATCAATATCCATCACAAGCTTACAACGCAAATGTATCACATCCATATAATCATGATCAATATCCATCACAAGCTTACAATCAAAATATATTCAGTTCCGAAAACTACAATGAAAACACAGGACCATCAAACCAATATGATCGAACAACATACCCATCTCAACCATTTGATCATTATGGGTCACAAAATAATGCTTCTCAGCATCTTGACAATATCAACCCGAGCTGGCCAAACAGTTTGTTCAACTTATTTAGTTAATAAATTAGTTTATGAATTTTATGCATCTTGTAATAAAGTCTCTCATTATTGTAATATATTTTCTTCTAATATATTTTCTGACATTGAAAGTCTCTCATGAGGTTGTTGTGCTAACGTATATTGTAAAACAATAATTTAAGATTGACAACTATCTCGAGACTGTGGGACACATTTTTAGAAAATGAAACACATACTTTATACACTGTGTGACATGACACTTCACTGAAAAAATGTTCTTCGCTTGAATATTGAAGCGGACAATGACGTCAGCATACACTTTATACACTGTGTGACATGACGTTTCAATGAAAAAGTGTTCTTCGCTTGAATATTGAAGCGGACAATGACGTCAGCATACACTTTATACACTGTGGGACATGACACTTCACTGAAAAAATGTTCTTCGCTTGAACATTGAAGCGGACAATGACGTCATCATAAACTTTATACACTGTGGGACATGACAATTCACTGTTGGATTTGACACTTCACTGAATCACTTCCACTACCCCTAATGCATTATAAAAAACTCTGACGGATTCTCTACTATTCAACTTTATTGGTTTTTGTTCTACATATGCATATAAATACATATGCATCTTTTTGTTCCACCCCACTTGAATCAATAACAACATGTCAACATCCACAAACAATATGTTTGAGTTTGGTGTTCATCACAACGGAATTTTCAAACTTACCCCACTAACATATGAACACGGTTCGTTACTCAATATCAACGTTCCAGAAATGGATTACCAACAGATGCTTACATATATTTTAAACCAAATTAACATGTTTATATTACGCAACAATACAAGTGTACGGTCTATATTACAAGTTGCCACCAAACAACATGTTAAATGGTATGAAATAACTTCACACAAATCATGATGTTAACATTATGTATGACATCGCAAAGGCTGCTTGGAAGTTAGAAATTTACGTCTCTCATCATCCTATTGATCTAAGCACGGCCTTAGTTCCGGAAGATGGTTCATTTGAAGACTCATTTGCAAGTATCATTTCTGAAGAAACAAAACTCAAACAACAAGAAGCACTCAGTTATCTACACCAAATGCTGACAAGAAAAAACAAAAACCCCGATTACTATAACTATGTTTATAGCGAGTCCGGCTTCCTTGGAAAACAAAAACCTATAACACCATATACACAAACCCGTTTCGATTTTCTTGTTCAAAATCATGGCCAACTTGTGATCGATGAAACAAATAACACAAACTACGTCAATGGTGGACAAATGACCATCAACATTCCTAGAATGAAACTACAAGCTCTAAAACAATATTTTAATAATATTGTTGATAAACAAATTCATGCTCTTTATTACAAAGTACCGCACAGAGGCTTTTCAAGCACCGTGAAACTAAGAAACAACTATGACATGCATGTGATGTTTGATATTTCGGCAGAAAAAGGACAGTTAGAAATTTACATTGACCATGAACGTGTTACTTTTATTATACACAAACATATAATATCAAATGACAGGCTAGCAAGAATGATGTATGATGTCATAACAAACTACAAGGATGACAGTGAAGAAGAAAAAAGAGAATCCACACAAAAATGATTCACTATCGATCAAATGGTTGAGTGGGCTGAACAAGAGCACTTTCAGAACGAGGAAACTAAATCAGGGAAACGTCCAATGGCTATTTCAAATAAACGATGTAATAAATAAATGGTTTTTATGTAGGGCTTATGATTTAGCGCCGGTTTCTTTTTACTCATTATGTAATAAATGTAGACAACTCTTTTTAATCAAAATGTAACGCATCCATCTATTTTAAACATTTTCTTAGTTGATATAACAAATGTAATAAACTATACTGACTCAATAACATAATCTAGACTACTCCATTATCTGATCTATCTCTATCACTGCCTCCCATTAATGGAGTCATTCAATTATTTAAACCAACACTAAAATCCAAGCGACATATGACATAAGCATGCAATTCCAATTGCTTTATAAACCCACTAGTGACTAAAAAATAAACACACAATTTTCTCTCAATTTCTTGCTTCAAATCTTTTGACTACATTAAATTATGTCGGAGTCTCCAAATGAAGTATGTGACATCATTATTGCAAGATTGAAAAAAGAGGTAGAAGAAGAGATGAGGCTTGCCCAAAAACTGTTGATTGAGTTGAATACTTATGCTCAGCGAAAGCGCAATCGTGAACTACAAACGGCATATGTTCATTCTATGCCACTTACAAGTCTGAACACTTATGGGTTACATACTCTACTACTGTCCCATGAAGCCGACGAACGTATTATACAAAACTTGACCGCTGCAAGGCAAGAGTTGATGTTAAGCTTAACAAGTAAGCAACAACTCATTTACAACTACAAGTCAATGTAGATTCTACACAGGTTTATCTTCCATGTTCTCGTTCAGTAATGTTCTGTTGTTAAAATCATAAAAATAAAGGTTGGTCGTGTACTGATCTACATGTGATGTGTTATTTGTTGTGACGTTTTTTTATGGTTAACAATCAAGTGTTATTTCTTTTATTGTTCTTAATTTTACAAAGTATACATTACCAACGACTACACATCAACACAAATCAACGATTGTCGTTTTAAAATAATAGACAGAAAAATATACTTTAACGTGTACAATGTAGTCATTTAATGGTTATTGTAACTTTGAAAACAAATGAATGTTTCAAAAACTCTCAGACACACTTTAACAAATCATATCTTGCTTATATTAGCTCTAATCATGTCCATTTTTTGTGCGTCTAAAAGCCCTCGTCGTGGAGTTCACAATCATTCGAAAATCAAATTCGTTAAAAAAATTATACACATACATAAACAGTCCAGAAGTTGGTGCTCCACAAATATATAAATGTTTCAAAAACTTTCGGACACACTTTACCACATCATATCTTGCTTATATTGGCTCTAATGATGCCAAAATTTTATGCGTTTGATAGCACGCCTCGCAAAGAACAGAAACCATCATACAACAACATCGTTAAAGAACTTTTAAATATGTAAAATCAATCCAGAAATTGACGTTTAATAACTTATGCTAAGAGGGAAAAACAAATAAACCTAAAAATAAGGGTTTAGAAAGAAAAGGGTTTAGGAAAGAAAGAAAAAAAGTGGAAGGAAGAAGCGTGTGGACCCAGAGCATTAATGTTCTCCGCTCCATTTGTAGCGCGGACAAACAAGTCAACACGGACAACATTTTTAATTCTGTCAACCTGACAACAACTCAAGACCATTTATTGCATTAATGTGCTCCGCTCCATTTGAGACGCGGAGAACTTTTTTAATATTTTTTTTTGTTGGTTTAATAAGAACATGACACGTGTTGGTTACTTGGTCCGCTCCATTAGTGGCGCGGAGAACAGAGCTAATTTCGTAAATCCATTTAAAAAGGGTCTCTACAAGAGAACCCCTTTCTAGAGGGTCTCTGCGGTAAATAACGCTACAATATTTTGCAAGGTTTTTTATAATATTTTTTATGAGTGTCCCAAAAATATAGGCTGAGACATAGCGAATAACTTAAAAGTCCTAGCCAAGCTTCTATATGTGTTCTTATTGGTCCTAGGGTGAGATTTAAACTACTCAAACAAGTTTATAGACAACTATCTAAAAAGAATAATACTAACTTCAATGGAAATAACAAGAAAGATGTAAAGTCTAGAAAAGAGGTTAGTAATCGAATCCCATTTGATGCACTAAATTCAGTTGAAAATGATGTTGACTTGGCTACAAGTAGGTGGATTTCAAATTCAGCTAGCAAGGAGCCTAAGTCAGGAGGATAGTCGTCGTCTAATCCCTGATCTAGTAGTATCAGTGCCATCCATATTGTCGAAAATTTTGATATGATTCAAAAATTAGTTAATGATATGAAACTGGTAGTTTTAAATGATAAAGGTTAATCTCCGAAAAAAAAGTTAAATATTCGAATGATCATAATAGTGAGGATGAAGTTGCACTAATTGACAATGAAATGACAAATTTTCTGGCTTTAAAATCGGGGGGAGGGGGGGTTATGAAACTTAGAGCTTGCTAGAATATATAAGGGATACTTATGGGAAAGATGATTATACGACTACGGTTCCTACAATGATAATATGTATGCAGGTCAGAAAATTATTGATGACATTCAATCTATAAGTGATAATTTGGATACCAATCTATTTAGCGATATTTACCATCTTTTGGCTATATGGTAAATTGTTTAAGTTGGCTACAAGTTTTGTTATTTGAGTTTGTTTAAAATTAAGAAACTATATTATGACGGTTAGTGTTTAGTTTCTTATAAATAAGGATCTTTGGCTTTATTTTCTTTGTACCATTTGAATTAGAATTCGGTACATTTGAATTAGAATTTATGTTTGTTATCTTTAAATTTGGTTTTGTATTGTGTTTGATTATTTTAAATGCCTTTCATTTTGTTTGTAGACTTAGTTAGTTTGTTTTGTTTTTGAATTACCAACATGTGGCATTTGGGACAAGTTTGTTTAGTCATTAAAAAAAGAAAATAAAAACAATTTTAGGGTTCGCTATTGTTGAAGATTGAATTTGTTATGTGAATTTGTTTTGTTCGGCTAATCGATTGTTTGTTGGTTTTATCTCATGAATCCACAAGATGGTGTGGTTGTTTAGTAATTTATTTAAACTTTGGCCCAATATCTCCATATTAGACTTTTGAATTCATAGCTAGCTTTGGTTTGTCATTTGGAATCTGCTTTTCATTTAGTTACCGGTTTTGACTTGTTCGACAAAATAAGATAAAACTAAGAATTCTTTGTTTTGGGAATTTGCTATTTGATCAACAAATTAATATATGTTATTTCAATGATCTTTGTAATAGTTTTTTTTTTTTTTTTTAAGATGGTAATCCTTATCGAATATGTATGAGTATGACATTGTAATTATTATTATATCATCTTTGGGGCAATTGAGTTATTAGAAGTTTAGAACTCGTCTCTTAATTTATTTATTAGCTTGAAAGTTTTATACAAGGATAATAAGTTTGAAGTTCTACTGTGATACTTATATTAAGTCGGTGAATATAATTTAGATTTGATTTAACGATCGATTTGTTGTTTGAAGACTTGGTTATAATCATGTTGTTGGAAGTTTGTTCGATCGTTTGAGAATTTGTTAGTTTGGAAATTTATATCTTCATTTGTCGGGGTTTTGAAGTTGGTTGCATGAATTTTATTGTTTTTGATGGAAATCTTTTGAGCTAGTTTGTTTGTTTTTTCGACCGTGTTTAAATTTGTCGGTTAATATTAGATCATTTGTTTTGAAGTCATCGGTATTTTCTTTTGATCAATATTGCTTTCGATAATTTTAAGAATCGACCGTTTTCTTGAATTAGGCTAAAAACATCTAGCGTCTCGATTTGAAATTTGAAATTTTGAATTTTATTTGAAAGTTTGGATTAATTTAAGTTATTTTGGAGATTGTTAAAATAATGAATTAAATTTTAATGGTTGTTTTTTGATTATTTGTTTGACTTGTTTTGCATGTTTTTTTACTTTAAGTTTCTTTAAAATTAGAAAATAGTTTAAGAAGTTTAAGGTTTAGTTTCTTATAGATAGAGATCACTAACATTTGTGTTTTGTATGTTTGAATCTGAATTTGTATTTTATGCGATTATATATTGTAAATAAAATTCTCGCTTCGGTTGTATATTTGGTTGATTTGTTTCGTATTTAAATTACCAACACTCATATAATTTAAATTAATCTAGATCATAATAAATTCAGGTATTAATAGAATGGTTAGATATACTTACAAATTACAATGCAGGACATTTATAGATGTTACGGGGGGTACCCCTATTGGTACCCCCTACCCCACTAAAAAGTACCAAAAAGGTACTTAAGATTCCGTTTGTCCCCTTTCTGTTTCAGTCAGACACAGTTTTTATCAGTTTCTGTTCCGCGTTTTTTGTCTGTTTTATATTTTTGAGTCACAAAAATTTATTATTTTTTTTCCGCATTTTCAGTTTCACAGTTTTATAACAAATACAAAATTATAAAAATAAAAAAAAAATAAAAAAAAATAAAAAAATTAGAAAAAACAGGGGGGGTATGGTTTGTAAAAAAGGGGGGGTCTTAATAACCTTGCCCTATACTGGGAATCCACTTTTGAACTTCGTGTCGATTGAAGGGTTGGAAGGGAACATAGAAAAAAGTCAAAATCCAAACAATAATGTTGACACTTGTAAAAGGGCATCCCGTACCATCTGAAATTAAATAAAGTAAGTTTATTAATTAAATCAACTGATTAACTTAAATTCAAGTGGCAACCAGAAAAAGTAAACACAATAAATTATAAATATCACTAAACAGCAAGACTGTTAAAATCGCGAGTTTACACGTAAAATCGTACGATCTTACGTTCCCACTTGATAGAATCATGTAAGATCGGTGTAGGATCGCATCAGTGGTAGGATCGTAAGATCGATATAGGATCGCTCGTAAGATCGTAAGATCGTAAGCAGAGGCGGACCCAGAATTTATAATAGGGTGTTGCACAAATTTTTTCTACGATTATTAGTACTAAAGTTTCTTTATATTACGTAAAAATGGGTGTTGCACGTATCGTGAAAACCCCTATTTTTTAACAAATTTACCTTTCGTGACCTAAAATCGGGTGTAGCCCGTGCCACACCCGGCTCCCATGTGGGTACGCCCCTGATCGTAAGATCACGTGTCGATACGAGTTTAACAAATTACCAAGTTACTAACTTACTCACTTACATACTTACTAACCCATTATTTTTTAGGCCGAAAAAAGATAAATACAAGTCCGTCCATATCAGTAACAAGTATTTACGTTTAATTTTCTTATTTTTTAATCAGTAAACATAATTATCTACTTTCTCTAAATCCAAATTGCGGTAAACAAATTAACGTTCTTTTCATGTTCTTGTTGCCTGAAGCAAAAAGTTTCTTATAGGTAATTGTTGTTTTTTTAACCCTTTTTATAGTTCTAATTATTAACCTTTAAGTATTAATTTAGATAGCTTATTCAAAGTGATATTAGTGATGTAATTTGTTTTGAGACGTATATACGCGTGTTATGTAATCATGAGTGTGACGACTGAGCCTTGACTTTTTGTGTTTTACTTTTACTTAGGTATTCTAAATTTGAACTTTGACATTTTCAAGCGGATATTATATAAATTTATCTTTGATGATGAGTAAAAATATGAAAAAAGTTTGACTCGTTTATCAATTGCTTGCATAACATGATAAATTGGTAGGATCTTACGATCTCGATCTTGTAAAGACAAAAACGATCTCAGGTGAGATCGCGATCTTGATAGCCTTGCTAAACAGAAAGAATGTACTTAAGAAAAAAAGACAAAGTCCTTACACCTTTGACGACACTTAAAAAGAATATGAAATCGAACTCAAAGTGCATCATTTGGAGTTGTCGATCGGTGGTGTTTTTCAATTAAATGCACGGGCATTTTTGGTTATCAGAAACTATATCAATGTGACCACGACTCTGTATGAACATACACATATATTTAAGTGGTGTTGTTGAGACTTAACAAAGGTATAAGGTCAATTTCAAGTTTGGACCAATGTTTTTAAATCATATAAGCTTTCGTATTGTATATATTCAAACATATTGAAACTTATAAGTTAAAATTCTATATCTCGTTTGATCTTTGCTGTATTCGCGTTACTTTGCTGTCGGTCAAGGACGGATGTATTAAGTAATCATGGGGTCCGTTGCCTTCATCGCTAGCCCGATGCAATGAGATTTTGGTTTATTTTTTCTTTGATTTAGACTTTTTTTAAAGCGTCTCCCCCATTAAAAATTTAAATTGCCCCTCACCCGTATAATAAATTCCAACATTTAACGCTGTACAACTTTATAAATCCATAATTTGTAAGTAAAAACATTCGATTTATCCTTTCGATACTAATTTTTTTTACATTTTGTTGCTATTGTAAAAAAAATTGCTCCCCGCATCCTTATTTCCTGGTTTCGTCACTGCTGTCGGTACGTCCACATTAAAGTATAAACCTTAAGCCCGGTTGGACCAACGTGCACATTTAGATGTCAAAGAGGTTTAAAGTTGGATAGTTTTATCTCGTTTATCGACGTATGTGCAGAAAAGAAAATTGGTTCTCCTTGTTGATTAGCATCTGTATCCATAACGATAATCGACGTATTTTAGTACTAGCATGGTATCCGCGCAATGCAGCGACGGGTAATAAGTGACTATTTTTTAACAATCGATTTAACGTTAAAATGTAAAAAAGTTAAATTAAAATAAATAAATCACTAAAAATGAAAAAAAAACAAAAAATTTGTAAATGTATCAAAATGGATGTTGAATTAAAGAGAACAAAATTTTAAAAAATATGGTGAAATTAGATTACGAAAAAAATAAATGTGCTAAAAGATATTACAATTTAAAAATAAATATGGTTTTTTAGTAAGTTGTTAAAAAGTTGTTACAAAAGTTTGTTACAAAAGAAATGGATAGTCAAGATTTGAAGTTAGGTTTGGATTAAAAATGATCTAATGGTTAAGTTGTTAATATGTTTATCTTAATTTTTGGTTTGGAGTTAGGATGTGTATATGCACCATTTATAGATAGTATAGATAGATATAGATATGCATACGAACCTTTCAATGAGTACCGGTGGATAAATTATAGATCTTGTCCGGATTTCAAAGCATTATTCATAAACCATTATGGATCATTTGTTTGACTACTTACTTGTTTAGATCAATGTTTGATTACTTACTGTGCATATATCTTACAACAAGCTTGTTTAGATCAATGTTTTGAAACCCGAGTCTTAAATTGACCCGGTGGAGTCACCGGGTCCGGGTCGACCTGGGATAACTCGGTTTTTTAAAAAAAAAATTATACTTTTAATAATTAACAAGAATTATATATAAAAACAATTAAAAATTTCCGTATATTAAAGATATAAATTGTTTATCAACTATTATAATATGTAAAAATAAAATTTCATCGCAAATACGTAAAATTTACATATTTTTTTAAAAAAAACCCGAAAAAATCGAAACCCGGCCAAGTCTCGAGAACCGGGTTGACCGGGTCACCCCAAACCCGGGGGTTGAGCCGGGTTTCGAAAATGTGAAACCCGGGTCAATATGACCCGTTTTTTCGGCCGGAACTGGGTCAACCAGTTGACCAGACCGGGTTGACCCGGGTTTCAAAACATTGGTTTAAATAATATTGCAAGAAAAAAAATAGAATTAACTTTTCCCATTTGCAAAACCAAATATCTTCGCGAGTGTATAAATGTACTGCAAACAAACTTATTCTAATGGTCCACAATCTTAAATTTCAATGAATCCTTACAGAAAATATTTCGAGACCAAGAAGAATTCGTTTGTACAAACCAGAAATTATATGACGGTGAACTGTCACTGCAGTGTTTTAAACTTTTAGCGGTGGATGGTTTCATCGCCGAATGTTTAAGGCCCGTTTGGTTTGTAGATAAATTTGGAAAAAAGATTAAAATTTGATGTTGGTATAAAAGAAAGTATGTTAGTTATCCACACCCACAAACCAGACGCGCACTAAAAAGTGTGTATGAAAAATATAAACATAAGAGTAAGGTGATGTTTGTATAAACATAAGAGTAAGGTGATGTTTGTTTTTTAAGAAATGCCTTTTAACAATATTTTAATTTGACTTAGTCAGATGCAGTCAGACATTTAAGTTAATAAGACTGTTTATTTTTTTTCATTTCATTCAGAGGCAGTAAGAGGCAACCAGTGTTCAGAACGTTTGTTTTTTTGCTGATTATTAAGAGGCAGTAAGAGGCATAAACGTCTGATTGAACTAGATGTATAGGGGTTGTCTTAACACCTCTTAATGTCATTTTTCTTGTTTTTAATTTTTGTTACTTTTTTTTTGTTTTTATTTATTTTTTATTTTGTTATATTTTTTTCTATTTTTTTCTATTTTTCATTCTTTTCTTGTTTCACCTTTGTCTTTTATAATCGTTCCATGTGTTTTGCTAGATAAATAGTTCATAAAATGATTTGTGATGATTCATATTTTCCTCTTGAAGGATCAATTCAATTTATTGTTAAAAAGATAGATTTAAACTCTGACACAATTATTTTAGTCAAATACACATGAGATTGCATGTTTTGTTTAAAAGACTTTTAGATTTAAATCAACCGTATTATAAATTTTGGTATCTTATATCTAATAAAATTTTATTTGTTGTGTGAATTTAGTCGTATTATATTTAAATTGTAAAAATTATACTTGATCCAGATTTAGATTTCTCAACCACTTATTCAGATTCAGAAGAAAATCAAATTCAGACATTTCTATCGAATATTCAGATTCAGATGTGCAAATCAGATTCATATTCAGAGCCTCTTAATAAACAAACAGCACCTTAAGGTAACATGATACGCTACGAGCTTTTGAAAGATTCGGGTCAAACGGGTCACATTTATTTTATTTCTTCATAAATGTATTATGTTTATAGGAATGTCTTTTTTTACAAGTTATGGTATTCGGCTATATAAACCAAATCAGTATTATGAATAAAGTAATCAAATTTAAAGATAAATAAACCTCTAGTCTTCTCTTATCTACTTCTTAAGGAGTAAGCATCCGCTAAAAGTGGTGACCTTTCTCGATACAACCGTCATTAAGGGCTTCCGATCTAGGGGTACAATTTAAGAAAAAAGTTATTGTCCATCGCGCGAGCAATGCTAATCACGCAAATACTGTTCGTCGCGCGAGTACTATTAATCGCAAGCACGATTCCTCTGAGTATTGTTCATCGTAATGTTCTTTGGTACTGTTCATCGGAACCTGTTCATCCGCAACTGTGAATCGGGTACTATTCATAAGAAAAAAATTGTGTTATTGTTTATGACATCAGGCACCAGGGATCGGGACACACTATCCAAGCTCTTGCGAAAAGGTATGTGGCCGTATATGAAAGTGAGTTTGTGATACTTGCAAGTCAAGTAATAAGATTTTATGAATCATTACTTACATGTTATCATATCACTGGACTTAAACCGGCTCTCCTATGTTTCCTCTTGAGGCCAAACCCCACAACTTTAGACGAAGCTTTTTTATTAGCTCGTGTAGCGGAAGCATTCTGTTGATCCCTTTGGTTGGATCTATATTCTGTTAAGAATTAGTATAATAGTTTGTAATCAAACTAAAACACTTTGAGTACTCTTACTAACACTAAATAAGTTATGCGGAATCTAACTTATAAAGCACAGAAGAACAGAATTACTTTTAACTATTCGATTCTCTTATTAATCGACTTGAATGAGGTACATAAAAGACATTGTACCTATGTTCCTTTTATAGAGTAAGGAACCCTAGAAACTTTAGAATATTCTATAAAGATAACTATATCACAGACGATATATTATCAATATTCTAACTATTTAGGTATATCACATAAGATATACTCTAACTATAACTATGACATATCTTATACAAAGATATATTCGTCCTAATCATCATAGCAGTACTTACTTTATAAGTAGCAGTACTTACTATGTACCGTGTTAACACTAACGGTACTTACATAACACTAACAGTACTTCAAATACACTAACGGTACTTGACACTTAACAAATAATTCGCAACAATCCTCCCCTAAACAAGAAATGATAACTTGTTGTCTTATTGTTTCTTTTGTACTGGATGTATTAGAAATACATGTCTTCAGTCTTTCCTTCATCCTTGGATTGAACTTGGTAATTTGTTTTTGCATCCAACTGAATGTAGCCAAACACTTCATATGTAGATCTTCTTCTGATAAGATAATCTTCAAACATTATGAGCATCATCTTTGTCTTCAAACTATGATCTTCTTGTGTCTTCTAAACATTCATTCATCTTTGCAGCATCAGTATTTGCCTTCTTGAGTTTAGACCTTGAACTCTTGATCATAAATCTTCCACTTGATTTGATGATAACAAAACTTTCTAAGTACTATATTTTTTAATACTTCTTTGTCTGCAATCTTCATACCTGAAATAAAACAGTTAACAACCAAACACCAATCTGTATTGGCTTCATGATTTTTAGCAAATCACCAGCTATCAACGGATTTGATAAATTCTTTACCAGTTAGCCGTACACTCTGGAATAGCCAATACTTTATTCACAAAGAATAAGGTGTAATGAAAACCTTACAATTTTTGGTAAATTGTCAACCATCAACGGATTTGATGAAGTCTTTACCTAGTACCGTTTGTCTAGGACTAGCTAACTCTTTGTCTCGAAACAAGGTGAGTTAGAACCATATAGTTTTTAGCAAACTATCAGCTTTTCAACGGATTTGATAAGTCTTTACCACAAATCGTTTGCTTATGGACTAGCCAGTTCTTATGTGTGTTAGACATGGTGAAATGAGAACCATTTATGAAGTGTGACTGAAAGTCAAACACTTAAGATTCTTTCTCAGCTTCTTCCTCATCTTTCAAATCCTTGATTTGTTGTTTAACCATTCTGATCAACTCCAAAGCATCAGCAGATTCTTCTGTAACCTCCAATTGTTGTTCTAACATCCTTTCCAACAATTTTCTTTTGAAGGGATAAGTCTTCTCTTGCAGCATATAATATGTAACATCATCTACATCCAAAATATGCAATCCACATGACCTGTAATATCTCTAGTAACTAGGAACCTGATTCTCTAATTCCTTTAACATTTCTTGATCACATTTGTGTGGCTCATACATAAGATAAATTCCCTATATAATAGTGATACTTCAGTTTTACCTACACTAGCATCTTCAACTAACCTTACAAGATCTTGGATATCATGTCTGTCAAGTATGTGAAGGATATCTTCCAAAAGTCTGAATATCCTTTTTGTGCCATCAGATCTCTGAATTCCATGAGCTTCAAGTCCTTGATTTGTAGAGTAAATCCACTTAACAATGGATGCTCTTTTTCCAAAAATCTCTGTATCAAAACATTGATCTTCAAAGTTCACAATCTTCAAGTACTTCCTTAAGCTCTCATCATCATCACTATCTTATGCTGTAGTTTTAGCTCTCTTAGCTTTCTTCTTTAGCTTTGTTGATCTTTTCCTTTTAACACTCTTGGAAATTCCTTCAAGTTCTGTTGAACCCTCTTCCAAGCTTGTATGTACCGTTTCATCAGTATGTACTGTTGTATGTACTGTTGACTGTGTATGTACTGCTTGTACATTTTCAGTCTGAGCAATTCCTTGAGTTTCAACTCCTGCATTCATCCTTTGAGCAGTCTCTTCCTCCCTTGAACTTACTTTCTCCTTTCTATTCTTCCTCACATAAGTGGTCTTGATAGGTAGAGATGTACTTGTAGGTTCAGCAGTACTTGGCTCAATTATAGGAGTACTACCAAATTGTCTTTGTTGTTGTAGACGTTTCTTGAATTCTTCAACAGCTTTCTTGTCTGCTTCAGATCCAATCTCAACAAAATTCAATTCAGTCCTCTTACTTTGCTCATACAAAGTCTTGATTTCTTTAAAAGTTTTCTTGACCAAATGAATATGAGTAAATCCTTTTACTTTCTTTAAAAATTTCATCATTTGACTTCTAATCTGCATAGTAGTTGGAGGCTTAATCTTTTCTTTCCTTCTCTTTTTAGCAAAGAATCTTTGTTGCTCCCTTACCAGATCATCAATCAATCTTGATTTTTCTTCTTCATCATATGCATCTTTTTCTTCAGCTATCAATGAGTCTACAAGAAGCTCACTTGCATGTATCTCAGCTTGAATCCTATCATACTCTTGTATGTTCCATTCTTGCTGTATCCTTTTAGCTTCTAACAAATTTTGCTTTGCTGCAAGCTCTTCCTGCAATTCATCTTCACGAAATTGTGCTTGCATTCTATAAGCAAATTCCTCATCATGGTCAATTTGATTAAATCTGTACATGACTTTGTTTATATCATCATCTGAATCACTTTCATCTTCATATTCTGACAATAATTGTTTTTTCCCCTTATCCTTTGGATTTATCTTAGGTAGCTTCTTCTTCAGTTTGGCAGCTACTTCTTCATTAGCTAACTGTTGAATGACTATACCTTTTGTAGGGTGTGAAGCTTGTACTTTCTTACCTTGAATTTGATCCTTTGAGGCAAGAACTTCTTGTTGTGTCTTTTTCTCCACTTCTGCTTGCTTAGTCTTCTCAACTAAATTTTCTTCTTTAGATCAAGTAGCAATTTGGATA
The DNA here is from genome assembly GCA_025667525.1 of Glebionis coronaria. Taxonomy (NCBI): domain Eukaryota; kingdom Viridiplantae; phylum Streptophyta; class Magnoliopsida; order Asterales; family Asteraceae; genus Glebionis; species Glebionis coronaria. The sequence continues at coordinate 459,387,255 of CM046879.1, read as the reverse complement.
AAGTCTCATTTTCTCCAAATTAACTTTGACTTTCCAGTGAAGGATGATCACCAGCGGTACTTGCAATTGTCTTAGCAGTACTTGCAATTGGCTTAGTAGTACTTGGATCTTCAACAATGTCAGCAGTACTTGCAGTTGGCTTAGAAGTACTTGGATCTTCAACAAAGTTGACTTCACCAGTATTTGACACACTTGTTTCTTCAATCACTTGTGTTTCCCCAGATGCTTTATCTTTCATAGAAGCCATCATATCAACTTGTACTTCTTCAGTCTTTTCTGACTTATTGCTTTGTGGCGATGGATCAGGAAACTGATTAGAAATTTCCTCCAACTTCTCATAGAAAGCACTCCAATTAGCTTGAGGTGGTGATTGAACTGATGGTTCTGGCTGAGTTGCCAATGTTTCTGCAACTTGTGGCTCCTCTGGTTGAATTACCAATTTTTCTTGAACTTGTTCTTAAACTTGTTCTTGAACTTGTGGTTCCTCTGGAGTAGGTTGTGGGTCTTGCTGTTGAATCTCCATGTCTGAAGGTTCATCCACACCAGTCTATAAACCAGTTCCATCTTTAAAAGTCCCCATATTATCTTCATCTAATTCAAAATTGATGTCATTTCTAGAGATCCTTGTTTGATTATCAGAAGAAGGTGGTTGTTCTTCATTATTCCTTCCCTGTTCTTCAATATTCCTCCCCTGTTTGGTTGCATCCAGTTGCCTTTTTTGAGATTTCTGAACCTTTGCTTCCTGATTGCAGATGTCTGAACAGATCTATATTGCCTCACCCAAGATGACACTTTGTTCCTTAACTTGAGTAGGCTAGCTTCCAATTCAGCAATTTTCTTGTCTTGAACAAGCTTATCTTTCTGTAATACTTGTACCTGTTGGGACAAACTTGTACACAAAGAAGGAAAATTTGCAACATCCACCACCTCTGGTGCTTGTGCTTGTGGTGAACCACTAGCAGCAATAGAAGCAACATGTGTGTGGATCATCTCATTAGTGTTTGGTGGAATACCAACATTGTGAGAAGAAGATTGTGAATCTTCTAGAGAGTGGGAGCTCTGGTGAGAAGGAGTTTGCTGAGAAGCACTAGCATTGCTAGGTTCCGCACCTTCTTGATTGGCAGGTTGGGCTACCATATGAGCAAACAATGGTGTTACAGTTCCTGAAAAGGCATTGCCTTGTTTGTTCAAGAAAGAGAAAGTTCTCTTTGTGAATGAAGGAACATCCCATGTATCAGTTAATGCTGGTAGGTTAGGTATTTGGTCACTAACTAAAGCCTGATTGAATCTAGGATACATTAAAAACTTCTTAGCCCCTTCCAAATTCCTAGTCATGCCTTCAAAAATTAATTTTGAAAAATTAAAAACCCTGTTATTTGCTAGACAAATGCCAGCAGATGCCAATGCAGCAGGTATTTGATCAAAAGATGTACTTTTTGAACTTAAACAGTGAATAATAGCATGAAAAAGCAATTTCCATTGAGGTGAAAATAATGCTTTAAAGAAAGTAAGACTTTCCCTACCACCCCCATAGCCCATGGCTGCAAGGCCATCATGAATCTCTGTATTATTAAGCATACTAAGTCCATTTTCATCATTAAGTCTCAAACTTGCTCTTAGCAGTACCTCAGTGACATATATATTCCTATGATTTACCTTAGCCTTAATGCAAGGTTGATCAAAACGAGTACCTAAAACAGTAGTATCCCAAAATTGTTTAACAATGGGTATTGAGACAACTGGACTTACAGTGAGTGCGAAGCGAATATGACTTCGAGAGAGGAAACCAAGCATCTCATGGAAACCAAGTGAGTCATCATTCGTAGCAAGATTCGCAACTAAATTATGCTTAGAGATTACTTGTATAGCAGCCATTAGTATTTTTGATGATCGAAAGATTAGAGAGAGGGTTATAGAATCAAGAGAGAAAAATAAAAGATTAGGTGAATCAATTGTGTAATTGGGGTAAGTATTTAAGTAAATAACAAACCCAAGCGCGAAGAAACCACCAAATTTACAAAAGAGACCCTTAACAATACAACAGACATGTAGCGGTACATGGAACATAAGCGGTACTTGGTTTTGTGCTAGCGGTACTTGGAGTGACAACGGTACCTCACAATTTTGACCAGTTCATGCTTTCCACTAGACATGTAACCTCTTTTATCTTTTTCTATAAACCTGCAATAACATCAAAAACACAAAGCATAGACTATACAATAAAATTTATATAAAACTTGTACAGCTATTACCTCCCCTCAACATATGCAGCATGTTATTGGTTGAGCATACCAATGTGTGTCACCAGGAATTCGAATCTCTTTGCATCAAATGCCTTGGTCAACAAATCAGCTACATTGTTGTCTGTATGAATCTTCAAGACTTGAATAAGCTTTTTGTCATAAGCATCTCTTATAAAGTGATGTCTTATTTCAATATGCTTAGTCTTGGAGTGAAATACCGGATTCTTGACAATGCATATAGTACTTTCATTATCAATGTAAATCTTGGTGTTCATGAAATTGAACCCATAGTCCAACAATTGATTTTGAATCCAAAGTACTTGTCCACAACAATGAGCACCAGCTACATATTCAGCTTTAGTTGTAGAAGTGGCAACAATGGTTTGCTTCTTACACTGCCATGATATGAGTCTTCTGCCTAGGAATTAACAACCTCCTGTTGTGGTTTCCTATCATGATTTGCTCCAGCATAGTCACTATCTGAGTAAGCTTCCAATTCAAAGGTGGAGTCTCTAGGATACCATAATCCTAAATTAGGTTGACTTTTAAGATATTTAAAAATCTTCTTCACAACATATAGATGTGACACCTTTGGATGAACTTGGAATCTTGAACATGAACACACAGCAAACATTATATCTGGTCTTGAAGCAGTAAGATACATTGACCTATAGAGATGAATGTCAACATCCTCTCCATGTTCATCTTTTGATAAAGATTTCTTGGCTTCAAAAGGTGTGCTTGTACTCCTTGTATCCATACGTGAAAATTTCTTTAAGATTTCAGCATATTTATCTTGGCTGATAAATATTCCATCTTTCCTTTGTTTGACTTGTAGTCCCAAAAAGAAAGTTAGTTCTCCTATAGAACTCATTTGAAATCTTTCTTTCATCAAAGCTTCAAACTCTTCACACCATGTCTTCTTAGTAGAACCAAAAATGATGTCATCAACATAGACTTAAACTAGAATAATGTCTTTGGCATTTTTCTTGATGAACAGAGTTTTGTCAATGGTTCCTCTCCTATATCCATGTTCTAGCAGAAAGTTGGATAAAGTTGCATACCAGGCTCTTGGAGCTTGATGCAGACCATAAAGTGCTTTGATAACTTTGTAGACTCTATTGGGGAATTTAGGATCTACAAAACCTGGAGGTTGTGAGACATATACCTCCTCTGAAATAGTACCATATAGAAAGGCACTTTTCACATCCATTTTATAGACTATAAATCCCATATATGATGCTAAGGCCAAAAATAACCTAATGGCTTCTATCCTTGCCACTGGTGCAAAAAACTCATCATAGTCTATCCCTTCTTCCTGTCTGTAGCCTTGAGCAACAAGTCTTGTCTTGTTCCTCACAACAACCCCTCTTTCATCCTTCTTGTTCCTGAAGACCCATCTTGTACCAATTACTCTTTTTCCTGAGGGAAGATCCACAAGAATCCAAACCTTTTGTAGCTCAAATTGTGTTAATTCTTCTTGCATGGCATCCACCCAACTTTCTTCATCAAGAGCCTGAGAGATATTTTTGGGCTCTACTTGAGATAAGAAACATGCAAACAAACAATGCTGAGTATCTTTATGATTTGTTCTCTGCTGTTGTTTGACATAACTCACTAGTGCATGAGTTTCAATATTGGTTTGCAGTTGTCTTCTGGTTTGTACAGCAGATTTTGGATCACCAATAATCTGAGTAGCAGGATGGTTGTTGTTGACTTTATGAGTGGGAATAGAACTGACTGGAATTTCAGTTTCCAAATTGTTGAAATCAGTTACTGCACCCTGCTCATCATAGGAAGCTTTGGAGAAGATTCCTTTAGCTGGACTGGCATATAAGTCTTCATCGTCCAATGCTTGCAAAATCTCTTCTAGTGAGTCAGCAGATCTAGCAGATTTTGACTTAGCAGTACTTGTAGATGAAGTACCGCTAGGTATAGTATGTACTGCTGAGTGTTGTGACTCAAAAGATTCTTCTCCTGAATGCTTATTAACAGATGTATCATTCTTTTCTTGATCTTGAAGCCTCTGAAGTTCCTGGGAGGCTTGATCATCATTTGATGGCATGGTTTGCTTCTTGGGAGTTGCAGACATGAGAGTAACAGTAGGCATATTTGGCACATAGATGTGAACATCTTCATCTGATGAAGAAACATCTTCTTGAGTACCTGTATTATTTGCACTTGACTCCTCACCTGCATTGTTAGCTTGACAATCTTTTTGCAAAGAGTAGTAATCCATGGAGTTAGTTAGATAATCTAAATCAAACATCCAAGCATAACCTATTCCTGGAACATTGGGTTTATTTTCTAAGAAATTGACATGAGCATTTTCTTCAACTTTCTTAGTTGCCAAATTGTAAACCCTATATGCTTTACTTTGCAATGAATATCCTACAAGATATCCTGGATCAGACTTTCCATCAAACTTTCCCAAGTAATCAAGAGTATTTAGTATGGACACATGACACCCAAAAGGTTTTAAATGACTATGTTAGGCTTTACATTAGTCAAAAGTTCATAAGGTGTTTTGTTTTGAGGTTTAGTTACTAGAACTCTATTTAACACATAACATGCAGTATTGATTGCTTCAGCCCAAAAGGTATTTGGCAAAAGTGAATCAGCCAGCATAGTTCTAGCAGCCTCAATTAATGTCCTATTCTTCCTTTCAGCTACTCCATTCTGTTGAGGAGTTCTAGGATTACTAAATTGCCTCTTAATTCCTTTAGACCTACAGAATTCATCAAAATTAGCATTCTTAAATTCTGTTCCATTATCAGTCCTAATGATTAAAACCTGTTTAGTGAACTGCTTTTCAACTAAAGTGATAAAATCCTTTAGTAATTCACTTGTTTCACTTTTAAGGGCTAAAAAGAAAACCCAACTGAATCTACTATAATCATCAGTTATGACTAGACAAAAGGTCTTATGGCTAATGCTTCTTATAGAAACTGGACCAAATAAATCCATATGCAAGAGATGCAAAGGTTTTGTCACAGTATTTACAGTCTTGGTCTTACAAGAGGCTCTATGTTGTTTTCTTTTTTGACAAGCAGCACATGTGATATCATTTTGAAAATATTTGTTAGGTAGACCTCTAACCAAATTCCTTTTTACCAATGTATTAAGATTCTTAAAATTCACATGACCTAATCTTCTATGCCATAGATTTGACTCATCTAAAGAAGCCTTAGCTAGCAAACATGTAAGACCACCTGTTGGAGTAATAGTATGAAGATTAAAGGTGTACATATTTTCTTGCCTGGGTACTTTAAGCAGTATTTGAGATTCTTTGGGCATCTCAAAGTCTTTAGACAACACCAAGCAGTCTTTGTCTATGAATAGCACATTGTTCTTCTTATCACACATTTGTGATACTGAAAAGAGATTGAACTCATTCAATTCTTTCACAAAGAAGACATCTTCAAATTCCAATTTTCCTGTGTTGATTTTCCCTTTTCCAGTGATTCTACCTTTGCTACCCCCAAAGGCTACTGGACCTCCTCTGAATTCTTCAAATTCAACAAGAAAATCTTGATTCCTTGTCATGTGTCTTGAGCATCCACTATCTACAATTCCTTTATCTTTTAATTCATCAATGAGATGCCCCTGCACACAAATGAAACTTATTAGTTTTTAACAGGGACCCAAGCCACATTTGGCTCGGATCTTGTGGGACCTACACATTTCAGAGTTTGTATTGAAGCATTCCCAGTAATGCTACTTTTACAATCGAATTTATAGGGTGACTCTATGTGCTTTGACTTCTTTGACTTAAGTACTTCCTTAGCGGTACTTGCTTTAACACATGGTATATCTCTTTTAGGAACCCACATTTGTATTGATTTGTTCTTGTCCTTATTTCTAGGTGCTTTAACTTTTTCTAAAACCTTCTTAGAAGTCTTGGAGAACTTTGGTTTTACAGACTTTAACCCAACAGTACTTGAGTTTGGTCTAGCAGTAGTTGTAGATTTTGGCTTGCCGGTACTTGGTTTGCCAGACTTTAAGGATACAAGTCCTTGTTTCATAAGTACTGCCCTAGGAACAAAACTTTTGGTAGGATTATTTTTAACATGTTTAACTACCCTTGTGTGATCAAAGTTAGGTTTGTCATCTTTAAGTTTCTGTTTCCTATTACCCTGTGCATTTTTCCCATTACTGTTTTTCATGACCCTTTGTGTAGCCTTCTGTTTCACAATTTTATCTTCATGTAATGTACAGTCTTTGATAAAATGACTTAGACTACCACAAACATAACATTCTTTTCTTCATAAAGAAGATCCAAAAGGTTGTTTTGACTTTACTTTTTCAAAACCTAACCCAGCCCTTTTGTTTTTAGTATGTTGTTTATTATTTTCCAATATCTTGCTAGGGGTTTTTACCTGCTTGGGAGCAGAACTAGTCTTAGATTCCTCAGAAACAAATTTATTCATTAGAGGTGGATAAACAATATTCTTGGTCACATCGGTATCTTCTTGAGACACAGTACTAGAGTTAAAGACATTATTAATTTTAGGATCTTCTAACTCTATACTAGTATCATTAAAAGGGGGCATGAAAATTTCTGATACTGGTGGAGGAACTGCCTTCATTCCTTCAGCATATCTATCATTTTCAGGTGTATCATCTACCTCACCAGGATTATCAAAAATCCCTTTTGATAAGTCCTTGTTAGTTAAGGTTATCCCAGGTTGATCCTCAATATATCCTAGGCCTGTTTTATCATAATACCCCATTTGTGAATTAATCAATTTTCCCAATCCCTTAGAGGATTGTTGCCATTGACTAATCACTTCCCTCTCTTTACAAAGACTGGTTTTTAAAGCTTCATTTTCTGTATTTATTTTTAAAAATTGTCTTTCAAAAGCATTTATTTCCACATCTTTTTCCCTCATTTGAAGAGTCAAAATCCTAATTTTCTCTTCATATTTTTGTTGAGCCTTTTTGTACAAAACTATATTATCCTCAAGTTTAACAACACCCTGTTTGAAAGCCTCTACTTCTACAGTGCATGTGTTAACCTTTTGATATTGTTCCTCTAGTTCTACTTTTAGATTATTAAATTTAAGAATACAATCTTTAGAACAAGGGTGTACCTTAGTATCTTCATGAGAGAGAGCCATTAATCCAAGCTCTTTTTCTTCTTCCTCTTCTGCCCAATTCACCACTCCATCTACAGTAACCAATGCTTTGGTTCCTTTAGGACTCCTGCTGTTTCCTCTTGGAAAGCTTTTAGTTATTCTTGGACTGGTTATATAGCTGTTCTTGGACTTCAGATTGCTTGTTTCATCTTTATCTCTATTGCATTCTCTTGCAAAGTGTCCATTCTTTCTACAGTTATAGCATTCAACTTTAGACTTGTCATATCCCAATGGCTCATTAGGATCAACAGTCATTTTTCTTCTAGTCTTCTTGAAGAACCTATTAGATCTTACTGACACCATAGCAGCTTGCCATTTAAGATCCATCTCTTCAACATCAACATCATCCATTTGGAACAAGTCATTGAGAGTCAATCTTGGCCTGTTGTCTTGTCCAGCAAAGAATGAGAAGGCATCATTGTCACTAAACAATGGTGAAGACCTTCCATGTGGATTTTGAGAGATCATAGGACTGCTTTCAATACTTCATGGGTAAGTACTGTTTGTAAGTCCTCCAGCGGTATTTGTGAAGTAAGTACCGCTGCTAGATCCACTAGCGGTATTTTGAAAGTAAGTACCGTTGTTCCCATCTGACACAAAAGCCAAATTAGACTTTGAAGTAGTTGATGTCTTTACTTCAGTGCCTTTCACATCAATCTCATATACTCTAAGATTGTTGTAGAGATGATCAAACGGAATTATTTCCAAATCATCTCTTGTGATGAAGTGCATAGCCATTGCTTTCCACTCTGGTGGAACACTTCTTAAGAATTTTAGATTAGCTTCTTCATTAGGAATTACTTGTCCATAAACTGCTAACTGAATAAGCAACTTGCTGAACCTTCCATATCCACCATGTATTCCCTCTATACTGGTAATTGAGAAGTTATCAAATTCTTGCTTAAGAACAATCTTCTTAATTTTCTTAGATTTGTCATTGCCTCCAAATCTAAGTTTTATAGCATCCTACATAGCTTTGGCATCTTTATAATGATGAAATCTTGGTAGAATGTCTTCAGAAAGAGCCATATCCAAAGCAGTTCTAGCTTTTCTTTCTCTGATCTCTGCTTGTACCTCATCAGCAGTCACAACAGGTAGAACATAGCATGTATTGTCTGGCAACCAGTGTAGCTTCTTTGATGTATTCCCATTCTTGATAACTTGCCACACAGTATGATCTGTGTGATTCAAGTAATGTTCCATCTGCATAGCCCAAGTCTCATAATTGTCACCTTTGAGAACTGGGAGTTTAACAGCAGACAGAGTATGAGAAGGTGTTGGTGTAGAGGTAGCTACATCATTCACGACTTGAGCACCTTGTGTTGGTGCAGGATGCACAACTTGTGGTTGTCCTTGAGGTAGAACAGGATCAGTGTTCTGAACATCATCCAAGTGAGCATTAACACCATCTGGTTGAGACATTGAGATTTGGTATGTGTGGAGTGTATAGGTTCGTGTTCTTCTTTTTTAGAGTTTCTCAACAAGCTCTGATACCACTTGTTGATCCCTTTGGTTGGATCTATATTCTGTTAAGAATTAGTATAATAGTTTGTAATCAAACTAAAACACTTTGAGCACTCTTACTAAACACTAAATAATTTATACGGAATCTAACTTATAAAGCACAGAAGAACAGAATTACTTTTAACTATTCGATTCTCTTATTAATCGACTTGAATGAGATACATAAAAGACATTGTACCTATGTTCCTTTTATAGAGTAAGGAACCCTATAAACTTTATAATATTCTATAAAGATAACTATATCAGAGACGATATATTATCAATATTCTAACTATTTAGGTATATCACATAAGATATACTCTAACTATAACTATGACATATCTTATACAAAGATATATTCGTCCTAATCATCATAGCAGTACTTACTTTATAAGTAGCAGTACTTAATATGTACCGTGTTAACACTAACGGTACTTACATAACACTAACAGTACTTCGAATACACTAACGGTACTTGACACTTAACAAATAATTCCCAACACATTCTTCACAAACCTGCAACACTTGAGAGTGTTGAGATTGAATCCTACAACTTTAGGAGAAGCCTTCTTTCGTGCCCATATAATGGAGCATCATGTTAAGGAAATTTTAGAGAATGTATAGTCCATTAAGGAGAATTCGGTCGTTAATATTTATGATCAAGAAGATATGGAAAGTCCTAATGTGAATTATAATGGTGACAATGAGACAAAAAGGGTTAGTGTGGCAGAAAATATAGAGGAGTTCAATGTGTTGGATGTTGCATCCATTGATAAGTCGGCGACTGAATTGAGTGTTAACGAGGTTATTAATGATAGTGATCTTCACATGCTCATAGAATATGAGGGTATATATAATTTTGATCAACCAAAAGTGGGGAAGCGGATTCATTTGCAAGCCATGGTGACTCATTGGTTGTACCGGTGGGTCGGAGGAACATCGGGAGGATTCCAAGTGGGAATGGCTGTCTGACTCTCAATCAAGATATATCCCATGTGTCACCTTGAGGGCAAGGTGATTATTGAAGGAGCGAAGAGTGTTCTTGCATGGGCATCGGAAGGTGGAAAAAAGTATTGTTTAGAGGGTTGGGCCAAAGGGGAAACATCTAACTTATTTTTTTAGGAATGTCTTATTTGTTTAGCAATGTGCTTTATTAGAAGTTATGTTATATGACGATATAAATCGAATCAGTATTATGAATGAATCAATGAAATTTAAAGATAAGTAAGTCTTTGATTTTCTTTTTTCTACTTCTTAGAGAGCAAGCACCCGTTAAAATTAGTGTTATATCCCGATACTACCTGAGAGGGTTGTATCATAAAATGTTATTGAAGTTTTATCAAACAGTAAATTAGGTATATACAATTATATATTAAATGAGACAAACACTCAAAACCCAAATAAAGGATTTCACAAAAGCAATTTTTGATAGATTAAAGATGATTAACTTCGGGCGAGGACTTTTCAAATTTAATCACTAAAAATCCTAAGATCATTTAGAAACACAACCTAAAAAAATCATGGATTAGAAAAATAATACATAAATCAAACAAACACAAATTATGGTAGTAAACGGGAGCAGGTGGTGATGGTGGTCCGACAACAGGTGGTGACAAAGTTTGTGCTGCTAAATTGGTGAAACAAACACAAACAAAAGAAAAAGTATGACAAATTAATAAAATAATACAGAAACTAAATAAACTAAAATTAGAGAAATATATACCTTTTACTAAAGAGGTAATAGTGATTATTGTGATGAATGTAGGGGTTGGTTCTGGTGGTGCCCAACGGTGTTACTGAAGGTGGTTATGTGATGGTGGTGTTCATTTTTTTTAAAGTTGAGTGTAATAAAGGAGAAAATGCACTACAACAACCCAATTAATATTGCACGCTAATATTCATACTTCTTGACGCTCAAAAGAGTGAACAAATTTAAAGTCCACGTTTTTCAAAGCGTGGAGTATACATGCGTCAAAAAAAATAATGCACAGTAAAAAGCGTTAACAAATATTGAAATGGTCCACACTAAAAAGCGTGGAGAATATTCAGTGGTCCACACTGAAAAGCGTTAACAAATAATCAGAAAGCACAATTCATGGAAAAGAAAGTCAACGCTTTTATGTGTTAACTTATTCACAATTTGTTAAATCTGGAACTAACTATAAGATGCACACAAATATTTGCAATTTGTTAAATCTGCAACTAATTATAAGATACACACAAATATTGGAAAATTTGTTAAATCTGGAACTAATACTCAAATCATACGCACAATATTCGCAATTTGTTAAATCTGCATCTAATTATAACATACTGAAATCATAACATACACACGATATTAGAAATTTGTTAAGCAAGACTAAAATCTGCAACATTTTTTTTGTTCGGGTTCTCTATCTTTCTGCATCATCTTTGTCCAACAAGATAATCCTCCCAAATTCCCAATCAAGCATCTGCATATTAACATACACATGTAAATTAACCAACACTTTCATCAGTATACAATAGACCGATAACATCAGTATTATATACATGGAGCATATAAGTGCTTAAAGAGCATGAGTTCATAATATCATACCTGTATCTTTCAGAAAGTAAATGATGGGTCGTCCATGACTGATGAGTAATGATTTGTATTCATTACAGGTGAGTAATGATCCTCGTCCATGATAGGGGAGTAATGATCCTCACCCATGAAAGGCAATGCGCTAGAAGATGGCTGAAAAGAAACATATTGTCTTTCAAGGGACTAGATAATATTTTAGCAATAAATAATAAACCCCTACCTCATTGGAAGTAGTAGCAGAAGTAGAGGCCACATTACATAGATCCGGAAATGCATGAGGACGACCTTTGAGCATTCCATAAACCTCATTTAGCTTTTGTTCCATATTCTTGAGTTGCAAACCTTGTGTATTTAGTTGCTTACTGTAGGACTCAACTTTTTTATTCTGAGACGCTAATTGCTTTTTATAGGTCTCTAATTCCTTACTTTGATTCTCTACCTTCTCCGATAAAGACGGTTTTCATCTGCTAGAACTGCATCCCTCATCCTTCTTAGATCGCAACAAAATTTAGATACTTGGGACTTTCTTACCCCGGCCCCATAACAATGTGGTTCTTCGTTTCCAAAAAGTCTATTAAGCACCTCCCTAGCAACTTTTTCCACCTCGGCAGTTGCAACACGTTCAGGACCTCCTAGATCTTTTATCTTGCTTGATAATTCTTGATTTGCTTTAACCTAAAACAAACGATGCACTTTTAATTTCATAAATCAAACTATGCCATATAAAACTTCAATAACAAAATTATTCTAGCATGTTCATACCATCATTTCTGTTGTTGCTTCTTCAATATATGTGCCATCCTTCGTTTTATAGCAGATGTGAAACGACTCAATATCATTCGGTTCTCTTTTATTTTCAACAAGCTGTAGATTAGATACACAACATCAAATATTGCAACAATGCAAGTCATAATAGTTTTGAGATTAATTGTTACTCACAAATATATCCTTTTTCCGTGCAAAACTAACAGCACCAGTGGTATGTGTATGGAGTTGTTCACTTCTTGCTTTCTTTCCACATAACGACAGTTTCTGCATTTCATTTTATTACAACGTAAAGCCCGGAAAATAATATATTTTGGGTAAAAAACTGATTATAGAAAGGCTTGTCAAGGTTGTTCATATACCATTACCATTACTATTTCTAGATGGCAATGCATTACTAATATATATTAGTGACTTTAAAACTTGTTTTTCACAACACGAGCATGGTGTATAGCAAGATTTATATATCTCAAAAGTTAATACCTTTGCTTGCGGCTCTCTAAGATTACTTTTATACACTCCCCATTGGTGTTCGGTGAAGTTTTCTGGTGGTTCAAGTAAATCCAATGCTGCTAAAAGCTCATCTTCTGTATAATTTGTCTCTTCGTCATCAAGCCCATTATTGCCATTAGCCTCATTCAGCTTATTCATAGCTTGGTCACACAAGCTTGATTTTAACCGATGCTTTACACTCCTACGCCTCGCACTAAACATTGAAGAAAGAACCTTGTCTATAGTTTCTCCTTGAGGTATGCAGAATCTCCGCTGCCAAATTGTCAATAAAGGACATTAAATGAATAATAATACTAGTTAGTTATATTATGAACAAAAAAATCATTTTTTAGCTAAATTTATTACCCGGAGTTCTGCCATAAGCATAGAAGCACAACTCTTTTTACATTCCTTCCAGTTCTTGGCATCCGGGGGACATAGGTTGGGTTGACTGAGAATTAAGGTCATGAATCTTGGACATAATCCTCCGGAATTTTTGAGTAGCTGATAATTTTTATTGACATGAACGAGCACCCTTTCACCATCTTTCAACTTATACACATCTTTTGCGGTCATTTTCTGTATCCTAATAATGTTTCCATTCCTATCTATAAAATTAGCATGTGTTAGAATATAATATACAAACGCATGGGTAATTTATATGGAAAATGATTTTAGTTACCTATGATCTCAACCTCTGATAATAGATTCTGTTCATATTGATCACCTATATTGATTTGAACCTCCGACAATACATCTTGATCATGATTCAGAAGAGAATTTGGTGATGAAGACTGGTGTAACGCTGGCTCATGTATAGTAGGTCGGGATTGTGATGATTGTGAGTGGGAAGAGGATGAAGAGGAAGAAGAGGTATGATGTACATTAGGTCCCACTGAAGCTTGAAGAGAAGATGAGGAGGAAGAAGTGTTATAATGCACATTAGGTCCCACTGAAGCTTGAAGAGAAGATGATGAGGAAGAAGAGTTATAATGCACATTAGGTCCCACTGAAGCTTGAAGAGAAGATGAGGAGGAAGAAGAGTTATGATGCACATTAGGCCCCACGAAAGCTTGAAGAGAAGATGAGGAGGACATAGAGTTTTGGCGCATTTCATAAAGAAAAGAAGGTCGAATAGATGGTTGAAACGATGATGATATTTGATTGGTGTTGTTAAAAGGAAAAGAAGGTTGAAGAGGTGCTTGTAACGATGATGATATGTGATTGGTGTTGTTATGAGCAAACTTAATCGACCAACCTACTTACCAATAAAATAAAGTTTAGACGTGATGAACGAATATGCATAAATTATGTAACGCTGATTTCCTCATACAGTTACACTCGTTAATCTGCCTAACCTTACAATCCTAACCGATTTCAAAAACCAAAAACCGATATACATGTCCTCGACTCCAAAAATTTCTAACAGCTAACAAAGTGAACTATTTATTCACAACATTCATCTATTCACAACAAATGTCCTAAATGCTGGGTGAAATTAGTTCATTCAGTGGTCAAACAATCAAAAAACTGTCTACGTCTATGTAGACCTGCTGATCTATCATTATAATTCAGGTTCGAACAACAAAACAGCCCATACACACATCTAATTGGATGAGCGTGTCATTTATTCCACTTGTCATACTCTAATACAGTTAATAGAAACGCAACCTCAATTTATACTCATGTATATATATCCTGGTGAATATTAATATATATGCAACTACATTATTTTGATTCAACAAAGTGTGCCAGTGTTTGTGTCCCGAGGAAACGTCCAACAATAAGAGAATGGAAAACGAGTTTGATAAAGGAAAGAGAAGAAGCAGAACTAGAATCGGGCTTTGGACAAGGAGAAATTTTAGACGAGTTCAATGCTGAAGAAAATAATGATGAGGAGGTACTTATAAATGTTAGATTTGTATTACTTCTCTTGAATGGATTACGATCTGCATATGGACATAGTATTTTATTTAATGTTATTTGCAAATATTACAAGTACTATTTCATGCTTCCAACCCACCATTTCGGAAACATTTTTTCAACGTTTTGCTTATAAAATAATACTAGCAATCATGCCAAATTTAGGATGTACATTACATGGACATTGAAACTGAACCGCTGCTCCAAAAAGGAAAAGACGGACAATCAGTGTAAACGCAGAGTCTTCAGCTCAAGGTGCAAGAAGCAATCACTTTTTTTTAATAAGTCGGTGGATCACTTTTTTTTAATAAGTATTTGGAAGATTTTTTCCATAAGTTCCAGAATCATTTAAGTATTGGATGTGTACTGACCGACTATTCTTCTTTTGTTGTATTCCATAAGTTCGCTGTATCTTAACAAACCAAACTACCTACCATTGACAAAGGCTACACATCTATTTTCGCAACAAATCTCGCAATCACATATTGAGATCTACAATTAGTAACAACAATTCAATTTCTAAGCTATAAAGTAAACTAATAACGGTAACGATCAACAATTAACACATACGCAACCGTAATCGTACAAAGTAATAACCGATAAGCTATACCGTTGATGCGCTGCTCTTGCAAATGAATTGAATGAATTGAATGCGCAACTGCTTCGATTAACTACCGATTCCACATGATGTAAATGAATTGAATCAAAAAGTGTAAAAAATGTGAATGATGAAATAAGTTGAAAAAGTGAGTATGAAATGTGAATGAATCTTGATGTAAGTTTTGGATACCAGCTCTAGGTAATTTTGGCTAGCTTATTAACAAGTGCTTAATACTTATTGGACGGTACAACTTGAACATATACGACTCTACTTAATAAGCTGTAACGTCCAAGTGCTTATTAACAAGTGCTTAATACTTATTGGACGTTAATAAGCTGGTATCTAATCAATCTCTACTATAACATCCAATTGCTTATTAACAAGTGCTTAATACTTATTGGCTAGCTTATTAACAAGTGCTTAGTGATTCATAAAATCTCTACTGTAACAAATCATAAACAGATACAACTATAAGATTAACAAAATCAATTTATAGATTCACGTAATAATAAGCTAACCGTAATAAGCTAACCGTAATAATCAACTTATCAATTAAAAAACGTAATAAGCTAACCGATTCGTGACTCGTTTAGATGCGGCGGAGATACGGCGGAGAGATGGTCGGAGCTAATTGACGGAGATTGGAGCTAATTGACAGAGATCGGAGCTAATTGACGGAGATCGGAGCGAATGGATGGAGATGATAGCATTTTTTTTAGTGAGAATAGATGTAATCGGAGCGAATGAATGGGGATAAATGAAAAGTGTGTGTGGATTTTGACTGATAAGTGAATTAGACAAAATAGAGTATTTGGGGATAAAAGTATTTTTATTAGAATATTATAATAAAAAAAGTTAACGGTTTTTTAAGAAAGAGTCAACGGTTTTTTCGTGAGGTTCTGGTATTATTTTTAACGCTTTTTAACCGTGTACAAAATAAAATAAAAGTTAACGATTTTGAAACCGTGTAAAAATAAGCGTTACAATTATAACTTTTTTTTGTAGTGATGAGAGAAAAGAAAAAGAGTTTGTGTGCTCGTGAAAATTTTTGTAAAAGTTAAAAACATTAGTATTAATGGGAAATTTCATCGAGAGACGGATTCTACCGTGTTAAACAAAAGAAATAATGAATAAAAAACATCTCTAACCTTAATTGCAACTTAAAGCATTATTAGTCGCTCGGTGCTTCTATTATTAAACTCTATTACAAATATAGTCTTGATTCTCAACTAAGATTTTAAATACTTCATCCAACTTAGATTGGGATAATGAGTTATTCTTACGAGTCAAAGATTTGGTGACGGGGGGAGGTTTGGTCAGGCAATTAGATCACCGATAAAGGCTAAATGAAATTCACTTTTACGAGTAGTATGGTTTGATGATCGAAGAGGGGGAGGTGGTAGTTCAATAACCACATTGTAAGAAAGATAATGAAATGGTGTTAATTAATAGAATCTTAGCATAATAAGGATCCAAAGTTGAAATTCTCGATAGGAATTTATCAGAAGTTTCCTTTAATCTTGATTTTTTTATTTTAATAGCAAGTTTAGACGTAGAGGCGATGTTGTTATATATAATGATAAGTAAACATTTATTAGTTAACGTTAATCATGATACGTTGGTTTGTATGGAACCACATTGTAAGAAAAAGAATGAAATTATGAAAAATGTTGTTAGTAAAAAAAATCTTATCAGAATAAGAATCCTAAATATGTATTCTTGACAAGAATTTATCAAAAAATTTAACAAGTCTAAAATGTAGTAGAGATATTGTGGTATGTAACATACTTTAACATTCATTTCTTAACATTTATGATGATATATTAACATTCATACGATACATTGGTTTCTCAGGAACCAAATTATAAGAAGGAGAATAGAATTTGGAAGATGTTAACTAATAGCTTAAATACCAACCTTAGCTCTATGGTTTATACAAGACGTTTTGATTTATCACGGCACAAATTCTTTTATAATTTTGATCTCTTATTTAATTGGTACAAAAAGAATTAAGATGTTGTAAGAGGTTGTACACTTTGTCTATTTGAAGATATAGAAAAAAATATTTACACAAAGTATGTGTATTGGACATCGGTTCTTGTTATTCTTGTAGGTATTATCGATGATATATAGCAGTTCATTAGAGGTTTCTTATGATGTAATGGTGAATCTAAACGTGGGAAAGGTAATGTTGCTTGGGACAAGATGTATCTCACGCAAAGTGAGGTGGCTTAGTGTTATACCCAAATATATATAACCTCACCATGATTAATTGTAAAAAGATAGATATAAGATAGATAGAAAATAGAAAGAAAAGAGAAAGAAAGGAGTTGAAGTTTAGAAATAGAAAGTAGAGAGAGAAATGAGAGAAAATTGTGTGAAATAAACAGAATGTTAGATTAAGAAAATGAACAATTAACCCTCTCCTAACATGCTAGGAGAGGTATATATAGCCGAGCCTACATGTAGCATAATCGGCTATATTGTTTGATGGATCGGGCTTGAATAAAATGCTTAGTACCTTGAAAGAGGCCTTTTAAGCTAACCATCAAGCCCGTATTAATTCGACTATCCTATTACATATTACAGCGTTCTAATAAATGATACATAATTAACCTATGACCGAATATTCTTGTTTGACTCAATATTTTGAGGCTAACAATCTCCCCCGATGAGAGGTCATTCCTCTTCGACGTTTGGAGATTTATATAGATTACTAATCTCCCCTTAAATGAGTCTTGAACGTAATGGTAGTCTTGTTCCTTCATGTTGTGATCTTTGAGCCTTTGTCGTTCTCTTTCGACTTTGTCTTTAATCTTGAGATCTTCAAACCTGTGATCGAGTCATTCTTGAATGACATAATATTTCGAGACTAACATCTCCCTCACTAAGAGGTCATTCCTCTAAGACATGCGAGGATTTATAGAGATTGTTAATCTTTAGTATTGAGATCTTCAAATGAATGATTGATTCATTCTTGTTGGTCACCATCCTTGATTTGTCTTCATCCACATGCTCACACTTTGCATTATCATTGAAAGCTTTCTAACTATCTCTTTTGATGAAAGGTCATTCCTCTACATTAATTGTTGAGGAAGATTTTATTTCAGAGTTGTGGAAGTCTTTGCATAATTCTTCAATCTTGATGCATTGAGTATGCCTTTGGGCATGAGTATGTGGTTGTGAATCTTCGACTTTGTTGAGTACACTGTAACGCCACCTTCTTAGTACAGAACATAGACACGGACTAAATGTCTTTGACATTCGTCCTAAATCGGTAGCGTTTTACCTCCGGCCGGCGAAGATCGTTAGACGGTATTAAATACCGTACTTTTGATTAGGTAGATTCAATTAAGAACCTCTTTGACAGGGTTTTGCGGCTGTACTAGCCGTTCTCTTTACTCGACCGTCTCAAAGAAACACTACGAACGTAAAGAGTAAATCAGTTGGATATAATCCGCCTGATTTAATTCGTCAGTTCAATTCTTGGAACAACTTTGATTCATAAAGAATCTTACCATTTTTGCTTTCTAGTTGACACAAGTTTGATTCATAAAGAATCTCACAAGTCACCTACCGTAACGCTGTTTTATGTTAACGCTAGAAGGATTTCCATTTGTCACTGTTAATTAATATGACAAATTGTTGATGTGTCAGTTGAGTGATTGTGTTCGTGTTGTTCGTACTCGATTCAATTCAGATTGATCACAGTTTAAGGTGGAATTGTCGTTTTTGGTCACTAAAAGGGGGAGCGTTAGATTATCTATCTCTACTTGAAAAGTAAAAGCTAAAATTATTAAACGTAAATATATAAAAAAAAAAGAGAAATCAAACCTTGAATTTTCTGGGTAAACTGATCTTCGGATAAATAAGACCATCTCGGATAAATCCACTTCTTCGGAATAATTAACTAAGTTCGGATAAAAACTATTTTTTTCGGAATGTCAAGCATCTTCGGAATAATAGGAATTTTCGGATAAAAGGGTATTTCGGAATAACTGCCTAGTTCGGAAAAATGAAAATCTTCGGAATAAATGCCTATTTTCGGAATAAAAATGATTTTCGGATAAAAGGGTTATTTTTGGAAAAATGGATTTTTGGAACAATGTGGAAATTCGGAATAACTGACTATTTCGGATAAACAAAGATTTTCGGAAACAAAGGGGTTTTCGGAATAAGGCCAATATTCGGAATAACTGGCTATTCGGATAAACAAAGATTTTCGAAAACAAAGGGATTTTCGGAATAAGGCCGATATTCGGAATAATTGTGTTTTTCGGATAAAACTACATTTCGGATAAAAGTACTTACTTCGGAATAATCAATTTTCGGATAAATGTATTCTTCGGAATCCTAAACCCTTTTCCGAAGATGGAAGAACAGGGAAAATAACAGTAACAGTATAACCAAATTAAGCCAAAAATAAGCAAAACCAAATAAGCAATTAACCAAAACTAAAACAAAATTGATTTTAAGAAAAAGCTAATAAGCCACAAATTAAAAACTTTAAAAACACCAAATAAACAAAATATTTAAAATCAACTTTTAATTAAAAATATTAATTTACCAAATCAACTTAATTAAAAATAAACTAAACACTAATAAATCAATAATCGCAATAAGCTAAAACATCCACCACATCAAAACCATAAGATTAATGAAATAAGCAAATCAATCAGACAACTAACAAGATTAATCAAACTACATGATTAATTAAATCAAAACAAGATTATGATTAAGAAAGGAAGAATGAGAATTTATAATAAGCTTGAATTAATGAAGATGATTAAGATTCAATTACAAGATTTGGAAATGAAAGATTAAGAAAAACTAGAAAGAGAAAAATTCTAGAAAGAGAAAGTAACTCCTACTTAAAAACTAAAAAAATGACTAACTCCTCCTAATGAAGATTAGGAGACTATATATAGGGAAAGGGGACGGTGTTGTTGATTCTCTCTTTCTTCTTGTCTTCTTGTCTTTTAAATAACTCGTCTTTCTCGACTTTGTCTCGTGATTAGTCGAATGATAAAATGAACTCGTCTTCTAATTTTCTTCTTTTAGTAGACTTGGTTCTTCGACTTCGTTAAACTTCCGTCTTTAGACTTTTTCTTCGATAAATCTTCAGAATAGGCTTTCGACTTCCGTTCTTTTTGCACTTTTGATCTTTTGACTTCGTCTTTTGTCTTTTTCTTCGATAAAAGCCCGTGAAAGCCCGTGTTTTCTTCCTTTTTCATGTTTTTGTCCTAAAACACAATTAAAACACAAATCAGGCATAATTCCGACTTTTACAACATCAAATACACGTTTTGGTCTTGTTTTTACTATAATTAAGTGGTAAAAGGATAAGTGTTTTCACACTTATTAAATTCCCTACACTTGACCATTGCGATGCCCTCATGCAATGCATAATTTCAAAGCATAGTTTAACATTTCTCATCCTAATTAACCCACCTTGGCTTTATTAAATACTAGAAAATAAGGAAACCAAAAAGATAGAAAATTACAAAATGCTTGAAGGAAAAAAACGCGTAAAGAGATCTAAGACTTACATTAGGGCTTTGGTTGTCATGAATGTTCATCACCCTCAAGTTTCACGTTCCCATACGAAGCTTAAAAATAAGATCATTGTTATTATAAGTTAGTAAGCTGACACTCACTCATGTGGCTCAATTATTCACTTACACTCCCTTATTCCTAGGTGTATCTCTTATATTTTATTGTTGTCTTGAATGATCACGAGGATGCATTGTTGACTTATTTCGATAGTTTATTTAGACTGAAAATAAAGTAGGATGATTTAATCAATAGTTAGCTAAAGGACAAAATCTTTTAAAACTGCTTCTCGAAACATCATAAAGTTCATATCTTGGCATAACTCGCTTCACGATTTAAGACCTTTCTCTGACCGATATTTGGCATTGACTTCATACTTCGAATATTGAGAGACGTTCTTGAAATAATGGTCTTCTCTTCATAATAGGAATTTCTTCACTTGAAGTTTTTGAGAGATTCTTCATAATTGGACCACGACTTCTTCATTTTTATCAAATCTTTATTTTAGATTTTGATATACAACGATCCGCCTCCTTTTAGGACTTGGATCTATTTATCCTCATACTTTGCTAGGGTCTTTTCGGATAGACTTCTTCATGATCTTTAGGGGAGTATTTGCTTTTCGTCGTGTGTCTTGATCCTTCATATTGATTTTTGAAAAATGATTCTTCACATCACTTTAGATCTTTAGCAACAAAATGTAGCCCTCATGCCTTTTTAGGGCCTTTTCGGACTCGCCAATCTTCGCATCCCGCTTCAATAAGTTATGCCTTGGCTATGAACTCTAATTAATACCGAGCAACTTTTAAACGATCTTGTGCTAGAAGCTAAGTAACTTTTCAAATCGTACGACCTTACTTATTGCAATTATATTATTAACAAGCGATGGGAGAAGAAGCTCATATTAACTCACATAAATTCATGATAGAACACCAAACTTATAATTGACTCTATCATCTCTCGTTCCCCACAATTTAAAATCTCAAGGAATGAGACTCGTGGATGCTTAGCCAATTAAATCAAAGTTTTGGGTTTTCAAGTCATCTATAGGATCTTGCAACTTCTTAGACTTTTTCAAGTTTAGAATTCGCATTTTAAAGTTCCCTTGATAAACGAATTCCTAGGATCAATTATAGGAACTTGCGAAAAGTTCTTGTTCTTAACCGGTAAGAGTTAAGACTTTCGCTTTTTAAAGTTCCCTATATAGAAGCCTAGCAAAAATTGATTTAAACACGTTAAGGATACTAGCTAGAGTAAACTCAAATAAGTAAACACGGGTTGAGTCAAAAAATTCATGACGGGCCTAATATATCAAAGACATCTAAACTCATTAAAACTATTTTATTTAACTTTATTTTTCTCTTTTAACTTTATTCTTGAAATAAAATATATACATACAATGCGATAACAGAAGGAAAGAACATAAAAGAAAATAAATGAAAAATACTACTAGGCCAAAATAGATCAAAAATTTTGAAAAACGTCGAAAAATTAAATTTTCCGGTTAAAATGAGAACTAATTCATGGGAAAGCCCACTTAACTTAGATAGAAGTCCCCCTACACTTGATATAAACATTGTCCTCAATGTTTAATCATGTGGGAGTAAACTCCCCTACACTTAGGACATTGTGTACTTTGTTTAAATCTTTTTAAGGAAGAGACAACTATAGTGATTTCAATGTCAATCATAAGATATGAAATATGGAATCACAAAAGTCTAGGATAGAACCGGGAAGACGGTTACACGGGATCACGGGTCGTCAAATATCATCAAAAGTGCTCTTTGAAACTTTAATCCATGCACATCATAAGAAATAAGATAACAAACACTTACATAGCTCCCCCTACACTTATTATGGAAAACGGGTAAAAAGGATAGATCATCGGGTTGCCTCCCGAGAAGCGCTTGTTTTTGTTAACCGAGTCACGAGCCTGACCCGACCCAGAACTAATTCAAGGGAAACGTGGTGAGGGATGGAATCATCTCGTGAGAGATGTCCTCACCAAAGTACAACTTAACACGTTGGCCATTCACCTTAAAATTTGGCCCATTTGGTTGAGATAACTCAATGGTGCCATAAGGGTAAATTTTAGCAACGGTGAATGGACCAGACCAACGGCTCTTAAGCTTTCCTGAAAAGATTTTCAACCGAGAGTTAAAGAGTAAAACTTGATCTCCAAGTTTGAACTCTCGATTTTTGATCTTTGAATCCTGAATGAGCTTTGTTTTCTCCTTGTAGATCAATGAATTCTCATAAGCCTCATTCCTCAGTTCATTAAGTTCATTGAGTTGGATTTTCCTAAGATCACCGGCTTTGTTGATATCAAAATTAGCCCATTTCAAGGCCCAATAAGCCTTATGCTCCAACTCAATGGGGAGGTGGCAAGCCTTTCCGTACATAAGACGGTATGGAGTACAACCTATAGGTGTCTTATAAGCGGTACGGAAAGCCCACAAAGCATCATATAACTTATCGGCCCATGAGGCACGATGCTCTCCCACGGTACGCTCTAAGATTCTCTTTAGTCCATGGTTAGAGATCTCGGCTTGACCATTAGTTTGTGAATGATACGCTGTGGAAAGTCGGTGATTGACACCATACTTATCCATGACTCGTGCAAATTGATCATTACAAAAATGAGTCCCGCGATCACTAATGATAGCACGAGGTACACTGAATCGAGCAAATAATTGTTTCAAAAAGTTCACAACCACCCTCACATCGTTCGTAGGTAAAGCCTTTGTTTCAACCCATTTAGATACGTAGTCAACGTTTACGAGGATGTACGTGTTCCCTTTAGATGATGGAAATGGCCCCATAAAGTCGATGCCCCATACGTCAAAGATTTCACATTCTTGGATGAAATTTTGAGGCATCTCATCTTTATGGGTGATCTTGCCTTGTCGTTAGCAAGCATCACAACGCTTAACCATATAAATGGATGGCCAATAAAATCCAGAGTCAAATACTGTAGGTCCATAGTTTCTTAGGATTAAGCAATCTATGAAATATCTATTGAATGGAAATGGAGAAGAAAGAACTAGAGAGAGAAAGGAGAGAAGGAGGAGGTGTAGAGAGAGAAAGTAAAGGTAGATTAATGAAATGTGTGAATTACAAAGTGAGCCACCCCTCCTAACATGCTAGGAGGGGGTTTATATAGCCCACCCTACATGTGGGCTATATGGACTATATTGGATCACGAGCCCAATATCATTGGAGTGACCGATCCTTTCTAAATACGTAAAAATGTATTTCCAAAAATCTCCCCCAAAGGGAGGTCACTCCAAGTTACAATGTCCTAAATAGTCTATAGCTCGTGATCTATGCTAATAATGATGTGACCGAGACTTTCCTTGGAAAAACGTATTTCCAACAATCTCCCCCAAAGGGAGGTCACACCATTTTACAAAATCTTAAACCTAGCATACTATGCTTGAGTCTTCGATCTTGTTCTTGTGAATATGTTGATGAGATCTTTGACTTTAGTCTTGAGGATGTTCTCTTGACTTGACCTTGTGCATTCATCACTTGTGATATTTGCCTCTTCGTGACTTCATGTTCCACATACTTATACTTTTATAAATTCTTGAAAGCTTCAGAGTTTGATACAGCGGAAGACTTGACTTTTAGACTTTCTTGAATTTGTTGAAGTATTAAGTGCAGAAAGCATAAGCATGTGTTGACGACTTCTTCTGGATTGAACACCGCAATGCCACCTTCTTGTTACGCTGCATAAGACAGTTAGCAACAAAACATATACATGGATGAAATGGCCTTGAACATTTCATTCTAATTCGGTAGCATTTTACCTCCGGTAGGTGAAGACCGTTGGACGATATTAAATATCGTACTTGTGGCAGGTAGTTTCAATTAAGAACCTCCTTGACAAGATTTCGCGGGTTAACCCGTTCTCTTTATTCGACCGTCCAAGGCTGACTGCGAACATAAAGGGTGAATCATTTAGATAATAATATCCGCATGATTTGAAGCCGTCATTTCATGTTCTTGGAACAAGTGAAATTCAATTAAGAACCGCACCATCGTTGCTTTCCAGTTGTCACGAGCTTGATTCGTATAGAATCTTGCAAGTCACCTACCAAGTGCTATTTAAGGTTAACACTAGAAGGATTTCCACTCATCACTGTGAACACTAAGGTATCACTCTGAGTGTTCTGGCAAGATCACTAAGATATTGCGTAGAGGCCTGGAACGTGTTTAAATTCATTTAAGAATTAAACCACTGTTGCTTTCCAGTTATCACAAGTTTGATTCATAAAGAATCGCAGAAGCACCTACCATGAGCTTTTTGACGTTCGCTCAAGAAGGATTTCCATCTTCATTGTAAATACTTTCGTATTACTCAGATGTTCAGGCAAGATCATGAAGATTTTGCGTAGGACTCTTAATATCTTTCTTACTTTTAACATTGTGTGAACAAGCAAGGAATAATGAAAGTGTGTCCTAATAAGATATATGATGATCTCAAATGGCTCTAGACTCGATCGTGCATTTTGGATTATAGTGATCGGAGGCTGGAGAGGAGTGCCACCTTTTCAATACCAATTTATTCGGAGTGAATAAATCAATAGATAATGCTTTGTCTCCGTGTGATTAAAACAAATATCTTTTGAGAGATATCTGAGTTAGCTGGGATGGGTTGTGCCTTGCATCACTCGGTCCATGATGTCTATCTTCAATATCAAGAATCATTAAAAATGATCTTAATAGCATATGAGTTGACCCGGTTTCTGCCTAAGGTTGTAAGGAGGGCTTCTTTCTTTACACCCTTTATCTTTACAATTCTTTTTCATTCTTCAACCCCTTCAATGCTTACCAATACGTCATCACTAGCACCTTGTTGTGATTGTTCCAGTCTAACTTAAGTACTTGGTCTGCATTCAGCTACGTTCACAATCTTTCTCCATCTTTCCTAAGGACTACTATTTCTAGCTATGGAATATCCTTAGGAAGATTCCTCCGGTTCTAGAGAAATCATTGGACTTTAACCTATCCTACCAACCTTATGTCACCATAATCTTCACCGTCGTGAATAGAGATGTTTTGGGTAAGTGTATGTCACCATGAAATCCATTTTGAAGTGCAAATCCATTTTGCTCCCCCTTAACATATGCCACGATATCCGAAAACATTTCGCACATGTCGGGATGAGCTAGCACGTTAAGTCAAACCATTTGTGATTAATCATTTCCCATATTAAATCACATTTTCTCCCCCATATTAAAAATATTAACCCAATCGATGTTTTTAATATCAATTGATTTAATAGCATTTTAAGAAAATTTGGGAAGAAAAATGCAAATCCAATTATCTACATGAATCACACAAGCTCCCCCTCAAATTAATGAGGGTGTACTTGAAACGTAAATTAAATACCTTTTAAACACAAGTGTAAGGTATTTATCACGTGCAAAGATCATATATGATAATGTATTCACAAGATTAGCAATTTACGAGGTTGGACCTGAATGATGAAGAACATCAAATGAAAGATTCACATGGTTCTTGTTCACGAATGTTGGTCACCTCGTCACGTCTGAAGTTATCTCTTGACTCCATGTGTATCATTGATATCGTTGTCTTGACACCAACATGTTAACCTGGCACTTTCGGCGTCAAAGATTCTGAATGCTGGACAATTGCTCCCCCTCAATTGTTGACCCGTGTTCTATTGAAAGAGCTGTAGTCGCCGTTTGAGTAGTCGCATTGTCGAGTATGTAGATATCAATTGTAAATTGCTACGGTTGGTGGAGATGATAACTTCATAAAAACAAGATTTCACTTGTTTTAACAAATAAATGCACTGACACGTACATAAATTTGTGTTAGATTGTGTTATTATGTAAACACAATCCCTTACATGGTTATAAAGTAAACCATGCCCGAGAAAATTAATTCCCGTTGTTGAGTCAAAGCTTTTCGGTGAAATGCTTGACTTGAATAAGAAAATCGGGTTACTATCTGAAATAATAGCAAACCAATTTGAGCATGTTTTAAAAACATTTGAACTTCTGCTCGAACTTTATTTACAACCCCGTGTCATTATTGAATGACATTTCTAGTATCGTAAATATTATCGATTCCAGAAGACTTGCTCTTTTTATCAAAACATTTTTGAACACACAATTTTGAAAGATTTAGAAAACCTTTTTGAGAAATTCTCAAAAAATTGTGTTCAACGTTTTGAAAAACCAATTACTTGAGCTTAAGATGTTGAATATTTTGCAAAACGAGCTCAAGTCCGAGAAGTTGTAAACTTCCCGTTGTTAAGGATAAGTTTATCATCGGCGATAAACTTTCCTTTTAACTGAAGAACGAGTCCTAAGTTGACATTTACTTAGATGTTGTGTTCATGAGCTTGAAAACTTTGAATGTTTTAACGGAAAGCTCATGACCGAGAAAGATGAATTTCTCGTTATGAGGAAAAGTTCTCTTATTTAAAAGATACACTTTCCTTTCTGAACTTAAAACTTGGAATGTTTTAATACAAGCTCATGACCGAGAAAATTTAATTTCCCGTTACGAGGATAAGCTATCTTTAAAGATAAGCTTTCCTAAATTTGAAGTCCGAGTTACAGTCTGATATTTAACTATAAGTCATTATGCATGAGCTTAAAAACTTTGAATGTTTTTATTATTAGATTATGCTCGAGAAAAATTAATTTCTCGTTGTAAGGATAAGTTTATCATCAGCGATAAACTTTCCTTTTAATTGAAGAACGAGTTATAAGTTGACATTTACTTAGAAGTCGTTTTCATGAGCTTGAAAAACTTTTGAATATTTTAACGTAAAGCTCATGACCGAGAAAGATGAATTTCTCGTTATGAGGAAAAGTTCTCTTATTTAAAAGATACACTTTCCTTTCTGAGCTTAAAACTTGGAATGTTTTAATACAAGCTCATGACCGAGAAAAATTAATTTCTCGTTACAAGGATAAGTTATCTTTAGAGATAAGCTTTCCTAAAATAGAAGCCCGGGGCATAATCTGAAATAAAATTATACGCCATTTACACGAGCTTAAAACATTTGAATAGTTTTAATGTAAGCTCGCGTCCGAGAAAATTTAATTTCTCGTTCATGAGGATAAGTTTATCATCGGCGATAAACTTTCCTTTATTTGAAGATCGGGTCATCATCTGATATTTAATGATGAGCCTTATACACGAGCTTAAAACCTTTGAATGGTTTTAGGATAAGCTCGTGTCCAAGAAAACTTAATTTCTTGTTAAGAGGGTAAGTTATCGTTGCATAGATAAACTTCCCTGTCTCTGAAGTCTGGGTCATCGTCTGTCATTTAACGAGGAGCCATTGTGCATGAGCTTAAAAACTTCGAATGTTTTTAATATAAGCTCATGCCCGAGAAAACTTAATTTCTCGTTGTTAGGATAAGTTTATCGTCGGCGATAAACTTTCCTTTCTTTGAAGATCGAGTTATAGTCTGTGATGTGACTATAAGTCCTATACACGAGCTTAAAACCTTTGAATAGTTTTAACGGAAGCTCGTGTCCGAGAAACTTTAATTTCTCGTTTTGAGGGTAAGTTATCGTTGCGAGATAAACTTCCCTTTCTTTGAAGAACGGGTTACAGACTGTGATTTATCTATAAGCCTCATACACGAGCTTAAAACCCTTGAATGGTTTTAGGATAAGCTCGTGTCCAAGAAAACTTAATTTCTCGTTAAGAGGGTAAGGTATCGTTGCGTAGATAAACTTCCCTGTCTCTGAAGTCCGGGTCGAGGAGCCATATACACGAGCTTAAAACCTTTGAATGGTTTTAAGATAAGCTCGTGTCCGAGAAAACTTAATTTCTAGTTTTGAGGGTAAGTTATCGTTGCGTGGATAAACTTCCCTGTCTCTGAAGTCCGGGTCATCGTCTGTCATTTAACGAGGAGCCATATACACGAGCTTAAAGCCTTTGAATGGTTTTAAGATAAGCTCGTGTCCGAGAAAAATTAATTTCTCGTTTTGAGGATAAGTCATCATCGGGATGAACTTTCCTGTCTTTTGAGAGCGAGTTACAGTCTGTTATGTGACTGTAAGTCCTTTGTACACTATAAGCTTAACTGCAAATCCCCTGAGACACTTGTTTCTTAGATATCAGCTTCTTCAGCAACCAAACTCTGAGAGTGTCCTTAATTGAATGGAATACAATGATTGGACCGCTTCGTTCTTTTGGAACATCCTCTTTGGTACCTGCATTCTCATTTGGAATTTGCATGCTTTAATATGGGTTAGCGATATCTATCTTAAAAGCAAGTGGGGGTTCATAGTTTTCTTTTCTTGTGCTAGAGGTGACCTAAGGAGATGATTCACTTGTCTTAGCTGGTAAACGTTTCCTTTAATAGAAAACCTTAAGATCAGGCTTAAGTGATGTATCATCCTTTCCAATTTCCTCCCTAGTAGTCTTAGTAGAATCGGAGACAATCCTAGTTAAAGGGCACTCGTTTCCTACAATAGTGAAAGTTCTACCAGTGGGGCGCCAAACTTTACCAATGGGTTTGATTTTAGCAACCCACTAGGATTTAAGTCTAGCACGGGAGTTCACCTCATTAAGTAATTTCTTGACACAAGATTCATGATTTGCCGTAAAGACACATTTTCTACATGTTTTACAAGTAGCATATTTAATGTCCGAGTAATTCCTAGATGATTGATCGATGCTCCTAGGAGATGACATGCTACGGTTAGCAGTGCTGGGTAATCTATAAGGCATCTGACTAGGTTTGACATTGCTATCTCTTACATGTGTCTTTTGCTTAGCTTCCCTTAGACCAAATGTATGGCGAACGTCATTTGAACTAGTCCGAGACGTATTCCTTGGACTATGTCTAGGGAGACTAGAGGCAATCATGTGATTAGGTCTTTGAAAAGCTGTTTTAGTCACATTAGCCCTAGTAGGTGGAGTGACTGGTCTAGAAAGATGAACCATATCAACTTGGGAGGCAAATCGCTGTCTCGAGGATTGCGATCGCTCGGATCTAAATGCAGTCGGTTGTCGAATAACCTGATTTGTAGGCGGTTTCTCCAAGATTGATGGTTTTTCAAGCTTAGTGTCCACACTATTTCTTTTAGTTTTCCTTAATTCATTTTTCAATGTAGCTATAGCAAAGACCTTTTCTTGAACCTGAGCCTTTAAAGTTTCATTCTCTTTGACCAATTTATCTTGGAATGCCAATTTAGATTCTAGCAACTTAATTTGTTTCAAAAGATTATCCTTTTCAACTTTAGAATCTAGAACTGTTTGATCTAATTTTCGTTCAAGAACAACGTTTGACTTTTCAAGTTTTTCAAAATACTTTTCAAATTTATCTGTTTTCTTTGAATATTCAATTCTGGCATCCTCAAGCTCTTTGGATTGTTGAGCTATAATCTTTTCGAGCTTTTTAATCTTGGAATCAGAGGCAGTCAATGAAGTAGTTATAAGACAATTATCATGATATACTATAGCATTCTGAGCAATCTATCCCCCATTATGACTCACATCGGATGAATCAGAAGTGGTATTGCTATCATTCTTCTCCATCCCATGTTTGTCATAATTAGGTTCAAAATGCCCAATATGCGACAGTTCATTAGCATTTTCATTGGCATACACATCATATACAACATTACAATGTACCATGTTTGTAGGCTCTTCGTTATAAACGGGTATGGTGTCATCATAAGAGATGTCTATATCATTCCCTGACGTGTTGCTGATATCATGCTTAACTATTGATTCTATGCCTTTACACTCTTTAGCCGCCCCCAATTCGTCAATCGTATGACCATTATCTTCTTGTATCATAGAGTCTCGCACTCTATTGTCACACGCTTGCTGAAGTCGAGATTTTTCATAAATCGAAGATGAGACCGATGACAAAAGTTTCAATAGTGTACCACGTAAAACTTGAAGCTCGGTTTGTGTGTCTCGAAAAAATGACCGGCATATCCCTGAATTGTCAGACTTGATGATATTGAATTGGAGGAAAGGCGTGAGTTGTGTCACAAGATCCTGATATGCTATTTCTGATGCAGAGTGATTAAAGTCTTCATTGTTGAGTTGCTCTGTTAGTTGGTTCAAGATGATGAACATCTATTCCATGAATATATGACGATCTTGACCGAAGAGTGTCACAAATTCGCTCCCTCCTTGAATCCGTGAAATAGTGACTAGATGATACTGAAGCATTTGAAATGAAGTGATGCCATTATCACTAACTTTGTCTTGCATTTTATGCGCTTCTCCCTTTTGACATGTCGAATCGAACGAATCCATTGAATATCGATGAAAAATGATGTGGATGTGGTTGTTTTCGGGATTTTACAATTCGTGAAGAAATCGTGAAGTCGATTTTACGAGATTTTACACCCCAACCAAAACCGTAAAACTTCGTCACAATCCTCGTTTGATGGTATAACTCTTTACTCGGCTCAAAAATTGTAGTCGGCTCAAACGATGATAAAATAAACCGGAGTCCAAATCAAACTCAGTTCACTCTAAAAATAAAGCCCGTCAACGAATAATTCCAAGCTACGGTAAATATAATGATCGGTCCGTCAAATATTTTACCAATTTGTTTCGTTCGACATACCCGTCTTAACACGATGTACCAAAACCAAAAATAACGATTGACAAATATACAAAATTAACTTAACTAAAAAAATTAACTTTAAAATATAAAAATGTAAAAATATAAAAATTTACTTAACTAAAAATCCAAAATAACAAATCTTTTATATTTTTACTTTTAAAAAAAAATCAACAATGCGTTTAAAAAAAAAACAATCTGATATATTGGAATTGTCAAATTGTGTTGCCAAATTGTACCCCACGTCTTGGCAAAAACACACTTACTTTGTAAACTACGTGTTTGGTTTATAAAGTCTCGGTCAATTAATCAAAAACAAATTACCACTCAAAGACGTGGCTCACCGAAATTTACTACCACCATTCACCACACACGTGGCTATAATAAACAGTAACAAGAGACATGGCCCTCCCACTTCTTGTTTTCTCCGTCTCTATAGTTGCTTTATATAAATCTATCTCAATCTAGCTAACCTCTTTTCTATGTTATCTTGGTTCCTCCGCCTCTCTCTCTCCTTTGCTAACCAAAACACACAAAAGCAACTCTCAAATCTCTCCTCAATCAACACAAAGTTGACAAACACTCTGCACCTCCAATCTACCCCTTTGCCTAAATCATCAATCAACAATGAATCTGTCCATCTTTTTTCAACTCGAACCCAATTAATCCAATCGTTTTGGCTTCAAGATCCAGAAAAAATCTTCAAGGTCTATGTTTGGCCTCGGGTAGGTTGATTGACTGCGTATGTTTGATTCTTTTACACGAATGAAAGAAAGATTATAACAAAATTGTTATAGATCTTCTTTAATTTCGTAGATTAATGACATATCTGTGATTGCATGTTGATTTTTGACGAAACAAAGAATAGATACGAACATAAATGTTCTTATTCTGTCTTTATTTTCGAAAAGTAATGAGATGGTTGATCCATACATAAGATCTATGATGCATGATGTTCATTCAGAAAAATCTTTAAAGGTTTTCTTATCATGAACAAATCTGAGATCGTTTTGTTTTCTGTTGATAAAACGAGTCTGGGTGAAAGCGAGTCTGGGTGTTGTCGAGGTTTTGTGTGGGTGAGAGTGTCTTGATAAAGTTTTGATGAGAGTCTCCTGGTGTTGGAGTCGAGTGATGAGAGATGGAGTGTGTAGGTTTCGAGTCTTCTGGTGTTGTAAATCGTGTGTGTTAGTCTGTGTTTGGGTCGAGAGTCGAAATATGTGAAGTTTTCAGAGAAACACGGATTTGCAGAAAAACAAAGCTTTTTCGGAAGACTTGATTTTTTCAGAGAAATCTTCGGAATAATTGGGTTTTCAGAAAAAATGTGAATCTTCGGAATAAGTGTTTTTTCAGAGAAATCTTCGGATAAAACTTCGGAATAATTGGGTTTTCAGAAAAAAATGTGAATCTTCGGAATAAGTGGATTTTCAGAGATTTCTTCGGAATAAATGTGTTTTCAGAAATTTCTTCGGAATAAATGGTTTTTCAGTAATTTCTTCGGGAAAAAATGGTTATTCAGAAAAAACTTCGGAAAAAATAACCCTTTTTCCGAAAATATGAGACTGTAGACAGACTGTTGACAGATTTGATATTGGCGAGAGAGAAAAATAAGAAAAAAAATAAAAATTTAAAAAGAAAAAAAATAACTTGTTTGGACAAGAATTAATGGAAAAAAAATTATAAAAAAACAAAAGTTAAAAAATTGATAAATAATCAGTAGATGATGGACAAATATATCAATTGATGTGAAAAATTGATATAAATTAGTAACACCAAAAGTTGATAAATGAAAAAACATATTGAGACCAAGAATGAATAAAGATTGAACACGTAACACCCAAAAACCAGATTGTCACTTTTTAAAAGAATTTACCCACCAAATCAATAGATAAAAAATATGCAAACCTTAAGATTCAACCATGGCTCTTGATACCTTTTGTAGGTCCATAGTTTCTTAGGATTAAGCAATCTATGAAATATCTATTGAATGGAAATGGAGAAGAAAGAACTAGAGAGAGAAAGGAGAGAAGGAGGAGGTGTAGAGAGAGAAAGTAAAGGTAGATTAATGAAATGTGTGAATTACAAAGTGAGCCACCCCTCTTAACATGCTAGGAGGGGGTTTATATAGCCCACCCTACATCTGGGCTATATGGACTATATTGGATCACGAGCCCAATATCATTGGAGTGAGTGATCCTTTCTAAATACGTAAAAACGTATTTCCAACAAATACTTTTTTCGCAATGTAATTAGGACCAAAGTGACCACCGGTTTGTCCTTTATGGCAAGCTTCCAAGATTTGTAAAGCTGCGGGCCCGTCAACACACCGACGAATAATCAAATCAGCACATTGTTTGAAGAGATAAGGGTTGTCCCAATAGTAAGTTTTTACGTCCTTAAAGAATTTTTTCTTTTGTTGGGACGATAACCCTTCAATGAGAATTACACTCGCCAAATAGTTTGCGATATCCGCAAACCATGGGGTATCATCGAGATTGGAATTAATAGACATCAAGTCCTCAAGGGGAAAAGATTCGTTAATCTCGGAATTTGGAAGTTCCCTTTGATAAGGATCCTCGAGTCTACTAAGATTATCCGCCGCTAGGTTTTCGGCTCCCTTTTTGTCACGAATTTCAATTTTGAATTCTTGAAGGAGTAAAACCCAACGAAGAAGTCTTGGTTTATAATCTTGTTTCGTTAACAAGTACTTCAACACGGAATGATCAGTGTACACAATGGTGGTGCAAAGGACAAGATAGGGGCGAAACTTTTCAAAAGCATATACAACAGCTAAAAGCTCTTTTTCGGTTGTAGTGTAATGAAATTGAGCCCCCGTCATTGTCTTGATATCGTAATGGATTGGTTGGAAATGTTAGTTTATTCTTTGTCCCAAAACCGCTCTAATAGCAAAATCGCTAGCATCGCACATAAATTCAAAAGGTAACTCCCAATTAGGGGTAACTAAGACCGGTGCCTTAGTTAATTTATCCTTGAGAAGATGGAAATATTCGATACACTCTTTAGAAAAGATAAAAGGAGTATCTTTTTCCAAGAGGTGGGTCATCGGGCGAGCTATCTTAGAAAAATCTTGAATGAATCGACAATTGAAGCCCGCATGACCAAGAAAACTTCTCACACCCTTCACGGTTGAAGGAGGAGGTATTTTAGTAATCACATCGACTTTAGCACGGTCGACTTCAAAACCGGATTTGGAAAATTTATGTCCAAGAACAATGCCTTCTTTTACCATGAAATGGCATTTTTCCCAATTTAGAACAAGACGAGTGTCTTCACACCGTTTGAGCATACGTTCTAAATTGGCAAGGCAAGATGAGAAAGAATCACCATAGACCGAGAAATCGTCCATAAAGACTTCTATAGTTTCTTCAACCATGTCATGGAATATACCCATCATACACCTTTGGAAAGTCCCGGGAGCATTGCATAAACCAAAAGGCATTCTTTTGTAAGCAAATATTCCATAAGGACAAGTGAATGTGGTTTTCTCTTGGTCTTTTAGATCGATAGGAATTTGAAAACACCCAGAGAAACCGTCTAAGAAGCAATAATAGTCATTACCCGCTAAACGCTCGAGCATTTGATCCATGAAAGGAAGAGGAAAATGATCCTTACGAGTGGCATCATTGAGCTTGCGATAGTCTATGCAAACTCGCCATCTTGTGACAAGTCGAGTAGGAATCAACTCGTTGTTTTCATTGGGGACAACGGTTATTCCGCCTTTCTTAGGCACACAATGGACGGGATAACCCATGGCGAATCCGAAATAGGGTAAATCATTCTGGCATCTAGAAGTTTGATAACTTCTTTCTTGATGACGTCATGAATTTTTGGATTAACCCTTCTTTGGCTTTGGATTACGGGTTTAAAGTCATCTTCCATGAGAATATTATGAGTGCAAAAGTTAGGATCAATTCCGCGAATGTCGGAAATTTTCCAAGCAATTGCTTTCTTATGATTTTTTAGCACATCGATAAGTCAAGATTTTTCATCCTCCTTTAAGTCCTTTGTAATGATGACGGGTAACTTCTTATTGTCTTCTAGGGAAACGTATTCGAGATGATACGGTAAATCCTTAAGCTCTAAATCCAAAGGATTGTCGATGGAAGGCTTAGTCAAATTCGAATCATTGTTTGTAACTTCCTTAGGATGTGGAGAAATATGGTCCTCATTGAGAAGTCTCTCAATGGTACGAATGTCTTCTTCCCAATCAGAGGGAGAATCGTCATATTTTAAGTCTACATCCCCCAAAGTTACTTCAAATTCTTTCAAAAGAAAGTCACTTTATCCAAATGGAGTCGATGAGGGAGCAATAGAGGCAATGGTCTCAACAATGGGTAGAGAAGAAAAACCACTTTTACAAGCGTCTTTGAAATGTTCTTCACAAGCCTCATCAAGTACGTCAATGAAATTAACGCTCACGTGTTCATAAGGTTGCTTAGAAAGTTTACACATGTTGAAGACTATTTTGTCGTCACCAACTCTCATGATTAATTCGCCCGCGGCTACATCAATAAGAGTGCGACCGGTCCTCAAGAATGGCCGTCCAACAATTAATGGAACACGGGGATCCACCTCGTAGTCAACGACAACAAAATCCGCCGGAAAGGTGAATTTGTCGACACCGACAAAGACATCTTCGGCTATCCCCACCGGATAAGCAACCGTACAGTTAGCTAACTCCAATGTCATTCGTGTGGGGACTAGCTCGGGTAGAGATAATTATTTCCAAATGCTTAATGGCATTAAATTGATATTAGCACCTAGATCGGCTAGGGCCATACAATTATCTACCCCGGGGAAGTTGCAAGGAATGAGAAAGCGACTCGGATCACCAAGTTTGGTTGGTAATTTCCTTAAAAGAACCGCGGAGAAATTCTCATTAAGTTGGGTTTGAGCAATATCAAGAAATTTTTCTTTGTCACTTAGAAGATCTTTGAACATCTTAGCATATTTATGCATGTGAGCGAGCGCCTCGGCAAAGAAGATGTTGAAATTCAATTGTTTAAACATTTTAAGAAAGTTTGAAACTTGAATATCATCCTTATTTTTCAACTTCTCTTTCCTCAACCTTGAAGGATAAGGTATGTCGGGTTGAGAGGAAGGCTTTGGAATAGATTGGTCACTCACATCCTTTGGTGGTGGAGGGGTGGGGTTGGAAGGTGAAGGAACTGGTGAAGGTTGCTTGTTATCCTTTGTCACAATCACCGGAGTAGGTTTAGGAATCTCTGGTTCCTTATAGCCTTTTCCACTTCTGGTGGTGATTTCTTTCATCTCCCCTCTTGGATTTGCAATGGTGTTACTCGGAAGAGAACTCGAAGCAGAGGGTTGATTACTTTGGAAGAAACTAGCCATCATATCCCTTAAGTCATTTGTTTGATTGCTTAAAGAGTTTCGCATGTCATTCCTAAGCTCGGCTCGAAGATCATTCCCTTGTTTAGCCATGTCACCTTTCAAGTTAATAATTTGGCTCTGAAGATTCTTCACCAACACGTCATTAGTTCTCATGTAAGTTTCGATCTCTTGATTAAATGTCGTGGGTTGGTTAAAAGGTGGAGCTTGGTAAGCGGGAGGTTGATAGGTGGGTGGTTGGTAAAATTGATTATTACCTTGAGGTGGATATGGGTTTCTTTGGGTTTGATATTGATTAGGAGCTCGAGGTTGGTTTTGATTGTTTCGATTGAGGTTGTTTTGGTTTTGAGGAGGCAAACCGGGTGGTGAAAGAAATTTTTTTGAACGATAACTTAGCAAATTGCGGTCACCTTGAGGACGTGCTTGATAGCCTCCCGTGGAAAAGTTACCGTTAGCCGCATACACGTTCTCACAAGGATTTTCTTGAGTAGAAGGACAATCGGTGTATGAGTGAGGACCGCCGCAAGTCTTACAAGAAAGTGCTACAACTTTAACTTGTTGAAATTGGTTCGTAGCCATGGTTAAGAAATTTTTGTTCATCTCGGCTAGTTGGCGGGTGAGTTGGGTGAGTTCGGCTATCTCGGGGTTTGATGAAGTAGAAGAAACATTGACCCTCGGGATATTTCTTGAGGATGCGGATGAATCCTAATTTTTTTGATGAGTGATCATGTTCTCGATTAGCTCTCTACACTCCTCGGGTCTTCTTTTCATAAACGTACCACCGGCGGCGGCATTAATCGTATCACGATCACGAAAAGTTAAACCATTGTAGAAAGTATCAATTAGGGTGACGGGGAGCATATTATGGTTAGGACAACGATCGATCAAAACATTATAACGTTCCCAAGCATCGAAAAGAGACTCATCGGGTTCTTGAGTAACCACTGATTTGATTACTAAGACTAGTTACCATGGGTGGTGGAAAATATCTTGACAAAAAAATTTGAGTCATCTCGTCCCATGTATGAATTGAGTTTTTAGGAAGACGATCAAACCATTTTTCAGCATGGTGGGATAAAGTGTGTGGAAAAAGATAAAAGGCGGGGAAAATCCATGGAAACACCGGGCAATTTCATGCTTTGAGTGACGGTTATGAATTTATCGAGGTGTTGTTGGCATCATCATCCGGTAATCCACGAAATGGGCAAGCATTTTGAACTTGTTGGATCATGTGGTGCTTCAATGAATATTCGGGAGCCGTGATTTGCATCGGCGCAATCGGTCCTCCACGTCCATTCATAGTTGGTTGGCATAGCTCCTCCATCGTACGAAGGTCGGGTTGAGGGTCATGGTTGTTATTATTCACAACGGGGTGTGGTGGGTTGTCATTATTATGCACACCGGCCATATCTAAGTCTCTACGAGTCTCGGGCTCAAGATAAGACGAAGATCGAGTACGCATACACTAAAAATGCAAAAATATTTTTGATTTTTTTTATCTTTTTTTTTTTTTTGAAAATTTTATATTTTTTAGGATTTTTTTTTTGAAATTTTTGATGCTATGAAAATAACGTTCCCAAGAGAACGGATCCCAAAATCTAATTTTTCTCACAAAAAACCGTTAATATTTACGAAAAGAGTCGGCGCGCCATTTTAATATGACAAATTGTTGATGTGTCAGTTGAGTGATTGTGTTCGTGCTGTTCGTACTCGATTCAATTCGAATTGATCACGGTTTAAGGTGGAATTGTCATTTTTGGTCAGTAAAAGGGGGAGTGATGTGATCGTGATAGTATGTGATAATTAAGATACGTTATAGGGTAAATTAGAAAATTACCTTTAGGAAAAAGTAATAGCCTAAAATTACCAAAGACGGATTCAATTAAACACGTTGGTGAACCAAGTTCGTTGTACACGAAGATCTTATGAATTTGAGACGTTTTGTTCCGATTTGGACAATTGATTCGAATTGGTTTCGGTTTTTAAACTAAAATTAAATTCTACAAATTTAAAACCTAATTTTATCCTAAAGTGCATGAATCGTTACCCCGAAAAAATTTAATCTAAAAACAATTACTTATTATTTTAACTATTTAAAAACTCTTTAAAAACTTTATTCAAACTAATTTAAAAACTTATAAAAGTCTACTAATAAGTTTAATCTATTAAAAGTTAACTTTTAATATAAATCTACTTGAACAATTATTCTTTAAAAACGAATTTAATTAAAACTTAACTAATTAACTCTATAAAACATTTTTTATTTTTTTTTGAAATTAATTTTTTATTTTAAAAACTAAATGAAAGTAAAAAAATGATATTAAAATTAACTAAAGTTAAAACAATTACAAGAGCTGACAGCTCTAATACGATTTACTATATTAATAAAATTGACTGAAAATAAATCAAAAGAGCAGTTAGCTCAGATGGTTAGGTCACTTGGTTGTGAATCGTGAGGTCACGAGTTCGAGACCCAAAAGGGCCATATTTTTTTGGTTAATATATTTTTGAATCTCAGAGATTAAGCCTAAAACACTCCCAATCGAGGAGTGCTGGCCATAATACATAAGAAATGTATCAGCTATCATAAAAAAAACAATAAATCAGTATATTTAAACTACTAAAGCCAAATTACAACACTACAGCAAGTATTCAAGATAACAGCTCAATTAAATCAAAGTTCAGGTCAGACAGAATATAATCAAATGCAAATATCAGCTAAAACATTCAGCAAAAGATAAAAAAATGAGCAAATAAGAAAAATTATAACTCAATCCAAAATCAAATGGTCAAGGCAACGAAAACAGTAAATCAAGTTAAGTCAAAACCTCAGCAATAGCTACAAGCAGTTAAATCAAATGTTGTGCATAAACCAGCAGATCAGACCAATTTGCAGCAACTTAAGTCAAGTTCTCAAACTCAAATCTAACAAAATCTGATATCAATCCTCCGCATACATTCATATCAGTAGAAGCAGGTACAAAATCAATTACCAACATTCACAACAGTCCATATAACTAAAGCAACATAAGCAGAATTATCAGCTTTTAAATCGAAATAAACAAGCGGTATAAGCGCAAACGCATCTAAACCAAATTGACATCTCAGCAAAATAAAAGGAACATTATCAAAATCCTATGGCAGTAATATCAAGCATACAGGCAATCGAAAATCAACAAAAGAACAGATATGAACATCAAACATAAATAGATTACACAGCAACATACAGTACCAGATTCACAACTATAAATCTAACTATCACAAAAAAAACAACTAGACTTATTCAAATTAATAGAGCCAACAAATCATGTAAAATTAACATAAAACTAAAAGAGTTTAAAACCTTTTGAAGATTCCATTGGGAAAAAGTGAGGCGCTGAGCCTACTTATCTAACTGAATCAACACCACTTTCCACCATTCATCGAACCACCATGACCATCATTAATCGAACCAAACAAACGATCCAATAACACCAAAATGATTCGATCCTCAATATTTTTTAAATCTAACAGTAGGTTAGATCATTTCCCCAATCTCTCTTATATTATTTAATAAAATCTATCATAGAAGCTTAATCAAATAATATTTTGATCATTATAATCAACTTAGAT
This sequence comes from Glebionis coronaria, assembly GCA_025667525.1. NCBI lineage: Eukaryota > Viridiplantae > Streptophyta > Magnoliopsida > Asterales > Asteraceae > Glebionis > Glebionis coronaria. The sequence continues at coordinate 459,346,900 of CM046879.1, read as the reverse complement.
TTAAATTAATAGTAATATTCATTCCACTAAAATTCAACTGTGATAACGAAGACGAAGATATATCAAGTCTGATTTAAACAAGAATTTAAAATAAGAGTAAGAACAAGAGATGAAAAATAAAAAACTTTTTATTAATTCAAGCCAAAATACTACAATACCATTGAAAGAAAATTACATTAACCTAAAACTATTTTGACATAACAAAATTAAGAAAGAAAAAGGGATACATTACTGAAAATAATGGGGGGTTTTATAGGGACGGAGAGGGGTGAGTTGTTGATGAAGAAGCAAATCTCGACCGTTGATGAAGCATCTATTTCTTCTCTCTCTTTCTTGTTTTCATTCAAGGGCTGAGATGAGCCAACTAGCACACGGATCGCCAACGTGGCATCCGAGTGTGCTAGTTGTGCTAGTTTGGTGATGAGATGGCTTCATTTAATTGGTGGAGTGATTGTTATTTGCTGTCACATCCACTCATATGGTGCCACATAGAACACTTCTCTCCATCTTCTTGCTTCCAGATTAAGGGGGAATTAATTTCCCCCTCGTGTGAATTCACACGAGTGAATTAATCAAAAAGCCCCAAAAGTTATTGGGCGAATTGTTTACTTAAGATTTATTAGGGTTTTGAGAGTTGCGGGTTTTTAGGGAAAAAGATGAAGTGAGATGAGAAGTTTCATTGTTATTATCGAAGGTTAAAGAAAACTTGTGTGTGGTGATAAATGAAAGTTGATCAAGAAAAAGTTTAATAAACTTTATATAACTGTTCTTAGTTTTGTTGCCCAAATGGGCTTTAGAGTCCAAATGACTCTTTCCAGTTTTGCAAGTAACGAAATGAATTGGCTTGGCCCAATTTACTACACTCCATTCGTCCCATTAAGTGTTTTTGGGCCTATTGGGCTTGGCATGAAGATTTTAGTAAACATATTTTTCAAATGGGCTTAATGGCCCATTAATCCAAAAGTGGGACCCACAGGCTCAAAAATCCTTCATAAAGTTAAATCCGCTAAAATCGAGCTCGTTTTTGGCATTGTTGATCTTTTCTTCATTCTCGTGTCGTTTTTGCCGATTTTCGCGAACTTTGGTACCTACACACATCAAACAACAAACAAGCATATACAAGGCATTTTTGATACATTTTATGCATTTATTTATTGTTTTTAGATACAATTGATATGAGTAAAATCACTCATATCAAACTCCCCCTTGCTAAGCAATTACCGTGTCCTCACGCAATGATAAAATTAAACTATAGCTACACCATTATTCAATTTTTGTCATTTTATTTTGCAAAGACATAATGTATTGCTTTCATTATTTGAAAAATAACTTTTAGGATCATAAAACCCAAATAGATTCATCGTCCTCGACTTTTCACTTTTCCATGCCAAGTGTAAAAACAAGATCATTTTCAATCATAAGCCCCAAAATTAAACCCACTCATACAAGTATGTTGTGTTAAACTCAATCTCCTATCATTCCTAGTTGTATCTCTAGATTTTATTTGTCATTCACCCAAAGGCTCATTTGACTTTGATATTTATTAATCCAAAAATGAAGGCAAGAACGGTGTAAACTCAACACTCAAAACCTAACCTCGACTTCAAAAACCGTTGTCACTAAAGAAAGCCCACATCAAGGATAACTTAACACGATTTGAGGGATAAATCCCCGGACCCGAAATTTGGCTAATAGGACTACTTAAAAGCAACAATAAAACCTCCAAAGTAAATTATGACCATATTAATAGAGTTAGCAGCAATCACATCATATCACCTTGTGGCTCTTTAAGATGCAATTGTGCTCCTTATTTAAAAACCACACCCGAAGGCTCCTTGGACAAAAATAAGGGAATTGACATTCACCATCTCACCTTATGGCTCATGATGATGAAGCAATTTTTATTCAACACATCTCCTTGCCATACACCCTAAGGCTCTAATGACAAGGTTAGTGCTACATGACTCCCACCCGAAGGCTCCTAGAGAACATGTTTTTATTTATTCTTCTTTATTAATATGATATTTATAGTAAGCCAAATTTCCGCAATCCCATGATCAAAAGTCCATGACGCTGACACCCTTAATGTGTTCTCACTTTAATTACAAGGGAAGAAAAAGAAGGAGTTACGAGTTAAGATATCAAGCCTAAACCGCTAAAAACTTCATTTATTAAGCAATTATTATTCAAGCGTGGAAAATAAATACGAGGAGATTAAATCAAACACAAAAATACTTGCACAAAGAAGAGTTAATTTTAGAAACGTATGATTAAACTCTATCATCTCTTGTTCTCCATATTGTAAATTCCAAAAATGTGAAATCAATGGATACTTAGCCTATTAAATCAAAGTTTTGGGTTTTCAAGTCATCTGTAGGATCTTGCATCTTCTTATACTTTTTCAAGTTTTAGAATTTGCATTTTAAAGTTCCCTTGATAAACGACTTTCTAGGATCAATTATAGGAACTTACGAAAAGTTCTTGTTCTTAACCCGTATGAATTAAGACTTTCGTGTTTTATAGCTACCTATATAAAAGCATAGCAAAACTTAATTCAAATACGTTAAGGAAAAGCTAAGGTAAAAACCGAGTCGAGTCAAAAACTATTTTTATTTTCACCAACGGAAAGCCTACATTTGTGTCAAAATCACTTATTTTCTTTATTAAAACTTAAAATTAACACTAAAAAGTTTAAAATTTTATGAAAAACGAGAAAAACGATTACGTTTGGACACGACAAAATAAATAGCAAGCGATTATATCGATTGACTCCCCCATGCTAAAACCAAACATTGTCCTTAATGTTTCTTAGCTCAAGAGCAACACCCCCTTGCTAAAATACGAAGAGTCTAATGCAAAATCCTAACATGGTAAGAGCACACAAATCTATAAGCCGTTTATTAATTATGTCTCAAGATAAAACGTTAGTCGATAAAATCAAAGGATAGAGAGTGTGCCCCTTTTAGCAATCAAAGAATGGAAGATCAAGTGGACCGGCAAAAACCGAACACGAGAGTCTTTAATGATTAGGGTCATACCTAAGATTCACAACACAACAAAACACGAGCACGAGCTTGAAAGATCAAGCCTTATTAGTGATAGAAAATAGAAAGAAGATAGAATGTATGGGACTCCCCCACAAGGCACCTCGTTTTTGTTAACCGAGTCATGAGCTCGACTCGATCCCCGCATTCATTGGTCCTTAGGGAAAGTTTGAAGATCCGGAACAACCTCTGTAGGTATGGCCCCTCCAAAATAGTGTTTCACACGATGACCATTCACCTTAAACTTTGGCCCGTCTTTTTGAGCTAGCTCAACGGTGCCATAAGGGAAAACTTGTGAAACGGTGAATGGTCCGGACCAACGGGATTTAAGCTTGCCCGAGAAAATCTTTAGTCTAGAGTTGAATAAGAGGACTTGATCACCAACATTAAAAATGCGGTTTTTGATCTTAGAGTCATGAATCCTCTTAGTCTTCTCTTTATAGATCAAAGAATTTTCATAAGCTTGATCCCTTAATTCACTTAGATGATCACCCGCGGTCCTCAAATCAAAGTTACAATGCTTAAGAGCCCAATACGCCTTATGTTCGAGTTCAATTGGCAAGTGGCATGCCTTTCCGTAGACCAAACTAAATGGTGTACAACCAGTTGGCGTCTTGTAAGCCGTACGGAAAGCCCACAATGCATCGTCCAATTTATCCGACCATGAAGTACGATTTTCTCCAATAGAACGCTCCAAAATCCTTTTAAGAGCTCGGTTTAAAACCTCCACTTGACCACTCGTTTGAGGGTGATAAGCCGTAGAAAGTCGATGAGTGACACCATATTTCTTTAGAACTTTTTCAAATTGTTCATTACAAAAATGGGTCCCACGATCACTTATAATAGCCCGCGGAGTTCCAAACCTAGCGAAGAGTTGTTTCAAAAAGTTCACTACAACTCGAGCATCATTCGTGGGCAAAGCCTTAGCTTCGACCCATTTAGACAAATAGTCCACGGCTACGAGAATATACTTATTTCCTTTCGAAGATGGAAATGGCCCCATAAAATCGGTCCCCCACATGTCAAAGATTTCACAAACTTGGATAATGTTTTGAGGCATTTCATCCCTTTGTGAGTTATTTCCTTGACGTTGACAAGCATCACAAGTCTTGATCAAGTCTTGGGCATCACGATATATGGAAGGCCAAAAGAAGCCGGCATCAAAGACTTTCTTCGCGGTGGAGTTGGCACCATGATGTCCCCCAGTGGGTCCTTTATGACAAGATTTAAGGATATCTTGAGCTTCTTTGCCAAACAGGCACCTACGAATCACTTGATCCTCGCACACACGAAACAAATAGGGGTCGTCCCAAAAGTAATAGGATATATCCTTGAAAAACTTTCGTTTTTGTTGGGACAATATACCCTTGATCACAAACTTCCCCGCATGGTAATTTGCAATGTCCGCAAACCATGGGGTACTATCATCACCACGAAAAGCAATCATACCAAGCGTCTCGAGAGGAAATGTTTCATTGATTTCCTTGTTCTCTCGATCGCTTTGGTGAGGATTCTCAAGTCGAGATAAATGATCGGCCGCGAAATTTTCGGCTCCTTTTTTTGTCTAGAATTTTGACATTAAATTCTTGAAGGAGGAGAATCCACCGGAGCAACCTCGGCTTAGCATCTTGTTTATTAAGAAGATATTTGATAGCCGAGTGGTCCGTATACACTATGGTTTGAGACAAGACGAGATATGGTCTAAAATTTTCAAAAGCATACACAACGGCAAGTAACTCCTTTTCCGTTGTAGTGTACTTTGTTTGAGTATCCGTCATAGTCTTACTTGCATAGTGTATAGGCAAGAAATGTTTTGACTTACGTTGCCCCAAAACCGCACCTACCGCGTAATCACTAGCATCACACATAATTTCAAAAGGTAGGTCCCAATCCGGAGCAACTAAGATTGGAGATTCGGTTAATTTCTTTTTAAGCATCTCAAAGGCTTGAATACACTCATCCGAAAAGATGAAAGGAGTCTCTTTTTCCAAAAGATGGGTCATAGGCCGAGCTATCTTAGAGAAGTCTTGTATAAAACGTCTATAGAAGCCGGCATGGCCAAGAAAACTCCTAACTCCCTTAACAGTGGTGGGTGGAGGCAATTTGGCAATCACGTCGATTTTAGCCCTATCAACCTCAATACCAGCCTTAGAGATCTTATGTCCTAACACAATTCCCTATTTGCACATGAAGTGACATTTTTCATAATTAAGCACAAGATTCGTTTCCTCACAACGTTGCAACATTCTTTCAAGGTTAGAGAGACATGAAGTGAAAGATTCCCCCAAAACCGAAAAGTCATCCATGAAGACTTCCATGGTTTTCTCGATCATATCATGGAAAATGGCCATCATACACCTTTGAAATGTCCCCGGAGGATTGCATAGTCCAAAAGGCATTCGACGATAAGCAAATGTTCCATAAGGACAAGTGAATGTGGTCTTTTCTTGATCACGAGGGTCAATGGGGATTTGGAAATAGCCGGAAAATCCATCCAAAAAGCAATAGAATTCATTCCCCGCTAGTCTCTCTAACATTTGATCCATAAAAGGTAATGGAAAATGATCCTTCCTAGTGGCATCATTAAGTTTCCTATAGTCAATAAAAACACGCCAACCGGTCACAAGTCTAGTAGGAATCAATTCATTATCCTCATTAGTAACAACCGTCATTCCTCCTTTCTTTGGAACACAATGCACGGGGCTAACCCATGCGTCTAGAAGTTTAGTGACTTCCTTTTTGATCACCTCATGAATCTTTGGATTGACCCTTCTTTGATTTGGATAGCGGGTTTATAATCATCCTCCATTAGAATTTTATGAGTACAAAATTTTGGATCTATACCCTTAATGTCGGAGATTTTCCATGCAATGGCCCGCTTATGTTTCTTAAGCACTTTAATAAGTTCATCCTTTTCATTTTCTTTTAATCCCTTAGCAATAATCACCAGTAACTTATCCGTTCCCTCAAGAAAAGCATACTCTAAATGAGTGGGAAGTTCCTTAAGTTCTAATTCGGGTGCTTCCTCAATAGATGTTTTCACTTTAGTCTCATTAGCACTCATAACTTTTAATTCCATAGGTGGTGATTCAAAAGGATCCATATTCAACAATTTTTCAATCAACGCAATATCTCCCTCGGGATCAAAATTCTCACTATGAAACTCACTAGGATCGAATGGTTTGCTAAGGTAATCATCAATTTCCTTATCGATTTTTGAATGACCATTATTCTCAAGCTCTTCAAGAACGAAGTCCCCTCCCTCAAATAGAGTGAGTGGAGGTTTAGCCAAAGAGATAATAGGATTCGATGAAGTGGGATTGCCACTTTTGGAATTATCCGAAAAAACAAGCATATCTTGCAAAACCTCTTCACTAGCAACATCAATCACATCGATTTGATTGATTGATTCCTCCTCGTCCTCAGAAGAAGGCTTCGAGATAATACCAACATTAAGAGTGATACTTTCATCATCAAAACGTAAAGTCAATTTCCCTTCTTTCATGTCAACTAAAGAACTAGTCGTATTTAAAAACGGTCTTCCCAAAATAAGAGGCACAAGAGAATTTTCCGGATAATCACAAATTACAAAATCTGCTGGGAAGATGAGCTTTCCTACTTTGACTAACACGTCTTCGGCTAAACCTTTTGGAAAGGCGGTCGATCGATCCGCTAGCTTAATAGTCATCTTAGTAGGTGTAAGCTCGGGAAGTGATAACCTTTTCCACACGGAAAGAGGCATCAAATTAATGCTAGCGCCAAGATCGGCTAATGCTAAGCATTCTTTCATATTAGGGAAATCACATGGTATCAAAAATTGACCGGGGTCTCCAAGCTTTTTGGGAAACTTTTTAGAGAGAACCGCGGAACAACTTTCATTTAAGGATGTGCTCCACCACATGATACACAAAAATTCTCAAACATATTAATCGATCAATGAGGATTCTTCCTAATCTCATTCAACAAAGTCGCAAATCCATTAACAATCTTAGAGTCCAATCTAGCAATCTCGGTATTAGATGAAATCACATTGGAAACAACCGGTGTGTTTCGTGAATATTGTGCTCTAAAATTATTCTCAATTATACCCCACGCGTCTCTCGGAGTTTTTCTTAAAATATTACCACCCGCGATGGCATTTAAAGAATCTTGTTCAATCATATTAAGCCCATTATAAAAAGTATTGATTTGATGCAATTCCGAGAAACCGTGGTATTCATCAATTTGTTTTTCAATCTTAGAACTATCATCCTTGTTCAATTATTCAAAGTCAAGATCGTCTTTAGCGGATTTAATCTTATATGGAGTTTAACGGGCTTTGTGGGTCCCACTTTTGGTAAATGGGCCTAAAAGCCCATTTAAAGAAATCAATTATTTATTCTTGGTTTAAGTTTTCACATAAAAGCCCAATAAGGTCCAATTCACATTTACGTTTGGAATTTAAAGCTGGCCCAAGCCCATGTCAAACATAAGGGAACGGTTATTTAACCTTTTATCTTGGTCAAACTTATAATCACACACCCCATTTTTTTGACGATACAAACTATGTCTCTTTCACCCTCACCCTAAAAACCCTGTTAATTTACTGTTACCAAACCCTAAAAATAACCAAATCAATAAAGAAAATTGGGGCTTTTGTTTCACACGTGTGATTCACACGTTTTGTTATTAATTCCCCAAGATAATCGGAGGCAAGAAGATGGAGGGCATCCTTTTGACGTGGCCCCATTCCCTTCTTTGATTGGCTGTGACAGCAACAAAACCCCCCACTCCACCAATTAAATGAAGCCACCTCATCTTGGAAGTAGCACAACTAGCACAAGATGTGCCAGCCTGACGATCCAAGTGAACAAGGGCGTGTTTCAGCCTTAGGATCAAAACAGAAAAGAGAGAGAAGAAAGAAGAGTTAATCCAAGGGTCAAGGATCGATCTACCTCAAGAACCCATCCCCTCGTTTTAGCTATAAATACCCCCGAAATTATTCAGTAATTTCATCCCTTTCTTTACTTTGTACTGTTATAATGTTATTTTGTAGGTAGGATTTGTATCTTTCACTTTTATAGATGATGTAATGGTTTTTTCGAGTTAATAAAATTGATTTTCAGTTTCATAATTTGCTTGTCCCACGTGTTTACTTTACTACTTTAAATTTACTTGCAATTTCTATTCCTACAAATTGATATTAAAAGTGTGATTATTCAATTAAGCTCAAGCCATAGCTTACTTTGAATAATAAAGTTAGATTAGGGATTCAAAAAATTAAACCCCACTGGTTTGATTTAAATAAGCTGTTGTTTTGATTCAAAATTGGTGGTTCGAAGTTCTTTCATTAAATGATGGTTCGTGATTTGTTCATGGTTCGTGGTGTTTGGTGTTTGATGTTTTGAATGGTGGTAGATCGAGTAGAGTCGAATTGAATAAGGGAGCTCAGCGCTCGCCTTCTTCAACAATGGGTCCATCGAATGATGGTTAAGCACATTTAATTTTACTGTATATTTTTAGTATAAAATCGTTGGCTGGTATTTGTTATAATTGATTATTTTGCGTTTGGATTTGATGGATCATGTTACACTTTCAAGTTATAATATGTTTGGTTCTGCTTAGATTTTGATAACTGAATTGAATCTGACATATTTGAGTTTTCTTATTTATGATCTGCTGGATTGTACGTGTTAGATTGATGTTCATATTTAAGTTCTGTTTTTGTAGTACTACGTTTAAATCTGCTTTGATGTCTTCATATTATTGTAATGTGTTTGGATTTAATGGTTCTTTTTCAGTGTAATGGAGTTACTAGATACCTGCTGAAAACTTGAGCTAATATTTGTTATAAAGTTTATCTATAGTGAATTCCTGCATAAATTTGTTAAGCAGCTGTAGGAATTGTTGCGGATTGATTCTAGTTTGTTTTGGAAGTAGATTAGGCTTAGGATCTGATATGTGTTCAATCATACTAGTTTCTGGGTTGTAAGAGTGTTGTTATCTGCTGAATAGAGGCCTGAATTGATGAATGTTTCTGTTGGTAATTGCAGATTAGTTACCATATATTTGATTTGTATTAATATGTGTTTTAGTCTGAGATTTTTATTTAATCTGTTGAGTTTTTTTTATCTGGTTTGATGATTCAGTTTTGATGGCTGAAATAGTCTGTCGATATAAGATTTGTGAAGCTGAATTATCTAGTGCTTTGAATCTGTTAGAATTTTAGTCTGCTAAGTAGTACTGTATGTTAGTATACTAATCTGATATTTTAATTTTGGTTTATTTTATTTTTGGGGTTTGTTTGCTAGTTTAATTTAAGTAGTCTGAATTTATTTGTAGATATAGCTGTTATTTATTATGAATGTTAATTTGATATATTTGAGTAGTTTGTTTTGGTTAGAATATTGCTGATTGTATTACTGTTGCAATTGGGTACTTGTTTAATTGATTTTGTTTGAATTTATTTTAGCACTAATTTCGTTAATTAACTCAGTTTAAAGTAACTGATTATTGATTGAATTCGTGTATAATTAAAATACATAGCAAAAATTCGTCCTTAGGGGGTCTCGAACTTGAGACCTCCCCCTCATACACCCAGCGTGATAACCAGCTTGACTGGTGTGTTATTTTTGTTTAATTGCAGTCCTTCTAGTTAATATAGAAACTTTAAAAGTCACTGTCAGTTTTAAATAGATTTTAGATGTAATTTTCACTAATTAACTTTTAAGTCATTTTTCTAAATATGTTTTATAAAGTTTTTTAAATAAAAATAGATAAATAAAAATAAATAAAAACAAAATAAAAAATGTTTTATTAGTTTTAGAAAGTAAATTAGTTATTAAAAAAATTAGTTTTCAAAGTAATTAAATTTTAATTAAATTAGTTTTAAATAAAAATAGTTTTATAAATAGAAATTTACTTTTTAATAGATTTAATTAATTTTTAGATTTAAAATAATTTTTAAGTTAGTCTAAATAGATTTTTAAATATTGAAAAGTATTTTAATTAAATAGTTTATTTTAAATAGGATTTTTAAATAGCTTTATTTTTAAATAATTGCTTTTAGATTAAAATAATTCAGGTTTACAATTCATGCACTTTAGGATTTTAATTAAAAATTGTAGGTGTAATTTTAGTTTAAAAACCGAAAACCAATTCAAATCAATTGTCCATTTCGAAACAAAACGTCTCAAATTCACTCGATCTTCGTATACAACGAACTTGGTTCATCATCGTGTTTGATTAAATCCGTCTTTGGTAATTTTAGTCTATTACTTTTTCCTAAAGGTAATTTTCTAATTTACCCTATAACGTATCTAATTATCCACCATATACTATCACGATCACATCAAAAATTTTGGCGCCGCTGCCGGGGATCTTGTGTATGATTCGTCTTTGTGAGATTTGTTGATTGTTGATTTGAAGACCCTTTCCGTCCTCGGAAAGTTTTGTTATTTTTCTATTATTATAGTATGTATCGCTTTTCTCGTTTTTTGTGATTAATATATTGTATTACGTAGAACAATAAGTTTACCTACTTTTCAAATAAGACCTTAGTTGGGATTTCATCACCTAGCTATTGTATTCGAATCCAAAACAAAAATAAAAATGCAAAATAGATAAATACTAATAAGAAGTTTGAACTCGATTTATACAATCTATAAGGTGGGTATAAGGCGACGAGCTATAAAAGGCCGTCTAAGGAAAAAGGTTTTTAAGTGCTTTGTGCCACCTCGTTTCCCCGCTTGCTTGTGCGTATATTGAGAGGGACGACCGATTATTGGTTTGCCAACTCAAGTAGTATTATATCTTATTTTTGTAGTTTACTTATTAAACCTCGAGACGTTTAGGTTTTCAACTATCGTTTCAAAGTCGACCGAGGTTAATTTACTTCCATAGTAGTTATCCTTATTCCTTATTTTTTATCGATCATTTTTGATTGAGCAATACCAAATAAAAATACCAAAAATAATCTTCTTCTTGTCTAATTTCTTTTCTTCAATCCTCTAAAACTCTCGTCATTGTAGTGTATGCAATTACGTTCTTCTCGACTTGTGATTGATTTTATTAGGCTTGAAAATATTACTCGTAGAAATAGAAATCGTCAACAACGAATAGTGGAACCCGAGCTTCCACCCATTGTTGTAGAGATGGCCGATAGCCGAACAATGGAGGAATTGCTTCGTGCACCCACCGAAGGGTATGGGGAAGCAATCTATGTGCCGGCTATTTTGGCGGATCATTATGAGATTAAGACGGGTCTTTTATCACTCATTCGTGCCGACCAATTTCGTGGCAATGAGACCGATAACCCGCATTTTCACATTCGGAATTTTCTTCGAATTACCTCGACTCTCAAGTTTAGAGATGTGTCGAATGACGCGATTAAGCTCATGCTTTTTCCGTACTCGCTCGAGTGTAATGCTAAGATTTGGTATGAGAAAGAACCACCGGGTTTGATTTTGACATGGGATGATTTAGTGTCTAAGTTCATGAATTATTTCTTTCCACCATCCAAAACAACACACTTTAAGAACGAGATCACTAGATTTGAACAAAAAGTGCATGAATCGTTTGGGGTTGCTTGGGAAAGATTTAAAGATTTGTTAAGACAATTTCCACACCACGGTTTCTCGGAATTGCATCAAATAAATACTTTTTATAATGGGCTTAGTATGATTGAACAAGATTCTTTAAATGCCACCGCGGGTGGTAATCTTTTAAGAAAAACTCCGAGAGACGCGTGGTGTATAATTGAGAATAAGTCTAGAGCACAATATTCATGAAACACACCGAGTGCTTCCAATGTGAATTCGTCTAATATCGAGATTGCTAGATTGGACTCTAAGATTGATAATGGATTTGCGACATTGTTGAATGAGATTAGGAATAATCCTCATGGATCGATTAATATGGTTGAGAATGTTTGTGTATCATGTGGTGGAGCACATCCTAATTATGCTTGTTCAACCACGGGGTTTGATCAAGCTAGTGCTTTTGTCGTGACGGGATCTTATGGCTCCAATGGTCAAGTTCCTCGTCAAAATCATGTTGCTCCACCGGGTTTTCCACCGGTTCAAAATAGGTACAACAATGGGAACAATGGGAATAATTTTAACCGTGGTAACCAAGGGAATTACAATCAAGGAAATGGGTTTAATGCTAATCAAAACAATCAAGGTTTTCAAAGTAATAACCAAAATGATTTGTCAAGCTACATTAAAACGAATGAGGCAAATTTGAAGGCTTTTCAAAATAATATTCAAGGACAAATGGAAACATTGAAAAATGAGTTTCAAAATATGATTAAAGGGTAAAATAATAAGATTAAGCTTAATCAACAAAGACTTGAAGAAAACCAAAACTGTCTTGAGCAAAGATTAGAGCAAAGTCAAAATCGTATGCAACAAAGTTTGGAACAAGGTCAAAATAAATTGCTTTCTATGTTTGAGGGATTTATGTCTAAACCATCATCTTCTTCGGGTTGCTTACCTAGTAATACCATTCCTAACCCGAAGGGAGAGCTTAAGGCCATAACCGTTTATGATGATTGTGATAATTTAGAAGAAGTTGAAGTGATTGAGTTTAATCCTCCACCCAAGGAAACTTTTCTTGATGTCACCGAGGCTACTTTAAATGTGATTAGTACCTCGGTTTTCTTTGATTTCTTTCCCGAGAAATATAAAGATCTGGGTCAATTCTTGATACCTTGTGTTTTCAATGAGCTTGGGGTGTGTAAAGCTCTAGCCGATCTAGGAGCTAGCATTAACTTAATGCCCCTAGCCATTTGGAAAACTATTGACTATGCACCACTTAGTACCACTCGAATGATCATTGAGCTTGATAATGGTACCACCACCCGTCCGGTTGGTATAGCGGAAAATGTCATTGTTAAAGTGGGAAAGTTTTCGTACTTAGCCGATTTTGCTATAGTTGATTATGAGACCAATCCTCGTGTGCCTATCATTTTAGGACGATCATATTTGTGCACAGCAATTGCTTAGCAAGGGGGAGTTTGATATGAGCTTAAATACTCATATCATTTATATCAATAAACAATTAATTAATGCATAAAATGTATCAATATTGCCTTGTATTTGCATGTTTCTTGTTTTAATGTGTGTAGGTACCAAATTCACGAAAACCGACAAAAAACCGACACGAGTTTGAAGAAACGATCAAGGAAGCCAAAGTCAAGATCGTCTTTAGCGGATTTAATCTTATATGAAGTTTAACGGGCTTTGTGGGTCCCACTTTTGGTAAATAGGCCTAAAAGCCCATTTAAAGAAATGAATTATTTAATCTTGGTTTAATTTTTCACATAAAATCCCAATAAGGTCCAATTCACACTTAATGGGACGAATGGAGTGTAGTAAATTGGGCCAAGCCAATTCATTTCGTTACTTGCAAAACTGGAAAGAGTTATTTGGACTCTAAAGCCCATTTGGGCAACAAAACTAAGAACAGTTATATAAAGTTTATTAAACTTTTTCTTGGTCAACTTTCATTAATCACCACACACACGTTTTCTTTAACCTTCGATAATAACAATGAAACTTCTCATCTCACTTCATCTTTTTCCCTAAAAACCTGCAACTCTCAAAACCCTAATAAATCTTAAGTAAACAATTCGCATAATAACCTTTGGGGCTTTTTGATTACATCACTCGTGTGAATTCACACGTTTTGTTATTAATTCCCCAAGATAATCGGAGGCAAGAAGATGGAGGGCATCTTTTTGACGTGGCCCCATTCCCTTCTTTGATTGGCTGTGATAGCAACAAAACCCCCACTCCACCAATTAAATGAAGCCACCTCATCTTGGAAGTAGCACAACTAGCACAAGATGTGCCAGCCTGGCGATCCAAGTGAACAAGGGCGTGTTTCAGCCTTAGGATCAAAACGGAAAAGAGAGAAAATAAAGAAGAGTTAATCCAAGGGTCAAGGATCGATCTACCTCAACAACCCATCCCCTCATTTTAGCTATAAATACCCCCGAAATTATTCAGTAATTTCATCCCTTTCTTTACTTTGTACTGTTATAATGTTATTTTGTAGGTAGGATTTGTATTTTTCACTTTTATAGATGATGTAATGGTGTTTTCGAGTTAATAAAATTGATTTTCAGTTTCATAATTTTCTTGTCCCACGTGTTTACTTTACTGCTTTAAATTTACTTGCAATTTCTATTCCTACAAATTGATATTAAAAGTGTGATTATTCAATTAAGCTCAAGCCATAGCTTATTTTGAATAATAAGGTTAGATTAGGGATTCAAAAGATTAAACCCCACTGGTTTGATTTAAATAAGCTGCTGTTTCGATTCAAAATTGGTGGTTCGAAGTTCTTTCATTAAATGATGGTTCGTGATTTGTTCATGGTTCGTGGTGTTTGGTGTTTGATGTTTTGAATGGTGGTAGATCGAGTAGAGTCGAATTGAATAAGGGAGCTCAGCGCTCGCCTTCTTCAACAACGGGTTCATCGAATGATGGTTAAGCACTTTTAATTTTACTGTATATTTTTAGTATAAAATCGTTGGCTGGTATTTGTTATAATTGATTATTCTGCGTTTGGATTTGATGGATCATGTTACACTTTCAAGTTATAATATGTTTGGTTCTGCTTAGATTTTGATAACTGAATTGAATCTGACATATTTGAGTTTTCTTATTCATGATCTGCTGGATTGTACGTGTTAGATTGATGTTCATATTTAAGTTCTATTTGTGTAGTACTACGTTTAAATCTGCTTTGATGTCTTCATATTATTGTAATGTGTTTGGATTTAATGGTTCATATTCAGTGTAATGGAGTTACTAGATACCTGCTGAAAACTTGAGCTAATATTTGTTATAAAATTTATCTATAGTGAATTCCTGCATAAATTTGTTAAGAAGCTGTAGGAATTGTTGTGGATTGATTCTAGTTTGTTTTAGAAGTAGATTAGGCTTAGGATCTGATATGTGTTCAATCATACTAGTTTCTGGGTTGTAACAGTGTTGTTATCTGCTGAATAGAGGCTTTGAATTGATGAATGTTTCTGTTGGTAATTGCAGATTAGTTACCATATATTTGATTTGTATTAATATGTGTTTTAGTCTGAGATTTCTATTTAATCTGTTGAGTTTTTTTTATCTGGTTTGATGATTCAGTTTTGATGGCTGAAATAGTCTGCTGATATAAGATTTGTGAAGCTGAATTATCTAGTGCTTTGAATCTGTTAGAATTTTAGTCTGCTAAGTAGTACTGTATGTTAGTATACTAATCTGATGTTTTAATTTTGGTTTATTTTATTTTTGGAGTTTGTTTGCTAGTTTAATTTGAGTAGTCTGAATTTATTTGTAGATATAGTTGTTATGTATTATGACTGTTAATTTGATATATTTGAGTAGTTTGTTTTGGTTAGAATATTGCTGATTGTATTACTGATTATTGATTGAATTCGTGTATAATTAAAATACATAGCAAAAATTCGTCCTTAGGGGTCTCGAACTCGAGACCTCCCCCTCATACACCCAGCGTGATAACCAGCTTGACTAGTGTGTTATTTTGGTTTAATTGCAGTCCTTCTAGTTAATATAGAAACTTTAAAAGTTACTGTCAGTTTTAAATAGATTTTAGATGTAATTTTTCACTAATTAACTTTTAAATCATTTATCTAAATATATTTTATAAAGTTTTTTAAATAAAAATAGATAAATAAAAATAAATAAAAACAAAATAAAAAATGTTTTATTAGTTTTAGAAAGTAAATTAGTTATTAAAAAATTAGTTTTCAAAGTAATTAAATTTTAGTTAAATTAGTTTTAAATAAAAATAGTTTTATAAATAGAAATTTACTTTTTAATAGATTTAATTAAATTTTAGATTTAAAATAATTTTTAAGTTAGTCTAAATAGATTTTTAAATATTGAAAAGTATTTTAATTAAATAGTTTATTTTAAATAGGATTTTTAAATAGCTTTATTTTTAAATAATTGCTTTTAGATTAAAATAATTCGGGTTTACAATTCATGCACCTTAGGATTTTAATTAAAAATTGTAGGAGTAATTTTAGTTTAAAAACCAAAAACCAATTCAAATCAATTGTCCATTTCGAAACAAAACGTCTCAAATTCACTCGATGTTCGTGTACAACGAACTTGGTTCATCATCGTGTTTGATTAAATCCATCTTTGGTAATTTTAGTCTATTACTTTTTCCTAAAGGTAATTTTCTAATTTACCCTATAACGTATCTAATTATCCACCATATACTATCACGATCACATCAAAAATTTTGAAAGTCTAAAACAAAATCAAATTGAAAGACTTTAGCGGATTTAATCTTATATGGAGTTTATACCATATACTAAGGTATTTTGTTCCCGGAATCGTTGATTTAGGGAAATCTCGGCCTTTCACCGATGCAATAATTGAAAGACTTTTTAATCATCTTTGTGCGAGTTTATCTCGGGGAGCATGCTATATCCATATCGTGAGTTGTGACTACCATCTCTTTTTAGATATTTATGTTGGAGTTTTATCCTTTCGTTTGTCATCCGACAACGAGGATGAGATCTTTGACCCCCGGCATCGTGCTTTATTATGGAATTCATTCCATTATGCCGGTTTTCACCATTTTCCCTAAGGACCAATGAATGCGGGGATCGAGTCGAGCTCATGACTCGGTTAACAAAAACGAGATGCCTTGTGGGGGAGTCCCATACATTCTATCTTCTTTCTATTTTCTAACACTAATAAGGCTTGATCTTTCAAACTCGTGCTCGTATTTTGTTGTGTTGTGAATCTTAGGTATGACCCTAATAATTGAAGACTCTAGTGTTTGGTTTTTGACGGTCCACTTGATCTTCTAATCTTTGAATGCCAAAAAGGGGCACACTTTCTATCCTTTGATTTTTATCGACTAACGTTTTATCTTGAGGCATAATTAATAAACGGCTTATAGATTTGCGTGCTCTTTCCATGTTAGGATTTTACATTAGAGTCTTTGTGTTTTAGCAAGGGGGTGTTACTCTTGAGCTAAGAAACATTGAGGACAATGTTTAGTTTTAGCATGGGGGAGTTAATCGATATAATCGCTTGCAATTGCTTTTGTCGTGTCCAAACGTAATCGTTTTTTTATTTTTCATTAAAATTTTAAATTTATAGTGTTATTTTTAAGTTTTAATAAAGAAAATAAGTGATTTTGACACAAATGTAGGCTTTCCGTTGGTGAAAATAAAAATAGTTTTTGACTCGACTCGGTTTTTACCTTAGCTTTTTCTTAACGTATTTAAATTAAGTTTTGCTAGGCTTTTATATAGGGAGCTTTATAACGCGAAAGTCTTAACTCATATGGGTTAAGAACAAGAACTTTTCGCAAGTTCCTATAATTGATCCTAGAAAGTCTTTTATCAAGGGAACTTTAAAACGTAAATTCTAAAACTTGAAAAAGTATAAGAAGATACAAGATCCTATATATGACTTAAAAACCCAAAACTTTGATTTAATAGGCTAAGTATCTATTAATTTCACATTTTTGAAATTTTACAATATGGAGAACAAGAGATGATAGAGTTTAATCATAAGTTTCTAAAATTAACTCTTCTTTGTGCAAGTATTTTTGTGTTTGATTTAATCTCCTCATATTTATTTTTCACGCTTGAATAATAATTGCTTAATAAATGAAGTTTTTAGCGGTTTAGGCTTGATATCTTAACTCGTAACTCCTTCTTTTTCTTCCCTTGTAATTAAAGTGAGAACACATTAAGGGTGTCAGCATCATAGACTTTTGATCATGGGATTGCGGAAATTTGGCTTACTATAAATATCATATTAATAAAGAAGAATAAATAAAAACATGTTCTCTAGGACCCTTCGGGTGGGAGTCATGTAGCACTAACCTTGTCATTAGAGCCTTAGGGTGTATGGCAAGGGGACGTGTTGAATAAAAATTGCTTCATCATCATGAGCCATAAGGTGGGATGGTGAATGTCAATTCTCTTATTTTTGTCCAAGGAGCCTTCGGGTGTGGATTTTAAATAAGAAGCACAATTGCATCTTAAAGAGCCACAAGGTGATATGATGTGATTGTTGCTAACTTCATTAATATGGTCATAATTGACTTTGGAGGTTTTATTGTTGCTTTTAAGTAGTCATATTAGCCAAATTTCGGGTCCGGGGATTTATCCCTCAAATCGTGTTAAGTTATCCTTGATGTAGGCTTTCTTTAGTGACAACGGTTTTTGAAGTCGATGTTAGGTTTTGAGTGTTGAGTTTACACCGTTTTTGCCTTCATTTTTGGACTAATAAATATCAAATAAAGTCAAATGAGCCTTTGGGTGAATGACAAATAAAATCTAGAGATACAATTAGGAATATTAGGAGATTGAGTTTAACACAAATTACTTGTATGAGTTGGTTTAATTTTGGGGCTTATGATTGAAAATGATCTTGTTTTTACACTTGGCATGGAAAAGTGAAAAGTTGAGGACGATGAATCTATTTGATTTTTATGATCCTAAAAGTTATTTTTCAAATAATGAAAGCAATACATTATGTCTTTGCAAAATAAAATGACAAAAATTGAATAATGGTGTAGCTATAGTTTAATTTTATCATTGCGTGAGGACACGGCAATTGCTTGGCAAGGGGGAGTTTGATATGAGTGATTTTACTCATATCAATTTATCTAAAAACAATAAATAAATGCATAAAATGTATCAAAAATTCCTTGTATATGCTTGTTTGTTGTTTGATGTGTGTAGGTACCAAAGTTCGCGAAAATCGGCAAAAACGACACGAGAATGAAGAAAAGATCAACAATGCCAAAAAACGAGCTCGATTTTAGCGGATTTAACTTTATGAAGGATTTTTGAGCCTGTGGGTCCCAGGGGCCATTAAGCCCATTAGAAAAACAAGTTAACTAAAATCTTCATGCCAAGCCCAATAGGCCCAAAAACACTTAATGTGACGAATGGAGTGTAGTAAATTGGGCCAAGCCAATTCATTTCGTTACTTGCAAAACTGGAAAGAGTTATTTGGACTCTAAAGCCCATTTGGGAAACAAAACTAAGAACAATTATATAAAGTTTATTAAACTTTTTCTTGGTCAACTTTCATTTATCACCACACACAAGTTTTCATTAACCTTCGATAATAACAATGAAACTTCTCATCTCACTTCATCTTTTTCCCTAAAAACCTGCAACTCTCAAAACCCTAATAAATCATAAGTAAACAATTCGCCCAATAACTTTTGGGGCTTTTTGATTAATTCACTCGTGTGAATTCACACGAGGGGGAAATTAATTCCCCCTTAATCTGGAAGCAAGAAGATGGAGAGAAGTGTTCTACGTGGCACCATATGAGTGGCTGTGACAGCAAATAACAATCACTCCACCAATCAAATGAAGCTAGCTCATCACCAAACTAGCACAACTAGCACACTCGGATGCCACGTTGGCGATCCGTGTGCTAGTTGGCTCATCTCAGCCCTTGAATGAAAACAAGAAAGAGAGAGAAGAAAGAGATGCTTCATCAACGGTCGAGATTTGCTTCTTCATCAACAACTCACCCCTCTCCTTCCCTATAAAAACCCCCCATTATTTTCAGTAATGTATCCCTTTTTCTTTCTTAATGTTGTTATGTCAAAATAGTTTTAGGTTAATGTAATTTTCTTTCAATGGTATTGTAGTATTTTGGCTTGAACTAATAAAAAGTTTTTTATTTTGCATCTCTTGTTCTTACTCTTATTTTAAATTACTGTTTAAATCAGACTTGATATATCTTCGTCTTCGTTATCACAGTTGAATTTTAGTGGAATGAATATTACTATTAATTTAAATCTAAGTTGATTATAATGATTAAAATATTATTTGATTAAGCTTCTATGATAGCTTTTATTAAATAATATAAGAGAGATTGGGGAAATGATCTAACCTACTGTTGGATTTAAAAAATATTGAGGATCGAATCATTTTAGTGTTATTGGATCGTTTGTTTGGTTCGATTAATGATGGTCATGGTGGTTCGATGAATGGTGGAAGGTGGTGTCGATTCAGTTAGATAAGTAGGCTCAGCGCCTCACTTCTTCCCAATGGAATCTTCAAAAGGTTTTAAGCTCTTATAGTTTTATGTTAATTTTACATGATTTGTTGGCTCTATTAATTTGAATAAGTCTAGTTGTTTTTTTTTGTGATAGTTAGATTTATAGTTGTGAATCTGGTACTGTATGTTGCTGTGTAATCTGTTTATGTTTGATGTTCATATCTGTTCTTTTTGTTGATTTTCGATTGCCTGTATGCTTGATATTGCTGCCATAGGATTTTGATAATGTTCCTTTTATTTTGCTGAGATGTCAATTTGGTTTAGATGCGTTTGCGCTTATACAGCTTTTTTAGTTCGATTTAAAAGCTGATAATTCTGCTTATGTTGCTTTCGTTATACGGACTGTTGTGAATGTTGGTAATTGATTTTGTACCTGCTGCTACTGATATGAATGTATGATTGATATCAGATTTTGTTAGATTTGAGTTTGAGAACTTGACTTAAGTTGCTGCAAATTGGTCTGATCTGCTGGTTTATGCACAACATTTGATTTAACTGCTTGTAGCTATTGCTGAGGTTTTGACTTAACTTGATTTACTGTTTTCGTTGCCTTGACCATTTGATTTTAGATTGAGTTATAATTTTTCTTATTTGCTCATTTTTTTTATCTTTTGCTGAATGTTTTAGCTGATATTTGCATTTGATAATATTCTGTCTTACCTGAACTTTGATTTATTTGAGTTGTTATCTTGAATACTTGTTGTAGTGTTGCAATTTGGCTTTAGTAGTTTAGATATACTGATTTATTGTTATTTTATGATAGCTGATACATTTCTTATGTATTATGGCCAGCACTCCTCGATTGGGAGTGTTTTAGGCTTAATCTCTGAGATTCAAAAATATATTAACCAAAAAAATATGGCCCTTTTGGGTCTTGAACTCGTGACCTCACGATTCACAGCCAAGTGACCTAACCATCTGAGCTAACTGCTCTTTTGATTTATTTTAAGTCAATTTTATTAATATAGTAAATCGTATTAGAGCTGTCAGCTCTTGTAATTGTTTTAACTTTAGTTAATTTTAATATCATTTTTTTACTTTCATTTAGTTTTTAAAATGAAAAATTAATTTCAAAAAAAAATGTTTTATAGAGTTAATTAGTTAAGTTTTAATTAAATTCGTTTTTAAAGAATAATTGTTCAAGTAGATTTATATTAAAAGTTAACTTTTAATAGATTAAACTTATTAATAGACTTTTATAAGTTTTTAAATTAGTTTGAATAAAGTTTTTAAATAGTTTTTAAATAGTTAAAATAATAAGTAATTGTTTTTAGATTAAATTTATTCGGGGTAACGATTCATGCACTTTAGGATAAAATTTGGTTTTAAATTTGTAGAATTTAATTTTAGTTTTAGGATATCTTGAGCTTCTTTGCCAAGATTTAAGGATATCTTTGAAATCTCCCCGCTTCATGACAAGATTTAAGGATATCTTGAGCTTCTTTGCCAAACACGCACCTACGAATCACTTGATCCGCGCACACACGAAATAAATAGGGGTAGTCCCAAAAGTAATAGGATATATCCTTGAAAAACTTTCGTTTTTGTTGGTACGACATACCCTTGATCATAAACTTCCCCGCATGGTAATTTGCAATGTCCACAAACCATGGGGTACTATCATCACCACGAAAAGCAATCATACCAAGCGTCTCGAGAGGAAATGTTTCATTGATTTCCTTGTTCTCTCGGTCGCTTTGGTGAGGATTCTCAAGTCGAGATAAATGATCGGTCGCGAGATTCTCGGCTCCTTTTTTGTCTAGAATTTTGACATTAAATTCTTGAATCCACCGGAGCAACCTCGGCTTAGCATCTTGTTTATTAAGAAGATATTTGATAGCCGAGTGGTCCGTATACACTATGGTTTGAGACAAGACGAGATATGGTCTAAACTTTTCAAAAGCATACACAACGGCAAGTAACTCCTTTTCCGTTGTAGTGTACTTTGTTTGAGCATCCGTCATAGTCTTACTTGCATAGTGTATAGGCAAGAAATGTTTTGACTTAAGTTGCCCCAAAACCGCACCTACCGCGTAATCACTAGCATCACACATAATTTCAAAAGGTAGGTCCCAATCCGGAGCAACTAAGATTGGAGATTCGGTTAATTTCTTTATAAGCATCTCAAAGGCTTGAATACACTCATCCGAAAAGATGAAAGGAGTCTCTTTTTCCAAAAGATGGGTCATAGGCCGAGCTATCTTAGAGAAGTCTTGTATAAAACGTCTATAGAAGCCGGCATGGCCAAGAAAACTCCTAACTCCCTTAACGGTAGTGGATGAAGGCAATTTGGCAATCACGTCGATTTTAGCCCTATCAACCTCAATACCGGCCTTAGAGATCTTATGTCCTAACACAATTCCCTCTTTACACATGAAATGACATTTTTCATAATTAAGCACAAGATTCGTTTCCTCACAACGTTGCAACATTCTTTCAAGGTTAGAGAGACATGAAGTGAAAGATTCCCCAAAAACCGAAAAGTCATCCATGAAGACTTCCATGGTTTTCTTGATCATATCATGGAAAATGGCCATCATACACCTTTGAAATGTCCCCGGAGCATTTCATAGTCCAAAAGGCATTCGACGATAAGTAAATGTTCCATAAAGACAAGTGAATGTGGTCTTTTCTTGATCACGAGGGTCAATGGGGATTTGGAAATAGCCAGAAAATCTATCCAAAAAGCAATAGAATTCATTTCCCGCTAGTCTCTCTAACATTTGATCCATAAAAGGTAATGGAAAATGATCCTTCCTAGTGGCATCATTAAGTTTCCTATAGTCAATAAAAACACGCTAACCGGTCACAAGTCTAGTAGGAATCAATTCATTATCCTCATTGGTAACAACCGTCATTCCTCCTTTCTTTGGAACACAATGCACGGGGCTAACCCATGGACTATCCGAGATGGGGTAGATCATTCCGGCGTCTAGAAGTTTAGTGACTTCCTTTTTGATCACCTCATGAATCTTTGGATTGACCCTTCTTTGATTTGGATAGCGGGTTTATAATCATCCTCCATTAGAATTTTATGAGTACAAAATTTTGGATCTATACCCTTAATGTCGAAGATTTTCCATGCAATGGCCCGTTTATGTTTCTTAAACACTTTAATAAGTTCATCCTTTTCATTTTCTTTTAATCCCTTAGCAATAATCACCGGTAACTTATCCATTCCCTCAAGAAAAGCATACTCCAAATGAGTGGGAAGTTCCTTAAGTTCTAATTTGGGTGCTTCCTCAATAGATGTTTTCACTTTAGTCTCATTAGCACTCATAACTTTTAATTCCATAGGTGGTGATTCAAAAGGATCCATATTCAACAAATTTTCAATCAACGCAATATCGCCCTCGGGATCAAAATTCTCACTATCAAATTCACTAGGATCGAATGGTTTGCTAAGGTAATCATCAATTTCCTTATCGATTATTGAATGACCATTATTCTCAAGCTCTTCAAGAACGCAGTCCCCTCCCTCAAATGGAGTGAGTGGAGGTTTAGCCAAAGAGATAATAGGATTCGATGAAGTGGGATTGCCACTTTTGGAAGTATCCGAAAAACCAAACATATCTTGCGAAACCTCTTCACTAGCAACATCAATCACATCGATTTGATTGATTGATTCCTCGTCGTCCTCGGAAGAAGGCTTCAAAATATTACCAACATTAAGAGTGATACTTTCATCATCAAAACGTAAAGTCAATTTCCCTTCTTTCATGTCAACTAAAGAACTAGCCGTATTTAAAAACGGTCTTCCCAAAATAAGCGGCACACGAGAATTTTCCGGATAATCACAAATTACAAAATCCGCTGGGAAGATGAGATTTCCTACTTTGACTAACACGTCTTCGGCTATACCTTTTGGAAAGGCGGTCGATCGATCCGCTAGCTCGATAGTCATCTTAGTAGGTGTAAGCTCGGGAAGTGATAACCTTTTCCACACGGAAAGAGGCATCAAATTAATGCTAGCGCCAAGATCGGCTAATGCTAAGCATTCTTTCATATTAGGGAAATCACATGGTATCAAAAATTGACCGGGGTCTCCAAGCTTTTTGGGAAACTTTTTAGAGAGAACCACGGAACAACTTTCATTTAAGGATGTCGATACTTCAACCAATTTCTCCTTATCGTTCATCAACCTTTTGATTGTTGAAGCAAACTTAGGCATGCTAAGCAATGCATCCGCGAAACTAGGATTAATATACATTTTCTTAAACACCTCAAGAAACGTAGAAACTTGAGCATTGGTCTTTTCGGCGGAGCTTCTCTTTGTTAAGTCTCGAAGGGTAGGGTAGTGTGGGTTTAGTCTTCGGAAGCTCGGGCTCCGGAACAGGGAATTTGTCTACCTTTGGTGGAATAGGAATTTCCTTTTCTTTAACCACCTCGGGTTCTTGCTCCACTTCCCTCACCGGAGAGGTACTCACATGTGGAAGCAAAGGTCCGTCTAAAGCCTTCCCACTACGTGTGGTTATAGCTTCATCTCACCCTTTGGGTTTGGAATGGTGTTACTAGGTAAGCAACCCGAAGAAGAGGAGGGTTTGCTCATAAAAGACTCAAACATCGAAAGCAATTTGTTTTGACCTTGTTCCATACTTTGTTGCATACGATTTTGACTTTTCTTTAATATTTGCTCAAATCATTGTTCAATTCTTTGTTGTTTAAGCTCAATCTTATTATTTTGCCCTTTAATCGTATTTTGAAACTCATTTTTCAAAGTTGCCATTTGTCCTTGAATGTTGTTTTGAAAAGCTTTAAAATTTGCCTCATTCGTTTTAATGTAGCTTGACAAATCATTTTGATTATTTCTTTAAAAACCTTGATTGTTTTTATTAGCATTAAAACCATTTCCTTGATTGTAATTCCCTTGGTTAGCACGGTTAAAGTTATCCCATTGTTTCCATTGTTGTACCTATTTTGAACCGGTGGAAAACCCGGTGGAGCAACATAATTTTGACGAGGAACTTGACCGTTGGAGCCATAAGTTCCTGTCGCGGTAAAAGCACTAGCTTAATTAAACCTCATGGTTGAACAAGCGTAATTAGGATGTGCTCCACCACATGATACACAAAAAATCTCAACCATATTAATCGATCCATGAGGATTCTTCCTAATCTCATTCAACGAAGTCGGGAATCCATTATCAATCTTAGAGTCCAATCTAGCAATATCGGTATTAGATGAATTCACATTGGAAACAACCGGTATGTTTTGTGAATATTGTGCTCTAGACTTATTCTCAATTATACCCCACGCGTCTCTTGGAGTTTTTCTTAAACGATTACCACCCGCGGCGGCATTTAAAGAATCTTGTTCAATCATATTAAGCCCATTATAAAAAGTATTGATTTGATGCAATTCCGAGAAACCGTGGTGTGGACATTGTCTTAACAAATCTTTAAATCTTTCCCAAGCAACCCCAAACGATTCATGCACTTTTTGTTCAAATCTAGTGATCTCGTTCTTAAGTGTGTTGTTTTGGATGGTGGAAAGAAATAATTCATGAACTTAGACACTAAATCATCCCATGTCAAAATCGAACCCGATGGTTCTTTCTCATACCAAATCTTAGCATTACCCTCGAGCGAGTACGCAAAAAGCATGAGCTTAATCGCGTCATTCGGCACATCTCTAAACTTGAGAGTCGAGGTAATTCGAAAAAAATTCCGAATGTGAGAATGCGGGCTATCGGTCTCATTGCCATGAAATTGGTCGGCACGAATGAGCGATAAAAGACCCGTCTTAATCTCAAAATGATCCGCCAAAATAGCCGGCACAACGATTGCTTCCCCATACCCTTCGGTGGGTGCACGGAGCAATTCCTTCATTGTTCGGTTATCGGCCATGTCTACAACAATAGGTGGAAGCTCGGGTTCCACTATTCGTTGTTGACGATTTCTGTTTCTACAAGGAATATTTTCAAGCCTATTAAAATCAATCACAAGTCTAGAAGAACGTAATTGCATACACTACAAAGACGAGAATTTAGAGGATTGAAGAAAAGAAATTAGATAAGAAGAAGATTATTTTTGGTATTTTTATTTGGTATTGCTCAATAAAAAATGATCGATAAAAACAAGAAATAAGGATAACTACTATGGAAGTAAATTACCCTCGGTCGACTTTGAAACGATAGGTGAAATCTAAACATCTCGAGGTTCTATAAGTAAACTACTAAAATAAGATTTATTACTACTTGAGTTGGAAAACCAATAATCGGTCGTCCCTCTCAATATACGCACAAGCAAGCGGGGAACGAGGTGGCACAAAGCACTTAAAAACCTTTTTCCTTAGACGGCCTTTTATAGCACGTCGCCTTATACCCACCTTATAGTTTGTATAAAACGAGTTCAAACTTCTTATTAGTATTTATCTATTTTGCCTTTTTTTTATTTTGGATTCGAATACAATAGCTAAGTGATGAAATCCCAACTAAGGTCTTATTTGGAAAGTAGGTAAATTTATTGTTCTACGTAATACAATATATTAATCACAAAAAAACACGAAAAACGATACATACTATAATAATAGAAAAATAACAAAACTTTCCGAGGACGGAAAGGGTCTTCAAATAAACAATCAACAAATCTCACAAAGACGAATCGTACACAAGATCCCCGGCAGCGGCGCCAAAATTTTTGATGTGATCGTGATAGTATGTGATAATTAAGATACGTTATAGGGTAAATTAGAAAATTACCTTTAGGAAAAAGTAATAGCCTAAAATTACCAAAGATGGATTCAATTAAACACGTTGGTGAACCAAGTTCGTTGTACCCGAAGATCTTATGAATTTGAGACGTTTTGTTCCGATTTGGACAATTGATTCGAATAGGTTTTGGTTTTTAAACTAAAATTAAATTCTACAAATTTAAAACCTAATTTTATCCTAAAGTGCATGAATCGTTACCCCGAATAAATTTAATCTAAAAACAATTACTTATTATTTTAACTATTTAAAACCTTTATTCAAACTAATTTAAAAACTTATAAAAGTCTACTAATAAGTTTAATCTATTAAAAGTTAACTTTTTAATATAAATCTACTTGAACAATTATTCTTTAAAAACGAATTTAATTAAAACTTAACTAATTAACTCTATAAAACATTTTTTTTTAAATTTGAAATTATTTTTTTATTTTAAAAACTAAATGAAAGTAAAAAAGTGATATTCAAATTAACTAAAGTTAAAAACAATTACAAGAGCTGACAGCTCTAATACGATTTACTATATTAATAAAATTGACTAAAAATAAATCAAAAGAGCAGTTAGCTCAGATGGTTAGGTCACTTGGCTGTGAATCGTGAGGTCACGAGTTCGAGACCCAAAAGGGCCGTATTTTTTTGGTTAATATATTTTTGAATCTAAGAGATTAAGCCTAAAAGACTCCCAATCGAGGAGTGCTGGCCATAATACATAAGAAATGTATCAGCTATCATAAAAAAAACAATAAATCAGTATATTTAAACTATTAAAACTAAATTGCAACACTACAACAAGTATTCAAGATAACAGCTCACTTAAATCAAAGTTCAGGTAAGACAGAATATAATCAAATGCAAATACCAGCTAAAACATTCAGCAAAAGATTAAAAAAATGAGCAAATAAGAAAAATTATAACTCAATCTAAAATCAAATGGTCAAGGCAACAAAAACAGTAAATCAAGTTAAGTCAAAACCTCAGCAATAGCTACAAGCATTTAAATCAAATGCTATGCATAAACCAGCAGATCAGACCAATTTGGAGCAACTTAAGTCAAGTTCTCAAACTCAAATCTAACAAAATCTTATATCAATCCTCCGCATACATTTATATATCAGTAGCAGCAGGTACAAAATCAATTACCAACATTCACAACAGTCCATATAACGAAAGCAACATAAGTAGAATTATCAGCTTTTAAATCGAACTAAACAAGCTGTATAAGCGCAAACGCATCTAAACCAAATTGACATGTCAACAAAATAAAAGGAACATTATCAAAATCCTATGGCAGCAATATCAAGCATACATGCAATCGAAAATCAACAAAAAGAACAGATATGAACATCAAACATAAACAGATTACGAAGCAACATACATTACCAGATTCACAACTATAAATCTAACTATCACAAAAAAAACAACTAGACTTATTCAAATTAATAGAGCCAACAAATCATGTAAAATTAACATAAAAAAACTAAAAGAGCTTAAAACCTTTTGAAGATTCCATTGGGAAGAAGTGAGGCGCTGAGCCTACTTATCTAACTGAACCGACACCACCTTCCACCATTCATCGAACCACCATGACCAACATTAATCGAACCAAACAAACAATCCAATAACACCAAAATGATTCGATCCTCAATATTATTTAAATCTAACAGTAGGTTAGATCATTTTCCCAATCTCTTATATTATTTAATAAAAGCTATCATAGAAGCTTAATCAAATAATATTTTAATCATTATAATCAACTTAGATTTAAATTAATAGTAATATTCATTCCACTAAAATTCAACTGTGATAACAAAGACGAAGATATATCAAGTCTGATTTAAACAATAATTTACAATAAGAGTAAGAACAAGAGATGCAAAATAAAAAACTTTTTATTAATTCAATCCAAAATACTACAATACCATTGAAAGAAAATTACATTAACCTAAAACTATTTTGACATAACAACATTAAGAAAGAAAAAGGGATACATTACTGAAAATAATGGGGGGGTTTATAGGGAAGGAGAGGGGTAAGTTGTTGATGAAGAAGCAAATCTCGACCATTGATGAAGCATCTCTTTCTTCTCTCTCTTTCTTGTTTTCATCCAAGGGCTGAGATGAGCAAACTAGCACACGGATCGCCAACGTGGCATCCGAGTGTGCTAGTTGTGCTAGTTTGGTGATGAGCTGGCTTCATTTAATTGGTGGAGTGATTGTTATTTGCTGTCACAACCACTCATATGGTGCCACGTAGAACACTTCTCTCCATCTTCTTGCTTCCGGATTAAGGGGGAATTAATTTCCCCCTCGTGTGAATTCACACGAGTGAATTAATCAAAAAGCCCCAAAAGTTATTGGAAGAATTGTTTACTTAAGATTTATTAGGGTTTTGAGAGTTGCAGGTTTTTAGGGAAAAAGATGAAGTGATATGAGAAGTTTCATTGTTATTATCGAAGGTTAAAGAAAACGTGTGTGTGGTGATAAATGAAAGTTGACCAAGAAAAAGTTTAATAAACTTTATATAACTGTTCTTAGTTTTGTTGCCCAAATGGGCTCTAGAGTCCAAATAACTCTTTCCAGTTTTGCAAGTAACGAAATGAATTGGCTTGGCCCAATTTACTACACTCCATTCGTCCCATTAAGTGTTTTTGGGCCTATTGGGCTTGGCATGAAGATTTTAGTTAACTTGTTTTTCTAATGGGCTTAATGGCCCATTAATCCAAAAGTGGGACAAACAGGCTCAAAAATCCTTCGTAAAGTTAAATCCGCTAAAATCAAGCTCGTTTTTGGCATTGTTGATCTTTTCTTCATTCTCGTGTCGTTTTTGCCGATTTTCGCGAACTTTGGTACCTACACACATCAAACAACAAACAAGCATATACAAGACATTTTTGATACATTTTATGCATTTATTTATTGTTTTTAGATACAATTGATATGAGTAAAATCACTCATATCAGGGAGCTTTAGATTATCTATCTCTACTTGAAAAATAAAAGCTAAAATTATTAAACGTAAATATAAAAATAAAAAAAAGAGAAATCTAACCTTGAATTTTCTGGGTAAACTGATCTTCCGATAAATAAGACTATCTCGGATAAATCCACTTCTTCGGAATAATTAACTAAGTTCGGATAAAAACTATTTTTTCGGAATGTCAAGCATCTTCGGAATAATAGGAATTTTCGGATAAAAGGATATTTCGGAATAAATGCCTAATTCGGAAAAATGAAAATCTTCGGAATAAATGCCTATTTTCGGAATAAAAATGATTTTCGGATAAAAGGGTTATTTTCAGAAAAATGGATTTTTGGAACAATGTGGAAATTCGGAATAACTGGCTATTTCGGATAAACAAATATTTTCGGAAACAAAGGGATTTTCGGAATAAGGCCGATATTCGGAATAACTGGTTATTTCGGATAAACAAAGATTTTTGGAAACAAAGGGATTTTCGGAATAAGGCCGATATTCGGAATAATTGTGTTTTTCGGATAAAAGTACTTACTTCGGAATGATCAATTTTCGGATAAATGTATTCTTCGGAATCCTAAACCCTTTTCCGAAGATGGAAGAACAGGGAAAGTAACAGTAACAGTATAACCAAATTAAGCCAAAAATAAGTAAAACCAAATAAGCAATTAACCAAAACTAAAACCAAATTGATTTTAAGAAAAAAACTAATAAGCCACAAATTGAAAACTTAAAAAACACCAAATAAACAAAATATATAAAATCAACTTTTAATTAAAAATATTAATCTACCAAATCAATGTAGAATATTGATAATCTTGTTAATCTATGAAGTGGGTTGAAGATTTCTAGAGAGAGAAACTAGTGAGAGAAAGTGAGAGAGAACTATGTGTTTTTCATTAAATGATAAAATGGAATAATCAACAACCACCCCCTTTCCATGGTGGAAAGGGGTATTTGTATCCAAGCCACTAATGGGCTTGGGCCGACCCATGACAAGCCCATGGGTCGGTTTCTTACTTAACTTAATAAGCACACATTAACTATGAGCTATTACAACATTAATAATATTATGGAGTGACCGATACTTCTAATATACGTTAAAACGTATTTCTAACAATCTCCCCCTAAGGGAGGTCACTCCACGTTACAAAATTCTAAACCTAACATACTATACTAAATCTTCGTTCTTCAGCTCGTAGTCTTTTCTTCTTTCTTTTTGTTGTGAATATGTTTATTTGATCTTTTAGGCTTTGGCTTGATAGCATTGTTCTTTTGACCAATCACGTGAGATCTTTGCCTTCTTGTGAATCTTGCCTCCTCGTGACTCCATGTTCCACACACTTATGTCTTTTTGTTGAATTCTCGAAAGCTTCAGAGTTTGGTACAGCGGAAGACTTCATTTTGCACTTTCTTGAATTTTGCTGAACTTTGATGCAGAAAAAACATAAGCATGTGGGAACGACTTCAGCTGGTACACCGCAACGCCACCGTCTTCGCAGCAACATGATAAGACACGAAAGAAATGACTTAGAACATTTCATTCTAAATCGGTAGCGTTTTACCTCCGGTCGGTGAAGACCGTTGGACGATATTAGATATCGTACCTGTGACGGATAGTTTCAATTAAGTAACTTCCTGACAGGATTTCGCAGGTAAACCCGTTCTCTTTATTCGACGATCACTAAGCTTGATTGCGAACATAAAGAGTGAATCACTTGGATAAATTATCCTTGTGATTGAAGCCGTCAATTCATGAAACCTGGAACAAGTGAATTTCAGTTAAGATTTTCACCATCGTTGCTTTCCAGTTATCACGAGCTTAATTCATAAAGAATCTTGCACGTCACCTACCAAGTGCTGTTTGATGTTAACACTAGAAGGATTTCCACTCGTCACTGTGATCAATAAAGAATCACTCTGAGTGTTCTGGCAAGATCATATGATAATGCGTAGAGGCCTGGAACGAGTTTAAGTTCAATTAAGAATTAAACTACTGTTTCTTTCCAGATTTTCACAAGATTGGTTCTTAAAGAACCGCACGTGTAACCTACCATGAGCTTGTTTGATGTTGGCTCAAGCAGGATTTCCATCTTCATTGTAATACTTGCGTATTACTCGGATGTTCTGGCAATATTACAAGAATACTGCGTAGGACTCATAAAAATCTCTTACTTTTCACAGTGTGTGAGAAAGCAAGGAATAAATGGAAAGTGTCCTAATGAGACTTTTGATGATCTCGTGGCTCTAGACTCGATAGTGCGTTTTGATTTAGTGAGCGATGGCTGGAGAGGAGTGCCACCTTTTCAATATCAGTCTATTCGGAGTGAATAAACCAATAGATAACGTGTTGATCTCCGTGTGATTAAAACAAATACCTTTTGAGAGATATTTGAGTTAGCTGGGAAGGGTTGTGCATTGCATCACTGGGTCCATGATGTCTTTCTTCAATATCGAGAATCATTAAAAAATGATCTCAATAGCATATGTATTGACCCGGTTTCTGCCTAAAGTTGTAAGAAGGGCTTCTTTCTTTACACCCTTTATCTTTACATTTCTTTTTCATTCTTCAACCCCTTCAGTACTTACCAATACATCATCACTAGCACCTTGTTGTGATTGTTCCAGTGCTAGCATCAGTAATTAGTCGGTACTCAGCTACGTTCACAATCTTTCTCCATCTTTCCTAGGACTTCTAATTCTATCTAGGGAATTGTCCTTGGGAAGATTCCATCGGCTCTGATGAATCATTGGACTAAAACCTATTCCTACCACCCTTTTGTCACCACATCCGTCATGAATAAAGCGTGTTTTGGGAAAGTATAGCCACCATGAAAAATCCTTGAAAATCACTTAAGGTACTTGTGATATTGAAATCAAAAGTTTTGTACCTTAGGTGTTTTGTTCATCAAAAACGCCCCCCCCCTTAACACGTACTTTACACATATTAGCCAAGTATCATTTAAGTCTCCTTAAATGTTAACCATTAATATTTGGGATATTGAATGGATTAACCGGTCTTTGGGTAAAAAATGAAATCGATGTTTGGCCATAGAACATGTTAATACTCCCCCTTAAGTTAATAAGGGATAGTTGTAGTGCTTTAGTATGATATATTTTGAACGATTTAGAATCTCGTGAGAAATTCTTGAAAAATTATCATACCTTAACACTACATCAAGCCACAAAAGCACAATATTCACAGAATTTACATATTCACAATTAAAAACCAATATAAAGTGGACCTGAAATGTACGACCCATTAAATGGATCGTTGCAGTAACTTGTGGTGCACTAAATATGGTCTACCACCAACGAATCTTTCTAAGCTCCTCATCAATCTACGTTCCCGGAGCTTTTGATCAATCTTCTTGATCACATATTTCGCCATTTGCCGATAACCCGGATGCCAGTCCTCAGTCATCTCTGGTAAAGACCCACCAGAATTAAGATGCTCCAATTTTCCTCTGACGTATATGAGAGTCCCATCACTGTACTTATAAAGCTCACCTATCCTCATAAACTTCATTATCCCACGACTGTTCAAGTAGAAAATCCCGTAACTCGGAACAGTAATGCCGGTATAAGGACATCTTGTGACATGTTGAGGTAGAACTTGGTTCATTGGACGGGTCAGGTTAAGCTTCCTTTGGTAGCTTTCAACTCCCAATTGAAGATCTTCAACTCGTTTCTTGATAACGACGCTTCGTGTGAACATACGAAGTGCTGTATTCAAGGCAATGATTTCTTCACGAGTAAGATGGGTGAGTTGATCACGGGTCATCATAAGCAACATGTCTTCGATATCTTCAAGGCGAATGATAGAAAAATCTCCCTGCTGTATTATGTATTCTCTGTCATCCTCCCTTTTTAGACGAATCTCCGTCACATGATGATAGCCGTTCTTGGCTTCAGTTTTCAGTCCCAAAATGCTGGAGATGCGAATATCGGATCTAACGTTACTTCCTGAATTGGCTAAGCAGCAACCTCTGTACGCCCTTCGAACTCGTTCGTCCCAATGTGAGGCACCTATAACAGCATACATATCATAATTACGATTTACCTTTGGGACCCAGAGTCGGTTTACCTTTTCCTCGATCCAGGGTATTGTCCCCCAGTTAGCAGCTTTCAGCAAGGTCAGGGATGTTGCGTACTTTGATGAACCCTTGAGGAGATAATCAAGATCATAGGTGACGAAGAAGTCGAGAGTAATTTGATTATCTTGAGAAGGATCAAGTGGAGGTGGAGCTCTTTCTGATTCATGAAGGCCTGGTGATGTAGTGTTTTTACTACCCTTTAGGAAAAGAGCAAGTAAATAGGACAAGCGTGCACGACGATTTAGGAAAACCGTGTGTAAATGACCCTAAGAGTGAGTTTGTTCTCAAGGAGGCTAGTGTGTTGTGTAATGAATTGATTTTGATTGATGATTTTATTAAGAAGAGAGAAAAGAAAATAGAAATGAGAAAGGAAAGAAAAGACGGTTACGAAGACGGATCGAGCTAAGACGAAAACGCGTTCACGTAAAACCGTGAAAAAACTACAAAAATTAAAATTTTAAACCTAAAAATTAATTAAAAGCTAAAACAAGTCCAAAATAATATAACTAAGAAATAAAATCCAATAAAAATATTTTAAAACCTTTTATTAATTAAATATTCAATTTTAAATGCTAATTAAAGCCCTAAAATTAAATATAATTAATCAAAATGTCCAAAATATGATTTTATTGAACAAATAACTTACTTATATTATCTAAAAACTAAAAAGTATTTTTCCTAATTTTTGAAAACTATTTTTTTATTTTTAAATGACTAAAAACTATTTTAAAACTAAAATAATTATAAAAAATAATAAAATAAAGCTAAAAATAATTTACCAGTTTTAAAAATCCTAAATTACTCTAATGAACAGTAGAAAAATGAAAAAGATTGAAAAATATTAAATTTTTCACTAAATGACAAAACTAGTTTAATTAAAACCCTAATTAAGTTAAATTAATTCTAAAAAATAATAAAAAGATGAACAGTAAAATCTTTTTTAACCAAAAATCTTAAAATAATATTCTAAGTCCAGGAAAATTGATTAAATTGAAAAATATTACTTTTTGGCACTAAAAGACAAAAACAGAAATATTAAAGTTAATTAAAAATGCTAATTAATCTAAAAAATAGAAAATGAATAGTAATAAAAATCTAATTAATCAGAAAAATCAAAAATAAAATAAGAAAAATAACAAAATTGGTTAGAAGTCCTAACTCTAATTTTTACCCACTAAAGACAAAAATTCTTGAAAACAGATAGTGACATGTGATTGGTGTTTGTCTGCTAGTGAAGCAGTGGTAACTTTTGTGATAGCAGGGGAAACTTTCTTCCTACTGCTAGTGCAAATTCTTGGTCAGTTGACCAATAAGCTTAGGAAAGCTTATTTGATAGCTTATTTTGGACAAAAAGGCACCCTTATACTCTTTGGAGTAAAAGGAGTCAAATTATACACAAAAAACAAGCAATCACTTCACAGAATTCTTCACAAATAAGCCACAAAGTTTCTGATTAAGCCAAAGGTGTGTCTGATGAACAGTAGGCATAGATTACATGCATAAAAACGAATTTTGAAGTCTCATAACATGCATACAAGCTTACCAAATCAGATATAAACCCTACACAATCCTAAAACAATCTATAATCTAGCAGATTTCAAGGTTTCATGGCAAATTTCAACCAAAATAAGCAGAAAAGTGATAAGACAGATTTTAAGCTATTTTTCAACTTTTAATCATGCAAACTGGTTAAAACTTGTTCAAACTAAAAGCCAATCACACTAAACACCTAATAACAACCTAAGAGAAGTGTCTAAACAGGTTTTAACTCATAAATTTGTTACAACTTCTGCTTAAAACACAAATCCAAACACCCTTTAAGTTTCTGATTATGATGTTTTTCAAAGCAAATCAATCTAAATCCTATCCAAACTGGTTATAACTTACTAAAACATGCATGTAACATCTAAATGACCAATATTCAACACTCAAATTAACACTTAACACTTGCAATCAAACTATACCAAATCACAATTTCACAAAATCAGAAAACTTAAAAACTCAAAAAGGAAACAAGGACTACCTTGTTGGGCCTACATCCAGGCCCAACAGTGACTGCTTTGTCACCTCCAATAGACTGGGGCCTATGCTGACACTTGGACAACAGGTTCCAAACAACCCTGCTAAGAAAAAGGAAGAACACAAGCACAAATAATCTGATTTTCTGATTTTACTTAAAACTTATAAACCTTGTTAAAACCTTTCCCAATGTTTATCATTCAAAAACACTTCAACCAAATACCTTCAAACCTGATTAACCAACCTTGAAACAAGATTTCACCAAGTGAAATCAATGTTTCAGAAACTTGACAATAATTTTGAAAACTCAAAATTACTTCAACAATGAATATGGAACTCAGTATTCTAGCTTTAAAAAACGTTTACCAACTTTTAAACAATCATAAAAGGAATTACACTTGATTTAACAAACACCAAACTTTATATTGACTTAAAAAGGGATCACAAAATTTTTTTGCTAGAAAAACTGGAACAAGTGAAATAGAGACACATGCGTCTCTATTTATACAACTAAAGGAATAATCTAGAAAGCTAAAAACCCTAGTTGCTGAACTGCCTAAATTGCCCTTGATTCTTTGACTGAAAATTAGTCAAATTCGTGCCATGTGATTGCTTTGTTGGATGCCATCTCTTGTCTTGTGATCTTGGACGTTAAATTGGACTTGGGGACCAAGGAGATCATCTAAGTCGTTCATTTTGTCTGCTTGTTGGTATTGGGGGAAAAAGACGTGTGCAGGGGAATCTTAGGGGGTCACATGGGTTGAGTGGTGGATGGTTTTTCATGTGGGTTTTGGTGACAACATGGTAAATTACCATTCTGGATAACAAGGGCTAAAACCCCTTTGTTTTTGGCTTAACTGGAACTAGGGGATTTAGGGTTCATGTGGTGATTAAGGGAGAGATTAATCTATTTTGGGAAAGAAGGGATTTAAAAAACGTGTTTGCCACCAAAACTTAACTGATTAAATTAATTCAGTTATTTTAAAAACATAGTGGAAGGTGACATGGAGTGAGGGTGGTGAGGTGGAAGTTTGTGATTGGTGGTGGTGGGTGATGTGTTAGTTTGGTTGGCTGGGGTAAGTTTGAGTGTTTGGCAGAAAAGGCCCCCAAGCTTCTTTGTTTCTTCCATGTTGTATTAAAAAGCCAACAACACCCAAATAACTCTTGACAACTTTTGGTAACTTGTCAAAATTGGCACAAATACTTCCAAAACTTGAACAAGGACTTCAAATGCATATTTTTGGATTCTTCAAGGGCTGTTTTTGTAATGTCTTCAAACTTTAGGGACCCTATTCATAATTTTGAATATTTGAGGGGTATAAAGTGTAAATCTTCAAAAGTTGAGGGACTAAAGTTGCCAATCTTCAATTCTTCAAGGGCATTTTTGTAAAATCCAAACTTGGGCCCGGTTCATTGTGCGGCTTCGTTTCCCGTGTTCGTTTTTGATTGATTCTTGTGATCTTTTGCCATTTCCTCAATATCCGTACCTAAAAATACACAAGTAACAAACACGAGCATATATTTGGTATATTTAATGATATATTATGCATTTTAAGCCCGCTTTGGACGATGAGACTATGTATAAAAGCAGTCTCATCACTCCCCCATACTAAACCATTGTCGTGCCCTCACGCAATGCTAGAATAAAGTATCGTAGCACCTCCAATATTCATTTTATTCACTTTATTGAAAGATAAACTAGCTACACTACTACTATTACTACTACTTGCGTTTTAGACATAATGTATGATTTTCATCGCAAAATGGGACGTTTAGGTTCATAG
This sequence comes from Glebionis coronaria, assembly GCA_025667525.1. Lineage (NCBI taxonomy): Eukaryota > Viridiplantae > Streptophyta > Magnoliopsida > Asterales > Asteraceae > Glebionis > Glebionis coronaria. The sequence continues at coordinate 459,309,203 of CM046879.1, read as the reverse complement.
AACAAGAACATGTGAATGCTTCGTTAGAAATAATTTCATCGTCCTCGATTTTCACTCCAATTCCATGCCAAGCGTGCAACGAGATCATTGTCATTGTAAGTTAGTAATGCTAACACTACTCATATGCCCTAATCACGTACTTATCCTCCCATTATTCCTAAGTTGTATCTCTTATATTTTATTATGTCTTTAATGTTTCACGAGGATACATTGTTGACTTATGCGATAATAGAGATTTAGGTCTAAAAATAGAGTCCTAACGGTGTAACTAAGACCATCAAATCAATAACCCCTCCTAATAGACAACGATGTTAAAAAATTAAGTTGACAAGAAGGATCGATAAACACGGTGTTATAACGGTTTTGAACATGAGACTTATTACCAAGACTTTTATACGCCCCCTAACGGAAGGACCTTATTATCTTTGGTTTACCTCCATCTTTTATTCAACTTCGCCATGAAGCTTTTATTATGACTTCGGTCTTGCCTTGCCTTTTATTATCCGCCTCATCGGTGGTTTTATTAGCCAAAGACGTATATCCTCACGCTAAAGCGAATTTTGGATCTTTAAAGCTTCGAAGATTAAGGCTTGATTCACTTTCAATTTTTGCATAGATTTTAGGCCTTGTGGGGCTTCAAATTGTTAGCTAGATTTAGGTGAGCACTTAAAATCTTATTATTGGGTGAAGCTTTCGATTATTAGGGTGCCAATACTTCAAAACCGTGACGCTGGCGATACCTTAATGTCTTCCCAATTTAATTACACGGAAGCTACTAGAAAAGACTAGAAACCCAACAATCCTAACTAAACCGCTAAGTCAATATTTATTAAGCAACAAATATTTACATGCGAAGGGAGAATAAGCAAACAACGAGAACACATGAGTTTTTGAAAGAATACGAGTACTCTACGTTTAGCATAGTAACTTATAATTAACTCTATCATTTCTCGTCCTCATTTAAGAGACTTAGCCTAATGTGAAGTTAAGGAATCAAAGCTAAGTGCTCAACACGCACGGTCGAGTCAAAAATTACTCTTATTCTTGCCATCGGAAAATCTACATCCGTGTCTTCAAACACTTATAAAACATGAGAAAAAATTTAAAATTTTGCCATTTTTAGCCTTATTTTGTAACAAAAACGATAAACAAAACGATAAACTTTGGAAAGCGTGAAGGTTTGGCAAGGCAAGTATCTATTCACCCCCCATACTAAAGTTAAACATTGTCCTCAATGTTTCGAGTCTAGGGGTGCAAACACCCCCATACTAGAGACGTAGTCGAATGTCTAATCTAGCATGGAAAGGGTGTAATCAATAAGTAATAGCCGTTTATGAAGTGTGCTAAAAACCTAAGGTTAGAACATCAAAAGGATATATCATTTGGATATTGAGAAATGTCTCCAAAGCAAACGATCGAGTGCTCCCATAAAACGAATACGAGAGGCTCCAATCGTGAAGATCATGATCTAAAAACCACAATGCACAAACAACCACGGAACAAAGGTTGGAAGGGCACAAATCCCCTCACATTAAACTAATTAGAAAGCAATAATATGTACATGGATAAGCATGGGTCTCCCCCACGAGGCACCTTGTTTTTGATAACCGAGTCAAAAGCTCGACTCGAATCCCCATAAATGTGATCATTTAGGGATAATCATGGTGTGGTCAATATTTGGTGGGGCTTACATGATAAACAAGGCCCAAAAACAACCGGTATTAAGGACTAAGTCCTTTGATGATGCAAAATACCGGGATCGAAGATGGCGTTCTCGTTTTCATTGGAAAAACTAATCAACGCCACTTCATCATTGGTCAACAAAAACTCAAAGAGTTTCAAGAAAATAGGAGAGAAGAAATAGAAGGGTGGGACAATGGGTAAGTCATAGAAACATTGAGCTACTCGAGGTAGACTCGCACCAATCAAATGAAAAGATTTTCCATTTATTGCATCGGTGGAAGACCGAGATTTCCCTATATAAGCAATTCCAGGATCAAATATCTCGTCCTCGGTGGAGAAAGGGGAGGGAACATATGGGGCTTCCCCCATACTAAGTCCACACAAAGCATCGTCAAAAGGAGAAGACGAGCTTGTAGTACTCAATAAACGCGGTGATGACGGAGTTAGAGTTGTAGAAAAATCTTTTAAATTCAATTCAAAATCTTTTCCTTTTTCATCTTTTACACTCTCTTTGTGAAAACCCGATTTAATTATGTCAAAAATATTTGGTGTTTCTAAAGCAATGTTAGTCACACTAAAAATTCTCACATTTTGAAATCTTTTTGGTTTAGGTGGTGGTAAGTTTTCAAATCTTTTGTCAACAAAGAAAACCTCCCCATCGGGATCAACGTATTCATCATCCGAAGAATCACTCGAGATTGGAATCGAAGGCTTAACACTCTTAACCTCCACCGGCGGAGGGGACGGAACTTCATTTTTCTCAACAACTCCTAAAACTCTATTTGAAATCTTTTTGCAAATGCTTTTGATGGGATTGACATTGTACAAAGATGTGATAGAATACACATGAGAAAGCGTGGAGTTTTGGGTTGCATTAATGACGAGTTCTTCCTCATTGAAACGAAGAGTGGTTTTTCTTGCATGCACATCGATGAGTGCTCTCGAGGTATCCAAAAAAGATCGACCTAAAATTAACGGAACTTTAGGATCGATGGGAATATCAACAACAATAAAGTCTACTGGATAGTAGAACTTTCCAACTTTTACAAAGACGTCCTCGGCAACTCCACAAGCTAGAATCGTAGAATGATCAGCCATTTCGATTGACATTCTTGAAGGAGTGAGATTTGGAAGATTGAGCGATTTAAAAATCTCAAGAGGCATCAAATTAATACTAGCACCAAGATCGGCCAAGGCGTAGCATTCTTCCATGTCTTGGATAGCACATGGGATTAAAAACTTTCCAGGATCACCGACTTTTTGAGGTATGCGGCTTAGAAAAACCGAAGAACAACTAGACGATTTTTGCAATTTCTCTTTGTTATTCAACATACTTTTGAATTTCGCGGCAAATCGAGGCATCATGACTAAGGCGTCGGCAAAACTTATATTAAAATGCAAGTCACGAAACATTTTCATAAAGAGTTCAAATTGATAATTATTTCGTTCTTGTGCCTTCTCCTTGTCTCGTCTTGAAGGGTATGGTAAAGGTGGTGTGGGTTGGGGCAAAGTAGGCATATGCATCGGCCTTGGAATCTTGGGTTCCATGATAGGTATTGGTTCAACCGTAGGTATGGTTTGAGCGGTACTTTGTGGGCTTGGAAATTGCTCCTTTTCAACCACAACCTCGGGTTCTTTCTCTTTTTCCTTCCCCATAGAAGTACTTGGACGAGAAATGGGTTCTTTGAAAGTTTTACCACTACGAGTAGTAATAACCTTCAATTCTCCTTTCGGGTTCACGATGGTATCACTAGGAAGACCACCCGAAGAAGAGGGCTTACACATGATAGCTTCAAACATTTTAGCCATATGGTCTTCAAACTTAGATTGCCTAGCATCCGCTTTTAACAATTCTTGCTTAATCTCATGTTGACCTTGCTCCATTTTTTGTTGATTTTGTTGGAGTCGTGTGACATTTCCTTCCATTTTATTAGCATGAGTTTTAAGTTCATTAGCAAGTTCGTTTTTGAGCTCGTTTTTCAACTCGGACCTTAAGCTAACCATTTCACGTTGCATATTGTCAAACTTAGCATCATTAGCCTTAACATAATTCAAAAATTCTCCTTGAAGATTTTTGGTGTGAACGTTTTGAAAACCTTGGGCATTGTTTTGAAAATCACGGTTTTGGTTTTGATTTAAAATTTGCCCATTTCCACTTTGATAATTACCCTTGTTATAATTCCTTTGATTTCCTTGGTAATTTCCACCTTGGTTGTTGTTGCGATAGTTATTAGCATTTTGATTTGGTGGAGCTTGATTTTGGCGGGAACCTTGACCGATTTGGTTATAAGTTCACGTGGCTACATAAGCACTCGAAGTGTTACCATCCGCGGTAATGCACTCGGAAAGATCATGAGCTCCCCCACACGACAAAAAACTCTTAGAAACCGCTTTAACCGAAGCAGAATTCGAAGCTTCTTGAGCTTTCCAATTGGACATAAGAGTCGAAAACCTATCGAAAAACCGATTCTCCTCATTTGCTTCATCTTGCAAGGCATTAATGGAACGAGATGATGATGAGCCCATTTTGGCAACACTCGGTGTGTTACGAGGGCTATAAACCTTATACCTATTCTCAATTATGACCAAAGCTTCTTCAACCGTTTTACACAAAAAATTACCACCCGCGGCGGCATTTAAATAATCTCTTTCATGATCGTTAAGTCCATTGTAAAACGTGTCTATTTGGTGCAAGTCGGAAAAACCGTGATGAGGACATTCATGTAACATCTCCTTAAACCTATTCCAAGCCGTAGAAAAACTTTCATTTGATTCTTGTGAAAATTTAGAAATCTCATTTTTCAAATGCGTAGTCTTAGAGGCCGGAAAAAATTGGTTCACAAATTTCGAAACGAGATCCTTCCACGTCAATATAGAATTGGGTGGCTCTTTCTCTAACCAAATTTTAGTGGGCCCCGCTAAGGAATACGGAAAAAGCATCATCTTAATCGAGTCATTCGAGACATCCTTGAATTTGCACGTGGCGGTAAGACGATTAAATTGGCGGATATGGTTGTGGGGATTGTCCTTCTCATCACCACGGAATTTGTTGTTTTGGATCATCGACAACAAACCCGTTTTCACCTCAAAATTCTCCGCAAGGATAGCGGGAATCACAATAGCTTCTCCATAACCCTCGGTGGGTGCTTGAAGTAACTCCATCATAGTTCGATTCGCCATGGTTGGTGCTTCTCGTACAATGGGTTCGTCAATAGGAGACTCCTCACTAGAATGAGTGATGGATTTGTTTCTTCGTTTACGAGCACGTCTTGCTTTAGAGCGAGTTTGCATAAACGTCACGTACAACGAGAAGGCGAGCAAAGAAGATTCTTTTTGGTATTTTTACTTTTTCAATTTTTTTTTGTGGTTTTTGATTGTTTTAACTTTTTGGAAATTGGTGAATGTATTAGGTAGACAAAAATCTACAAATCTCCTCCTTAATCAAATCTCTCGATTAAAGAAGCCTCAAGGAATGAAAACGATCACGTGGAGTGAACGCCTTCGATGACTTTAGAACGATGGTGGAACACCAAATCGTTCAAGAGGGTTTAATCAATGAAACCAAGAAAATATATATGATATGTAATAATACTTTGGGCGGCAAAACCCTCGATTCACTCTCAAAATCAAATACGCACAAGCAAGCGGAGGAAACGAGGCGGCGCGAAGCACTTAAGAGCCTTTTTCCTTTAGGTCGTGAAATACAACCGCCTTATACCCACCTTATAGTTTGTATTATCAAGATTAAGCTTCACGAAAGTATTTATCTATTTTTGCCTTTTTCTTTGGTTTGAGATTCGAATACAATGATTGGGTAATGACCTCCCAAGTCAAGGTTGTGATTGCTCACGTATTTGGAGTACTTGTGAATTTATTGTTCTACGTATACAATATAGTAATAGTATTCACACAAAAACCAAAAAACGATAATACGTATTAGTAGAGTGCTACTAATACAAATACTATTATGGCTAATATAAAAAACAACAATGGTTCAATCAAAACACAACACGCCTCCCCGGCAGCGGCGCCAAAAACGATGTAGTGTTTTTACTACCCTTTAGGAAAAGAGCAAGTAAATAGGGAAAGCGTGTACGACGATTTAGGAAAACCGTGTGTAAATGACCCTAAGAGTGAGTTCGTTCTCAAGGAGGCTAGTGTGTTGTGTAATGAATTGATTTTGATTGATGATTTTATTAAGAAGAGAGAAAAGAAAATAGAAATGAGAAAGGAAAGAAAAGACGGTTACGAAGACGGATCGAGCTAAGACGAAAACGCGTTCACGTAAAACCGTGAAAAAACTACAAAAATTAAAATTTTAAACCTAAAAAATAATTAAAAGCTAAAACAAGTCCAAAATAATATAAATAAGAAATAAAATCCAATAAAAATATTTTAAAACCTTTTATTAATTAAATATTCAATTTTAAATGCTAATTAAAGCCCTAAAATTAAATATAATTAATCAAAATGTCCAAAATATGATTTTATTGAACAAATAACTTACTTATATTATCTAAAAACTAAAAAGTATTTTTCCTAATTTTTGAAAACTATTTTTTATTTTTAAATGACTAAAAACTATTTTAAAACTAAAATAGTTATAAAAAATAATAAAATAAAGCTAAAAATAATTTACCAGTTTTAAAAATCCTAAATTACTCTAATGAACAGTAGAAAAATGAAAAAGATTGAAAAATATTAAATTTTTCACTAAATGACAAAACTAGTTTAATTAAAACCCTAATTAAGTTAAATTAATTCTAAAAAATAATAAAAAGATGAACAGTAAAATCTTTTTTAACCAAAAATCTTAAAATAATATTCTAAGTCCAGGAAAATTGATTAAACTGAAAAATATTACTTTCTGGCACTAAAAGACAAAAACAGAAATATTAAAGTTAATTAAAAATGCTAATTAATCTAAAAAATAGAAAATGAACAGTAATAAAAATCTAATTAATCAGAAAAATCAAAAATAAAATAAGAAAAATAACAAAATTGGTTAGAAGTCCTAACTCTAATTTTTACCCACTAAAGACAAAAATTCTTGAAAACAGATAGTGACATGTGATTGGTGTTTGTCTGCTAGTGAAGCAGTGGTAACTTTTGTGATAGCAGGGGAAACTTTCTTCCCACTGCTAGTGCAAATTCTTGGTCAATTGACCAATAAGCTTAGGAAAGCTTATTTGATAGCTTATTTTGGACAAAAGGCACCCTTATACTCTTTGGAGTATAAGGAGTCAGATTATACACAAAAAACAAACAATCACTTCACAAAATTCTTTACAAATAAGCCACAAAGTTTCTGATTAAGCCAAAGGTGTGTCTGATGAACAGTAGGCCTAGATTACATGCATAAAAACGAATTTTGAAGTCTCATAACATGCATACAAGCTTACCAAATCAGATATAAACCCTACACAATCCTAAAACAACCTATAATCTAGCAGATTTCAAGGTTTCATGGCAAATTTCAACCAAAATAAGCAGAAAAGTGATAAGACAGATTTTAAGCTATTTTTCAACTTTTAATCATGCAAACTGGTTAAAACTTGTTCAAACTAAAAGCCAATCACACTAAACACCTAATAACAACCTAAGAGAAGTGTCTAAACAGGTTTTAACTCATAAATTTGTTACAACTTCTGCTTAAAACACAAATCCAAACACCCCTTTAAGTTTCTGATTATGATGTTTTTCAAAGCAAATCAATCTAAATCCTATCCAAACTGGTTATAACTTACTAAAACATGCATGTAACATCTAAATGACCAATATTCAACACTCAAATTAACACTTAACACTTGCAATCAAACTATACCAAATCACAATTTCACAAAATCAGAAAACTTAAAAACTCAAAAAGGAAACAAGGACTACCTTGTTGGGCCTACATCCAGGCCCAACAGTGACTGCTTTGTCACCTCCAATAGACTGGGGCCTATGCTGACACTTGGACAACAGATTCCAAACAACCCTGCTAAGAAAAAGGAAGAACACAAGCACAAATAATCTGATTTTCTGATTTTACTTAAAACTTATAAACCTTGTTAAAACCTTTCCCAATGTTTATCTTTCAAAAACACTTCAACCAAATACCTTCAAACCTGATTAACTAACCCTGAAACAAGATTTCACCAAGTGAAATCAATGTATCAGAAACTTGACAATAATTTTGAAAACTCAAAATTACTTCAACAATGAATATGGAACTCAGTATTCTAGCTTTAAAAAACGTTTACCAACTTTTAAATAATCATAAAAGGAATTACACTTGATTTAACAAACACCAAACTTTATATTGACTTAAAAAGGGGTCACAAAATTTTTTTGCTAGAAAAACTGGAACAAGTGAAATAGAGACACATGCGTCTCTATTTATACAACTAAAGGAATAATCTAGAAAGCTAAAAACCCTAGTTGCTGAACTGCCTAAATTGCCCTTGATTCTTTGACTGAAAATTGGTCAAATTCGTGCCATGTGATTGCTTTGTTGGATGCCAGCTCTTGTCTTGTGATCTTGGACGTTAAATTGGACTTGGGGACCAAGGAGATCATCTGAGTCGTTCATTTTGTCTGCTTGTTGGTATTGGGGGAAAAAGACGTGTGCAGGGGAATCTTGGGGGGTCACATGGGTTGAGTGGTGGATGGTTTTTCATGTGGGTTTTGGTGACAACATGGTAAATTACCATTCTGGATAACAAGGGGTAAAACCCCTTTGTTTTTGGCTTAATTGGAACTGGGGGATTTAGGGTTCATGTGGTGATTAAGGGAGAGATTAATCTATTTTGGGAAAGAAGGGATTTAAAAAACGTGTTTGCACAAAAACTTAACTGAATAAATTAATTCAGTTATTTTAAAAACATAGTGGAAGGTGACATGGAGTGAGGGTGGTGAGGTGGAAGTTTGTGATTGGTGGTGGTGGGTGATGTGTTAGTTTGGTTGGCTGGGGTAAGTTTGAGTGTTTGGCAGAAAAGGCCCCCAAGCTTCTTTGTTTCTTCCATGTTGTATTAAAAAGCCAACAACGCCCAAATAACTCTTGACAACTTTTGGTAACTTGTCAAAATTGGCACAAAACTTCCAAAACTTGAACAAGGACTTCAAATGCATATTTTTGGATTCTTCAAGGGCTGTTTTTGTAATGTCTTCAAACTTTAGGGACCCTATTCATAATTTTGAATATTTGAGGGGTATAAAGTGTAAATCTTCAAAAGTTGAGGGACTAAAGTTGCCAATCTTCAATTCTTCAAGGGCATTTTTGTAAAATCCAAACTTTGGCCCGGTTCATTGTGCGGCTTCGTTTCCCGTGTTCGTTTTTCATTGATTCTTGTGATCTTTTGCCATTTCCTCAATATCCGTACCTAAAAATACACAAGTAACAAACACGAGCATATATTTGGTATATTTAATGATATATTATGCATTTTAAGTCCGATTTGGACGATGAGACCATGTATAAAAGCAGTCTCATCACCTGGCCTTTGAACGGTATTAAGAGCTTTCAGGACCTCATCAGCATAATACTCGTACTCCATGCGGCTTAACCTGGTTTTGGCGTGAATTCTCTTATCCTTTAGCGCTCTCTTCACCAAAGACGGAGTGATAGAAGATTTATACTCATGAGCCAGAAATGCACACAAGTCAATCGGACTACGGATACGGAGATATAGAACATCTCTGTCAGCGTCTGTGATTGGATCATATTTAGCAGTTGTCGTGATCCAAGCTTGTGGCGGTGCAGTTTCATCAATCTCCAATGTGTCCGCCCAGTCCCGTGTGCTTGACTCGGGAACAGTAGTTTGTGGTTCTTGTTGCAGAGGAGTAGAAACATGAACATCTGTTGGTTCTGATTCAGGCATCTCGGCGGTGTCATGAACAGGCGAGTGTTGTGCCGATTCAGGTTCAGTTACAGATTCTGCAATCACATGAGCAACAAAAGAACTAACAGGATTAGCGGTAACAGGTATAGAAACAGGGATAGATGTACCGGGAATCGATGATGCCGTAGTAGCATTCACATCATGGCGCCACTTGGATCGTCTTGATTCCGTTGAGGTGGATTTTTTCTTTTGCGCAGCATCTTTCTGAGACTTGGTACCAGACTTAGATGGTTTCTTTGTGCTGGCAACCTTGTCCCCCGTTTCAGGCTGTTTACCATCATCATCCTCATCGTCATCCTCGTTGCTTCCCTTAGCACTTTCCTCATTTCGATCACCACCATCACCACCATCATCATCATCATCATCCTCATCATCATCACCGTCACCATCACCATCATCATCATCTCCTTCTTCTTCTTCTTCTTCTTCCCCGTCACCCTTTTCTTGTTCACTATCTTCCTTTTCCTCTTCAGGCAGAATGTGGTAAGGTACCACACTTCCAAACATTTTAAACAACCGATCATCCTCCAAGATAGCTTCATTGAGTGATTTGTAGAGTGTCCGCTGAACTTTAGACTTATCAAAAGATCCAACTTCCCTCATGCGAGCTTTGAGGATCTTCTTTAATTCAAAATCCGTTAAGTCATATGCAATTTTGTAGGCGGATTCGGAAGGATTGGACGACTTAATCATCAAATTATCAACCGCGAGTTTCTTCATCTCATCACGCAGTTTTGGCATAAAAGACTCAACAGATTCTTTCACTCTCTCTTCAATAGAAGCTTCAAGAGTATCTTTCTGCTCCTTGTATTTATCCTTCATAGCTCGAAGTCTCGTGATTCGTGCTTCATACTTATCAGTTTCAGCCTGTTTGACCTGAGCAAGTTCTTCTGCATGAGCTTTACGAGTCAACTCCATCTCTGCAGCGAACTTAGCTAGCATCTCTTCTTGGGCTTTCTTGGATGCCTCTTCACTTTGAACTCGTCTAAGTAGCTCTTGGCGAAGATTATCCATCTCTTTTCTTTGATTATCCGTGTGTTTATCCAACAGTTCTGCCATTACAAATGCAGCCATTGAAGATGATGCAGAGCTACTCTGGGTTGGTTGAAGAGGCTCGGTTGTGACTACAGTACTGAGGATGGAAGTTATTGGAGGTGGAAGGAATGGTGTTGGTACCGGTCGGGTTGGTAAGGGCTGGATTGGTGGAGGTTGAGTTACTAAAGGCTGGGTAGGTACCATGATTGTAGGAGCACCGGACTCCTTTTCAACACTTGCTGAAACAGCAATGGATGTCTCCTTCGAAGTAGAATACCGTTCAGGTGAACCAAACTCATCAATATCATCTGGCTCCTCGTACTCTTCTTCAATATTCATCTGTGCACCCGAACCACTACCACCCGTGTCTCTCCTACTCTTTTCAATAGCTATCTTCATTAATTGTTTCTCAGTCTTGTCAAGAGTAGGATCGACATCAACATCTTCTTCGTCGTGGAGAACGAACTCATCAGCCGTGCTCTTTCCCTTCTTAGCCTCAGTCTTCTTCTTCTTGGTTTAGGGTTCAGATAATGCATCTGGTTGCTTGCGTTTACCTTTACTCTTGACCGTAGTAGACGAGTCTTCTCCTGTCTGAAGGCTTGCTTTTAGCTTCTTGATTTCTAGTAGCAGTAGTTTGTAATCAGCAGAAGCTTTAATTTTATCCGTCAGAAGATAATCGGGAATAGGACCAGGAATAACAGCACTAGATGGTCCTTCATGCCTTAGATCCACAGTGTGATCAGCCTCTTCAGTGTGATGACGACTTGCTGCACGCTTATCAATAGAGACATCATTCTTCATAAAATAATTAATAATAAGCTTGATAAACCGAGTGTAAGGAAAGAAATTAGTCTCCAGCTTCTTGTTTTGGAAGAGTTGAAAGTTAAATTCTTCCCACATCAATAATGCATAATCTGCATTTGAGCCTTTGTACATTCCATAGAAGATGTTCATAATTGGACCACGCAAAGCATCATGCCCACTTGTTTTAGGTGTAAGACATCTACTGAGAATACCCAAGATTGCTCTCCAAGGTTGACCCACTTTAGCGGTGGTAAACTCAGACACAACTCGTATGTCAGGACATCCAAGAGCATCGAACATCTCCATGAGTTCGTCTTTAGTAGGATCCCTGGAAAATGACATACCTTTGGGTGTATCCCGTATTCCAAATATCTTGCGGAAGTCTGAAACGGTAAGTGTCTGCTGCTTGTTGTCGAGAGAGAGGGTGATCTTGTTTGAAGTACTTTCCTTGGTAGCCTAGAATTCATACATGTAGTCATATGGCACCGAAGCAGTACTCCTTAACGCATTCTTGAAGTGAGATTGATCAAGGATTGCTATGGCGACTTTGAATCCATGGTGAGTAGATTTTGAAACTTGCTTCAGCCGGTAATTGTTTGGTATAAACTTGAGGGCTCTTGCTTCGGCAATTTCGGCCGCTCTAGCATCTTGGAGTTCTTGTACTGTTGGATTAGTCATTGTGTCTGCTTAAGATAAGACATAAAAGGTTGATGCACAACAAATATATAGATATATATCATTATGACTTCTAAGCATAACACATTTCAACAAGTAATTATAACAAGCAAACAACTATCAATCCAACAACCCTTCATTCGGAACTCTTCATCCGGAACTCTTCATTCGGAACTTTTCATCCGGAACTCCTTCATCCGGAACTCCTTCATTCGGAACTCTTCATTCGGAAGTTCGTTCGGAACTCTTCATTCGGAAGTTCGTTCGGAACTCTTCATTCGGAAGTTCGTTCGGAACTCTTCATTCGGAAGTTCGTTCGGAACTCCTTCATTCGAAAGTTCGTTCGGAACTCCTTCATTCGGAAGTTCGTCCGGAACTGTCGGAAGTTCGTCCGGAACTCCTTCATTCGGAAGTTCGTCCGGAACTCCTTCATTCGGAAGTTCGTCCGGAACTCCTTCATTCGGAAGTTCACCCGGAACTCCTTCATTCGGAAGTTCATCCGGAACTCCTTCATTCGGAAGTTCATCCGGAACTCCTTCATTCGGAAGTTCATCCGGAACTTCTTCATTCGGATGTTCGTTTGGAACTCCTTCATTTGGAAGTTCATCCGGAACTCCTTCATTCGGAAGTTCGTTCGGAACTCCTTCATTCGGAAGTTCATCCGGAACTCCTTCAATCGGAAGTTCATCCGGAACTCCTTCATTCGGAAGTTCGTTCAGAACTCCTTCATTCGGAAGTTCGTTCAGAACTCCTTCATTCGGAAGTTCGTTCGGAACTTCATTCGAAAGTTAGTTCGGAACTTCGTTCGGAAGTTCACTAGCCATGTTCATTCGGAAGTTCACAAACCGTCCCCTATGAAAGATTATTCTAAACGCATGTAGTGAGTTTTAAGGCATTCTAAGGCAACCATAGTGTTCTAATCCTAATCCGATCCAAAACCCAGCAAAAAACCCTAATCAATTAACCCTTAATTAAACACAAACCCTAAACTTGATAAATTTGATTAACCGAATCAATTAACTGGATTAAATGATGAATTAGGCAAATTAGAAATTAAAGAATCGATGTTTGTACCTTTTTGATTGAATGAAACAGATTGAGTGATTAAATCGAGAGTTTTGAAAACTTGAGTGTGTTTTTGTGTGTGATAATGGCGGCCAGAAAGAAAGAAGATAGAAACTAGAAAAAGAAAAACGGGGGAGGGGATTTGACTAAGTCAAATTTTTCAAAAAAATTCACCCCTTGTCACATTTAACCCTATACTTTACTTTTCTTTTCCTTTTTAGTTAATAACTCCGTTTAGGCTAACATCCGTTTAATCACTTAACAATCGTTAGTCTATCTCATTGTAATGACTATTCTAACCCTCACACAACTTAAGCAACGCATCCTATTAGCAAATCACCGAGATCTAAAGCAAGTCCTATCTCATTGAGCGAGCACAAGTCGTATTCTAATGCAAGACCACTCATTAACCATTTAGCCAATTAATTTTCCACAAACACTTTTGAAAATCGTTTTGATGACGAAGATGATTTAATATTTTTCTCCCCCTTAAATGATGACCCGTTTTCTATTTAAAGAGCTGTAGTCATTGTTTAAAGAGTCAAATATTGATGAAAACATTTCCAATTAATGTCTTGAAAAGATTGATTCGTGGTGGCAATAAGATTTCTCTTATTTTGACAAATTAATGCACTGAGACGTACACTAACTCGTGTTAGACCAAGTTGTAAAGTAAACCTGATCCCTTTGCATGATTTGGCTTGTAAATCATGCCCGAGAAAATTAATTCCCGTTGTGAGCCAACGTTTTCCAAAGAAATACGTGGCTTTAATGCGAAAACCGGGTTGCAGTCTAAAATAACTACAAGCCATAATGGGCATGTTTTAAAAGATGTACAACTTTTATACGGACTCTATTTATGGCGTCGTGCCAATATTGATCGACATTTCTAAAGCCGTAAATATTACCGTACTAAAAGACATGCCCGATTTTAAAAAACGAAAAATATTTTTGGTTTTTCTTGATTTTATAATTTTTATGGTTTTTCTAGGTTTTATATTTTTTATGGTTTTTCTTGGTTTTATATTTTTGTATTTTTCTTTTTGTGGTTTATATATATACGATAATATACATGATCACGAACAAAGGATACACCTGAATAGTTTACCACCACTATTCAGCTGATTCTTCTGCCAATTCTTTGAGAGTCGCTGGAGAGAATGATTTCATGCCAAGCTTGTCGATCAAAAACTCGATTCGTCCTCGATCTAAGGCTTTGGTGAACATATCTGCCAGCTGATACTCAGTGGTGACAAAATACAGCTCGATCACTCCGTTCTCCACCTGCTCTTTAATGAAATGGTAGCGAATGTCTATGTGCTTGGCCCGGGAGTGTTGAACGTAGTTGCAGCAAATGGCAATGGCGCTCTTATTGTTACAATACATCGGGACTTTGTTGAATCCAAACCGTAGTCAGTTAATTGTGATCTCATCCAAAGGACTTGAGCACAACAACCGGACATGGCGATGTATTCAGCCTCCGTGCTAGAAATTGCAGCGCTTTTCTGCCTTTTTGAAGACCAACTAATCAATATGTCTCCAAGGAGTTGCACAGACCCAGAAGTGCTACGCCTCGTGTCTTGACACCCAGCATGATCGACATCTGCTATGATATTAAAGCAATAGAGGAATCTTTCGGATACCATAGACCACGATGAAGTGTTCCTTTGAGATACCGAAAGATCCTTTTAACACCATGTAGGTGCTTTTCGGTAGGCCGAGCCTGATACCGGGCACACATGCATACAGCAAATTGTAAATCAGACCTGCTAGCAGTCAGATAGAGAAGGGTGCCGATCATCCCACGGTAAAGTTTTGGATCGACAATAATCCCATTCCTATCTTCATCTAACTTGGATTTCTCCACCATTGGAGTGTCCACGGGGTCACAATTTTCAAAGTTATATTTCTTTAAAGATACTAGAGCATATTTGGATTGATTAATAAAGATGCCTCTGGGATTCTGAGAAATTTGTAATCCTAAGAAAAATGAAATTTTTCCCATCATTGACATCTGAAAGCGTGTGGACATTATCTTCTCAAAGCGTTTTGACAATTCTATGTTAGAGGCAGCAAATATTATATCATCAACATAAATTTGTACTAGTATCATGTCGTTGTCCTCCTTGAGAGTGAATAGAGTGGGGTCCACCTTGCCTTTGGAGAAGCCTTCCGAGATGAGATATGTTGAAAGGAGATCATACCACGCGCGTGGAGCTTGTTTCAACCCATAGAGAGCCTTCTTAAGCTTGTACACATGATTAGGAAACTCCGTGCTAACGAACCCATCCGGCTGACTAACATAGACTTCTTCCCTTAGTTCACCATTCAAAAATGCCGTCTTCACATCCATTTGATAGACGATCATGTTCATATGAGCAGCATACACAAGGAATAGTCTAATAGCCTCCAATCTTGCAACAGGAGCAAAAGATTCTTCAAAGTCGATACCCAAGGCTTGTTTGTATCCTCTAGCAACCGATCTAGCCTTATTCTTCAATACTGCACCCATCTCATCGAGTTTAACCTTATAAACCCATAACAAAGTAAGGATGTTAACCTTGTCAAGGAGAGGAACTAATTCCCATACTTCAAGTCTTTGGAATTCATTGAGTTCCTCTTGCATGGCTTCAATCCAAGATGATTGAGTCATAGCATGTTTCCAGTTTTTAGGTTCAACTTCGGAGAGAAATGCATCAAAGTAGCAATAGAGTGCACTCTCTTGTAATTGATGGCGTGTAGAGACTGGTCGATCGAGACTTCCAATGACATGCCTAATTGGGTGATCTTTTGTCCATTTGGTGCTATGATTTTCAATCCGTGGTGGTCTGGAATGAACAATTGAAGGAGCTTCTTCTGAGGTAGACGCGGGTGAAGGGTTTTCAGGTATCGGTACACCAAAGAAAGGAAGCTCTTGAAGGTGAGCATATTCCAAATCGTGATCAATAGAATCCTCTTCAACATCATTAGGCACAAGTAAGGGTGACGATTCAGGTGTAGTTTGAGAATCACTTGGTAGAGGTGCATCCGGTTCAATGTTAATTGAAGATGCATTAGATAAAGCTTCATTAGCTTGAGCAACAACTTCAGGGATTGGAGCTATCACTACAGGTGCTGGAACTTCATCATTTGGGGGATCAAAGAATTCATCAAACAACGGTTGAAACAGTTTATCCCACTCGGGCCTTGTAGGTGGTAAAAATGATGTAGAAGTAGGATTATTGGGAACTAATCCGGAACTAATAGCACCGGTTCCCATCTCGTGAAGCGCGAGTTCAGAACTGCGTTGCTCAGAAGCCATCGCTGTCAGCTCATCAAAATCTGCGTCCATAGTTTCTACAATCTTACCAAGACGACGGTTGTAAATTCGGTATGCTTTCTTGGAGGGTGAGTAACCAATGAAAATACCTATATCGGCTTTCGGTTGAAATTTGCCCAAGTTCTCACTATTAATGTTTGGATAACAAAGAGCACCAAACACATGAAAGAATGAAACATCGGGTTTACGATCATGTAGAAGCTCGTAAGGTGTTTTTCCATGGCGTTTCCGAATGATAGAGCGGTTTTGGGTGAAACATGCGGTAGATACAGCTTCTGCCCACAAGAATAATGGAGCGTTCGCATAAATAAGCATAGTCCTAGCAGCTTCCATAAGCGTACGATTTCGTCTTTCAACGACACCATTTTGTTGTGGAGTACGTGCAGCGGATGTTTCATGGGAAATACCAACATCTTCATAGTAAGCACGAAGAGTCTGGTTGACAAACTCGGTTCCATTATCTGTACGAATACGGCGGACAGTAGTATTTAAACGTACCTGAATGAATTTCAGAAAAGTGATGATAGCCTTCGGTGCTTCATCCTTTGTACGTAGAAATCTTACCCATGTAAACCTGGAGAAATCATCCACAATAACAAGAATGAATTTCTTACCGCTCACACTTTCGGTTCGCATTGGCCCACAAAGATCCATATGCAAAAGATGACGTTTTTCTTGATTGGTGTCTTCAGCTTTGGGCTTGTATGATTTCTTGGTACGTTTCCCCCTTGAATACGCGGAACATAAATGATCCTTGTGAAATTTGAGGTTTGGAAGACCACGAACTAATTCGTTTTTAGCCAGATGATTAATAGCATCAAAGTTGAGATGAGATAATCTGCGATGCCATAACCATGACTTGGTCTTAGATGCTTTAGAGAGAAGACATACTGGAGAGGCGGCCATCATGTCTTGTAAGGACAAAGTATAAAGATTTGCACCACGAGACCCCTTCAACAAATCTTTTCCTTCCAAGTTGCGGATGAAACAAGTATGTTGTCGAAAAGCAACCTCTAGGTTGGAATCACAAAACTGTCCTACTGAAAATAAATTATGACCAAGACCTTCTACGTAGTATACCCTTGAAATCGTAACGTTTCCAATCTGATATTCACCATACCCCATTATCTTTGCAATATGATCATTACCGAATTTAACCGTTCCAAGAAACTTGCTGACGAAATTTCGGAGCATCGAGCGATCTCCGGTCATATGCTTTGAACAACCGGAGTCCAAATACCAGAGGATGATTTGGACCACCTGAAAATATCACCAGACGAGGACAATGTATAGTTTTCGGAATCTGAATGTTCCTTGTTATTAGCAGGTACAGATTTAATAATCTTAGATTTGCTAACTCTAGGTTTCTTAGATTTCCTAGCCTTCTTCCTAGTTGGTGGTGTAGATTCTAGTTGGCTTAAATCCTGAGGTATTTCTTCACTAATAGGCACTATAGTGGGGGCTGACCTAATTAAAGGGCGCGGTTTCCATACTTTAGTGCTAGTGTGCCTAACTAAAGGACGCTGAGACCTAACCTCAATGGATGCATTCCTAGTTAAAGGGCACATTTTTCCATCTAATGTAAAGGTCCTACCAGTGGGACGCCATTGCCAGCCAACTTGGGTATGAGTTCTCCCAGTGGGCTTCCATTCAAGATTATTCCTAATGGCATTCATTTCATTCACATGATCAATAAGACACAAATCATGACGTTAGGAAAACATGCACTCATTACAATTCCAACAATTCAAATTAGAATTCACAAATGGTTTAGGCTTCTGCACAGGCGCAGAGCTTTTAGTCTTAGCAACATGATTCTTTTTATTTAAATCTGACATAACATTCCTATGGTGAGCTTCTACTTTCTTTTTGTTGGTACTACTAGTGGAGGGCTTGATCTTATCTTTCTTGAGTGGTGATCCTTTAGCCTTAGTAGACTCTTTTAATCCTGTAGAAGGCAAAGTGGGAACATTAGCAACAGATTTTAAAGGTGCCTTACTTGATGGTGCCAATGACGGTTTTGCTCCTGGGGTCTTATTGAATGGAGTTACAGCAATGGGTCGATTAGTGAGTAGTGCAGAACCCGGTTTACCTATGTATTGCAAATATGCTAAGCAATATTGAACTCGCTTAATATATTCATGAGCTGAATAATAGTAGCTACTTGAGGGATCTAAGGCATAAAGATCGTCTAAAATATCCCTAACAAGATCTACATGCTTAATTGCATTCCTCATATAATCATCGTAGGTAACCGGGTTTTTCTTATGGAGCGGGTTCTTATAAAGCACTACTGACTTGGTTGTTGGAGCACTAGAGGACGGTGCAGAGTTGGTAGCTAAGTTATTAACAACTTCTTGTCGGGTGAGAAGAAGTGTCTCCTTTAACTCGGCCAAAACCATGTTTTTGTCAATGAGCTGGATGTTTAAGTCAGAGATTTCCTCACACTTTTGGTTCAGTTGTTCAACATAAGATTGTTGCTGTGCTGCATTAAAAGCTAAGCGTTCTTCTATTGAACCATAAAGAGCGGATAGTCCCTGTCTTGCCCGATCCATCTCTCCTAGAATAGACGAAAGTCTAATTTCTAAGTCCTGGTTTTTATACTCTACAACCTCTAGTTCCAATTTTAGTGTTTCATTTGATGACACATCTCTCTTTAATATCATAATCTATTCCTCTAATGCCTTAACTATCTCAATCATCTTGTCACTCGTCTCAACACTGTTTTCACACCCATTTTTTATCAAAAGATCCTTATTTTGAGTTTGTTGTTTTAATTCTAAAGATATACAATGTTGTTCAAGTTGATTAAAACGTTTTGTAAGTAAATTGTAAGAATCTTGAAGCTTTAAAAATTCAGCATTAGACTCGTGACAAGACTGATTATCTACCTCACTTACAGTATCAGCAACATTTACATAGAGATCACACACATCATCACATATATTCACAGCATCACATTTAATCATAGCGGATGTAAGCTCATTCGAATAATTAACATTCACAGTAGTAAGCACATCACACGAAATTACTTGGGACAAGAATCGGTCATATTCGGATAAAATCTTTTCCTTTTCAATTAATTATAGTTCGTAAGCGGTGTCCATTTCATAAAACACTTTTTGAACTTCTGCAGTTTCAAACTCAAGATTTTCCGAAAGAGATGCAAAACTTCCTTTTAGACTTTCGACAAACGGATTGATCTCATTCTTAAACACCTCGTTCATGTGTTCAAAAGCCCATTCTCCGGCGTTTAGGCCATTTGAAGTCGTACATTCCAAAATGACCGTGTCAAAACTAGCAAAGTATTGATTAATCTCTTGCAAGTTTAACCATACAGTGCTAACAGGTGGAAGATCCTTTGGAATTTCCTTAGGTCCTTCCAATTTGACAAGTGTAGGAAGTGTACTAGGGTTTTCTTCATTTAACATGTAGGTTGGTGCTGTGATGAGATCTTTATCCATATGGAAGCGAATTCTAAAATCCATTTTTGCAAGCTCCTGATTCATTTTAAAATAATCACACTCGGGATATTTTGCAAAGTTGTATGACCGATTCTCATCAACTAGATCCTTATTTGTGCGATCATCGAAAATAACAATCGGGTCTAAGACCAATCCTAATTGGGTTGCATTATAAAGTCTTGGACTATGGATAAAAGCTTGTTTTGCATACCGTGGGTTAGGGGGAAGGCCTTTTTGACGTGATAAGTTAAATTCTCTAAACGAAGCATCAAATAAGTGCACTAGTTGAGAGGCAACGTATTGTCTTAAAAGCAAATAATCTAAACTTCTAATCTTATTAGCCGCATTAATTTCCATTTCATTCTTTTTAGACTCGAGTAACTCAAAATCCGTTTGAAGTTTGTGAAAATTAGTGACCACTAACTCTTTTTCTTTAAGTTCGTTAGAAAGATCTGCTCTTAAGGTTTCAATTTCTTGCAAATGACTCATTTGTTTGTTTCGAAAATGATCATATTCGGGATTTATTAGAACAGTGGACGAAGGAACTAATTCCAAAGTTTGAACTTTTTCGTTGCACAAAGCAAGCTCAGCAGACAAATTCTTATTCTTAGCTAGGGTTTCTAAGAGTGCAGTATTCATTTGGCTAAGTAATGTAGCAGGAACCATGACCAAATCTTGTTGAGCAGGAATATGCGTTTGCGAACTGGCTCCCGGTTGTGATTCACTCAAAGTCTGGGGACTCACATTGATATTACTATCATTGATTGTCTCCTCATTTGAAAGACTCACCACCGAAGACTCATTCGGATCAGCACCCTCTTGCCCAACTTTATGTGGTTGAATACTAGTATCAGTGGTATTATCAGTGGCATTAGTAAGTACCTCAGATATTTTTTCTAGCCCTAAGCTAGAGATAGTTGCCATAAGAGCTGCCTGTGCAGATTGAAGTTCATCACAGTCTGAATCGTAAGCATCAAGATCATCTGCTTGGTATGCTGCATTCTGTGTAGTGACAACGTCTTGTTCAGCAATCCCTGGATCAGCAAGAAATGCAAGCTCCTCTTCATCAAGTTCCCTTCCTTGTGCCTGAGCATTCACCAGATAAATCTTCTCTGCAAACCATTGACCATCCCTTCTCCTCTTGGGTTTTTTGCAATCCCTGGACATATGACCTTCTTCCTTACAGTTGTAGCATGTAATCATTCTCAACTTGCCTGTGGAATTAGCCCGTGGAGGAGTGTTGACCATTGGAGCAGGATTGACCGTGCGTGCATTGGTGGTTGATGTAGTAGGTCTCCCCTGATAAGGTTGAATAGGTTGAACCATTACCCTGCCATTCTCAATAGTAGCTTGTTGGCGAGAATTGGATGAATTCCTCAGCTGATTGTTAGTAGGAGCTGTTCCTCTAAATCCTCGTTTGCTTAAAGTCCTTGTGAGATAAGCAGACATAGTGGCTAACACTTCAACTGGGTCAGTTCCTTGTTTGAATTCAGGAACGGGGACTTCATCATTATCACAATACAATGCTTGGTCTTGTTGAGCTGCATAAGCACTAGAAGGAATACTCATGTGATCAGAGTAGCTTGATGGATATGCTGCATTCTCTTGATAAGAAGAATATGAAGACTGAGCATAAGGTGCAATGCTTGCTGGGTGAGGTTGTGAAGCATATTGTGATGAAGGTGCATTAAACCGATATTGTTGCTGATGTGAGGTGGGTGGTTGCGGTAGAATTGAATATTGGGGGAAGCTTGGAGTCATGTATGGTGATGGATGATAGGCTTGGTGTCCCATGATATAAGGAGTGTTGTTGTATGACAAGCTTGGTTGATTCGCCATCAAAGCTAAAGAATCAGGGTACATACCTCGAGGCGAACGGTGCATGATCACATGTTTCTCATGCTGCTGAAGAAAAGCATAGAGTTGATCCAAATTGCACTTATGCAAATCCCTGGTTAACTTAACATCGGTAATATACTCACCCAATTCAGCTTGAGGTAAAGTATTCAAAAACTTGGTGTTAACCTGGAATGGAGCAATCACGAGATTGTATACATTCAGATCATTCATGAGAGTAGTGAATCTGAAGTAGTAGTCGTGAAGCGTTTCCCCTGGGCTGTACGTGAATCTATCAAACAGATCATATAACTGACATTCCCTTTCCTGTTTGGTAAGAGACGTACCTTGTAGCAACACCTTTAGACGTTCCCATAAATCCTTTGCAACCGTATATTGACTTACCATTCGATAGATGTCATGTGGAAGAGCTTGGAGAATGGTTTGAAGAGCCTTTTTGTATGCATCGACAACAAGTTGTTGAGCTGGTGTAAGTTCTTCAAACTCCCGTGGTCGAGTCACATTGTTAACCACGATGGTACCATAATCAAGTGGACCATTTAGAATTGACTTGACCATAAGCCTCCCATATGTCGGTTTTCCCTTAATGTATGACATCATACGGCCTTGCCATGCTTCAAAGACTTCTTTAATGAGCATTGGAGGGCGATTATCCGTTCCCGTAATGACGGAAATATCCGTAAGTGATGTCATCTGAGGCATTAATGAATTCGG
The DNA here is from genome assembly GCA_025667525.1 of Glebionis coronaria. NCBI lineage: Eukaryota > Viridiplantae > Streptophyta > Magnoliopsida > Asterales > Asteraceae > Glebionis > Glebionis coronaria. Next base: position 459,286,704 of record CM046879.1, on the reverse strand, counting down.
ATTCATTTTGATCACTTCAAAGAGACAAAGATTATCGGTTGATCGAGCAGTGAAGTAAAGTTTGTGAGTTGTGTTGAGTTTTTGTGTAAGAAACCAAGATTAAATCCTCTAAAAAAATCGTCGAAAAAACAAGTAAAATATCCCTTGATTCGGAAGTGTTGATTCAGAAGATTTTGGCTCGAAACTCCTTGATCCGGAACTTTTGGTTCGGAAGATTTGATCCGGAACTTTCCTTGATCCGGAACTTTTGATTCGGAAGAATTGATTCGGAACTTTCCTTGATCCGGAACTTTCCTTGATCCGGAACTTTTGGTTCGGAAGTACTGATTCGGAACTTTCCTTGATCCGGAACTTTTGGTTCGGAAGATTTGATTCAGAACTTTCCTTGATCCGGAACTTTTGATCCGGAACTTTTGGTTCGGAACTTTTTGATCCGGAACTTTCCTTGATCCGGAACTTTTTGATCCGGAACTTTTTGATCCGGAACTTTTGGTTCGGAACTTTACTGGGAAACAGAAACTGGTTCGTGTAACAGTCGATCAAATAAATGAAGAAACAAACCCAGATTTTTACCAAATTACCCAAAAAGTTTTTTGATTTCTACTAAAATAAGTAAAACCCAATACTTATCTACTAATCCCAATCAACAAAATCACCAAAAACTCCAAGAATCAAGATAAATCTTCTTAAAGAACACAAATACAAACAAAAACTAAATAACAACACAAATCATTACCTTAAATCACCCCATAGCTCTTGATACCAAATGTAGAATATTGATAATCTTGTTAATCTATGAAGTGGGTTGAAGATTTCTAGAGAGAGAAACTAGTGAGAGAAAGTGAGAGAGAACTATGTGTTTTTCATTAAATGATAAAATGGAATAATCAACAACCAACCCCTTTCCATGGTGGAAAGGGGTATTTGTATCCAAGCCACTAATGGGCTTGGGCCGACCCATGACAAGCCCATGGGTCGGTTTCTTACTTAACTTAATAAGCACACATTAACTACGAGCTATTACAACATTAATAATATTGTGGAGTGACCGATACTTCTAATATACGTTAAAACGTATTTCTAACAATCAACTTAATTAAAAACAAACTAAACACTAATAAATCAATAATCACAATAAGCTAAAACATCCACCACATCAAAACCATAAGATTAATGAAACAAGCAAATCAATCAAACAACTAACAAGATTAATCAAACTACATGATTAATTAAATCAAAACAAGATTATGATTAAGAAAGGAAGAATGAGAATTATATAATAAGCTTGAATTAATGAAGATGATTAAGATTCAATTACAAGATTTGGAAATGAAAGATTAAGAAAAACTAGAAAGAGAAAAATTCTAGAAAGAGAAAGTAACTCCTACTTAAAAACTAAAAAAATGACTAACTCCTCCTAATGAAGATTAGGAGACTATATATAGGAGAAGGGGAGGGTGTTGTTGTTTCTCTCTTTCTTCTTGTCTTCTCGTCTTTTAAATAACTCGTGTTTCTCGACTTTGTCTCGGGATTAGTCGAATGATAAAATGAACTCGTCTTCTAATTTTCTTCTTTTAGAAGACTTGGTTCTTCGACTTCGTTAAACTTCCGTCTTTAGACTTTTTCTTCGATATTCTTCAGAATAGTATTTTGACTTCCGTTCTTTTTGCACTTTTGATCTTTTGACTTCGTCTTTTGTCTTTTTCTTCGATAAAAGCCCGTGAAAGCCCGTGTTTTCTTCCTTTTTCATATTTTTGTCCTAAAACACAATAAAAATACAAACCACGCATAATTCCGACTTTTACAACATCAAATACACGTTTTGGTCTTGTTTTTACTATAATTAAGTGGTAAAAGGATAAGTGTTTTCACACTTATTATTAATATTGAAGAATATCACTCTGAATGTTCTAGCAAGACCATAAATATATTGCGTAGAAACCTGGAATGAGTTTGAATCAATTGAGAATCAAACCACTGTTGCTTTCTAGTTTTACACATGTTCGATTCATAAAGAATCTTACATATGACCTACCGCAGTGGTGTTTGATGTTAAAACTGGAAGGATTTCCACTCATCGTTGTAAATACTAAGTAGTATCACTTTGAGAGTTCTGGCAATATCACAAGGATATAACATATGACTCTCTTCTTCGTCATGTGATGTGTCCTAACGAGATTTGATTGATCTATTAGCTCTAGACTCAATTTGTGCACTTTTGGTTATCGGAGGCTAGAGCAGATGCCACCTATTCAATATCAACTATCTCGGAATGAGAAAGTTAATAGAAGTCGTGGTGATCTCCGTGACAATAAAACAAACTTATTTTGTGAGAAGCTTAAGTTAGCTGGGAATGGGTTGTGCATTACATTATTGGGTCCATGATGTCTTGTCTTTATGATGTGTTGACCCGGTTTCTACCTAAGTTGTATGGAGGGCTATTTTTTCACCCTTTATCCTTACATTTCTTTTTCATTCTTCAACCCCTTTAATGCTTACCAAGACGTCATCACTAGCACCTTGTTGTGATTGTTCCAGTACTAGCTTAAGTCATTAGTCGGCATTTTTTCCTTATCACATACTACTCCATCTTTCTTAAGGACTTCTAATAATCTATTGAATTGTCCCTATGAAGATCCATCCGGTTCTGGTTAGATCATTGGACATATACCTAACAACCTTTTGACACCAATAACATCGTGAATTAAAGAGGTTGTGGGTATAAGATCGTAACTATAAAACCAATTGAAAGACAATCAAAGTGTTTGAAAAACCTTTAACACCTTGATAGTTTTGTCGTTTCAGAAAAGCTCCCCCTTCACATGTGCATCCATAATCGAAAGTGTTTCGCACATGTGGGAAAGAGTTAAAGTGCTTGAGTCGTATATGTTTGTTTCATATATTAGATCACATTTTAACACATTTTCTCCCATATCTCTAATATATAGACCGTATTATATTAGAACCAAATTAGATTAAAAAATATCATGAAAAATAGTCTTGAAAATATTTCGGGAGAAAAATGTGTCTAACTTAGCATGAATTATTGGAATATTTTATGTAGTGTCCAGCACACAATTTTTGAAAGATTTTGAATAATCATTGAAAATCTCTTGAAAAAACTGTACTCGCACACTACATGTTCATGAACACATAAAAAATTATCGTTAAAGGATATATTCATGAACATCAAAGCTTTTCATGTGAATTGTACCAAATGATAAAAACACATAATGTGTTGGATACATAAATATTGTCTTGACTTAATATATCCAACAACATTAAAACTTTGATTTTGGAAAGCTCCCCCTAAAAAATTGATCCAATTGAATTGTCATAATGAGGATGTGATCTACATTTCGCTTATTGAGGATAGGAGTTGTTAAACGCATAATTTTGAAAGATTTTGAATAATCATTAAAAATTTCTTGAAAAGATTGTGTTCAACGCTTTTTGAAAAACCATTTCTTTCTGGCGACATGGTGTTTCTAAAGCATAAAATTAAGTTCATAGACTTTGAATATCTTTGACGAATCCACTCAAGTGTAAGAAGATTTCTCTTCTTTTGCTGAGGGTAAGTGAACTAAATCGTACACTCCTCTGTGAATATAGATCTGGGTTGCAATCTGAAATTGATTACAAGCCATTGTGTTGAGCTCAAAACTTTGAATGTTTTGTGACAAGCTCAACGCCGCTATAGATTGCTCTACCCATTTTTGGAAGAATTGTCCAAAAGAGACATTTTCCTTTATTAAAAATAGAAATTATATGTTTTGAAAAATATCTACAAATTTCATTCGAGCTTTATGTACACACCCGTGTCATTATTGAGCGACATTTCTAGGTACGTCCATTTTATCGATACTAAAAGATATTGCGAGAAAAATCTTTTTAGATTTTCAAATATTTTTTAATTTTGTATTTTGTTTTTCTATGATATTTACATTTTCAAGATTTTCGAAAGTAATCAAAAATATACTTTTGTACAAGTGAAGAAGGTGATATATAATGTACTGAGTTGGAACCCTTTGAGGAAGAAGTGGGTTCATAATCCACTTAAGTACCTGTAATCACAGAAGAAGAGTTCGCACAAATACTAGTGTTAGGAGTAACAAATTCCTTTTCTACAGGCAGAACACTCGCATTAGTGCTGGCGCAGGTTTCAACACTCTTCTCTATGGGATCTAATCAAGACCAACTTTCTTAAAGATCCTACCCGTTGGTTTCCACTGAAAAGACTAGATCTAGGATTAGTTTTCTCTTGCACATCGAAAGACTTCTTTTGAGAGAAACTATGTCCTATATTAATCCGCGTTTCAGATTTTTTGTCATTACTTTTCTTTGCGACGGGTTTGTATATCCTTGTTGTCTTATGGGATTCTGCATTCTTTCTCTGTGCAAAGGCACGAGATTTGACCTCACGAAGGTATTGCAGAATGCAATGATCATGATTTCCATTATGGATGTCCTTTTTTCATATGAGGCATACGGAGAATTTGGGATTCACGAAAGTCCTTGTATTCCTATGTTTTGTTGATCGTTCAGTCGCATAGTGCAAGACACGACTACTCATTGTTGGTTTCCAATTCATAGGTGGCTGGTAATGGTTCCTTGCTGTTGGTTTGCTACCATTAGTAGTGTGTTGAACTCTAGCGGTTGTTGGTGTACTAGGTTTTGAATACACGGTTTTTGCTTTCAGAATCTTCCCTTTTTGCTTAGCATCCTCTAGGTTGTTGATATGAACTAAGTCATTTAAACCTACAGATTCCATTGTGGACACACATGTCACACGCTTAGGGGTATTCCTAGAAGTGCTAGGGGCATTCACACGGTTGGGAGTAGCAAAAGTGTGTTTTCTAAATGGTGGAACATAGGGTGTAATGGCTGGTTTTGGAAAACTTTGTTTCACATCAGTCTTAGGAGGTAACCTAGATTTTGCACGAGAAGAATTTGAGAAAGGAGACGGTTTCCCCAAGATAGATGGCTTTGAAATCTTGTACGCATTGGGTTGTCGAACAACGGGTTTCACAACTTTAGTTTCCATAGTTTTCCCACCCATCTTTCCAACGAGTTTCTTCAACTCACTTATTGCTGTGTCTTTTTCTTGAAACTGAGCTTTCAAATCTGTAATTTCTATACTCTTTTCATTCATTTCTCGAAATGATTCAGATAGTTTTACTGGAAAATTATTATCATTTGTAAATTTTCCTATTTTACTTTGCAAAGCAAGTTCAAGAGAATGACAATGTTTTTGAAGAAGATCAGTTTGGTGTTGAAGTAATGTAAATGCTTTTTTATCAACATTTTCTATGTGTTTCGAAAGCTTAGTTTCAAGGCGTTAACACTCTTTGATCTTATCAAGATAATTGCATGCAACATCAGAATATTCATCTATATCAGCACAAGATTTAATAGCAACACACAAAATATCTTTGGAGAGACATTCTTGAAAGTGTAGATCATATTCATTTGAAAACTCTTGTTTTTCAGGTTGGAGTTCGTCAATTTCTTTTTCAAGAGATTCAACGTACTTCAAATCGTCAAAAATTTCTTCTCGAATTAATCTTTCAAATTTAAGAACATTTGCTTTCGTTGTAGCCGTAATTGGTATCAAAAGTTCTTTCACAAGCACAGTTATATCACGAGGAATATCTTTTTTCCATTTATTATCTTCACATTTTTTCTAGTCTCTTTCAACAATTGATTGAAAATTGTCAATGTTACGTTTAACAATACCAATATATCTAGAAACGTTAGATTTGTTAGTGGCAAAAAAATTCTCCATTGAATTCTTCTTTGTTTGCTTTCAAAAACAATTTCTCACGAGACTTTTGTGTTTGGGGAGTGAAAAGACGATAAAGACTGTTTTCATAAGCATAATTATATGGTTTCACAAAATCCTTATTGACGGGTGATCTATCGCCTTCTTCCAAAATGATTGTCTCTTCACTATCGACCTTAACTACAGGGCAATCATGATCGGTCCATTCGGACTCATCAAGATAAAGGTGGGGGTTCTTAGCTTGAGCTTGGTCGAGGTACTTAGGACTTGTAAAACTAGCTTTACCCTTAAAAAACGACTGTGGTGTTATCATTCTCATGGTTTGAATAGATTTATTTGTTTTATAAACAATTTTTTTCAAAAAGTCGACTTGTTCTTTAAGTTCTGTTACTTTTTCAGTATCTTTTTCTTGTCTACTTTTGAAAGCTTGTTTTAACTTTTCAACCTCTTGTGTCTTTTCATTAAGAATTTTAGCATAATCGGTGTTATTCATAGAAAGCCTATGTTCAATTTCGTTTACTTTAGTTGTTGCAAGGTACGTTTTGTGACGTTCATCATTAAGAAAGCGTTATATTGACGTTTTTCTTTGGCTAATGAAGCAAGAGTTTCGTTGTATTTACTTTCAAAATCGTCATTTTTAGTGTTAATTAAATGCCCTTTGTACCCCTCAAGATCTTTGGTCTTCTGAAGAAGCTTAGCTTTATAACTATCTATAGTCTCACTAGATTTTATTAGAGCAACATTGCTTTCTTCAAAGTTTTGAGTGAGTGTTGCGTTTGCCTTCTTTAATTGCTTTGACTTTTTCTAGTTTCACTGACATCTTTTTATAAAGTAGCAATTAAGTTACCAAGTGAAACACACTCCTCATCGTCATACTCATTTTCATGTTGATCATCCATATACTCATTATTGCACATGTTTTATGAATCGGGTTTGGTAGTGATATCAACCTTTCTCGTCATACATGTGTCAATAAGGGTTTTAGTTTGATCACTATGCTCATGCTTATTGGTATTGGCAAACGCATTATATTCACCATTGTGTATCGCTTTTAATGGATCATATTCGAAGACAGGGCCATTGTCATAGGAAGGTGTACTGTTGAAGACATTCTCAGAGTTTATGCCTTGTTTGCTAGAGCTGTTGCTTTCATTCCTAGAGCTGCTGTCATCATTCCCTGAACTATGCGCTGGAATCCCAGATTTGCAGCTTGTATTCTCAATATCTGATGTTATCCCACAACTGGCATTTGACGTTTTAACAATCTCTTGTTGGTGAAGTAGTAGTTTTTTTACTTGACTTTCAATGGAAGCTACGATACGAGTGATCAAATCTTTGTAGGATTGAGCATCCATTTCATCATGTCTCTTGAAGCATTCTTGTGTACGCGAAGACTTGATGAATTCTGAATTATAGGTTATTCCAAGTGTCGTTTTGAGTGCAAATAAAACGCTAATGCATTCACTACCATAAAGTTTTTTTTCGACAAGATGCTTTTCAGGTTTATCCATTTCTTGGGTGAATGTTCTTGTGAAGGTACTTGTGGTGTCACCCAGGTTTTGAAATACTTTTGAAAGGCACTTAAAAGTTGACACAAGCGCTTTAAGACCTTTTATGGAACCTTCTTTCATGATGCTTATCCTCTGTTGTAGTAGTTCCATCTCGAGAGTTGTCACGTCTGAACACAAAGTAACGGTATCGCTCCTTTCCATGATAATGGTGCCTCGTTTGATGAAGTGACTTCGGATCTTAAGTAGATATGGTGTGATGAGCTTGTAGTTAAAATTCCGAGATCTCCGATTTTTTCTCAGTCCGATATAAAGTTCTTCAGTCCGATATAATATTTTAGACCGAAATTTTTTTGAATTGCCAAATTTTGAAATTGAAGTAGAAATAGCCTAAAACTAGTATGCAACAGATATATTATATATGGTGGCTAAGTCTAAAAATTGTCGAACTAAAATTTGGCTATTCCCGGCATCAAAATTGTTGCATATTCCTGACATCAAAATTGTGATAGTTTCAACACCAAAAACTGTTAATTTCGGCACCAAAAATGTAAAACCCGCATGCTTTTACCATGAATAGTACCCTTAAGATCGTACGTACTAGATTAAAACTTTCCTTTTATAGTACGATTACGTTTACATGTTAGGATTTTACGTATTACGTACGTGTTGGAACACGATAAGTATTTATTACGCACGAACACGCAATAATTATTTAAACAATAATTAATCACGAACATGCGATCATGAAATCATGAACGTAATTAAATCACGAGCTAATATTAATTACGTATATATATTTATTCCGAACACGAATAAATATATTAAGTCACGATCGATAACTAATTAAAACACGTAAATTATGAACACGAGAACACACTATAATTTTTAGACTCAGGAAATGTATGGGTTACCCCATGTGGGCCCCATACCACGAAATTAGGGAGGGAAGATGGGCTTAGCCCATCAATTTTTACTAAAACAAGGAATTATGAAAGATTTTGGTCATTTTTCACTTTACAGGAAAACACCAAAACCCTAAAAAGTTTTTCTCCTTCTCCTCTTCTTCTTCTTTTTGGCCACCACACATAAACACACCAAGGAGGGTGTTTATTTGATTTTGATCTTGGTTTTTGGTGCAAGTGTTCGTGTTTGTTCATCCTCGTTTAGATCCATGCATTCGGTATATTCTTTTTACCCTTGTTTTTTTGATTTGATCTAATAATTAATTAAGAACATGGTTTTTTTAAAACCTAATTAAAAACATAGATCTAACATGAAAATGGTTATTGGATAAATCAAAAAAGGATGTTTTAGGGGTGTTTGTTTGGCTGGCGCCTAAACCGAACCCCAAGGGGGTCTCGATTTGGCTACTCGACCACCACCGAGACCATATGGTCCCGGTTGAGTGGTGTGGGTCCTACGTCAGCAGCAAGACAAGGGGAACCCCGAAGTGGTTCGGGGTATGGTGTCGATTTCATGTCCGGTTCACGGTTTATGTTAAGATTATTTTTATATAATCATATGTTAAAAATTAAATTAATAAATATGACATGATTAATTTAATAACATGACTTAGGTTATAATTTAATTATAGATAATGAAATTATTAACCTAAGTATTTTATATTTTTAGACTTATAATTAATTAATTATTTAAAAGCCATGGTTATAATTAGTTAATTAACATGACTTAGGTTATATCACTAATAAATAATAATACATGTTTTAACCTAAGTATTTAACTTTATTTAATTAAAAACATGATATATTTTAATTAAATACTTTTAACCTATAGTTTATTTAAATTACATGAAATAATTAATAAACTATACATTATATCATTATGACTTAGAAAATAATCAGAAAATCACTTAGGCTTATATACGTAGCTTATTTAACCAGCTTATATCTAACTATGGAAACTTTTTATTTTTAGAAACTTATTTAATTAAGGCAGCTGATCTATTTATGGAAACTTTCTATTTTTAGAAACTTATTTAATTCAGGCAGCTAATATATTTATGGAAACTTATTTAATTAAGGCAGTTGATCTATTTATGGAAACTTTCTATTTTTAGAAACTTATCTATTTTAAGCAGCAATTCTATTTTTGGAAACTTTCTATTTTTGGAAACTTTCTATTTTTGGAAACTTTCTATTTTGGAAACTTTCTATTTTAGGAAACCTGCTATTTTTGGAAAGTTACTTATTATTACGCAGTAAGTATAATAATACATGAAATACCAGAAATACTTAATCAGAATAGACAGAATATAAGATAAACACGGTTTACGGCTTTAAACAGTAAAACATGATATGAACATATAAAATAAGCTAAGACATGACATAAAACCAGTTACGTATTTAGTAAGCAGATACTTATTCATGTATGTATTTATGTAGCATTAGTGATACGGAAGTAGGATTCCTCTCAGTTCATCTTCTTCGTTCACTGGACATAAGGTATGGATTCCCGTCCTTTCAGTATGGACATTCTTTCCTTATTAGGATTCACCGTATGCAGCCAAATGTTTTCCCGTAGAATAAGTATGTGTTTGAATTGCTTATGTTTAATTTAGAATACCTATAGCCATATACATGCATGACCAGTTTCACCTAGTTATGGAGGTACCATAACCATAACATTAGAGGCACTGATGTTATGACTTCACCAAGGCGGAGTGATTGCTCGTGGCGTTCCTTCAGCTTTTGGCCATTTATATTATATTTATTATGTGGGGCATATGGGTGCATCCTAGTTACATGTTTTCAGTCAGGATTTCATGGTGAATGTGGTGTGTGCCTTGCATCCTTCACAAGGAGCTGATCCTTCCTACCCAAAACCAGTATATTAAATTAGAGGCAGCCCCTCTAATTTGCATGATGAGGTCACCCCTCCAAGTATTCATGCACGGTGAATTTTCATGACCTATATTGGCTAATGGTAAAATATGATAAACAGTTTTTACAAGATAAACATAAGGCTTTTCAAACTATAAAACCAGTTTTACCAAGACTTAACCAGGTTACTCGGGACTTAGTTTCTTCCGCTGTTTCATGCTGTTATGCTTATATTATTCATGCTATACTTGTATATCCGTGCACTGAGCGTTATGCTCAGCCGTTTTTCTTTTCATGTTCCCAAAACGGCAGGTACCCAGGACTCGAGCATTTGGAGGACGTGCATAGGATGGAAGCTGCCATAGACTTCTTTTCCCTTTTGCCTTCATATACTTATGCTTGTTTAGTCTTTCATTCACTTCTTTTGCTTTATTATGTTTTGGGCTGTTGTTTGGGAACCGATGTTTGATTCCGGTTATCCCTATGGTCATGTAATGTTTTAGACATTTATCCTTGTATGCTTTGATGACACGCCATAATTACGCGTGACATTCCATTATCAAAATGGGGTGTTACAAAAAAAATGATAAACTCGACACTATATTCTCGGCACTATATTCTCAGCACTATATTCTCGTCACTATAAACTCGACACTATATTCTCGGCACTATATTCTCGGCATCATAATAATTTCGACATCAAAATAATCTCGTAATCAACATGATTTCGGCATCAAAATAATAATCTTGGCACCAAACAATTTCGGCAAATTAGGGTTTTCAAATCCGGCACTTTTCAAACCTTCAAAAAACGTAACTTTTGATATTTTCTTATGAAACGAGTTGTACTGCCGGATAATCTAAGACATAATAAAGCATAAAAATGAAATTTTTGATTTTTAAGCCGAAAAATTTTAAATCAAGTAAATAGTACAAAAACTTATTGTGGATTAAAAAACCTTAAAAGATGAAGCTTTTAAATGAAAATCAAGGTTTTTGTCGTACTTCTAGCTTATTCAAGAGTAAATAAACTAGAAAGTATAAAGAGTTTTCAAATCAAAACCTACAATAAATTTCGTGTGATTATATGAGGTTATAAACCCACGAAAATCTATAAAAAAAATCACAAACCAATCATCAATCTACCCCGTGACGAATGATACTAGTTGTTGTACCCAAATATATATCACTTCACCATGATCGATTGTAAGAAAATAGATATAAGATAGATAGAAAATAGAAGAAAAGAGAAAGAAAAGAGATGAAGTTTAGAGGGAGAAAGGAGAGAGAGAAAGGAGAGAGAAGTGTGTGAAATAAAGAATGTTAGATTAAGAAAATGAACAACCAATTCTCTCCTAACATGCTATGAGATGTATATATAGCCGAGCTTACATGTGACATAATGGCCTATATGTTTGATGGGCCGGACTTAAATAAAATGCTTAATACCTTGATATAGGTCTTTTAAGCTAACCATCAAGCCCGTATTAATTTGACTATCCTATTACATATTACAACGTTCTAATAAACGATACATAATTAACCTATGACCGAACATTCTTGTTTGACTCAATATTTTGAGGTTAACACTTAGGTCTTTAAAGGCTTGAGATTTTAACTTTGATCTAATGGCTACTCATATTTGGAACATTGTTTCTAATAAAGTCGTTATAGGTGAGGTGGATCCATATGTAGAAGTTTAAAGGTGGTACATTTTGGGACGTTCCAGTTCGAACAGACATGAGTTGGGGGCGGCGAAAGTTACTTCAGCTTAGGGACTTAGTTAAAACGTTTGTTTGGTGGAAGCTGGGAAATATGAAGGATAAATCGTTTGTCCGTTGTTCGTAGTTTGATTGGACGCCTCCTTGCGCTGCTGTTGCATAGTACATTTGGCGTAAACGTAATGATCATATGTTTAAGCAGATTAAGAGGTCTCCAGAAGATATTCGTGATAGCATTATGATAACTATGCGGCTGAATCTTTTATCTCTTTGATTCAAAAACAAGAACAAGGATCTTATCGCGGTGGAATATGCCTAGTTGTTTTAGGTTTTATAGTAGTTGATTGTTTTGTTTTTCAGTATCAGTTGTCTAATCCTTGTAGCATGTAACGGGAGTTAGTTAGTTGTTCAAGTACTTAAGGTTAATGTGATATTTCAGTTATATTTAATTGTATTTGTGATAAATACATATTTAAGGAGTAATCTTTTACCCTGAAAAAATAAAGTTTGGCTTATTGGTCTCTTTTATCAAGCTTTTTCTAGTTGTTGATAAAATTAATTATTGCCGTGCAAAAACTAAAACAAGTTCAAGAAAAACGGCCACATATGACATTAACTTCATAATTACCCGCTTCAAAGGTAACAGATCAATAAAATATAACGATACAAAAGTGAAACCCAACAATTCTACAATCAAACAGAATGTTAAAAATAAATAGTTAAATGCAACACTATGTATGCAGAGACGATCATTAGCAACATAAAGCTAGTTTATCCTTTTCAACGGAGATCGATCAACCTGCACACGGCATGCGTCCGTCCACTCTTAACCCGTTGGATCTGATGGTGTCGTTGATATATAGGATCAACTAAGTGATGTTACGGTTAAGGTTGTATGACAGTCAAATACGGTTTCTTTTACATAGATACTTGAATTGTTAGGTTGTTTTAGACGCTATCAACAAATGTCGATTACAGTTTTTTGTTTCATAATCTTATCTAAAAACTATGGTATATACTGGATTACTTGTATGACTTCCAAATGGAGCTTGATAATGACATTACAACTTCCTCAAAAATAAATATCCACAAAGAAAATATCGCATTTCTTTTCAAAAGTCACTCTGTTAGCATCCATCATATCCAAAAATCCACAAACCAAGACTTTATACACATCTTGTTATATAAACAGGTCATAAACCTAGAATTACGGTTCAAAAGACTCGTATACTGTTAGTTGAACCAAACCCGAGATATAGAGATGTGATCAACTAATATAGCACCATAAACAAATGAAATCATTAATCAAATCAATTAGCCATGAATCAAGACTAGATATAATTAATTAACCTAAAAGACCAAAGAAAATTGGCATGGGTAAGAAATTAGCTGTAGGTAGACAAATTGAGTGATCTTTCACCAAAAGAATACTCCAAATGAGAATTTGGGGCATCAAGATTTGGTAAAACTGGTGTGAACCCATGATTGTTATGAGTGCTTAACTCTTGCATGAACCCATCCAGATCACCAAAACCACCCAAAAACCCTCCACCTGAATTCGCTCCAACCCATATCTCCTCTTCTCCTTTGATCTTCTCTCTTACCTCCAGTCCGGTCTGCGCAAAGCTGGATCTTTTGTGGGACTCCTTTTTTGTTCTAGTTTTCTTTTTTTCAGTTGGTTTTCCAGTGAGCCTTTGAACCAATTCCCTAAAGTTTGCAACGTCGGTTTTGATGATCTCGGGTGCGAATATGTGAATTATGCGAATTTTGGGCTTGATTTTGGAGATGAGGTGAGAGTCTTTGTGCATGGTGAGTAGTGGTTTTGTGGTTGGGCATGCGTGTTTCCTATTCAGCATCATGTCTTCCATGGTACACATTCTATTTTAAAAGAGTGGAAGGAAGGTGGGGATGGTGTAACTTGTTTGGAGGAAAAATAATGGAAGAATATTGAAGGGTTTTATAGGGTTTTTGTTTATTTTTAATTATTAAAAAATTGAAAGACTTGTTTATTTATTTTTATATATAGACAATTGGGAAGATTTTATATATAAAACAAGCTGTTAAGAGAGTGACCGGCAAACAAAATTCACAAGGACAGGAGGCTGTTTGTAAATAGTGTGTTACATAGAGATGACTTTTTTTTATACAATGACATTCTTTATCAATAATTTTATTTTGTGTAGAGTGATCATCTTAATAACAATAATAATAAGAGTATTAATGTTTGCAAGAAAAAATGTAGGTAAATACCCAAGTATCGATATACTTTGTATATCCGTAAGATTTTGTATTCCGATAGTCAAGTCCTTTTATTTTCATATATGCATTTTACATAAAATGTAAAAAAAAAAAAAAAAAAAAAAAAAAAGAAGGTAAGTCAAATAGTTAGTATGTAAGGATATGAGAAATGGTCCTCGGTAAATTGTATGTATGGCATCATTGAAGATTTTCTCCGTGTGCGAAACAGGATTTTTGAAAGTACATTAGCATTGTATTCCATAATGTTTGTTACTATATGATGTCCATATTGACACTTCTTTTCCCCTCCCACAACACTTTTTGTTACAAATTTCGCATGCATGTACAAAATAGATATGTTAATTTTCTAAAATTGCCATCTCTTTCAATAGAACATTATTGATAGACTTGACAAAACACATAATAGGTTCACAAAGGTTGTGCCCGGGCATTATAGGTTATCATTTTGATACTTTCTAAAGCTTGCAACTAATAAAAAGATTACAACAGACTTGAAAAATATATTTGAGTGCCTTAGCTCAGTTAGTATTTACTTTCAAAAAATCGGAATCGCGAAAAAGATTTTATGAACATAAGGTTAAGGGTTTGAACTTCGATTTTTGCCTAATTCTGTTGATGCCCACTAAATGAAGCGAATTGCTGGAGTTATCCTTTATCGTATAGACAATGATTACTAGAAAAATACATACGAGATTAAAATATTTTTGTCAATTCATATATTTCTTAATAGTTGAGTCACTGAATTCTAAAATGCAATTTTATAGATTATTTGAGTTTTCTTATATACATCAAAGTTATAAATAATAATGGTCATATAACCATAAGCCACTAAACAAATATACAAAGGGATATTCCATAACATTTATGCAACTTCGTTGTTGCCACTTGCATGTAAATAACTATACATCACATTACTTGCTAGAGTTATATTCATATTAGGCTTGAAAATAGAAAGATTTATGTAACTTACAATATAATTATATAAAATACCAAAGTAACGATAAAAAAACAATATTTTTATTCACAAAGACCATGTAATTATTACAAACTGATTTCCGGCAGCTTCCAAAGAACTGATATGAAATGATTAGCATAATTTTGAGGATATAAAATGATGGATTTCGTAGTGGTTTCTTACGAAGAAATAGTTTTATACGGGTATCGTACAAAAGAGACTTATCCATCTTAGCTTGTTATTGTTATCTGATCCACTGATTTGGTTATTTCTTAATATTTTTAACCGCGTAAATATCAAGTGAAATTAAATAGAGAAAACATAAAAGGGAAAGAACGCATTTGCGGCATTGTGACAAACGAATAATATGAAATAGCCGGACTTGTGGTGTACGGTACCAAGTGGAGCTTTCCACATATCACAACAAACTTACAATCATAAATCTACGAACCTTTTTGGGACTTTTTTAATCAATCATTTTGTTAAGGTTTAGCATAACTTTCATGGTAAAAGCCAACCTTTTTGGGACTATTTTAATCAATATTTTTTGTTAAAGTTCAACATAAAGCTAAAGATTAAAGGGCACGCTAAAGATTATTATGCATACCTTTAACTAGATTAACTAGAGGCGGGCATAATAACCGGTTTCCCAACCGAAAACCGCAACCGGTCCCAACCGGTTTTCTTAATAACCGGTTAGAGTTTTTTTTCTAACCGCCGGTTAGTGACCAGTTAGTGTTTTCGGATATTTAGACCGTTTAGGACCAGTTATTTTTCAACCGGTTATCAGTTAGGAGAGGGAGTTTTTTAATTTTTTTAATTTTTTATTTTAGAATTTTATACCCGGTAGGTGAAGCGTGCATTTGAATTTAAAATCCTTTAAAAGTATTGTTTTTTCTGTAACATCCACTTTAAGTAGGGAGTTGTATCATACAATTTTCACAACAATACTTACTTTCATTTTAGCAAAAAAAAACACACAAAATCAAAACCGAATTTGTTTCACTAATCACTAATGGCATGAGGTAAAAACAAGGGCAAAGCTAGTACAAGTACCACCGGTGTTGGTTCTACAACTTCCAAACCGACGAAGGAGGACGAAGCAACGGTTGCAGAAGTGCTTACACACAACCGAACCGCTCCAATTTGGCAACATTTCAATTCGTGAAAATGACGGACGGTTTGATAAAGACTAAGTGTTTGCATTGCTTTAAATGCATCGATGCCACTTCCAACTCGACGTTGAGGTGTCATATTGACGACAAGTATTGTAAGGCACCTAAAACCACTTTGTAAGCGGGTCAAGCCTCGGTGACTCGAGATTGGGTCATATTTGTGTATCATTTAGACATAGTTCGAGAACAATTTGCCAGGTTGGTTATTCAATAGGGGCTGTCATTCAACCATTTCGACAACCCTCATATCACTAGGGTGTTGCAAAGGACTCTACAACCGAGATTGTTAGGACCATTGTAATAGTTAAATGTAATAGGTAGACTAAGAGGTATGTAGTTCCTCCTGGTCCTAGTAGTAGTAGGAGCAAGTCCTGCTCCTGGTCCTAGTCGAAGTCAAACTTTATTATTTACTTAATATTCTGTTAGGATATGCATGAGATATATTAGGAGAAGATATGCATATCAGTTTTACACGTTTTCTTTAATGCTGTATTAGGGTTTCCTTGTAGTATAAAAGGAACCTTAGGCAGAAGGGTTATACACACCTTCACCAAACGTAGTTCTAGTGTTTATCAATATTAGAAATCCTTAGAAAGGATCAAGTTTTTATAGTTATTCTGTTCTCTTTGATTATATTTATATTCTACATTCATATTGTGTATAGAGTCTCTTTGTGATTTGACTTGTGATTACAGAAGTCATTCACCGGTCCTGACAGGCTGCAAGATCTACATCTAGTAGACCCAACAAGTGGTATCAGAGCCTGGGAGGGTCTCTATACAAGAAGAATCAAGTTTTCTTGTTACTGACATTTTTTTTATTATGTCTGCCTCAACTTCTACTCAAACAGGAGAAGACAACACTCCTAAAATTGTGCAACCTCAGCAGATCCTGGCTACGGTCTCTAACACGAATGGTAAATTCCCTCTTCTGAAAAAGGGTGAATATGATAACTGGGCAATGAAGATGGAATGGTGGATCACCAACACTGATCAAGATCTTTGGAAGATCATTCTGAATGGGAACAGCAGGAAGCTTACTGGACGAGACAAGAATGGTAATATTACCCTTCTTGACCCTAAATCTCATGAGGAAATCATAGCTATTCAGAAGGAGGTAAAAGCAAAAACGATTTTGCTTTAATCTCTTCCTGAAGATCACATGGGTGACTTCTACCATTTGGATGATGCCAGAGAGATCTGGAATGGCATAAAAGCAAGGTTCGGTGGGAATGAGGAGTCAAAGAAAATACGAAGGTCCATGCTGAGAGATGAATTCACAGAATTCAAAATCTCAGAAACTGAAGGTCTAAATCAAGGGTATGATAAGTTCCAGAAGATATTGAGCCAGTTGAATCAACTTCGGTCAAAGCCTGATGATGGTGATATTAATGAAAGGTTTCTTAAAGCCTTACCCTACTCATGGAATCAGGTGGTGATCTCTCTCAAAGCCAAAGGTGGGCTTGACTATCTCAACTTTGATGATTTGTTTCATAAGCTCAGAACTTTTGAACCTCATGTAAGAGGCTTTTCAAGCGACTCTTTTCCCACTCCTGCTAACTCGGCCTTTGTGAGTTCTATGGCATCCAGTCCCATGTCATATGCAAGTAGCCCAAGCAATATTGTGTCCTCTCAGCACACTTTCCAGCATACTTCTGCTCCTGATCCTACTGCCAAGTCTGGTAGTATGGTAGAAGCTGTTCTTCATTCTTTTGTGGCTGATGTTAATGCTGAACAACAACTTGCTTTTGATGACTTCAAATAGGTCGATAAACTTGACCTGGATGAGATGGATCTTAAATGGTAGATGGCCATGCTTACTCTTAGGGTTCACAAGTTTGAGAAGAAAGCAGGAAGGAAATTTAATTACAACCCTCGGGAGCCAGCAAGATTCGATAGAAGCAAGGTGCGATGCTATAACTGCCAGCAACATGGCCACTTTGCAAGGGAGTGCCCTAGCAAGAATGATCAGGAGAAGAGCAGGTACTCCGCTTTCAAGGTTCAGGAGATAAAAGATGACAAGAAGGCATTGGTATCTGTTGACTCTATGGTCAACTAGAATGATCATCAGGCTTCTACTCTGGAATCAGCTGAGTCCTCAACTGACGTGTTTGCAATGATTGCTGGGAATCTCTCAGATGCAGAAGAAGCTGACGAATTTTCTCTTATGGGCATTTCACCTCAGGTACAACATTGTCCTCTTGGTTGTCATGATAAGTACTCAGAATTGTTGTCCCAATTTAATGAAGTAAATGATCAAAATGATAAGTATTTTTTAGAGGTTCAAGCCTATAAGGCTTCATTAAACACATTGGAACAACAAAAGAGGTGGTTACAAGATACACAACGTGCGTATGAGGATAAAATCAGGATACTAAGCATTGATTTAGAAAACACGACAAATATGCTTAAATATACAGAAACAGAAAGAGATGCTAGTATCAAAGAAAAAGAGGAGATGCAAGCTAAATTAGATGCTACAATGCTAAGATTTGAAAAATGGCAAAAGGCACCTAAAAATCTTTCAAAATTAATTGATAGTAGCATGTCTGGCAGAACTAAAAGAGGCTTAGGATTTGAAAAATATATTGATTCAGAAGATGTTTTTGATTTATCTTTTTCAAGTGTCTTTGATGCCGACAAAGAGGATGAGGGCAAACCTAGTTATAATAGGTTTAAACCAGCAGCAGAAATGCATGCTGTTCCTCCTCCTCTTACTGGAACTTTTATGCCCACTTCATGGCATAATGACTTGGATGGATCACAGATGCTTGAGTCCCCAACAAGTTCTACTAATAATAATGACTTTGTCTCATGTACTTTCAGTGACAAAGCCAGTGACTCTGCATCTAGTGGTTCACGTGAAGAGTCAAGACCTACAAGTTCCAAGTTGAATGATCATGCTGCTACTGGTGCTAGGAAGTGTGCAGAAAGAGTTGCTGTTATGTCAAGTGTGTCTGGTCCAAGTTTATTGAGTCCTAGGAAGAATGTTTCTCCTAGAATTGTGTGTAATAAAGTAGGCAGTATGAAACAATCTCATTCTAATAAAAGGTCTTTCAAAACATGTTTTGTTTGTGGCAGTGCCTTTCATTTAATTAAAGACTGTGATTATTATGACACACATGCTTCTGTTAATCATGCTTTTCCTGCTCCTGGTCAACCAGGAGCTGCCCCATATGCTTCTAGAAGACTTAATCCTAGTGCTCCATCGTTTACTTCTTCTAGAAGGTCCTCTCCTTTAGCTTCTGATCATTGGAGAAATATTGGATTCCAAACCACCAGTAATTATTTTCAAAATTTTAATCCAATCTATCCACATAATTTGGACCACACGTATTTTGGTTTTGGAAATTTGGGAACTGCTGTTAAGCCCTCAGCAGGTTGTTCTTGGTCAAATAATAATACCCGTATGATGCATAGGCAACCAAGGAACAACGGTGGATCTCATCAATCTTCTTGGCACTCTTCTAACGATCCACAAGGCAGGCTCAAACCTGAACAGGTTTGGGTCCCCTTAAGACACTAACTTTTGCATTGTTATTATCTTGTTGTTGTAGGTTACTCCATACCAGGATCCTAGTCTAGGCATTGTTGATAGTGGTTGCTCCAGGAGCATGACTGGAAATAAAAGTCTTCTCTCTAACTTTGTACCATTTCATGGAGGCAAGGTCTATTTTGTTGGGGGTGAAGGCAGAATCACAGGCAAAGGGACGATAAAGACTCCTAATCTAAATTTTGAGCAGGTCTACTATGTGGAAGCACTTCAACACTTCAACTTGATATCGGTCTCTCAGATTTGTGACAAGAAGCAGTTTGTTCTCTTCACCGATACTGATGCACTTGTGCTTTCCAAAGACTTTCAGCTTCCAGATGACTCACAAGTTCTACTCAGAATCCCTAGAAGACACAATCTCTATAGCATCAAGTTGAATGAAGTCAACCCTACTGGTCAACTAGCATGTCTAGTTGCTAAAGCCTCAGAAGATGAAGCCACTAAATGGCACCGAAGGATGGGGCATGTGAACTTCAAGACCATTCACAAACTTGCAAATCTGAATCTGGTCTCTGGTTTACCTCCCAAGACGTTTAGAAATGATATAAATTGTATTGCCTGTAGCAAAGGCAAACAGCACAAAGCATCCTTCAAGGCCATTACTGCTCTTAGTCTTATTACTGAACCATTGCAGCTACTACACATGGACCTATTTGGTCCTACTTCCATTAGAATCATTGACCACAAGCAATTCTGTCTGGTGGTAACTGATGGATATAGCAGGTTTACGTGGGTGTTCTTCATGGCTGCCAAGAGTGAGTCCTACTCAATTCTTAGAGATTTTCTTATACTGATAGAGAACCAGTTGTCTACGAAAGTTAAAGGTATTCGTTGCGACAATGAAACCGAGTTTAAAAATAAAGACCTCATCGCACTTTGCAATGCTAAGGGCATCAAAAGAGATTATAGTGCTGCAAGGACTCCTCAACAGAATGGTGTGGCAGAAAGAAAGAACAGGACACTAATAGAAGCAGCAAGAACTATGCTTGCCGATTCCAAGCTTCCAACCATGTTCTGGACAGAAGCTGTTAATACTGCAAGTTATGTTTTGAATCGGGTTTCTATTACCAATCCTCACAAGAAGACTCCTTATGAGCTGCTCACGGGCAAAGTTCCAAATATTGCTCATTTGAAGCCTTTTGGGTGTCCAGTCACCATTCTGAATACTAGTGACTATTTGGGGAAGTTTGATGGCAAGGCAGATGAAGGATACATTGTGGGATATTCAGCTCATTCTCGGGCTTATCGTGTCTACAATCTTCAAGCCAAGCGGATCATTGAAACTATTAATCTCAGGTATTTTGAGGAGAAGTCAAACATCCAAGGCAAAGGTCCAGAATGGTATTTTGATCTTGATTATCTTAGTGATTCGTTAGGATATTTTCGTTTCAAAACTAACCATGATGCAGGACCACAAGTGTTTGCAACTTCTAGTACTGGTGTTCCTTCTAGTCTTTCTGATTCAGATGATGAGGATGACATTTTTGTGGTTCCATCCTATTCCACCACAGTTTCTCCTTCTCCTCCTAGTGATGCAACTCCATTGGATGTACAGGATTCCCAAGCAGCTCTTGACACTCTTCTCAAACAACAACAAGAAGATACTAAAGCGGCTGCTCAAGGTAGTTTTGAGTTTCCCTTGGTTGAGCCTACTGACAAAGCTGCTCCTGGTACTCCAGCTTCTGCTCCTAGTGCTAGCTTATCACCTACTGGTACTCCGGCTAGTGAGTCTGCTTCCAATACTCGTTTCTCCAGTCCTTCTGATTTGGGGAACCATCAAAAGAAGTCTTCTACCAAGCTGGATGATATTCATAAACAACCAGTAGATGGGATTTTCCACAATGCTTCATATGATGCTGACTTTGTTGGTGATCTCAATAACTTGGCACCAGAAGTGGAGGTTTCTTCCAATCCAGTCTTGCAATCCCATAAAGATCATCCTACCACTCAAATAATTGGAGATCCTGGTTCTACTGTCAAGACACGCAGAATGCGGCAGAAGGCCTCGTCTGATCATCATGCTCTTGTGAGCTATATTGAGGATCAAAAGCGTAATAATCATACGGACTTTCAACACTGTTTGTTTGCTTGTTTTCTATCACAGGTGGAACCTAGGTCTGTTTCTCATGCTCTTGAGGATCAAAGTTGGGTGGAGGCTATGCATGAGGAAATGCAGCAATTCTTGTTTCAGAATGTTTGGGTTCTGGTTGACTTACCAGATGGAAAGACAGCTATAAATACCAAATGGATTCTCAAGAACAAGAAGGATGCACGGGGAATTGTTGTAAGGAATAAAGCTAGGCTTGTCGCACAAGGACACACTCAAATTGAGGGCATTGACTATACTGAAGTTTTTGCTCCGGTTGCAAGGATAGAGGCCATTCGTCTGTTTTTGGCCTTTGCTTCTTATGTGGGCTTTACGGTGTTTCAAATGGATGTCAAGAGTGCATTTCTATATGGCAAAATTGATGAGGAGGTGTATGTCACTCAACCTAAGGGCTTTGTTGATCCACTTCATCCCAAGAAAGTTTACAAGGTGGTCAAGGCTCTTTATGGGTTACATCAGGCTCCTAGAGCTTAGTATGAGCGTCTTTCAACTTTCTTGTTAAAGAATGGCTATAGAAGAGGTACAATTGACAAAACACTATTTCTTCGGAGAAATACCAAGGACATTATCCTTGTTCAGGTTTATGTGGACGACATTATCTTTGGTTCTACTAGGAAGGAGTGGTGTGATGAGTTTGAACACTTGATGAAAGACGAATTTCAGATGAGTGCGATGGGAGAACTGTCGTTCTTCCTTGGTCTTCAGGTCAAGCAACAATTAGATGGGATTTTCATCAGTCAAGATAAATATGTCCATGAGATTCTTCAGAAGTTTGACATGGATCCTCTTAGACCAGCAGCAACTCCTTATGAAGTTGCTAAAATCAAACTTAAGAATGAGCCTAACCCCCCGGTAAATGTTCACATGTACAGGTCTATGATTGGCTCCCTCATGTATTTGACTGCATCACGCCCGGACATCATGTTTGCAGTAAGTGCTTGTTCTAGACACCAGGTGACTCCAACGGTTTCGAACTTAAATGCAGTGAAGAAAATCTTCAAGTATATCAAGGCTCAACCTAAATTGGGTCTATGGTATCCTAGAGAATCACCTTTTGTTCTAGAAGCCTATAGTGATAGTGACTATGCTGGTGCTAATAATGACAGGAAGTCTACTACTGGTGGTTGTCAGTTTTTGGGTCGTCGACTTATTTCATGGCAATGCAAGAAACAGACAATAGTAGCCACTTCTTCAACAGAAGCTGAATACGTTGCTGCTGCTAGTTGTTGTGGACAAGTTTTGTGGATCCAAAATCAGATGTTGGATTATGGTTTCAATTTTATGAATACCAAAATTTTTATTGACAATCAAAGCACTATTTGCATTGTGAAGAATCCTGTTTTTCATCAGCGGACGAAGCATATTGAGATTCGGCATCATTTTATACGGGATGCCAATGAGAAGAAGCTGATACAGGTTCTTAAAGTTCATACGGATGACAATGTTGCTGATTTGTTGACTAAAGCTTTTGATGGTCCTCGGTTTAACCACTTGGTGGTTCATATTGGGATGGTCAATCCTTGAGGTCTAGGATTGAGGGGAGGCAAAGCCTAAGGGGAGGCTTTGTGTACATATTAGGACAGACTAACGTATTCATAGATTTTAACAACATATTTTATTGGTTCTGATGGTGTGTGGTGCTTCTGATTGAGGATTTTGCTCTCTTCTGGTGGATATGGCCTTCATGACTGGCTTCTGGTCCTCCTTGGTCAGCTTCTAGTTATACTTGGTTGGCTTCTGGTGGTTTAAAATCCTTCCATGTCAAGTGGTGTTTGGCTCCTGGTACTGGTCTGGCATACTGTTCATTCCTTTTGTCCTTTGTTAATCACGTTTTGCTCCTGGTCTGACCATTGTGTGCGTTGAATTTTGGTCAACGCTCCCAATCCTGGTTTTAAAATTTTAAATTAAGCATGGGTAATTGGGAGTTGGTAATTATGTTAAAAAGGGCAAGTGGTTACTATGCAATTATGGTTTAATTTGAAAGGGCAACCCCCCATTAATAGGGGTCAATGAACAGTTACCACTTTCTTTATTTATGGTCAAAATACACCCTTGACTCACTCATTACAATAAACACACACACAAAACCGCTCCTACTCTCTCCACCCTAATCACAATCCTTTTTCCATCAATTAATCAAGATCCATGGCTGCTCTCGCTTACCAACCTGCTCACAACCGAGTTGCTTATCTGGGTGATGGTCCTCATCGTGAACATTTTGCTGACATCCTTGATTTCATTGAAGCTTCCAACCTAAGGTTTGCATTTACTATATGTCCCACCATATATGATAGTGTTATTCGTCAATTTTGGGCGTCTGCTCGACTTGTGGATGTGGTTGGTCGCCCACGTGCACTCCATGCTACCATAGATGGACGTGCATATGTGGTGACTGAGGCTTCTATTCGCTCTTCTCTTCATCTTCAGGATGCGGGTGGTGTTGAATCCATCCCCAATTCGGAGGTATTGGAGGGGATGGCTGCTTTAGGTTACGAACATGGGGGGAAGTTTAACTTCCAGAAAAATAGGTTTTCCCCCTAATGGAAGCTTCTGGTCCACTTTCTAATCCATTGTATGAGTCCCAAGTCTGGGAGTTGGGATGCTTTCCCCACTCCCTTGGCTACTGGTCTTATTTGCTTAGCCCAGGGTAGAGTTTTTAACTTTTCTCGTTATCTGTTTGAGGGGATGGTTAGTAATTTGTCTAATGCTGGTTCGAGAAAGAAGTTCTTATGTACCCTAGGTTTCTTCAGCAAATACTGGTTTGCATTCCTCGTGTTAGGACTGAGCATGTGCCGTCTAAGCTTACAGCCA
The DNA here is from genome assembly GCA_025667525.1 of Glebionis coronaria. NCBI lineage: Eukaryota > Viridiplantae > Streptophyta > Magnoliopsida > Asterales > Asteraceae > Glebionis > Glebionis coronaria. The sequence goes on along the minus strand of CM046879.1, from coordinate 459,261,991 downwards.
AAGTGTATTACAATATGGTCAATGGGTTTACTGGGGAATGGAGGCCCCTGACTGAGGCCATGTTGGGATTGGCTCAGGGTCCTATGGGTGAGGAGGAGGAGGCTCCTGAGTTTGTTGTGATTGATGATGACCCCATGGAGGAGGCTCCTACTGTTGGTGCCACTCACCACCAGTTCCTGGAACTCAACCAAATCCTACTTCTGATGCAGTTTCTATTGGTCCATTGGGTGGGCACATTTATGAGTCTACTTCTACTGCTCCCCCTACTGCTGCTGAGGTTAGGGTAAAGGTTGAACCCACACCTAGTGATCCTACACCTAGACGTTCCCTTCGCCAGAAACAAGCTCGTCGTGTTCACCGTGGTAAGACAGTTCCTTTTGAGAAGCGTGATCCTGAGAATTTGATTGATGTAGCTTCTGACAGCGATTCTGACTTACCTTTGGGCAATGGGAACATTACTGGTTATACGGTTGAGCGTTCTACAACACTTCCTGGTGGCGTATCCCATCGGATTACTTTGAGTGATGGGTCTGTGCGTTTGGCAACGGGTTTGCAGGGTGTGTTGTCTTGGGCTGACCGTATGGATCTTATGGCGTTGTATGGACTTGTTGATTCTAGTATGCCGTTTGACCCAATGGCTGTGTCTTCATGGTCTGGTCTGCGTATCTGGGCTGATCTTAAGCTGATGTTGGATGCTCCTCCTAATGCTCCTGTTTCGGGCATATGGAAGGATCAAATGCAATGGGTGATTCAGCGCTGGAAGCTATATGCTGGATGTGGTGTTCATATGTTGGAATTAGAATCTGGTCATATGGTTTTTATGCTGACGGATGTTGAGTATCCCTTGACAATTTCTTCGATGGAGGCGATGTTGGCTAGTCACTTGCAAATTTCTACTGCTCCATCTGGAAATGAGTCCTCTATGGCCACGGCATTGGTGGAAGGTATTCAGGCGCGCTTGATCGCAGATAAGAAGGTTGCTTCTGGTATGTGATGTGATTGGGTTGTAAGTGTTTATGCTTTGTATTTTTGTTCATTTGTTCTTATTCTCATTCTTTTCACCAATATGTACAATGATTGGTGAACTTCATTCTTTATAGTTAAAAAAAAAAGACAAAAACAAATAATCTAACATTTAAAAAAAAACTTTTTATATAATATCTGCTTATACTTTTAACACAGTTTGGATTTTATACTTGTGCATAATATCCCTTGGCTGCTTCACATTGTGGGTTCTGGTTACTGATTTGTGCTTGTCCTGGTACTTGGCTTCACTTGGTGTTGGATGAGGTCCACACAACAAATGGTTCTCAACTTACCATGTCTAATCGACAAGAAAAAGTTGATTCACCTTGAGGGTACGGCTCCTGGTGCGATTCTCAAATCCGTTGATGGTTGTCAGGTTACCCAAAACTGGATGGTTTTCACTTGGCATAGTCTTGGACTGAAAAGTGGCTAATCCAAGGGGGTACGGCTCTTGGTAAAGATCTTATCAAATCCGTTGATAGCTGTAATAGCTTGCTTAAAGCTATAGGGTGTTCAACTCACCGATGCTTCATTGCTAAGAGTTGGCGAGTCCAGAGGGGTACGGCTTCTGGTAAAGACGCATCAAATCCGTTGACGGCTGTGATGGTTTGCCTAAAATCATCAGGGTACTCCCACTCACCATTGATTCACGTTCTAAGAGTTGGGCTGGGTTCTAGTCTCCCAGGGTGATGCTTATTCCACCAGAATGACTAGCTAGCCCAAGAGCGAGCAGCTACTTGGTAAAGGCTAATCAAATCTGCTCATGTTGCTGAAAAGATTCAACACGATGCTGATTTGTTCCAAGCTTTGGAGAAGCTTCTAGTGTTTCATGTTGCGGCGGTTACTCTGATTCTTATCTTTCTGATGCTGCTATTTGTTTTGCTGATACAATCCTCGGGCTTATTTGCACGTTTTCCAGGAAACTTGAATTCAACAGGTCAAATTCAAGTTTAGGGGAGGATTGTTAGGACAATTGTAATAGTTAAATGTAATAGGTAGACTAGGAGGTATGTAGTTCCTCCTGGTCCTAGTAGTAGTAGGAGCAAGTCCTGCTCCTGGTCCTAGTCGAAGTCAAACTTTATTATTTACTTAATATTCTGTTAGGATATGCATGAGATATATTAGGAGAAGATATGCATATCAGTTTTACACGTTTTCTTTAATGTTGTATTAGGGTTTCCTTGTAGTATAAAAGGAACCTTAGGCAGAAGGGTTATACACACCTTCACCAAACGTAGTTCTAGTGTTTATCAATATTAGAAATCCTTAGAAAGGATCAAGTTTTTATAGTTATTCTGTTCTCTTTGATTATATTTATATTCTACATTCATATTGTGTATAGAGTCTCTTTGTGATTTGACTTGTGATTACAAAAGTCATTCACCGGTCCTGACAGGCTGCAAGATCTACATCTAGTAGACCAACAGAGATATATCAATGTAAGTCGTTCTACCCTTAAACAATGCTATGAAAATGTGGCAAGTGGCAAAACAAGAACTTAAAGATGTCTTTTTAAACTTAAATGCTAGTGTTAACATAACAACTATTGTGTGATCTACTCCACATGGGTTGTCCGGTTCGTACTTGTGTGTTACCGCTCATTGGATCGATCTGTGAATTTGGCTCATGATGAAGCGGGTCATTGCACTCGAAGACTTTTTATATCCTCACGGGGCACTTGAGTTTTCCTCTTGTTGGTTCATGTGTTAAAAAGTATCATTTGGAAAATATTTTCAATTAAGTTGGATAATGCTAGTAACAATACCAAAGCCATGAGTCGAATAAAATCAAGAATCGAACCACCTATGAATGGAAAGATTTTTCATAGTCGATGTGTTGCACACATCACTAACTTGGTTCTGCAAGCCAACCTAGAAGTTCCCTTGATAAATGAGATTAGAGAATGTTTTAGACGAATGTTAAAAGATATTTTCAAAGGGGGAACCGAAGGTATGTGAAATATATTAAATGGTGTAAAGATTTGTAAAAACCTTTTTGATCACCTAATTGGGACGTTCCTACGAGATGGAATTCCACATATCATATGTTCCTTGTTGCTTTAAAACAAATTTGACTTTACAGGTAAGCTTTCAAATTTAATATATGCGCGCGACACGTCATCTGAATCATTGAGTTACTAGGCCCGGACTTCTTATGTTATTTTTTGACAACGTACATATAGCAGTTGTGGTTGGTGTTGACCCGGGGGACGCTTTTCGCAACAAATCCTCAATTCAACCACCAAAGTCGAGTGTTTTTTTAACAAATTCAGTTATGCAGATGAGGCTCTTTGTGGGTATATTGGATTGCATATTGGAATAACCACTAACTATGTATTTAATACAACTTTAATAGCAACTTGACTTCTTATAGGAAACGATACAAAACACCGCAGCGGAGCGTGGGTACAAGACCTATTACGTATAATAGATCCTCTAAATATATAAATATACCATCCATAAAAGTACACAAATATTTGTACGGACAATCATACCATCCATGGGACCCAATATTTGCTCAAATGAGAGTTGAGTTGTGACGTCTCACACTCTCAAGTCAATAGTTGTCAAAGAAACTCACAAAATGTCGTTTGAACCCCAAAATACTCCCACACACGGAGACGATATAAAAATAGAATCAAGTAACTAGGTTAGCTCAAGTCACAACACTCTAGAAAATTAAAACTCTAACGATGTTCAAAGTGTTAGACATATAAAAAATCTAGAAGACGCGGTGGCAACATATATCATATCATGATGATGATAGTGACGATCTTACATATGAGGAAAATCGGAAAGGCGGACGAATAAGAACATCGATTCCACAGGCAAACCTTTGCGGAGGAACACGAAGATAGTACAATAAAAGGTCCACATGAAATAGAGTCGCTCTTTAGATGCTGATCTATGAGTAAGTCGAGGAGATATATCCAAAGGTAGAAAAGAAATATTAAGGATGGTATGGAAAGATCAAGTCGGTGGTATTTTATGCGCATTCTCTTTTAAAGAAATTATCCTTTCAAGATTTATATTTATAATACTTGATCTACCTATAGACGCACTAACGAGTAGAGAACCCGATCATGTGTAATATATTAATTGTGAATCCGAGATTAACCATGGAATGGCCCGAATTGTCTAATTGTCTAGTTAAAATGAAAATCTACCTAGAAACCAGTAAAAGAACACAATAGCATTTGAGATTGTTTTTAACTTTTTTAAGCCTAATGGTCTAATATGAAAAAAGGAAATTGGTATAGTGGTAAATATGACAACCTATTGTTTTCATCTATGTATTATGTACATTATTCTTTGAAATAAATAATACCTTGTTTTTATGGTGAAAATTTTTGTTTTTCCAATATGAATTATGTGAGTAGCTTACATAGCAAGGTGCACAAACTCACACAACTCAAACTATTAATTCTACTTGTGTTTATGAGATATGAAGACCTTATATATATCAAGTCTTGTAACATCCCGTCTACTCAGACCATAATATTATCCGCTTTGCCCGCAGGCTCACGACTTTGCTTTGTGGTCCTCGTGTGAGTACTTCCCGCCAGGTCACCCAAGCTAGTACTACTCTGACATGAGCACGCTCAACTGCCAGTTCCTAAGATCCCCACGTGCAGTAGACCATAAAACGCGTTGTGTCATGAGAAGGCGACTGTTATCTTATGAACCATGGATCTCTCCTGGCCACAACCGATGTAGGATTTGCTATGGTGTCACAATCACCCCCCCCCCTTCGGGACCTATCGTCCTCGATGAGGTTTGCCCCACCATCTCGAATGGCTCAGGAGTGACTCTGATACCACTTGTAACATCCTGCCTACTCAGACCACAATATTGTCCGCTTTGCTCGCAGACTCATGGATTTGCTTTGTGGCCCTCGTGTGAGTACTTCCCGCCAGGTCACCCAAGCTAGTACTACTCTGACATGAGCAAGCTTAACTGCCAGTTCCTAAGAACCCCACGTGTAGTAGACCACAAAACGCGTTGTGTCATGAGAAGGCGACTGTTATCTTATGAACCATGGATCTCTCCTGACTACAACCGATGTAGGATTTGCCTAGGATGTCACAAGTCTAAATACTAAAAGTAATCATATAAGTACCATAATAATAAGAACGTCTCAAATATAACTATGATGCCCTAAATTCCCTTAGAAACCCTAGAATCCCTATAGATGAGTTGTAAACTCACGAATTGTAAACTATGAGTGTAAAATAAATATGAATAAGTAATCAAGAATTATAAATAAGTTTCATAAGAGAAGTAATTGATCACAAAACACTAATATTAACTAATCTAAAGCTAATTACAAGTTAAGACCTAGTAACCATTAGTAGCATATAAAATCCATTTCACATTGAACTAGAGTCTAATCTTTTGCAACTAATTATAAAACTCAACTAAGTATCATATTAAGATTATACATTTATTTCAAGTTATCTTAAAAGCTAGTAAAGCACAATGTACAAGTTATTAAAGCATAGGATCTTAAGC